>CM046669.1:6796504-7421504 GCA_025594165.1 Tamias sibiricus | reverse complement strand
AGGCCAAGAGGAAGAAAGCGTGCTGGAGCACCCGGGGGCGGCAGGGCGCAGAAGAGCAAGAGGGGGTGCGACAGACAGGACGGAGGGTGGCAGAGTGTGGGGGTCCCCCAGAGACAGTGGGGGTCCACCGGGGACGGCGGGGTGTAGCAGGCTTGTCGGACGTCATTTAGCACCTTGAAAGTGTTTCTGTACGTGTCCTCACCGTGTAAGACAGGTGGATACGCCCAGAGGCCCTGGAGCAGGGGGAGTAAGGAGAAGGCAAGCCGGGCAACGTGGCAACACCAGTCCCAGAATTTTAAAGAAAGCTTTAAAAGGGGGCTGGGAATGCAGCTCAGCGGTAAAGCACCCCTGGGTTCAATCCCAGACACAGAAGGATCTTAAATGAGGGACCCAAGAGTGGCCACAGCAGAGATGTCAACTTGGGTTTAACCTTTTTCCACTGCTGGGACTCAGACCTGCCCAGCACATCAGGCAAACTGGTGGGGAAGGGACCACCAGGGACTTCTTCTTATGGGGCCAAAGAGCTTTGTGGGAAGGAACTGATGCTACAGGATGGAATATGCAGGAAGACCAGCTGACTTGCATTGTCAGAGAGGGCTCCCCACAGTCCATCCTGCACCCACCAGAGCCTTACAGGTCTGTCCCCTCATCTCCCTAACAGCACAGTGACCATCGTCAGGCCAGACATCCTACTTTCTTATTACAAAAACATGGCACCCACACCTGCGATTCATAGCCACGGCATTATCCTGCCAATAAGCTGAGTTCCCCTGGCCACTGCTCAGCCCTTTGGTCCTGATACGGAATGCACACCTGCACCCTCGAGAGCAGATGTGAACAGGTGGACGGCACAGGTGTCATCGGTGTTTTTATACAGTGGACCACAATTGCTGAAGAGGATCATCAATTAGCTTACATCACACCATCCTGAATAAGCCCTTGTAGTGAGGCTAAGTTCAAAAGATCACTGCTTCACCTCCAGGTGCTCCGGTATAGGTGAGAGACTGGGAAAGGACCACCACGAGTCCATGGGTTTCGGACCACACTCGCCTCTGATCTGAGACAGGCGCTGCCCGAGTCCAGGCATCCCAGCCAAACTGCACAGAGGCAGGATCTGTGAGGCACTCGATGGTCAGCCCTTGTAAGACCTGGTGAGTGTGCATCTTCTGAGACTCTCATACTGTGGTGGAGCTAATGTGCCTGAAGGCCTACCGAGCTCACCTAAGGGTTTTGAGAGGTAGTCTTTACGATTTCCAGTGACAGGAGCTCTTGACGGGTTCTCAGTGTTCCTTTCAGTCCAAATGCTGTTCCATGAAACCATCTCCTTCTCAACGCCAGGCTCCAGCTCCTGGGATCAATCTGGACAGAGAGAGCATTCAGGCTCCCGGCCATGAGCTCCCATTAGGGACCAAGGTTACCTGTGTGCAGACGCAGCGGACCCTGACAACGGATCCGGGAAACTCCGCTTTGCAGGCAGTATAACCTGTCTCGCTGACATCCATGTCTGTGTTCAGTTTCACAAAATAAAACTCCTAGTTTAAGCTATCTTTCCTGTTTTCTCAATGTTAAAAATAGCCTACCTTTGAAGCAAAGGTTAAGATACATTTTTCTATTAAACAGCGATGGGGGAAAAGAATATTAAGATAACAGAACTTATAACCACTTTATTTACATTTCCCTGTGAAACGTTTTTAGCACTGTCATTCTACTGGTCATGAAAAACAAGTGATGCTAGGTTAAACAAATGACAAATTGTTTGGGGGAGGGATGAGATGGCTTGTGCCTGGGCAGCCTTCCAATCATCTGTGAAAAGCACAGCATGGCCAGGAGAATTTAAATATTTCCAATATGCCCCTTCCATGGGGAAAAGATGCATATGTTTCAACTAATTGAGGTCAAGTAGAAAGCAAGAATTATGGAATACTAGCCTATAACTGTTTGTCAATCTTTATCCTAAGGTCTGCGGTCCTCAATAGTTTAGCTGGAGTCTTGTTCTAAAATGTCTCAACAGTGGTATTTTGTGGGCACAGGACTCCAGCGAAAATAGGCACGAGGATCACAGAAGCAAGGAACAGGTTTCGATGCAACCAGCTGAATCTGCTGGTTGTAAAGAGCATCTTCACATGGCTATATTTAACAGCAAATTTCCTCAAAGCCAGAGGGCTACATTTTATACTTCTGTGTTCCTCCAATGCCTAGGATATTTAGAGTGCAGAACATCTGGAGATTTCTTTCTTCTTTAAGCGATCTACTTTGCATATACCATTGAGTAATGCCAGTTTAAAAAGCATTGCTTCCATCCCGGCTTGAAGCAATTCCAAATTGAAGGCAAGATCCTAGCGTGGTGGTTTAGTTAGATGTAAATTATATAGGACCCAGAAATGAAGCAGGACTCAATTGTATTTTTAAGATAATCAGGCAAAGTCTAGCAAAAGAGAAGGAAAAAAAAAAACAAATAAAAAAGCAAACCATCTCAGAATCCATGGGTGGGTGAAAGGCAGAGGGCTCAGCAGATGCTGGAGGCAATGGTAGGGTGGGTAAGGAGGGCCCGGCTTTCACAGCAGAAAAAAACTTGGCGGCCAGGTTGGTATCAGGGAGCAGACACAGAAGATTAGGATTGGGGGTTCAGCTTCAGTGCTCTCAGAGGCAGAGGAGGAAATGGAAACAGAACCCCAGACCCAAATGAGCCAGATGTGCCAGGCAGAAGACCAAGATGCGGACCGAGGCAAGATGTGGAAGGCGAAGCTTCTCTCCTGAGATAAAGAGTCAGCTGCAGGATACTCAGGATCAAGAGGAATTAATATCAACAGCTGCCTTAACAGCTAAGCTAAAAGGGGCCTCAACAGCTCTCTGCCTCAGGGCTGGCTGTCCTGAAGCCGGGGTGGGGCTGAGACAAATGACAATCAGATCATGGGCAGGTTATACCCACTAGCTCTGTTAAGTTCTGTGTTTTTCCAAAGACGCTTAAAGCAGACAACAAAAATCAACTCTATTTCAGACTCACAGTGTCCATGTAAAAAAACAAAAGATAAACTATATTCCAAATACAGAAACCAAATAAGTGCCAAGCAGTTGTCCCCAAATCATAAAGTAGATAGTTGTTCTAAGCCTCAGCTGCAACCAGCAAGATTTTCCTCCTCTTCCTTGAAACATTTGTAGTGGCACCCCCTCCTCCACAGAAAGTTTTACCTGGGGTTCTCCAGAAATCTTCACCATGGCTGATTTTAAGACTGTCAGCAAAAGAGTCTCTACAAAAGAGTTCAATGCAGATAAATTTCCTATTTTTGTATTGCCCTGTTTTGTTTGGCACTGGCCTGGAAGAAATCAGCACTCCAGGTGCTGGACACCCCTTTACTTGTTTTTCCACAAACACGTATCCAGTATAGTAGTTTGTAGAAGTGTGTTTGCAAATGCGAAGTGTGATGATAAAAAGACAAATCTTTAACAAATTCTTTAATTCTGGCCTTGAACTGGAGCTTCACAGAGATGTCTACATTTCTAAGATAAGAGAAGTTACCAACTGGGCTCCATGGTAACAGCTGGCAGAGGGAGGAAAGAAAGGGGAGAATAGCTCCTCCCCCGTCTCAGGTGTTGTCCTTGAACTTGCCCAGAACAGGGAAAGAAAAAAGCTGCTTTTATGTGAACTTCTGTCAACTATGAACTTCTGAGCCCCTCCCCTTACATGCTGGTATAAAGTTCTGAAACTACCTGAACTTGGGGCTCAGGGGATTGATTGATTACAGTGAAGGCTGTACCCTCTGAACCTGGCTGCAGCCAAATAGTAAGACTGTTTCCTGTTACCTTCGGTGCCTTGCCTCGTCTGTCCCTACAACACCTTGTCCCACTGACTTCCATTTTCCCACGTTCCTGGCTTTTCTCCTCCTTCCCTGATGGCTCCTTCTCTTTCACGCTACCAAGTACAGGGACCCCAGGCCTCACCTAGAACTTCTTCTATTCTTTGTCATCTCTTTCCTCACTCTAGGTGATCTCATGACCTTAACCATTTTTATATATCCCCAAATCCACGTCTCGGGCACTTGTGCCTCCTCTGGACTCCAGACGTGTCTACCTCTAATTCTAATGCTCAACGCTTCCACTTGAATGAGTCATATATTTCTCAAAATTGGCCAGTACAGGTATCTTTGAAATGTCCGCATGGATTTCCAAGCCATCAGAAGGACGGATCTGAGGTTTAGCCCAGGGGCTACAGACGCAAGGGCCGTGGATAACCAGGTTGTAACTGAAACCAGCGTTTGTAAGAGATGGTCCGAGGGGGAGTATGAAACGACCCCAGAAGGACCCCTGGGCAGGTGCCACCTCGAGGCCAGGTAGGAGATAATGCTTCCACAAAGGAGACACAAAGAGGTACTGACAGAGAAGGAAGACCAGGAGTACTTGGCAGCATGGAACCCAAAGGAACGGAGTAAATGTCAAGGCAAGAATGCGCTGTGGAAATGCTGCCGAAAGGGGAGGAAATAGCGCTTACCACTGGGACGGACAGAAACTGAGCCTGTATGAGGTTCCTGTTGATGAAGATGTTCCAGGCACACTTCCAACATGAATTATTTCAATTACTTTTGCCATGGATTAATTTTTTTTGCCTAAAAGTTGTTTTATGTGCTTAATTTATGCTACTTTCCCCTCATCTCTCGTCCCTTGCTATCTGGGTTATAGCTGTCACTTCTTGCCTTGGGCGACGTTTCAGTTTTTAAGCGTTACTGCCGTTCCGACATGTAGCTTGTTATTTTACTCTAGGTTGAGAAATCCAGTAACCCTGTATTTTGTCTGAGTCTACAATAAGAACTGGGAAAGTCCAGAGTGAGGCCAAGGTCCTGAGGTTCATGGGCACTGGGTCCCAGACTCCACGATACCATCTTTAGCTCCCCGTGGCTTTCTTTGCTCTTCCTCTTGATAGTCAGCTAGGCTGAGAAATGGGAAATACCAAAGAGATGCTTCCAAACAAGTTATCACAGGGCTACTTCGGGATAATCGAATGTACAAATTCAGAAGCACCAAGTGAGTCAATGCCATTCCTTGTTTCAATAACACAAAAAATAAAGTGATCTGCCAAGCAAAAACGCATAGAGCAATTAAAAGTGAAATAAGACTTTGTCATAAAAATTCAACTGGATTTCAATACAGAAAATACAGTAGAAAATCTAAGATTTGCAAGATGAAAAATTTTATTATTAAATTAGATTATTATTATTAAATTTTATTATTAAAATAAATTTTATTATTAAATTAAAATTTTAAAATATTATTTCCCCACTAAATTTAAGACATGAATGAAATTCCAAAGTGAGTTTTTAAGTATATGTAGTTCTAATAATCATATCAGAACTACATGTATATAAATATGCAACCAAAAATGATTTTCAAGGAAAACAGCTACACTACGCATTGGTGGATATATTAGAATATCTCAAATGCTTGACAAAAAAAATATGAGTATGCACTTCAATGCACAAATTGCCACCATTATTTCATCTAAATATTTAGAGATCTTTGGCATATTTGGTAAGCTCCTCAGATGTCTTCATGATGACTTCCTGGAATTTGTTATGAGCTGGAAATAAAACCAACTTAATTTTTGCATCTGGTGGAAGGTATGGATGGAAGCTCATTTTTGGACATATTGTCTACCCTTTCCCTGGACCATTTGTTGAAAAGTCTAGCATTTTCCCCTTGACTCACCTTTGCACCCTTGTTGAGTATCAGCTGTCTAGAAAAGTGTAGGTCCGTTGGTTAACTGTTCTGTTCCATGAACCTACGTACGTTTGTAACAGTGTCTTCGATTACCATAGCTTTATTGATTGTGAAATCAGGTAGTGTTCATTTTCCAACTTTGCTGTTATTTATCAAAGTTGTTTTGGCTATTCTGGGTCCTTTGCATTTCCTTGTGAATTTTAGAATCATCTTGTCAATTTCTACAAAACAAGTGTATTTTTTAATCTTTATCTACAGCATTCTCAGAGGAAGAAGTTTCTTCCTCTGGCCCAAGGTTACACACACACACACACACACACACACACACAGCACATTTAGGCTAAAGTATAAGCATTTGTTCATGAATGCCTGCTTTGATGAACATGTCAGACTTTAACAAAAAGTAAAGATCCTTGTGACTCCTCCAAACTCTGTCCCAAAGAGCAGTCATGTCGGTGTTGCTGAGGCTTGCAAGAATGATCACCATCAATCACAGACGGCCAAGCACCACCCAACCAGTCAGTGTGGCACGACTTGGTAAAGAGAGAACATACTTTTAAAACAAAAAGTGGAAACAAAGATTTTATCTTGTTAACTATCATAAAAATTCTTAAGCACAATAGTCACAGCTGATTGTAGAAAACTAAAATGCAAAGCAACTTCCTCAGACAAAATGCATTTGTTTCCTAAGTGGCAAAAATCATCCTCTGACTCAGACAACGGAGTCAGCCTTTTTCTGAAAAAGCTTTAAAAAGGAAAAAAATAAATAAAACAGAATGTTGTCCCAATTAGTGGAGATAAATAAAATATGTTAAGGTCTCCCTTAAGTGACTTTTGTTCTTTATTCCAAGGGAATCTTATAAGAATATCCCACACTTAGAAAAATCTATAGAAAGGTATCTAATAAAAGAAAAAACTTGTGATCTGAAACTCAGTGTTATGCGTTTTTTAATCTCAATTTGCATGTAAATTAGCCCGTAACTAATAGTCACCAATTTTCTTTCTGTCCTTTTTTTTTTTTTTTTTTTTTTTTTTTTAGTTTTTTATGTGGTGCTGAGGATCAAACCCAGGGCCTCACATGTGCTAGGCAAGCACTCTACCACTGAGCCCCAGCTCCACCGATCTTCTTAAGAGAAGCCCAATTAATAGCAAACTCTCACACTCATCTCCTTTAAAAGGGACTCAAATGTAGAAAGTAATCAGTTAATTCTGTAAAATAAATAAAATATGGGAGTTGGAAAAAGAACAAATAGTGGAAAATATATGAGGGGAAAATCGCCTTGCTTGAATAACAAGTGTCTTATGTGATCTCGGTGGCAATGAGGCTGCCACTCCTGCATCTGCCTGTGTCGTGGTGCTAACCCCTCATCTGAAGATCCACTGTCATTTAACAACCCCTCTCGGTAGCTAAGTAAGGCTGGGAAGAGCCCTTTGGAAGACCTGCTTCACCCCTCTCTCCCACACGCCAGACCTGTGCAAGTCCCCCCTACGAGGAGAATGGGTTTCCCTGGTTGATGCTGGCACAGTCCGCCCTCCATGCCTTGTCTCAGCCTGTGTCCAAGTGTCAGTGCTGGCTCTGCAGTCGGACCTGTGTTGGACGGTCTCCCTTCCTCTTCGCAGGACTTGGGAAGTCACTCTACTCCCCCACTCGCAGTCCCTTTGTTGCAGAATGGTAGGTCTCTCATGGCTGCTGTGAGGACCACAGGACAGCCATGTCCTCTCCAGTTATCAGTTATCCCAGCGACCAGTCAAGTGGGCTCGGGGAGTCAGTGTCACATCAAGCAATAAATGAAAGGAGACACTTAACACAGTCTACCCTTAATTAAAATAAAAAAAATTTAAATGGACATGGAACAATCTAGATAGCCAAGGCCTCAGTTAGTCCCAGGGAGGTGAAATAAACTGCCTGAAATCACGCAAGGAGGGGCGGGCGCCCAAGGTTCACATCCAGATAGGCTGACTCACTCCCACGCCAGGCTTCCCGCTCCTTCAAGTTCTGCCCGCCTTCGAGCTCTCGATTCCCAGCTCCTCAAAACTCAGAACTCCACTGTTCTGCCTTCTACCTGCCACTCCTCCCCCAAACAGGGACGTTTCCCAGGGTGCAGGATCACAGCTGCTTCCTCTGTACCACGGCCCAGGTGTCTGTACCATGGGCCACTGAGGTAAGGTGACGGAACTCCTCCCCAAGAAAATGTACAAACTTATAGAGAGTTTTGTAAACAATTTCAGGGTGTGCATAGATAATCCCACTCCACCAACTTTCCTGCAGGAACATATCATTATCACGATTATAATCTGTGCCTATCAAAACATAACCTAACAAGGTCCCACTCAAATATCATTTCCACTAAAGAACTTTCTTTGATCACTCCACTATGAGTAATGCTTTCCTGCTCTATTTTTTTTTTTTTTTTTAGGGCCTCGTGAATATACTACTTCTGTGATTTTATAGGTAGAAACAAGCCTAAGTCTCTATCAAAGCCAATGCTCTCATTTTATAGATAAGGAAATCAAAACCCAGGAGGCTGAGTAGCATGATCAAAATAGTCACGTGCGACACATTCCACAGCACGGCAGCTGTGCGGCAATGCTGTAATGAATGTGTTCACAGTCAGACTGAATATTCTACAGTGAATCCTCACTTCCTAGGGATCTGGGAAGGACCGAGGGGATGAGTGAGTGAATGGCTGATTTCAGTTTAAAGCAGGACTACTTTCCCCTGGTTCCCGAGACTCTGAGGTCATAAATGCTCCTCTGGTGTTCCTCAACTCCCTGTTTCCTTCTTCATGCCACATGAAACAGACATTTTCTGAAACCTTCCTTTAAGAGATCTTCCTTAGGATCTTTTTCCTGAGCCTTCCCCTCCCCTGCAGGTCTAATCAGTTGTAGAGACCAGCTCAGGATAAGGTTCTCACACACCATGTCTCCCTGGACCTCATTTCAGTAAAAAGCTTAATGCCAGAAAAATATGTTATTGTCAGTCTTCCCAAACCTGTCCTGGCTTTTGTGATAAGGTTTCCTCTTTCCTTGCAAGCCTTCAATCACACACTGTGCTCCTTGGGGCACAGAATCCAGACCACTCTTGATTCTGTAATCTAAAGCATATCCTTTCAAAAGACAGTCAAGTTTTCTGGCCATGTGCAAATCTGGTACTAAGGAACTACTACTACTACAGAGATAGATGGGCTTTGCTTTACTTCAGTCTTCAAGAACTTACCCAAGTTGGAGAAGACAAATTTGTGAAAATTAAGCAAAAATTTTTACATACGATTTCAAGGTAGCAAACACTGTCATGAGTAATTGACAGTTGAATCATGCACCTGGGTTCCAAGTAAATTTCTCAAAGGGAAAAGTCATTTGGGGTTGGGGTGAGCTGGAAAGGATTTATGGAAAGGGAAGAATCTGAGATTTAGGAGGATAACACAGAATTGGGGGAAAGCCAAGAAGAGAACGCATTTAAACTACAAACAAGAGATTAACAAAAGCACCAAAAGAAATAGCAAAAGGGAATTGGGTACAAACCAACCAGGCAAATAGCAATATCCAACGTAAAAAAATGTGTTTGGGGAATGAGTGACTGCATAAAACACTTATAGAAGAATACAAGAGAATGCACCCTCTGTGGGTGAATGTTATATGAGATTATGTATAATATCCATAATTATCACAGTGTTCTTCTCCTAAGAAGAATATAAAAATGTAGATTATTGTTTTAAAATGATCAACATAAAAGTAATGGCTGAAATTTGACAAGCCCTTCGTTTCATTTTTATAACCTGTTATGAAAGAGATTTCCACAAAAATTAAAACTGAATTCCGATGGCAGCTACTTGATTATTCTCTATCAGCATTAAAGAACTAATTAGGGGTCGTGGGCATAGCTCCGTGGGGTAGTGCTGGCCAACATGCAGGAGGCCCTGGGTTCAAACTTAAGAAAGGAAGAAGGAAGAAAGGGAAAACTAACTGATGGCTACCGCCAAACAAGGACTGGTGAAAAGTCAGAAGAATGATAGTTAATACACAAAATCATACATGCAATATTACCCTTGTGGTCCCAATGTGGAATGTGACTATACCTCTGATTTTAAAATACAGTACCTACATAAGATAAAACTGTACGTATATAAAAATTTATTCTCAACCCAAAGATCACTTTGAGGGTAATTTATGTCTTACCCAAAAGTCTTTTCATTTATCACATTTCCAGTCGAACTGGAATCCAAAAACATTTTATATGCATATTCTTTTTTTGTGTGTGTGTGTGTGTGTGTGTGTGTGTGTGTGTGTGTGTGGTACCAGGGATTGAACTCAGGGGCACTCGACCACTGGGTCACATCCCCAGCCCTTTTTTGTATTTTATTTAGAGACAGGGTCTCACTGAGTTGCTAAGTGCCTCGCCATTGCTGAGGCTGGCTTTGAACTCGTGATCCTCCTGCCTCAGCCTCCCAAAGTGCTGGGATTACAGGCGTGCGCCACCGCGCCCGGCTTCCATATTCTTTTTTGTGACAAATTTTGTGGCATAAGTCAGAATATAAATTAATACATATTAACTCCTATCAATACTCACCAAAACCTTGGAAACTAGCTATTATTGTCCTGGTTAACCTATATCTCCTCTGTGCCCCAGTTTCTATGTAAAATGAGAAACCTTAACAATAATATCTCAAATAGCTAATAAAGTCAAGGTTTTGTAAAATTATTATCTGTAAAATTTTGAATATATATAGTCTTACCTTTATTACTCTTTAATAGTTCTGAGTTTGTTACTAGGTTGTTTAAAAAATTACTTTAAGATTTATTTTGTGCTTTACAATATTTCATCAGTATGAAGATAGAAGGATACAACAGAAACTATCTATGCTAACTAATTTTTATCTGTTTCCACACAAGCTTGTGGCTTTGTCCAAATACAAGTTCCAAAGTCATACTGACTTCTATAATTACTAACTATTAACCTTTAGAGTAAATTTTAAATGACTTCGAACCTGTCATACACCAAGCTTTTATTCACAGACGCATTATCTCATGCTAAGACACACAGGAACCCTGAGAGATGGGTATTGTTTATTATCCTGGGTCAACAGTAACTTCACTGTGCCTGTTTCTCTCTGTAGAACGAGACTAACAGCCAGGAGGATAAGGTCACCCCCCCCCCCTTAGAGGACCATCGTGAGGTTCAGGAGAGTCAAGGGACACAGAGCCTTAGACAAGTGCCTGCCTGGAGTCAACTCTTACGACAGCAAGGGAAGCTATTAGAGCTTTTCCAGAAACAAAGAAGCATATTGATTCAAATGAAGGCAGACTTGGAGACATTGCCACCAGCGCCAGTTGTAACCAGCGAGGCTCACAGGCTGACAACACAAGAGCAGCCTACCTGCGTGTGGTCTTTGAAGTTGGCCTCAATGTAGTGATCTCTTATTTGTTCCAAGGGGGGAAAAAAATCAACAACAATAAACTTACTCCCATTTTTAACTCAGTATGGCTCAGGAAACAGACACGATGTAAGAACAGACTTCCTTCCACTCCTGCTATAAAAATCCCTGGAGACCAACATCTGTAGTGTCAGGACAAAAAAAACATAAGCTCTGAGCTTCTGTGGTCACAAAATCACACTCCGTAGGCGCTTCCACAGCAGAGGAAGCTTCTAGGAGTACTGCTCACATGCTCAGCACGTGAGAAATAGTCAAAGCACCTTCATTTGCACTATTGCATTCCTTTTTTTTTTTTTTTTTTTCTTGACAATAGCAAAGGTTTACTAGTTATTAGTACATTACTAATACATGTTGGTTATAGTTCTGTTCCGGGATCTTCATTCTAGGAGGTAGACTGAAGGAGCAGCCTACATATAGGACATAACTGTTTTCAAAAACCATTTCAGGGAAAGCAATAATCAAAGAGAATAAGTGATTTTTTTTTTTTTTAATGTTTATTTATTTACTTTAGTTGTACACAATGCAATCCATTTATGTTTACATGGTGCTGAGGATCGAACCCAGGCCGTGCACGTGCGAGGCAAGCGCTCTGCCGCTGAGCCACAACCCCAGCCCAATAAGTGATTTCTTGATAAAGTCACAAGACCAAAAGGTGGCAATATGATAGCTCAGGTCACTGCATCATACCAACCTGCCTCTGTCGCCGCCTGAAGCGACAGCCGCCTACGGCAACGAAGCCTCGGGAATAAGTTCAGAGGCAGACTGGAAACGAACAGCCTCTTTATTCTGCCAGCTTCTCTCTCCAGCTCCAAGAACACCCCAACACGCAATCCACACTCCTCCAACCACACCACAAAATGGCACCGACCCAATCCACAATCCCCCGGGCCAAGTCTTGCAAGATCATGCAAATGGCGCCAACCCGATCTACAATGTCCCGGGCCAAGTCTCACGAGAACATGGAAGGTGGTAATGCTTATGGCTCAGAGCTAACCGCAATCTTAGCTATCTCCTTAATTAGGACTCCTGCATGCCTCCTAATGGAACCATGAGTTAGGAGGTCAATCGTCAGCAGACTACTGCCATGTACAGAATTAGCAAAGGAAATGCCTCCAACCAACACTCCTCTCCTCCAGGACCCTCTTAACGTAACAATGAAAGGCTCAGCCAGTGAGCCCCCGTGCAGCCCACCCCCTGTGCACAGAGGGGAGGGAGATGTCCTCTCCCATTCTCAGGCTCAGTGAAAACCTTCCAGAACGCCTGAAATCTTGCAGCTGAGGGACTCTCAGTGGGCTCGGGCAGGGAAGGCTCAAGCCTGTTGTAGTGGACTGTCCAGCCTACGTGAACACACCACCAGGGCGAAGGACAGAGGGCCAGAGTGTTCCCAAGGGCCATGTGGGAACGGAAGCTGTCCAAGACACACTGGAGCATTGTTCAGGAGGCCGCCTGGAGACCAGGGCCCTCCCCAGGGAGTATCTGAACAGTGCAGGGGCTCACGCACCCCAATAAGATGCATTCGGTCTCTGCTCACAGTTCCCCACACGGAGCTGCTTCTGAAATCCTTGGAATTTCCTGAGCCATGGGGAGGGAGGAGCGTGTGTACCTCCGCTCTCTTCTGCACACCCGAGTCAGTGATCCGAGGGCACCCTGCGTGGCTCCCAGATGCTCAGCACTTGATCACCCATGGCCAGCGATGTAATCAAGCCCGCCTATGTCACGGAATTCCATAATGACCCTAACTGTAGGGGCTCCAGGGACTTCCAGGGTGGTGAACACACCCACGTGCGGGGGGCGGGGCGGGGAGTGCACCTGGCTTCACAGGGACCCTTCTGGACCTCGGACTCCACACCTCTTCAGCCTGTGAATCTCGATCCTTCATAACATCTTCTGTAATAAGGCATTCAATGCCAGCATCTCCCTGAATTCCACGAGCAGTTACAGCAAATTCCTGAACTTAAGGGGATGTGTGAACCCCCAATTGGTAGCCAAGTCACACAGGCATGTGGGTCACCTGGGACCCACCACAGGAGACTGGCATCTGACATGGGGATGTCCTATGAGAAGGAGCCCATAACCTGTGGGCTGGCAGCTGATTCTAGATAGCTAGCGTCACCACTGAATTAAATCACAGGACAAGCGATTGGTGTCCGCAGGAACTGGAGGACAGCTTAGTGCGAAAAACACATACACGTGGCGTCAGAAGGTGTCCTGAGAAGAGAGAGTTTTCCATCAGCCAGAATACCAACAAGCTTCCCACGCCCACAGTGCCACAGTGGCGGTTCCCAGGGGAGAGAAGGCCTTGCTGCCCCTCGAGGCCTGCTTATTCACTTTACTGGTTGTACCTAAAACACACTCAGAAATGTAAAGGACAGTTCTTAGTCATTTGGTATACTGCCATGAATCAAAATGTTGTGGATAGAAACTTTGAAAAAAAAAAAAATCTCTTTAGTATTTTAGGGATTTGTCTCTTACTATGATAAAATGTGTGTGTGTGTGTGTAGTAAAATCTATCACTTTAACCACTTTTATTTTCATTTGTTCTTTTTAGATGTAGACGACAGTAGAGTAGACTCTTACGGAGTACACACACGGAGTGTCACTTACTCTAATGAGGGTCCCATTCTTGTGGTTGTACAGGATGTGAAGCTTCACTGGTTGTGGATTCGTACATGAACATAGGAAAGTTCACAGGAGAGTCGTATTGTACTTTTAGAGGAGCTGTAGGTTCACAGAGACGTGGGGTGGAAGTAGAGAGATTTCCCGTCTACTCCTGCCCAGCACAGCACGGCGCCCCCGCTGGCACTACGCATGGCCAGAGTGCTACGTGTGCCCCAACTGATGGACCCGCCGTGACACGTCCCGGCCACCCACAGTCCACAGCTTGCCTCAGGGCTCACTCTTGCTGTTGTGCCTTCCACGAGCTGGGTGGGTGTGTGGCGGATGGCATCTACCTACCATCAGAGCACCGCACAGAACCGTCTCCGGGCCCTAAGACTCCCGAGTTCTGCCTCTGCAGCCTCCCTCCTCCGTGGCGACAGTGGGTCTTTTCACCGTCCCCATGGCCTCACCTTTTCCAGAATGCCATGCAGCTGGAGCACGCCGCACATGACTTTCCTGCCTGATTGCCCTCTGTCGCCTGGTGATATGCATTTACGTTTCTTCCACGGGTCTCCGCGGCTCGACAGCTCGTTTCCTGTGTGTGCTAAGTCACGCTGCGCTGCCTGGTCACACCACTGGTTACTTACCCGTTCACCTACTGCAGGACATTTTGGTTATTTTCGAGTTTTGGCAATTATGAATGAAGCTGCTGTTAACATGCGTGTGAAGGTTCCTGTGTGGATGTCATGGTCAACTCATCCAGATAAACACCACGGAGCACAACTGCTGGAGCACAAGGTAAGGGGACGTGCAGTTTTGTAAGGAGCCAAATCTCCCCCAGCTCCGGAGTGGCTGTGCTACCTTGTGTCCCCACTGGCCATGAGCAAGAGTTCACTGCTCCCCACGCTTACCAGCGTTCGATACTTATATTTTGGATCGTCGCCATTCTGAAAGGGGAGATTTCAATCATTTTAAGTGTGCAATCAGTGACATTAAGTACACACACAAGGCGTGTAGCTGTTACGAATGCTTCTGTCTAACCACTCGCCTCAAACGATCATACCTGATGCCCTAACCCTTGGTGTGTATTAGAAAGTGAGGTCTTTGGGAGATAATCAGGTTTAGAAGAGCACTTGAGGATGGGGTCCTCATCATGGGATGAGTGACCTTGTAAAAACAAAGACTCTCCCTCTCTCCCCTCCCCTCACTCACCAACCTGACATGGGAATTCTGTTTTCCTTTTCAAGGTACTACCCAATTGTCTTGCACAGCAGTTGGAACGTTTGACATTTTCACTAGCAACACACACAAGGGTTCCAATTTCTCCACACCCTTGCCAACACTTGTTATCTTCCGTTGTGCTCTCGTATAATACGATATGCAGAGACAGCCATGGCCCAAGGATCAAAAGAATGATTCTGGCTCTTCTCAAGACTGCTATGGTCACTGCATTCTTCAGAGTCGCAGCCCTCTGCCCTCTGGCTCTGCCCCTCTAGCTGACCTGGAGGGCATGGCTGGCCATGTGACCCATCCAATCGTAAGTGGTCTCTGGTCAGCTTCCTGATCCTCGATGACTATTCCAAACCTTTAGTACTGCTTCTAACTCAACTTTCCGTCTACTCTCATCCTCGCCAGAACTTATCTTTTAAAGAAAATTAAAGTCATATAAGATGCTCTTTCTTAACTTTCTATTCTCCTACCTACAAACCTGGCCATGGTCTCACTCCATGTCCTATGTCCTCCAGCCACACAGGGCACGGTTTCTATTGCAAAGCCAAGTAACTCTGACGGGGCTTCTGAGCCCTTGTCCTCTTGGGACCTCCGGCATCATGCTCCACCGAACTCTCTCCTTTATCTTCATTCTCCCAACTCCTTCCCTTACCCTGGAAATGTACAATATCTCAGCTACCCTACAAAAAGTGGCGCTCTCCCTGTACCTCATCACGCACTCGCTGTCACTCATCACGCTGTTTCCTGGGTCTGCCACAGCAAAACCTTACAATCTGGGGGGCTTAACACAACATATCTTATTCTTTCTCAGCTCCACGGTCCATAAGTCCACAATGAAAGTGGTACCTGGGCCACACTCTCTCTCTCTGGAGGCTTTCAGGAACAAGCTGCTCCTGCCGTCCTCCCGCCTTTGGGAAGTTGCCAGCGATTCCTGGTGTCCTGTGGCTTCGCCACTCCCTCCTCTGCCTCTGCTGTCATGGGGCATTCCCCTGGGTGTCTGTGTCCCATCTCTCTGTGTTATGAGGATACCTGTCAGTGCATTCGGACCCAACCATGTCTAGTCTTGATTCCGCATCTTAACTTGAGATATCTTCAAAGCTTCTATTTCCAAACGAGGTCATATTCTGAGGCACCAGGAGGACAGTTTTGGGGGGAGCACTCTTCCACCCAGCACAGTCATCTCTGGAACATTCCCTCACACTCTCTGCAGACAGGGTCCTGCCTTCCAGCTCACTTCCCCTCCCCCCTTGTCCTGTCCCCACTGCACAGGACGAGCCTCATCTTGCTAAATGGCCCAGCCGCGTCCCACATGGTGACCAGGGCTCCTTCGCGGGAGTTCACCTTCTCACCCTCTTCACGGTGCTGCTCTGGGTTTTCCTTCTACCTTTCCCTCCATCCCTCCTCTGCACGGGTCTCTCTCCTCGCACTTCAATGCTGGTTCTCCCCAAGAGGCCCTTCCGTTCCTGCTTTATTTTTGTGCATGCCTCCTGGTGATCTTCATGCACTTTTTGGTTTGCAAGACAACTGTATATTCATGGCTTACCAATCTGCATATCTAGCCTAGATTTCCCTGCAAGTTGCAGACTTGCATAACCATCTGCTTGGATGCACTTCAAGCACCTCAACTCATCCTTATCCCCACACAGAGCTTCAGTTTCCTCTTTTTAACATCAACACCGCCAATCTAGTAACCCAAGCTAGAAACTGGGGCGTAACTTGGGCTTATTTCTACTTGTATATATGTTTTCCTCAATTTTCTTTTTAATATCCTTAATGATCTGAAGAACTACATGGGCGTACACAATGAACAGTCGTAAAACCAGCCCCCAGGAACACACTGCAAATACAAGAACCAGGGTGGTCACTGCTGACCCATCCCTTCACGACCTCCCTCCCCGACCTCTCCCCCACCTCCCTTTCCATGTAGCCAGCCACCATCCTTAACTTGGTTTTCACCATTTCCTTTTCAATACTGGTTTATTACGTACATCTCTACACAACACGTCGTCTACGTTTGCTTCTTCTTTTTCTTTCTTCTCTTTTGTGGTGCTGGGGATTGAACCCAGGGCCTTGTGCATGCGAGGCAAGCACTCTACCAACTGAGCTACATCCCCAGCCCCGTTTGCTTCTTTTTCAGCTTTATAAAAATGAACTCCTTCTCCTGGGCCTTGCTCTGACGGCTCAGCATCTCACTCTGAGCTTCACTTGTGCAGCACCTGGTTGCAGCTCACAGGTTGCACTGCTATATGATATTCCAGCATGAGGATTCACTAGAAAACAATTGTCTAAAAATGTAATCTAAAATATTAAGAGAAACTATGTAGTACCTAGAAACAAATATAAAAAACAATGTATAAGATAGGCATATTTAGCCGGGCGTGGTGGCGCACGCCTGTAATCCCAGCACTTTGGGAGGCTGAGGCAGGAGGATCACGAGTTCAAAGCCAGCCTCAGCAATGGCGAGGCACTTAGCAACTCAGTGAGACCCTGTCTCTAATAAAATACAAAAAAGGGCTGGGGATGTGGCCCAGTGGTCGAGTGCTGAGTTCAATCCCTAGTACCTCAAAAAAAAAAAAAAAAAAAAAAAAAAAGATAGGCATATTTATCTTGATTTTGCTTTCTAACACGTCTCAACTCCCCTCTGAATCTCCACCAAGGCCATGCTGCTCTGCTGAGGCCACTCACCCCGCAGTCACGTCCTGGGCCTTGCTCTGTTCCACCTGTCCTCCCCATCTCCATCACAGCCACCCACCAGCATGCAAGGCCACGATGCCACCCCTTGCTCCAGCACCTTGGAGGGCTCCCTGGGCCCCTCGGGTTGGCCTCCCCCCTGCATATCCAGACAAACCGCATGCTGCAGGTTCCTTACCTGCGAGGTTTTACCCCAACTCACTTCCAGGAGTCTCCCTTCCATTTTTCTTATACACACACACACACACATACACACACACACACACAAACACCCTGACCTGGCTAACTTCTACTCATTAAGATTCGACTTAAGAAGTGGATGGAGGGCTGGGATTGTGGCTCAGTGGTAGAGCACTCACCCAGCATGTGCGCGGCCTGGGTTCGATCCTCAGCACCACGTACAAATAAACGCATTGTGTACAACTAAAGCAAATAAGTAAATATTAAAAAAAAAAAAAAAAGAAGTGGATGGAGTGGTGGAGTGGGAGGAGATAACGTTAAGTGAAGTGAGCCAATCCCAAAACACCAAACGCTGAACGTTTTCTCTGATGTGAGGACGCTGATCCATAATGGACACAGGGTTGGGGGCAGTCCAGGAGGAAATTTAGGGCAAAGGGGAGGGAAGAGAAGCGAGAGGGCATCACAGACAGTGGAACAAGACGGACGTCATCACCCTAAGTACATGAAAACACGACTGGTGTGACTCGACTTTGTGTTCAACCAGAGACATGAAAAATTGTGCTCTCTGCGTGTACTATGAATTGAAATGCATTCTGCTGTCATGTATAACAAATTAGAATAAATAAATTAATTAAAAAAAAAAAAAGATCTGACTTAGGGAGTTCCTCAACAGAGACTTCTCCATCCTGCTACCGACGCCCCTCACCCTGGCCTGCTCTCTCCTCTGCAGTCCCGTCGCAGATGCAGCCAGAGCTGTGGTTATTTTGTCCGTGGCAATGGGAAGGAGCCTGGGTGTGCGTGTGCATGTGCAGGAGCGCCCGTGTGGACTCTACGTCCGTCAACTCCCGCTCGGGCCCGTCGGCTCCTACGGGGCCAACCCAAGCTCACGGTCACCTCTGACCCCCGCCCTGCACAGCACTCAATATATACTGGGGGGGTGGGGGGGGGGGATCACTCCATCATTGTTCTAGGTGTTGTCGCCGGAAAGGGATTGCAGCCTGGAACGGCAGCGCCGCGGGAAGGAGTCCGGAGACAGCATGGAGACGAAAATATTCTTTAATCTTACAAGAAACTACAATATATCTATACAATAGCGATAACCCTGTCTTTTCTCTCTCTGGTCTCTTCCCATGCGCCCGAGCAGCAATGGCGCTCGCTCGATCTGCTGAGTCACCGTTCAAATCTCTCGAGATCCTCGACCAAGTCCCGCGAGATCCCAGACCAAGTCCCGTGAGACTACGGAAGGCGGAAATGCCCAAAAATGTCTATGGCCCAATAGTCAACCGCAATCTTAGCTATCTCCCCAAACAGGGCTCCTGCATCTAGGAACCACGAAAGGCAGCATCTTATTTTTAGAAAATTATGTTTTTTGAATTGTGTCTTAGGAATGGCTACTCATCGCCATTGGTGGCACAGCTGCACACGGCGCTTGTGCCACTTGGCAGTCCACGAGCCAATGCATCCACGCAGGCGGTGACTTTACGGTGGCCACTCTCTGGCGGGAGATGACACTCATCCGGTTACACTGATTGGTAAGAGAAGGGGAGGGCAGAGCCACCCATCTGGAACCAGGAGGCTGATGGCTGCCGTCACGCCCTGGTACTTCCCGTGGAATTACCTCACACGTTTATCTGAACTTGCTGAGCCAGGTGGGTTTTAGAAAGGGAATATCAATTTAAGCTCTTCTAATAGAACTTCTCTACCTTCAAGATTGTGGTGACATTCGTAAGTTAAATATCCCTAATTAAGACAGAACTGCTTAGCATCAAACCACTCTAATTCATTACTTCTCTGCCGAGGACATATTTTTAGCTTTCCCAGGAAAGCTTGCGTAACGAAGCCTCGTCCCAGTTTCCTCGGGTCTGGTCACCCTACTTGAAATGTCACAAGGCGAACATGCTTCCGTGAGAAGTCACCCGCCCTCTGGTGGTGTCTTCTCGGGGTGTGGTTTGGCATTTTATGGACTCAACACAAAGGACTAACCCTCCCCTCGCAGGAAGGAGCAGGCATGCTGATGGAAATGGAATGTGATCAGCTGCAAGACGGCACTGCCCCCAGATGGAACTGCGTGTCACTGCGTGGACGGAGCCTCAACGCTATTTCAGAGCACTGGGGCCGACAACCACTTTGCTATCTTAGTAGGATTTCATTTTCATGTTGACATCAATATACCATGCGCCCAGAAAACAAAGAAGGGGTAAAGCGGAGAATGCCTTCTACTGCTCCAGGAAGTCCTGGACCCAGTCTGACAGGCAGTCCCCCCACAGCCCCAGCAAATGGGACAAGATTAGATGGTGAGTTTATTATAACTACAAAGGAGGAATTTCCAACAAGTGAGAAAAGAGAATTAGGACCTACAATATCTCAACAGGGTGGAAAACCACTCAAATTAACAAATTTAAGTAGACCTAGCATTTACTAGGCTCATAAAAGTACCACCCTTAATAAAATGAGTAAAGGGTCTAGGCAAAGGACAAAATGGAAAAAAAATAAAACGATCTGGCAGTCATAGTGGACTATAAGTTCGTTATATACCAATAATAAACTATAACTACTGAAAAGCTAATGGGATCTACGACCTCATTAACTGCAGGTTAATGTCAGAACGCAGGGACGATGGTCCCTCTGAGTTATGTACCGGGAGCAGCCCACGTGGCTTGCATGCAGTTTTGCAGGACAGGCTTCAGGCGCTTTACTGGCAATCCTGGAGTACGTGGAAAAGGACAATGATGACAATAGTGAGGAAACTCGTCCCTCGTCCCACGCTTGGCTAAACCAAAGTAAAAGCATAATGGGGACTCGACGCTGCTTTATTGTGAAGACATTCCCTTCAAATCAAACTTGCTCTTCATTCCTCACCATTGGCAATCCCCTAGCTGAAAATGCTTAATAAGAAAAATGACGCAGCAAGGTACAGTAAATAAAAATACAGACCCCAGTGCAGCGGTACCCCAGAGCCTCCCGCATCTCATCTATTTAAAGTTCCACCACCTGGCATCATGGGAAGACATTTTTGCCCAGCTTTCTAAGACCACAGGTAATCATCACAACTGAATGTGTGCATGTAGCATTTAATTACCAAAGGACACCTAACAGCTAAGTTGGTGACCCGTAGATGATAGCAAATACAACATTCAACTAGCACATGATGTTTGAAGGAAAAAAAATCTGCAGGAATGAAGCATAAGCGTGAGGCTATAAATATTTGATTCCTCTAGATACCTTCATTTAATACAGAATAAGGTCATCTTTTTATGTGAAAAAAAATTCTATTAATATTTTAGTCCATATGATAATTGTACATAGATACCTTCATTTAATACAGAATAAGGTCATCTTTTTATGTGAAAAAAAATTCTATTAATATTTTTAGTCCATATGATAATTGTACATATTTCTAGGATACAGAGCCACAGTTTGGTACATGTACAATGAATGATCCAGAAAGGATAATTGGCATTTCTAGCTCCTTAAATACTTATCATTTCTTTGTGTTCAGAACCTTCAAACTCCCCCCTTTAGCTCTTGATAAAATACACAACAAGTTGTTGCGAACTACCATCACCCTAAGGTTCTGTGAAACATGAGCACTTATTCCTATCTAAGTGGATTTTGGTGCCTATTATCCAACATCCGTCTACCCCCACCCCCATGTGAAAAATTTTAGTTGATTAGAATTTGAGTATTTTAAAGCTTTGAAGTCCTTCCTCCTCCCTGCAAAAAAATAAGTTATTATGTAAATGCCTAGAGTCCTCACCCTTTCTTAGCAAAAGCCATGATATAATAACTACCTCTCTTAATTGAGATATTAAAACAATGTAAAAGGGAGAGTGTTTTATTCCTATGTTGGCAGTAAAATCAGTGCTATTAATAGAGAAATACAAATTACCATCTTCCTAAGAAAAGAGCAGCATTACTTGAAAATGTAAAGGCACTACTTTTTCTAGCCATAGAAAGCCCTTTGATTCCTACAGCAGCATAGAAGCAACTGTGTAAGTTATTTGATGATTCATGTTGTAAAATAACTGTTGCAAAAATAGCCAATAAATTTACTATTCCATCCCTTAATGTTCTACATAAAATCTTCATGTCGTTCAACTTTCCTGGGATATAAGTTTCCACTATCCTCGCACTCAGTAAAGCTCAAACCAGGCAGGATTTCCAAAGATCTCAAACTCGGCATTCACTGGGGCTGGGCAGGGACCCATTCATTCAAGCAAGAAGCATCTCTACAAATGCTTACCATTTCTCCCAAGCTATACTTAGGTATTTAAAATATAATACGGCATGGCCTCTGCCTTCAAGCAGCTCTGTCACTGACTGCAGCTATAGCCGCCTGCAGCAACAAAGCCACGGGAATAAGTTCAGAGGCAGACTGGAAACGAACAGGCTCTTTATTCTGCTGGCTTCTCTCTCCGGCTCCAAGAACAACTCCTACCCACAAATCACACTCCTCCAACCACCACAAAATGGCGCCGACCCGATCCGCAATGTCCCGGGCCAAGTCTCGCGAGATCATGGAAGGTGGTGACCCAATCCGCAATGTCCTGGGCCAAGTCTCGCGAGATCATGGAAGGTGGTGATGCTTCCTGGGCCAAGTCATCTTCATGGAAGGTCACAGCTCTTCATGGCTCACAGCTAACGCAATCTCAGCCATCTCCCCATTTAGGGCTCCTGCACAGCTCACCAACTTTCAGACAAAATGATCAGAACAACACCCACATACCACATGATGGCGCAGGGTGGCAGGAGTTGGCAGAGAAGCCTGAACCAAGTACCATAGAGCAGCACCAAGAAGGACACAGCGTGGGAAGGTGTCCGAGGCCTGCAGAAGGGGACGTCCAATCTGGAACAGAAGTGGACAGGGAGGCGGGGGGACAGAAGGAATTCCAGACAGAAAGAGAAGCCCGAGAACGGCCACATTCGCTGTTGCAAGACCCAGCGAGGAGGAAGTTGGGGGATTCTGTGGGGAAAACTACTGCCTGTGGAGTCCGAGCGTCAAATCACAGCACTTTGCTTAGTCTTCTGTTACCTAGATCTCAAAGAAGAGAAAACACACCAGGTATGCCAGGGACTGGCTGAAGCTGCCCAATAAATCGACAGGACTGTATCCTTGTACTCAGTTTCGCAGTCGGAGCAGATCTGCCTTTTTGGAAACATTATTCAGAGATAGGTGTTTTTTTTTTAATGTTTTTATTTTATTTTATTTCTTATTTATAATAGTAATATGTATTACAATTCATAGTGCACATACATAGCATCTTTTTACACACAACTGTTTGTATACAAAGTATATTCGTACCATGCAGGTCTTCAATCATGCATTTAGGATAATGATATCCACAGAGATAGGTTTCTTTACAAATAAATTAGATCTTTACAAGATGGAAAGGCGTTTTCCAAATAAAGCACAGTTAGGAACAGAAAAGCAAGTGTACAACAAACAAAGCTTTTATGGTGCAAAGCAACACACGTAACATATTTCCAAGTCTGGCACTCAGATTACTGCATAACCAAGTAGGGTCCAAGCCCTACATTCACCATGAGGTAGGAATAGGAGATTCACAGCATTTTCCTCCCTTGAGATCAAAACGTAAGCTCTATCAAAGTTACCGTCATGCTGTAAGAAAGAAGAGAACATCGACCACCAAGATCGCTAGAACTGATCATTCAACCACCAGGTATCCTTGTTTGAACTAAGGACTCAACAAAATAGCAGCTAGTGGGGTTGACAATATCTTTGGGAGAACTTAACCTTAGGAAAATGTGTATGTGACTTGTCATGTGTGTTTATGACCTAACGTCTTTGGCAAACCCAGACTACAAGACACCAAAACATCACCAAGTAGATGACACGGCACGCCCTTCCTCCCTCAGAAGCACTCCTTCCTCCCACCAAAACCACTGATATGCTCTCATTATGCAAATTTCATTTTCTAGAATTCTATATGAAACTAAGCATGCACTTTTTTGTTTGCTTTTAAAGCCTGGCTTCTTTCAAACTGCAGAATCATTTTGAGATGTATCCAACTCATTGAAGCTATCATTCCTTTTTACATTTTTTATTTGTTTCTATTTTTTTTTTTTTTTTCTTTTTGCAGCACTGGGGATTGAACCCAAGGCCTCACGAATGTTGGGCAAACATCTCCTGCCCTATTTTCATTTTGAGACAGGGTCTTACTTAGCTGCCCAGGCTGGCGTCAAACTTGCGATCCTCCTGCCTCGACCTCCCGGTAGAGGGCATTCTAGGTGTGCATCACGGCACTTGGCTCATTCTTTATTACCAAGGGGTATTCCCTGGTGTGGATGTTCCACAATTTGAAATCCATCCCCCTGTTGACGATCATTTGGGTTATTTTCAATTGGGGGCTATTTGTACATAAGGCTTTGAAAGGGCAAATGCATCCATTTCTCTTGGGAGGAATAGACTGGCTGGGCCAGGTGGTAGGAATACATTTAAATTTTTTAAGAGAGTGCCAAGCTCTTTTCCAAAGCCGTTGTGCATTGCACACTTGACACCAACCATGTAGGAGCCCCAGTTCCTCCATGATCTAACCCAAACTTCTTGTGATCAGTCTTCTCAACCTGATACCATCCAGTAGGGGTACAGTAAGAGCACGCTGTGGCCTGCAGTTCCCTAAAGCCCAGCTTGTGCTGTGCTCAGTTGCTATCCTGCCTCACCTGCACCCCGCTCTATGCTCCCCACCACCCCTGGGGCCTTCCCGGCTGTACAGAATACTCCTGACACCCCCATTCATACATTTCGCTAAAACTAGAAGCTGATAGTGGTAGGATGAGACGTCTCCATTTCTGGTACATCAATTGATAATATTTTACCTAGAATATTTAAATATGCTTCACATTTTCCCATGTTAACAACATTATTTTAACAATGGGGAAGCTTTTTATTCCATGATCAGTAAATTTCTAAGGTTTCACTATAATTCAAAAACTGTACATGATACAGTTTAATAACGTTTGTGCTTTTTTGGAAAAATCATAATAGATAAGAATATTCTTTTAACGTAAAAATCAGACAAAATCTAAGCCAGCCACATTTTCATTTCCTAGCCAATATATCCAAACAAATTACACAAATGAGGAAGTCACATAACTGCACTTTTTTTTCAGAACTCTTGAATATCTGAATACCAGGAAATAGAATCGTTTTCATGATTTAATTAGAGCCTACAGATCTTGACCTTGGGACTTCCTCTATCTGGATGCTGCTTTAGCCATGAGAGTCCTTTGCCCAGGTTGCCCTTAGGAATCAGCTCCTCCAGGAAATTGCTGCATGAGGAAGCGTGTTAGCAGGGGCCCCAGCGGAACCAGCAATATGCTACTTGTTTTCCTTGGCAGAGCTTCTCTCCAATGCATCTTATCAGTGAAGAGCTGCCCTTCCTTTTTCTCTCCAAGGTGATCAGATCAATGAGGAGCTCACTCATCTGCAAAAATGTGAACACTGGCCTTGGCTGGGCCACAGTCTCTCAGATCCCCACTTCAACGCCGAAGCACACAGACCTAAACCTTAACAACAATGCTTTAACTCAAACACCACCTTCTTAGCCCAGCTCCTTCTTCAGACATCTTGGTATTAGCTCCTCCTGCTTTCCTTATCCATTATAAATTAGGATCTTGATTAAAAATTTAGTGAAACTACTCAAATTATCAGATCTTACACAAGTTACCAAAAAAAAATCTTCATTTGTATAATGCAATTGATACTTTTCAAAGTGTTTTCAAATATGTTATTTTTCTTCTCTAAATGTTGTATTTGTCTCATCAGCTGTCAAACAGATTGAGTTGCTGTCTGTTCCATGCAAGCAGAGTGCTTTAAAGACCAGAAATAATTTATAAAGTACTCTGAACTTACAGAAGATGGGATTACCAGAGGCGCTAACCTTGGGCAGAAGCAGAACTTCAGCCGTCTAGGGGGTGTGATTTTAAGAGCACGAAAAAACCCTCCTCAGATGAAAAACAAACCAGTGACACTTAGAATCCCCTGTCCCAACAGAGAATTCTACTAGTAGAGAGTGATCTCTGTAGTGTGCAAGGCTTCTCATTTGCTTCTGCTAAAATGCAAAGAGCTTTGGGATAGAAACGCTCTAAACTCTATCAGTTACTTGTATCTGCGTATAAGTGAACTTATCAGATGCTCTGGCAAAGGCCTGAACGGTTCATTGGGAATATGAAGCCCTGGCTGCCTGGAGACAAGAGAGACAGAGACAGAGAGGAGAAGCGGGGAACAGAAACAGCAGGTGAGGGCAAAGGAGACACATTTCATCTGCTTAACCACGTTATTTTTTATTTATTTATTTATTTATTTTTTTTGTGTGTGTGGTACCGGGGATTGAACTCAGGGGCACTCGACCACTGGGTCACATCCCCAGCCCTTTTTTGTCTTTTATTAGAGACAGGGTCTCACTGAGTTGCTAAGTGCCTCGCCATTGCTAAGGTTGGCTTTGAACTCGCGATCCTCCTGCCTCAGCCTCCCAAAGTGCTGGGATTACAGGCGTGCGCCACCACGCCCGGCTTCCGTTATTATTTTACCTTAGAGAAATCCTGAAATTCTCCATCAATCCTAAGGGACGCTGTTGCTGATAATATTCCTAAGATTATTGTTGATAAACTTTTGAGAGTGAAGTAAAATAAAATAATTTCAGTATTTGCTATGAAAGACTCATTTCCCCCTCAGCCTGTTACGATGAAATTCTAAAACTTTAAACCATGAGTAGTATTTTTTTTTTTTTAAATCTAAGTCCTGCCTAATTAGAAACCTTGATGACTATTGCACCTCCCCTTTCTCAACAGACACCCAAAACCTGCTGAGAGAAGCAACCGAGGGACAGCTCCCCGACGCGGTCCTCCTGGTGACAACTCCTCTGAAACCGGAGATAAGTCTAGAGGCACAAAAGTGGAGATCAAGCCTGAATGCACACACGACCCCAACTCGCAGGACCCCACGCCCCACGCGGCCACCAGAGCTACAGCCCTGTTCTGGTCCACACTGCACCAGACGCGGCCACCAGAGCTACAGCCCTGTTCTGGTCTCACTTCCGACGCTGCCACCAGACGCGGCCACCAGAGCTACAGCCCTGTTCTGGTCTCACTTCCGACGCTGCCACTGTGTGGTCATCTCGCCCTGCCACCTACTGAAATGGACGTGTGACGACAGTCCACCATGAGCATGGTCAAAACCACACTAGTCTCGAGCTCAGCATCACCATCATCCAGCCAGTGGCCAGTCACCAGGGACAGTCAGCCCAGCTCAGCGCAGCCCCCAAGCCCCTTCAGTCTTGTGGAGATTCAAAGGCGGAAGCCTCAGGCTTCAGTAACGCTCACGGTGGCTCTCATCAAGCCCAGAGGCCACCCACTCGCTCCCTTGGCTACCAACTAACCCTGTCCTTGGCTGTTTAGTTAAAGGTACTTAAAGTGATTTAATGTTAAACCTAAAATTCTAGCTGGGCACAGTGGTGCACGCCTGTAATCCCAGCACTTGGGAGGCTGAGGCAGGAGGATCCCAAGTTCAAAGCCAGCCTCAGCAATGGTGAGGCACTTAGCAACTCAGTGAGACCCTGTCTCTAGTAAAATAAAAAAAAAGGGGGGCTGGGGATGTGGCCCAGTGGTCGAGTGCCCCCGAGTTCAATCCCCGGGTACCAAAAAAAAACAACAAAAAACAAACAAACAAAAAAAAAAACCCTAAAATTCTAGATCTAAACCACGGATTTAAGTGAAGGATTTGCACCTTTAAACAACTACTCTGTGAGATGCTCAGTCCTGACCTTGTCTGACATGGAACACCCACTCCAGTTAGAAAAACCGAGGGCAAGACACTCATTCTAGGACTACGTGAGAAGATGGAACAGTCAACTCTGTGGTCCACATGTGGGTGGTTCTGCCATCTCTGCCTTTGGTCCTTAGAAGGCCAATGTGGGAATGATCTCTTCAACAGCCCCAAAGTGACTGCACAACAATCAGTAGTCCTGACCAAGTCCTCCGGCCCAATCTCCCACCACCCCAGGCACCCACCCCTGGACTAGTACGGTAGATCCTGCAGTGGGACCCTAACCTTGACAACTACACACCCAGGTCCTCTCTCGACCCAAAGCCTCTGCTGATCGTCCACCTCATACCTCTGTCACTGGAGATGTCCGGGCTTCACGGCCCTGAGAGCTGGCTAATCTGATGCTTTAAATTTGGAGAAAATGCCTCACACATTTGGCATTCTGTGCTGCTTTGGGAGCACCTACAAGTGAATATATCACCCCAACACACGCAGAAAAAAAAACCAGAGGCGGGAGAGAAGTAACAAGCAATTCAAAGTAAATTCTTTGGGGTTTTTGGTACCGGGGATTGAACTCAGGGGCACTTGACCACTGGGCCACATCCCCAGCCCTTTTTTGTATTTTATTAGAGACAGGGTCTCGCTGAGTTGCTAAGTGCCATTGCCCTTGCTGAGGCTGGCTTTGAACGCGCGATCCTCCTGCCTCAGCCTCCCAAGTGCTGGTATCACAGGTGTACGCCACCACGCCCGGCTCAGGTAATTCTTTAACTAAGAAAAATGATCATGTGATTTTCTTCGTCATCTCAGCCACAAACCAATGCCCAAAAATGATCTTTGCAACATTTTCACGAGGGGTGAGAAATCAACGTTGTTCCTCAAGGTTGATCATTAACGATGCTAAAGTTAACTGAGTGCCACCGCCACTTCCCACATGGTGAGCTGTCAGAAATGGGACTCACCCTGTCATCCTAAATACAAGACAGGACTGGCTGCACAAAAGAACCATGTTCAGGCAAAGGACAACAGGCAACACAGGACAGCGACTCCCGAGAGAGGGCAAACAAGGTGGCAACTCCTGCTCCAGCTTGCTGCCTGGAGAGATGGAACTCAAAGAGGGCAAGGCAGCCAAAATTTCCTGCGCCAAAACGCTGAAGAAAAGGAAGCTGTCCAGAGAGAAGGCTCCAGAGACCAGCACAGGGCCCCCTGGCCACCAACCTGCATGCACGTGGGAGGGCACCTAAGGCTGGGAAAGGATCTCCCAGAAAGGAGTCGGAGGAACGGTCCTAGAGCAGGCCTGGTCGGAATGGCTGGTGTTCCCATGAGCCACAGAAGCAGCACCGGCTGATACAGGGGCTTCTAGCAGAGTCAACAGGGCGGAAGCTGCCCTCAGAGAAAGACTGCTCTCATGAATTTGAGAAGCAGGTGTTAAGGAGATCAAACTGATGCGTATTAACTGCATTTCAGAACAAAGTGCAAAATGATCAAAATAAAATGCAGCACAATAAAAATTCACAATGTCTGATATCTAATCAAAAATGACCAGGTGTTCAAAGGAGGGAAAGATGACCTATAGCCAGACAGAACTCAATCAGTGGGAACACGCACAAAAATTACAGAGGAGGGCTGCAGCTGAGACTCCGTGGTAAAGCGCTGGCCTGGCATGTGTGAGGCACTGGGTTTGCTCCTCAGCACCACATAAAAATAAAAAATAAAGGTATTGTGTCCACCTACAACTAAAAAAAATACATGTAAAAAATTACAAAGGAAATAATTGGTACACAAGGAGATTTTTAAAAGCTATTATATGTACACACACACACACACACACACACACACCCAGGGCAGCACATGAGGACACTTTGTCAATGACATACTACACATGGAAGGTAGATTACATCATCTGGTGACGCACAGGCATCTCAGTTTGCGTGAAAGCACTCTATGATGTTCACACGACTGTGAAATAACCTGATGATGGCCTTCTCAGAAAGCATCAAGTGACACATCGCTAGTAATGCATACATACATGCATACATACACATTTTTTCCAGAAAATGGACAAAATCATGAAATTGATGAGAAAAAATGGAAGATACAAAAAAAACACAAATTAAACTACCAGAGATTAAAAATACACTATCTCAAATGAAAAATACACAGATTAGACACTATAATGAAAAAGATTAATGAACTTGAAAATATAGCAAAAGAAACATTCCAAATGAAACAAAGTAAAAAAAAAAAAAAAGTACTAGAAAAACTAAATTAATAGGACATCGATAACCTGTGTGAAAATACAAAATTGTCTAACAGAATATATATACACATATATATGGAATGCATGAAATAAGTGAGCAGGAACAGGAAAATATTTGAAGGAATAAATAGCTAAAATTTTTCTAAGTTTGATGAGCCCTATAAATCAACAGGCCTTCCTGCTTTTGCTTGGGGGGAAGGAATCCAGAATACGCCACTGTAGCACAAATTTGGGGAACAAGGCATTTGAGTTTCTAAAAATCTCGTGTCTAAAAGCAAAGCCTCCCAAAAGAACACTAAAAAAAAAAAAATTATAATTCTCCTTCCTGGGAATGACCAGGGAAGATGATTCTTAACACCAGATATGAGAAGTCTCCACACCACACCCAAATAAATGCTGCCACTAAAACCATCTTATTTCCCATCTGCTCTCCTAAAGCCCATTCATCTTCCCAAAAAGGCATTTGTCTTTCCATAAGTGCCCTTCTTGCTTCCATTTCTCTATTACAATGGTACGTAAGTCCCAAATCCCAACCTCCCCTTCAAGTCACACTTTTGTGTGAACTCCCACGTATACGTGAATAAAACATCTTTTTCTTGCTAATGTATGTATGTCAGTTTAACATACAGGTCCCCATCACTAGACCTAAGAGATCAAAAGAAAATTTTTTCATCACCAACAGTTGCTTCCTTACAACACAGCCTTTGCAAAGCAAAGAAATTCGCTTAAAATATATATCAGTGTATGTTGGAGCTTGTCTTTAGGTCCTTGAGAGACTTCCATTGCAATTAGAATGAATTTAAACTGCAAATCCTACAAGATCTTCTATTGCTTTTCTCCCCAGACCCTAAAGACACTACATCCTTCATTCAATGACCCAGTAGTTTTGGTCTTCTTCGGATTCCCACAGCAGGCTGAACCCTGTGTCATTCCTTGGGACATCTACGCTAGCCAATCCCCGCTCTTTAGAACATTCTTTTCCACTTTCTTGGGTATTACTACTTTTCTAATGATTAGACCTTAAATGCCACCTCCTTAGAAAATATTTTTATTGATACATAATAATCGTACATATTGATAGGGTACAATGTGATCATTTGATACATGTATGCAGTGTGTAATGATCAAAGCATTTCTACCTCCTAAAACATTTACCATTTCTTTGTGCTGGGAACCCTCAAACTCCTCAGAAAGGACTTTTGATCACCTTATATGAAGAAGCTGCCTGCCATCTCTCTGCCAATCCCCATTATTCTCAGTCTTATATCACAGCAATATGAAAACAAAAAATATTAGAAATATACTTTTCAGTAACTTTCTAACCACTAAAAGAACTCAAATTTACCAGCTGATTCTCTTTGCTTCTCCTGTTGACTTCCTCCATTTCCCCACTGTTGAAAGAAGTTTGTGACAGATTCACTATTCTTGAGGTAACTGCTCATAACTACTTACTAAGCAAGATATTTAAGAAATTAGCCTCTACAATAAAGTATGGGTTGCAAAAAACATGGTTGATTATGTTTTACTTTCTCAAATTCTCCTTTAGGAAACATTTGAATTTGTTACTTTACCAGATTTAACACTTTTTCCAATACTTAATTCTTCTCCTGAAATCTATCTGTGTATCTATCTATGCTGTACATTGTCTATTCAATAAGCTCTTAAATGAAACCCTAAGAACCAAAAAATGCAAATAATTGCATATTTTCTCAATTTTGCATCATTCATTTTGAAATGTATATGTGTGTGTGTGTGTGTGTGTGTGTGTGTGTGTGTGTACAGTAATGAAGCATACTCTTAGGGGATTAGAACTTTAATATGTTGTACAATAATAAGTGATTCTTGGCCTAATATCCCTCAGGCACTGTGAAATACTATATTATTTGTGAATTAACAAAATCGTGTCTTAAATAAAGGGTTGGTAAATTATGTCTTCAAAGCCAAATTTAACTTATCATCTGTTTCTATACAGGCCCTAAACTGAGAATGTTTCCTAGAGAAGTGACCGTGTTCCCACAGGAAGCATATCATTGTGTCTTGTCACAATTCAGTTTGTATCTTTTGATTGAGGAAATCTCCATTTACATTCAAAGTTATTATTGATAATATAAGAACTTCTGTTGTTTTCTTTCCTTAAATTTTTTGTTGGTGGACTATAGTTATGTAATAATGGGATTCATTGTAGGACTTCTGTTTTGTTCAATTTTTTCATTTGTTTTGAATATCATTTGTTCTATTCCTCTGTTCATCTTTGCTATTTGATAGCTTATTGTATTGACAAGGTTTGATTATTTCTTATTTTTCTTTTGTGTGCCTACTTTACCAGTGGGCTTTATATTTTTATGTGTGTTCAATAGTTTTTTTTTTGTTTGTTTGTTTTTGTTTTTCTGGCTTCTGGATATAGGACTCCATTAAACATCTTTTGTAAAGCCATTCTGGAAGTAGTGAATGCCATCATTTTTTTTTTAATTGTCTTAAGTCTTTATTTCTTCTTTAGTTCTGAAGGGTAGATTTGTTGGGAATAGTGTTTGTGGTTATTTTCTTTCAGATTTTGGAATGTGTCATTCCATTTTCATCTGGCCTATAAGGTTTCTTCTCAGAAATCTGTTGTTAATCTAATAATTCCTTTAATGTAACTTGATGTTTCCTTTCAGTTTGTTTTTGATATTTGAGAGTTTGATTATAATATGGTAGAGTGAAGATTTTTTTCTGGTCATGTCTATTTGGAGTGCTATGGAACTTCTTTACCTGGGTGTCCATATCTTTCCGAAGATTAGAAAAGCTTTCAGCTATTATTTCATTGAGTAGGTTTTCTATACATTTCCTTTTCTCTCCTTCTTTGAGTACCACAAAAATAAGTGTGAATACTTGTTTACTTAATGGTGTCTCAAAGGTTTCAGAGGCTGTCTTCATTTTTGCTTTTGCTTTTTTTAATTTCAGATCTTCTTTCTTTTGCTTGATCTGGTCTATTATTGAGAATGCCTACTGATTTTTTTTTTTTTAATTTGACTTATTTAGCTCTTCATTTCCAAGATTTGTTTGGTTCTTATTCAAGAGTTCTACTTCTTTGCTGAATTTCATACTCATATTGTGCATTATTTTCCTGATTTCATGCCTGACTGTATTCTCTGAAATCTGAGTTTCTTTATAATCATTCTTTTTTCTTTATCAAGCATTTCATCAACATTGTTTTCCTTGGGATCTATTTCTAGAGTTAGTGTGTTTTGTGGGTGTTATGGTTTGGATCTATAAATGCCCCCCGAAAAGCTTATGTTTTGGGAGCACAGTCCCCAGTACAGCAAGGTTCAGAGGTGGGGCTTTTAGGCAGTGATGAAACCTAATCCACATAATTAATAATTTGAAAGGACTACTGTATTGGATGCTAACTGTAGGCAGGAGGGGTCTGTCTAGAGGAGGTATGTCATTGGGAGCATGCCCTTGGAGAATATATTTTATCCCCGGCTCCTTGTTCATGTGACCATGCACCCTTCTCTCTCTCTCTTCTTCCTGGCCACCATGAGCTGAGCAGTTTTCCTCCACCACGCCTTCTGCCATGACGTTCCACCTCACCTTAGCCTCAGAGCAATGTAGTCAGCTGACCATGGACGGAACCTCTCCGACTATGAGCCCCAAATAAACTTTGCCTCCCCTAAGGTGTTCTTGTCAGATATTCTGGTCACAGTGACACAAAGCTGACTAATATATGAGGTGTCATATTGCCTTGTTCTTTCATGTTTCTTGTGCTCCTATGTTGAGATTTATGCATCTGCTGAGTCAGTTATTTCTAACACTTAGGCACAAAAATACAAGCACCGCATGCGCTCACTCATGTGGAGTATAAAAACAAAACGTTAATTATACAGAGGTTGAAATAGTGGTTACCAGAGTCTGGGGAGGGGGAGGGAAATATTCATTAGTGGATACTAAGTTACAGTTAGATGGGAGTGAGTAGCCCTGGCTTACTATTGCACAGTAGATAGGCTCTAGAAAACAATTATGCAGTATATATCTTAAAAAGCTAGGAAAAAGGATGTTCAATGTTTTCACCATGAAGGGGTAATAGATGACTAAGAATACATATATGTTTAACCTGACTTAAGTATTACATGATGTAAACAGATATCAAAACATCACATGATGTCGGGCCTTAACACTGTCTGCCAAGGGGATGGAAAAGCTCTGGCTTTCTGGCTGCTTGCCACATTACCATGCCCTGTTACCGGACCTAGGCTAAGGAGGGAGCGTGGCTGTGAGAACTGAAACCACCCCAAGGATAAGCCAATGGCTCTGCCAATGACCGGGCTCCCCAGTATGTTCCTGTGTCCTTTGAGGGCGAGGGAGGGAATATCGGCGGCCTTTACTTTCCCAATCTAGTCTCCTCGTTGAGGTAGGCCCCTCTGGCCTCTTTTGCTAGACAGAAGAGGTCCATCCCGGGTAGGGGGGTGGGCTAAAGACCTCAACCCCTTATATTATCCCGACACACATGACATCCCAGTAATATGTATGTTTGATTTTATCAATTTTTAAAAAACCTAATAAAATAACTGACAATATTTTTAAAGAATAGTATTTCTTAGCATATAAATTCAAATTTAATAGTCCATCAAGTTTACTGTAACTTAGCTCTACCCTTATATACACGTATTGTCTATAGCTGCTTTCCCAGTACAACAGAATTCAGTAGTTGTGACAGAGGACACATGTCCTGCAAAGCCTAAAACATTTGACACTTTACAGAAAAAAACTTGACATCCCGGTCTTACTCATTTTTTCTTAAAATGCACTGTATTGAATTTTTATTCTTTGAAAAAAATTAATAATACCTTTATGGAACATGTTATTGCTCCCTGTTAGCCAAAAACAAAAAAAAAAAAAAATCTAAATGATGTTCAACCATTGCATACGAAAACAAGAATTTCCTATGATGCAGGTCACCTTGGTCTCCCTACTTTCCCTCAGTGTGTCAGGCATATAACACCTAGGGCTCCTGCTTCTACCTGGAATGCTCTTCCTCGGGATACCCACTTGGATCCAGCTCTCAGCTCCTCAAAGACTTTGTGACATTCAAGAACAACATAAAGATGCAACCTGGTACTCCAGTCCCCTTACTCTGACCTTTTTTGTTCCATAGCATTTAACATGATCTAACATACCATGTAAATTACTTATTTAGTCTTGTTTATTGTGTGTCTTACACCATATGGTCAGTTTTACCGATTTTGATCATTATGTATCTGTACATAGAAGTTCCCAATAAATATTTGTGGAATGAACGCAATCTTCAACTACCCAATATTTCCCCTTGCATCAGTACCACTGTTATTTTATTTCTTGGAGGATGTATTGTTTAAATAAGTGTTTTAGCTTTGCATTTTGTTTATTTATCTAAAAGTTTGCCAGATACTTCTACCACTTGGCAACTAATAACCAGGACTTAACATGGGGTTCCTTGGAAGAGGCTCAACTCCATGCCAGCACCTGCAGGGCAGTCACCTGCATCCCACATCAGAGCTCCTACTGCCAACAGAAAACCCCACCCATGGACTCAGCCACTTAAAGCAAAACAAAACAAAATCGCGTGAGCAGCATTTCAAAGTGTTTTGGACCAAAGTCACCAAATATATTTCCCTAACAGCTTACTCAAAAAAATCACACAAGCCACTTTTGCTAAATCCTCTATGTGTGTTTTGTTAATCCTTTACCTGTCCCTCCTCCACTCACACATATGGAAAATACACAAAGACACACACCAAAAAATGCAAGGAAGCATGTCCCTGCCAATATAAAGAAAAGCAAAAAGGGAAATTACAGTAAACTAGCCCTAAATATAAATCCCCCCTTTTACAAAAAAATGTGCGTGGGTATGGATTCTTTGTTTCTACAGGCTTCTCTCTAACCACAGAAACTCAGTTTTGTTATACATACATATTACCAGTCACTGACCTTGGAAATAGAAAAAGACAGCCCTGACATAGGAGGAGGGGATGTGGGTTGGTGAGGGATTCATTCAGTGGAATCACTTTGCCTCCTAATTAATACGTGGGCAAAACAAAGAACGCGTCAAGTGTGGCTACCACGAACGAGGATGTCAAGTGCCACACTGTTGGTCTGCGCCCCGGAGAAGCAGCTACCTAGTGGGTGGACACAGACCCACCAGTCACAGGTACACCAAGGTAACTCTGATGGACGGCTGTGTCGGGGCTGGAGCAGCACACAGGGGAGGAGGCCTGCCCTTTCCTGGGGAGAGTGGTCTCCAGGCCCTGGACGCTCACCTCCACTGCGCTTGCTCACTCTGCAACTGCAGTACGAGTGTCTTCCTCCGTCAGACTCCTTCATATCCCTGCTGTGGCTTTTACCCTCTGCTATTATGTTATTAAGGAAGCATTTAAGGGTGTGGCTGCCCACAAAATGAATTAATCTGTAGCATCCAAGATATGGGGGAAACACACACACACACACACACACACACACACACACACACACACCCGAGCCACCTTTGCTAAGTTTATTCTGCATCTTGTGAGTCCTTTCCTATCCATCCTCCATTCAAAAATATTCCCCCAATGTTAGAGCCTACAACATAACCCTACTAGTGCAGGAACTGGGCCTTATATGCATTGATGCACAGCCCTCAAATAGCTAAAGAAACAGCTTCTGCATGATTAATCAACACACATCTGTTAAATGCTCTTTATGCATTTACCTTTATGAATACACCAAAACCTCAATAGTTCAGATACAAAATGATTTACTTAAAAAGCAAACAAGGGCCGAGGACACAGCTCAGTGCGTGGAGCACTTGCCTACCTCGCACAAGGCCCTACATTTGAGCCCTAGGACTGCAAAAAATAAAATAAAAAACAAACAAAAAAGTAGACAATAATGAACGATCTAGACAACTTTTCAAGACTATATCTACCTTGTAGATAAAAATAGTATTATATTTAAATTAATTTCTTCACTCTGAATCCTCCACTAATACCTGATCAATGAAAAAACCTACAGAAAATATTAAAATAATATAATGATAAAGAGTAATATTATTGTACATAAGTTTTAAAAAAGCATTTTTATGGGGAGTAAGAAAAAGGGAAAAAAGATAAAACAGAAACTGCAGTTGGCATGCTTAATATTAAAGTCCCTCCCAAGCACAGACTCTCAAACTGCTTTCGACTTGCCTTACAGAGAAAGGTTCTTCCTAAGCCCTATGTCTTTTAATGCTTACAAAGTATTGCATAACCCTAAATTCCTATATAATGGAGCAATAAGAGCTTAGGCTAAAGAGACAATGCTATCCAGTATGTCACTGATGTAGATGTTTGAAAAACAATTCTGTCTCTTTTAATATTAACCAAGATGAAAATAATAGGAAAAACAACTGAAACACAGCATGTGGGACACAAACTGCCAACTTCTCTATTGCCTGGCACACTGTGGGCATTGAAAAGCTGTTCCATGAACAGACGAATGGATGAACAAATGAATGAATGGATTCAAAAGCATTAAGATAAAAAAATCATAAAACACACATATTTTGGGAAAACAGTGAGGAAAAAAAAAAAAAAACTTCCACCAGGCTTGTAGGAGACAGATAATATTAAACTAACACAATTACTTGAAAAGTGCTGAATGTGAATAGTTCTTTTGAAAAATAAACATCCGAGTTAGCACAAAACCACTTTGCAAAACAGGAGAGTAACTTAACTATGAACCTGTTTCATATTATTCAGACAACCTAACAACCAGCTGCTTAAACCTGCAGCTACATCATTCAGCAGCAGGTGAAATTACCCATCCTGCCCCATGGTCAGGGTTTTGTGGGGAGGACAATGTGGCTGTGGTAGTAGAAAGGATAAGACCACCCCCTCCAAGGAAGGCAAAGCCAAGATAATGCACTTCGGACTACTCCAACACATCCTCAAAAGGTGAACAGAGGGGACATCTGTGATCTATGATTTCTGTGTTGGAGACCCCAGGAGAAACAATGGGAATGGCAAGGGGGAGGTAGCAGTGATTGTTAGCTGACTGTGGCCACAGGCATCCAGATAAGACAAGACCACTCCTCATCTCACCATTAGAAAACCACATCCCCTCCTCCCAGGTTTACACACACCTTAACAACACTACAATTTGTTGTTCCATCCTCTTCAATATCAATTATTTCAAGACAAAGTATTTTTTTTTAAGTGGGAGAAGAGGAAAGGCTACCAAGAAGGAGAAGTCCTAAATTAAGGACACCCTCTCTCCCTTCCAGCCAACCTCTTCAAGAATTCTGGAGTAGACAAATACATGCATCAAGGGTCCACAATCAGAGACTGATAATTCACCTTGAATTTGGAAGCTCAAGGTGGCTACAAACCCCAGCTCCTTCTCCTAAAATGGAGTAGGCCAACAAAGAAAGAAGAAAGAAAGAAAGAAAGAAGAAAGAAAGAAAGAAAGAAAGAAAGAAAGAAAGAAAGAAAGAAAGAAAAAGAAAGAAAGACCCAGGAAACAACTCAACACCAACTGCAAAGCCCTTCAACCTCAACCATGAGTGGTGGGTGGTCCCACTGAACTATACAATGCCTTCATTTTCTTTGAAGGGAATATGGTCCCTCTGGTCATTTCCTCATAAATGGAAATGCATATGGTATTATAAGGAAGTCATCTAGATGTGAAGGAATAAAATTTGGATGAATGTCATATAATGACCTTTGTGAAAATTTTGAGAGCTGAGTGGATATTGCTCTTGGCTTTATATTGGAAGGTACATAACTGAGCTACTAGAGACTCTAAGTCTATCATCAACATAGAGCCAATGATTCAGCAGGTGAAAAACAGGTGACCACAGAGAATGGTGGGGGCAGTAACGGTGTCAGAGTGTTGCTGGAAGGAAAGGAAAGGAAGACAGCCAGCAATCCACAGTGGGCTCCTAAGCACGAAATGAAGTCAAGTTGAATTGCTTGAGTTACACACACGTGAAAAGAGCAGTGACCAGGAAAACGCTATCAAGCCAGATAAGTAAGTCTGCATGAAAGGCCCAGAGAGCACCAACTACCTTCTTTACCTCAAAAACAAGGTTTGCTGAAGTCCTGAAAGAGAACATTTTTGATCTCTCTATGAAGCAGGTAATAAATGAGGGGACATTTTGACAAAGTCTTACCTTGATACGTGTATATAGCATCTGTACCTCTGTCCAGTTTATAAGCATGTTGTTCTACCCAGGACCTTTGGAAGTTCATTGTTACACTGTGTCCAATATTCAAGGAAAAAAAAATCAGCCCCTGGAAAAATGAATACCTTTGACCCCTTCTATGCCAGTGATCCTCAAAAAACCCCAACATTTCCATTGTCAATGCCCCACTACCACCATATATCGAGGAGGAGCCCAGCTCTTAGATTGCAGTGGAAAGTTTACCTTCTGCATTAGTGGTTATGCAACAACCAAAAGCTGATGTTATTAGAATTTCAACCTGTGGCAGTCAACAGAGATCCTCAGGCTCTTGAAACACGGGGGCCAGGGTGCTGGGGTCTGCACTGGATGGCCGTCAGCTGGACGGCAAACTGCAGGAAGGATGAGTGCTCGCTGTGCTCAAGGCACCGTGCTCCGACTTAACAGACTCCATGACCAGACAGAGTTACTAGTCCTATCCCAACAAAAAGCTCCTGTTAAGAGTAAGAGGGGGAAATGTCTGGAAAAGAATTAGATGAGACTATTGTTAACGCTTCTCAGAATGTGATCCAAAGACCGACATCCTTCAAAGCACCTGGTGCTTCCGTTACCTAACCCAGTCAATCACAATCTGTGAGTGATGCCCAGGAACTTGCATCTTTAAAATATCATAGTGCAGGGTACCCTATCACACTGAGGTTTAACAGTAACTATATTCAAGGGACTTGAAACTATAAGTCTCTAACCTGCACTTTGCATGGAAAACAATACAGAACCTGCACTGAAGCAGAGCAAGGTCAAAGCTGCAGCTAAGAATGCATGTTTTCAGAAATGCGTTTGTTCTTCCCATGAGGCTACTCTGTTAGAGTGAAAAGAAACACCTAATCCATTGCAAAAGCAGACTTCAATGAAATACAAATTGTATTAACTTCAGATATTTAAATATGAAACAAAATGACATATGCAGTCTTAAAATGTTTCCAGTGTTGTTATGCAAAATCATAGGGGAAGCAAAAGTGGCAGTACAAGGGATTGAAATGGAGCAGATTACATTCCGTGCATGTATGAACTCCATGTTTATGTATGACTATGATGCATGAGTAAAAACATTTTTTAAAAGAAAGAATTTATATTTTAAAATTTGTATTTTAAAAATCTTCCAAGCTGGGTGCAGTGGTGCATGCCTGTGATCCCAGTGACTGAGAAGGCTGAGATAGGAGGGTTACTAGTTCAAAGTCAGCCTCAGCAATTTCAAAAGGCCCTCAGCAACTTGGTGAGACCATCTCTCACCAATCTCTAAATTAAAAAAAATAAGGCTTGGAATGTAGCTCATTAGTAAAGCACTCCTGGATTAAATCCCCAGTACCAATAATAATAAAAAAAAATCTTCTGAAAAATAAAAATGGAAACAATATATCAAAACCTATGGAAAAACAATATTTGACTATTTCCAGCATGCGGCAGTCTAGTTTATGGAACCAGAAAACAAGTTTATTGTACAGAAGTCAGGATTTCAAGTATAGTCTCTAAATGTCTCTAAAATATCTCATATAAAATGTGAAGCTTTTTCTCCCAGCCAAGGTTACTATACCTGGCAAAGCTCATTTTAAAATTCAAGGGGGAAATAAGAAACTTTCCATGGCAAGAAAAAAAAATTAAAGGATTCATGACCACCAGGCCAATACTACAAAGAATACTCAAAGATAAACTGTATGCAAAGGACTAAGAAATCCCAAAGTTCCCAAACAGAGGAAGATAAATAGAAGAGGAATCCACTAAACAAGAATCAAGATGGTATTAAACTTAGCAAAAAATCAAAATGGCAGGAAACCACAAACACATCCATACTAACATTGAATGTTAATGGCTTTAATTCTCCAATTAAAAGACATAGATTAGGGACTGGGGTTGTGGCTCAGTAGTAGAGCACTTGCCTAGCACATGTGAGGACCTGGGTTCAATCCTCAGCACCACAAAAAAGTAAGATAAAGGCATGCTGTCTGTCCACAACTAAAAAAAATTTTTAAAGACATAGATTAGGGGGCGTTGGGGATATAGCTCAGTTGGTAGAGTGCTTGCTTTGCATGCATAAGGCCCTGGGTTCAATCCCCAGCACCACAAAAAAAAAAAAAGAAAAAAAAAAAAAAAAAAAAAAAAGAAAAAGAAAAAAAGATATAGATTAGCAGAATGGATCAAAAAACAAGATTCACCATATGCTATTTATGAGAGACTCATCTCATAGGCAAAGACACCTACAGCCTGAAGGTAAATGGATGGAAAAAATATTCCACACAAATGGACTCCAAAAACAAGCATGAGTAGCTATTTTTCCTATCTGATGAAACAGATTTCAAGCAAAAATTAATCAAAAGAGACAAAGGAGGCCACTACATCCTGATAAAGGGAACAATCTAATGAGAAAATATAATGAGAGTAAATATTTATGCTCCAAATGTTAACACACCCAATTACATTTAAAGAAAAAAAAGAACTCCATGACATTAAATCCCAGATAGACCCCAAAACAATGATTCAACTGGGTGATTTCAACACATCCTTATCACCAAAAGACAGGTCACCAAAACATAAAATCAATGAAGACAATGCCAACCTAAAAATATTATAAATCAAATGACCCTCATAAATATCTACAGAATATTTCACCCCAAAACAGCCACATTTACCTTCTTCTCAGTTCATGGAACTTTTCCCACAATAGACCATATTCTACGTCACAAAGCAAATCTTAGCGAATACCAAAAAAAAAAAAAAAAAATTGATATGATCCCATTTATCCTGTAAGATTACAATGGAATGAAACTAGAAATCAACACCAAGAAAAATTAATAATAAGAACCATGTAATCACATGGAGATGAATATATTCTCAAATGAAGAATGGGTCAAAGAAGAAATGAGAACAGAAATCAAGAACTTCTTAGAAATGAAGAAGAACAGATACAACATATCAAAATCTCTGGGACGGTATGAAATTATTCTAAGAGGAAAATTTATAGCACTGAGTGCCTGTATTAAAATATCAGAGAGATCCAAAATAAATAAGCTTATGCTCCACCTAAAGGCCTTAGACATAAAAAGGATAAAGTAACTCCAAAATTAGAAGAAGACAGGAAATAATTAAGATCAGAGCTGAAATTAATGAAATTGAAAATTTAAAAAAACCCCACAGGATCAGTGCAATGGAGTGTTGGTTCTTAGAAAAGATAAAAAAGATTGAGCTTTTTCTCTAGACTTCACTATTCCCTGACTACTGCAGTAGGAAGCTCTCTCTTCAGTCTTGCTTTGGTGCTGTTCCACTTGACACGCAGTGGTCCGGAGGTCCAGCCTGCAGATGGGCTTCAGTGTAAACCCTACTTCTCTCAGAAAGCAGATTCAACCTTCGCACACCTTCCAGAGTGCCTCAAATCTGCTGCCTGAATTCTGTCTCCACATCAGCTTGTTAACTAGTGCCTCCAAAACAAGTTTGTGGTTTCTGTTACTAGATATCTTTCTTTATTAAAGTGATCATTTATAGCAACTCTCACTGGGAATCCAAAATGCTGAACGATAAATACTGATAAATTACAAGTTATACATGATTTCTTCAAACACAGACACCTGACGTTATGCAGTAGATGCAACATGAAGGCTGGTAAATTCTGATGATTTAATAATATTTGGCATGCAGCAAAGCAGGAAGCAGCAAGGAAACCTTTCACAAAACAGAATGTTCTGTACTTGGAACCACTGCTCTTAACCATTTTGCAATTTCTTATTTTAAATGTCTTCCTTTCTTACACTAATGGCTTTGAAATGAAGCAGAGTAAACAATATAATAGCATTTCAAGAAACATTTTAAAATAGGAAAGTTCTCCAGGAGACAAGATCATTTATCTTCAACCATGACCTACAGGATTTGTTTTGTAAGTCCTTAAGAGTAACTTTTAATCAGGCACAGCGGCACATGCCTATAATCCCAGTGGTTCAGGAGGCTGAGACAGAAGGATCCCAAGTTCACAGCCAACCTCAGCAACTTAGCGAGGCCCTAAGCAACCTAGAGAGTTCCTGACTCAAAATAAAATATAAAAAGGCTGGGGATTGGCCCAGTGGTTGAACACCCCTGGGTTCAATCTGGGTACCAAAAAAAAAGTAATTTTTAATGCAGAATGATTTTAACTCCAATGTCTTTATAAAAAAAAAAAATCTTCTCTTTCAGATGGCATATCAACTTCCAAATTAATCATTTCTTAAAGCAATGATACTTTAATAGGTTGATAAAAAATTATTATACCCAGATACATTTCCCTCCTGTTTGACAGTTGACTCAACCCGTAAACAGATCGAGTGTCGAGGAGGAGACCAGCAGTGCACTGGTAAGAGCTTAGAAACTGGTCCCCTGGTGGGGGGAAAGTTCAGATCTGCAGCACTGGCCAACTTCCATCGCGTAAACACTCCCAGCAAGACCAGCTTCCAGCTACCACCACGATGTCGCTGAACACAAATATGAGAAGAGAAAGCACAGAGCTGGACCTCGGGAGCTGGCATCAGGCAGCACAGCAGGACACTGGAAGAAGCCACCAAAATGTCCCATTATCTCACAATGACCCTCTGCCTGTTCCCTTGCTCTGAGCACTGCAGTCCTTGCCCAACACCTCTGTAGAGCTTTGTCCAGCTCGTGTCCTCCCACGCCACATCCGCAGGGACCTACAAGCCTATCTCTTAAATTGTTTTTGAAGGGCAAAAATCACACCGGAGACAACTGTGCAGCCAAGAAATTTATTCACCAGCCTTTATGGCTGGTTGGATGTAGAAGAAGTACGGGGAGAGAGGAGTCAGGGAGAGGGGAGTGTGCGAGCTCTGGTAGGAGAGAGGAGTCAGGGAGAGGTAAGTGTGCAAGCTCTGGCGGGAGAGGAGTCAGGGAGAGGGGAGTGTGGGAGCTCTGGACGGAGAGTGGGTGACTGGTCGTGCCGACTGTGGTCTCTGGAGCTGTTGGCTGGGGCAGCTGCTGTCAGGCTGGAGACGGTGAGTTTGGAGCTGTTGCAGCAGCTGCTTCCTCTCAGCAGGGAGGAGCTGTTATGTCTGAGCTCCAGGCAGGCAGGAGCTTTAAGTAGGGATTTCTGGTGGGGGGTGTACCAGAGTGACCTTTAACGCTATTGGCTCTTTGCCCAGGGAACAGGGCGACCTTTAAGCCAATTGGCTCCTGCCCACGGAACAGAGAAACCTTTAAGCCGATTGGCTCCTGCCTGGGGAAAATGAAACCAGGTTGCTTTTTATTTCCATGGGGGAGGTGGCCCATCAGCCCAAGCCCATCTATCAGTTTTCCTTTGCTGACAAGAGAGGTAGTGATTTTTCTCACCTTCCTCACAATATGACATAGTTTCTTGGAATGCTCCTCTCTGCTAAGCACCAAAAGTCCTAAAATGAATCATATAGATTAAGGCTTAGGGCCTCTAATCAGCTGCTTGGTTAAGCAACTAATACAGCAGTGGGTGGAAACAATCACAGTTAAGCTTTCCTAAATGGACATTACGCAGGAAATTAGGCGGTAATTACGAACTAGCCCAATAACTTCTAGATTTATTATTCACATACTTATGCTTCTTTACATTAAAAATGTCCTATAAAAATGTGTATCATGTTCTGCAAATATAAAAGCCAAGCAGAAAGAGTGGCCTATTTTAAAAATACATTAACAGGATCATACATACACCAGTAACAATCTCCACTCCTGCCAACAGCGTGGCTTTGGACAAACTGCGTCACTTTGCTGGGACTCTTTTTCCAAAGTGAGAACCATAGTATGTACCTAAGAAAGTTCTTACAAGGATTAAATGATAACACTATGAGGACATACAATGCTGATAATGCTGCTTACTATTCAGAAAACAGTACCTACTTGTCAGTATAGTTTTCTACACAGCACCTGTGCTGGGCCCCCAATCCCTTCATAAGAGTTTCCATAGCTGGGATGGGAAGACTGCTGACTGGAACACCAGGGAGCCACGAGGTTTGGGATGCCCCCCAGGGCTCTGCCACCCCATGCTCTGGGCCCAGGACCAGCAGAGCCCCGAGTCCACCATCCCCTAGGCTCTTGCGGCCTGTGGGTGCTTGCTGAACCCAAGGCAAGGCAAGGCTCCCCGGCCTCAGGCCCTCTGTCCTCTCTCCTGCGTCCGTTCGGTGGCACCTACGTTGAGGCTCCAACCCACCGTCGTGGTCCCCGTTGAGCTCCCTGCCCCACGCCACCCCCCGACCAGTGCTGCTGGCAGCCCAGCTGTCTAGCCGCCTCCTCTCCTTCTCCTCACTCGCTGCGCCTCGGGCCCTGCTGGTCTCCTCGTCTCACTTCAGAGCTGACAGAAGCAGCTCCCACTTTCCACCCTTCTACCCTCCCTCTTCCTACACACCAGCGGCCCGTGGCAAATGCTCACCTTCTTGATCACCTAACAGCACAGGTGCTGATTTTGCTTCTTTTGTGGTTGCTCCCCAGCTACAGAGGAACCACCCCAATGACTGACATTTGCCTAGCACCCAGGAAATGGCCCCTTAATAAATATTTGCTGACTGAATCAGTCAAGAGAAAGCTGTATTTTTGGAACTGGCCCCAATTAAGACCTGAAGGCACAACTGAACCACATGGGCAGTGGGCATGTGTTTTGCGTCCCCCAAATATATTCATATTTACATATATTAGGCATCCCCAAGAGCTCACATGAGACAATGCAAAAGTGTTTAGAGGTGAAATGATTGGATTATGATCACCTTAACCTAATCAGTGCATTAATCCTCTGGATGGATTAACTGAGAGGTAAGTGGAGGCCGGGAGGGTAATGGCTGGAGGAGGTAGGTCTCTGCAGGTGTGCCTTTGGGTATCTTGGCCCTGGTGAGCACAGCCATGCCTGCTTCCTGATTGTTATGCCCTCAGCTGCTTTCTACACCCTTCCACCATGACGACCTGCCTCACCTCGGACCCGGAGCAGTGGAGCCAGCTGTCTATGAACAGACCTCTGAGCACCACATCCCTCCTCTAAGTGTTCCTATCAGGTCTTCTGGTTACCCTGATTTCTTAAAAAGCTGACTAAAACAGAATGTATCCCTGGCCTGCTTCTCCCCAGCTTTGGTTAGCCCTCCATCAATCAAAGCCTATGATCGCACAAGATTACCTACCCTATGAGCACTTGGGGCGAAATAAAAACGGAGCCTGGTTCTCAGCTGGCACCAGCCAGAAACAGAGTGCTGCCGCCCAGAAGCTCCACTTCGGGTGCGTGAGGGGAGCGATTTCTAGTCCATTTTGCATGAACAGAGACACGGAGTGTGTGGTGTGGTATGGCCCTCACTGAACAGCAGGAAGCAAGGAAAGAACAGTCAGAACCTGGACAGGAAGCGGGTAGGGGGTGGTGTGAGGGGTGGGGGGAGCAGAAGGGGCCAGTGAAAGGCCTGTGTTACCCTCAAAGTAGCTCAGGTATGAGATCATTCCCCCCTCGCCGATGCTCTCAAAAGACCTCCGGGGTAGGGAAACCTGTTTGCATTCTGGTCGGCAGGATCTCTTTCCTCAGCCCTCCAGTACGTGCATGATAAGTATTAAATTTCAAAGTGCAGATTACATGACTGTATAACCAACATACCCAAGAGAATCAATTAAAAATATTTCTATCTATAGCCAAATGTAGACTAAGATGGCTAATTTAAAAATTGAAATCGGAGCTGGGCGCGGTGGCGCATGCCTGTAATCCCAGCACTTTGGGAGGCTGAGGCAGGAGGATCGCGAGTTCAAAGCCAGCCTCAGCAATGGCGAGGCACTTAGCAACTCAGTGAGACTCTGCCTCTAATAAAAACACAAAAAAGGGCTGGGGATGTGGCCCAGTGGTTAAGTGCCCCTGAGTTCAATCCCCGGTACCACAAAAAAAAAAAAAAAAATTGAAATCGGAAAGCGTCAGATTTTACATATAGATCAGCAATTGGGAGTTTAAAAATGTCATCAGAAAAAGATACTTAAGGGGCTGGGGTTGTGGCTCAGCGGCAGAGCGCTCGCCTCTCACGTGCGCGGCCCGGGTTCAATCCTCTGCACCACGTAAACATAGATGCATTGCATTGTGTACAACTAAAGTAAATAAATAAATATTAAAAAAAAAAAAAAGAAAAAGATACTTAAACCTGAAGAGCAACAAAGAATAAACATGAACACCCTAACCAGAAATGCATGGACACTATGCAAAGACCATCAAAAAAATTTCCTAAGAAATATAAAAGAATCTTTGAGAAAATGAAAGCATTATAGCATTGCCCTTGGATTGGGGGGGGAAAAAAAGTAAGGAGTATCTGAAGTATATCAATTATTCCCTAATGAATCTAATGGTTTAAAATAATGCTAGCAACATTAGACTTGTGTTTACAAAATTATTCTAGACCTTGCCACACAAATAGAAAAGAACTCCTAAATACAAATAAGAAATGGGGGAGGACCATACCCCTGACAGACTGATGTGAAAGCAAATTACAAACCCACAAGAGTAACCCCCCGCCCAACACTGGCACAACGAAGTAGAAATAGACTATTCAGAAATAGACTGAGTCACTACAAGAATGTAGTAAACTACGGATCCTGGGGGAAATTATTTCAGTATACATGAAAGTAAATTTAAGACAAAGAATAATATCAAAAATAAAATGTATGGAAAGGGCTGGGGTGTGGCTCAGGGGCAGAGCACCTGCTGGCAGGCACGAAACCTGGGTTCCAGTCCCAGCACTGAAAACAAAGCACAAAAAGGAATAAAACCACACCAAATATTAACTTTTCCTTAAATATATTAACCAGAAAGTAAATCACCACAAGAATGGGGAGATGCCGTCATTGCTTTCCCTGCAGAACCCCGAATGCCGACTGGAACACGGTGGGTTTGCAAGCAATTCACTTTTTTGAAATGCAGCAGTTGAGTCCATTCCTTTGAATCAAACCTCATATACATATTTTAATATTAAAAAAGGTTTAAATACCTACAAAGAAGTCAACAAAAATTCTGACAGGATTGCATGGAATTCATCAGTCTATTGGGGGAACATTTCCATCTTAACATTGTTAAATCTTCCCACAAATGAACATGGGATGTTTTCCCAATTAATTTAGATCTCCTCTAATTTCTTTCAATAATACTTTATAGTCCATTTTGCATTTCTTTGGTTAAATTTATGCCTAGCCAGCGCATTCTTTTTGATGCTGTATAAATGGAATAGTTTCCTTAATTCCTTTTTTTGGATTGTTCATTGAAAATGCATTGAAATACAATTAATTTTTTATATACTGATCTTGTGCCCTGCCATCTTTCTGAAACCGTTTATTAGTTCTAATGGTATTTTAGTGAATTCCTTCAGCTTTTCTATCTACATAATCATACTATCTGCAAACAGAGACCCCAGAACAATGGAGAACACATTGACAAGAGCAGAGACTCTTTGTTTTGCTCCTGATCTTGGTGGGAAAGCACCCAGCCTCTCACCACTCAGTATGTCAGCTGGGGAGTTGTCACGTTGCCCTTTATCAGGTTGAGGACCTTCCCCCTCCGTGCCAAGCGCACTACAACTTTTCATCAGGAATGGGTGTTGGAGCTTGTGACATGTTTTTTCCTGAGCCTTTTCAGATGATACTGTGAGTTTTGTTTTTCATTCCATTAATATAATTGTGCTAGTCAGCTTTTTACTGCTGTGACAAAACACCCAAAGAGAACAATTTAGAGGAAGAAAAGTTTATTTTCACGCATGGTTTCAGAGGTTTAGTCCTCTGAATCCATTAACCAAGGAGAGGTAAAATACCAATGGTGGAAGGGCATGGTGGAGGAAAACGACTCCATCCAGGAGCCAGGAAGCAGGGAGGGTTGGGGGGCCTACAGGGAAGGAGAACCCTTCCAGGACACACCTCCAGTGACCAGTCATCCCCCACCTGGCTACAGTGACCACCCAGTCAGTCCATTCAAACTAGGATGGACTGATTAGGTCACAGCTCTCTTAACCCAATCACTTCACTCTGAATATTCCAGCAGTAACATAGGAGCTTTCGGGGAACACCTCGTATTCAAACCACAGCAATGAAACCGTAAGTTAGCTGACATTCAGATGTTAAACTAGCCTTGTGTTTATGGGATAAAAACAAGGTAATTCTAAAATTCATGTAGAATTTTGAGGGATGCAGGATAGCCAAAACACTTTTGACGGGGGGAAAAAGGCAGAAGGACTCCGACTTCTCAACTTCAAAAAAATACCAGGGAGCACGGGTAATTAAGACAGTGTGGTACAGGTACAAGGATAGACATGAAGATCAACTGAATAGAATTCAGAGTCCAGATACACACACAAGTAGCTGTGATCAACAGATTTTTGACAAGGTTGCTAAGATCACACAATGCAAAACGAGTAGTCTTTTCAATAAATTTTGCTGGGACAATTGGATATCCCTAAACAGAAAATGAAGTGGACCATTACCTCACACTGAATTAAAAATGAACAGCAGGAGGGAGGTGGAGAAAGGAGGAACAACTGGGGACTGAAATGGAGCAAATTATATTTCATGCACGTACAGTTATATCAAAGTGAACCCCACTAATATATATAACTATAATGCACTAGTATTAACAGTTTTTTTTTTTAAGAAATTAACTCAAAACAGATCAAAAGCCGACATGTAAAAGCAAAATCATAAAATTCTTATGAGAAAATGTCGAGTAAAACTTCAGGACCTTGAGTTTGGCAAAGGGTTCTTAGCACACCAAAAGCATGAGCAGGGACTGGGACTGTGGCTCAGCGGTAGAGCGCTCGCCTAGCACGTGCGTGGCCCGGGTTCGATCCTCAGAACCACGTACAAATAAACCCATTGTGTACAACTAAAGCAAATAAATAAATATTTAAAAAAAAAAAAAGCATGAGCAATGAATTTAAAAAGGCAGTAAGTGGAATTTGCCAAAATTTAAAACTTTGTGCTTCAAAGGACACTATCAAGTGAAAAGACAATCCCTTGAAATAGGAGGAGACTGAGGCAGGAAGACAGCTTGAGCCCAGGAGTTCAAGGTCAGCCTGAGAAACACAGCAAGATCCAGTCTCAAAGAGCAAACAAACAAAATCTATATGTAAATAGGACTTTACCTCTAATGTAATCAGAGGAATAAGACAACAAGAAAGGGAGCATTCTAGAGAGAAACGCAGGCAGCTGCCCACAGCAGAGTGGTCACAAAAACATTTCCATTGGTCCAACCCAGCACCCAGCAGTGAAGGTGACAGGGGCCAAGGCCTCCCCTGTTGGTGCGGCCAACATCCCTGCTCATTACCTGCTTTAGAAGTGACCAGCTGCAGCACCAGAGGTCGTCTCGTTACAATGCCCGACCCTCGAGGAAGAAAGTCCCTAAAAAAGTAAGAAAAAAACAGATAAATGCATTCAGGAATTTCAATCACATGTACACTTATAAGTTCCACATTAATTCTTCTAATTCCCAAACTTTCAATGTATCAACTACCTAAAGAAGGGAGGGAGGAGGAAAGGGAAAGGGGAAATCGTGGGGAGTGATACTGGCCAAATTATATTGTTATATTGTGTGCACGTATGAGTATATAACATGACATCCCACCATACGTACAACTATAAGGTACTGATTAAAAATATGGAAAAAAGAAGCATTTGAAAAGATAAAAAAAAAAAAAAAAAGAGGGGAAAGGTCTTATAATGTCATTCATACATTGAGCCTGAAATTTATCAAAGCTTACATTAAATTTTGGTGTGTTAGCAATTCACTTTCATTTTCAGAGAATCAGCATTAATAAGAACATTTGAGGCTAAAATTATTCCTTGAACTCTTTTTGATGATTAAAAAGAAATCAGGACTCTCTCTGGCTTGAAAATCAACGTTAACATTATTGAATTCTGACCATGACTAAGAGGGTAGAGTAGACTGTCTTCTAAATATCCTGAAATTTTTCTACAATAAAAGAACACATGAAATGTGGAATCAAGTGAAGGTAATTGTTGTTTCCGTAGAAGTTAACACCAGAAAAAAATATTGCAACTTGAGTTTTGTTTCTTCTCATTCATTCCTGATAAATGAATATCATGTTGACATCGGCATGTTAAAATATCCTAAACCAATAAATAAAATATCCTAAACCAGCAAAGAAAGCATCATGTAAAATCATATCAACAGTGCCACAGAAATAATTACTGATTCTACAATGTCAATGAGTCATATATATCTATGTACACACACACACACACACCTTTAAAATAGTATTTCAACACATATACAATGCCTCACAACTTCTAGAAGGACCATGACAGAATCCGACTCAAAATACACTTTTGACTCAATGACAGAGTGTCTTGAAAAGTGGTTCCCAGCCTGCAGGATGGTGCTGCCACCCCAGATGCCAGGACCCATTCTGAACCTGCTGGTGCACGATATTCTGCAGAAGACATGTCATCTGTCCTCCTAACAAGCTCGGGGGGGGGGGGGGGTTGAGAGTCAAGGGTGTCAGGCAGGGTGACAACCACACAGGGCATACTCTGAAGGGAGGGTTACAGAGAGCATTACACAAAACTCCCCCCATGACTAATTTATGTTAGTGAATATTTTGAGAGAAAAAAAAAACAGTACTGCACAGCCTCAAAATGAAGCTCAGGACTTCCTCAACTCCACAGACCAGGCTTCATTTAGAATGTCGCTGTATGGGAATTCAAGAATAGTGAAACAAAATTTGTGTTTGGTCTAAAAAACAAAAATGCCACATGAAATAAACAATATAATTTATTCATAATTTAAAAAAAAAAAAAAAAAACACTCACCGAGAGACTGAGCAATGCTAGGGAGATGCTGTGGGAATGGTTGGAGCTTGAAATGCAAAGGAAAGACAAGGCAGGTACACAGCACAGCACTCTAAAGGGAATGGTGGGCCACCCTGGTGCTCAGATGGGAGAGACCTACGCGTTCCTTGTGATGTTTAGAACACATATAACTAAGTAGTTCTTCTTTCCATCTTCTCCAGGGAGTATACTAAGATAATTGTTAGTGTGGATGGTTCCAGTAATCATATTATAATTTAATCACGAGGAACAGAGCATCTACTCCATGCCTATAGTCAAAAGGAAGAGGCTCATTTTAAAAACAGAATGAATGAAGGAAAAGAAAACCACAACTGCAGAGTAAAGAGGTGGAGGGCCCCTGTTGGAGCTGTGAGGGCCAGGAATGAGGTTTCAGAACACGTAGATGCCAAAGAGAATCATACAGGTCTTAGGTGTCTGAGTGACGCCATTCAACAGAACAATAAAATGGTTTCTGAGGAGGAGGAGAGAAGGCAGAAGAAAGGGAGGAGGAGGAGGAGGAGGAGGAGGAGGAGGAGGAGGAGGAGGAGGCAGCAGCAAGGAAGAAAGAAAAAAGATTTAGTCACTTTCAACCTTTATGCTGGGGCCTGTTTCAACTCAACCCTGTTAACTACACAATTACAATGTAGATTTGAACATCATTAAAGCAAAACAGAATGCATCTGTCATTTTACTTATCAAATAATTACCCTGTGTTTGGATGAAAAGCAAACCCACAAATCCTGTCAATAGTTTTCCTTATTTTTTTTTTTTCTTTATTAAGCAAGCAGAACTTTGCATTGAGAGTAACAAACGGATGCAGGCACCCAGCCCCGCTCCTGATAACTCACCTCTATGGCTGCCGGGGGGCCTCTCTCCTGTCCTGCCCCCAACACATACACTTTGACTGGAAATATAAGATGGGGTGACCAAATCCTGCCATGTGAAAGTCTCTTCTCCTTCATGGGAGTCTCAAAAATGCAATGAAGCAGAGAGAGGAACGTCTCTCCAACACAAAGTGAGCAGCTAGTTGGGCATCTTGAATGCACATCTCGTTATATTGACCCAGCAAAATAAAATCCCCTGCCTGGCACACTCCTGCTGTGAGCTGAGGTCACGAAGAAGCCTCACAGGGGAGACGGAGACCCTCGCTTTGAACCCCTGACTAGGCAAAACCCTCTCTGAACCTCAGGGTTTTTACTGCTAAACTCCATAATCCTAAGGATAGTCCAAGTTGTGTGGCTCAAATGAATCACAACATTTGGCCGCATTCTAAAACCCAAGTGCCACAGAACATCGAGTTAATATTCTCTGATTATTGGTGTGATACAGCCACAGAGTGCTTCTCCTGACACGGAAGAATTGTCTTACCTAAAAACCCCTAAATCGCTGTGCATCGTCGTCTATTCATGCTTTGCAAATGGAATTTGGATGTGAGGAGCCACCAACTCCACCTGAACCACCTTCTTGGTGTTGACTAGCTGCAATGGTTTGGAGAACTCATTTCCTTACCCCTGCCCCCAGCCACACTGATCCAAGGCACTGGCACAAGCAATCTGAGTAATTCATCAACTGTGCATTTGGGGCTTGGTTTCCTCCAGAAAGCACACTGTATGGCTTATCCATATGTAAGTTTAGGGAAAATGATGACCACACCTTTAGTATTCCTTTATACCATACCTTTTCTTTAAATTTGTGGCCTCATTCATATACACATATGGAGATGAGCCACACACCCCCACTTGAACTATGCACATACAGGCCATTTTCCTCTGAGATGAGTGGAGAGAGTCATCTGGAGACTGGACAGCATCGAGCTGGCGCCAGGCCTGCCCAGGGCCTCACCTGTGGTTGGTCTGCACAGGGCAGAGGGAGCGCCTCCCTCTCTGTGCCACCAAGAGCTGCAACTCAAATGCCTTCTTCCCTCTGAACCCACCAAATAAAGGCCAAGTCTACCCAGTCTTAACAGCTGTTCTTCAGGCAGTAAGTTCGCGTTCCTTCGTAACTTCCGGCCTCCTAGACAAAAAGTAGAGAACGATTCTCACACCATGGTCTGAGAACAGTCTCAATAACATTTCTTATGGGCTCTTTCCAGAAACTTTGTTACCAAGAAATATTGTTACTGCTCCACTAGGAAGTGACTGAACTTTGGAAGCCAGAAAAGGGGGAACCCACTGGCTGTGTCAACAAAGCCAAAAGGAACCTGCCCCTCTAGCAGCAGAAAAAGTAACTACAGAGGTGGTTTTCTTCACTATAAACGTAAATGATCATGAAAAGCAGATGCTCTGTGCAATGAAAAGCTAACAACCGCCTGTGACTTCCAGAAGTTAATTCAAGTGACTGATTCATTCACAGGCAAATGAGCACGGGCTGGGAGGAGAGTGAGGTGCCGATGACCATCAAGTAGGACAGGCGCGGTGGACACAGAGCAAGGAGCCTCTGTTCTGTTTGGATGACCTGCCCGCAGGAAGTGTAGAGAAGAAACAGGAGGTGGGAGGCATGGGACAGAGAATCTGCAGGTCCAAAGACGTGGACAAGTGAGGCAGCAGAGGACGTTAAGGAAATGCAAATATGAAAAAAGGTCAGAAAGACAGGGAAGAAGAGGGGCATGGTACAGGCCCTGAAGTCCTTGCTTGGCATTTATGTTTTTCCTGTGAGATCAGAAAGGCACTCAGGAGTGTTAAGTGATCAGCTTTGCATTGTAGAAAACTTACTGGGGGTTAAATAGAGAATGCAGGAAAAGGAGAAGACCAGAAACTGGCACCAGCCCATCAAGGTCGCACAGGAAGAAGAAAACAGAGGTCCAGTCCAAGGCAGAAATGGGTGGAGATAGAAAGAAAAAATGATAGGATTTAATGGAATGTAGATGTGGAAGAGCTAGGGTGGACCTCACATTCCTGGTTTGGGTAGCTGGTTCAGTGTGGTCCACTAACCAGGACAGGAAATAAAAGAAGATCTACCTATAGTTGATTTTTAGGTAGTGCTTTCCACGTGCCAGCACCAATCTATTGCACAAAGAGGTGAGGAGGGAGGGAGAGAAAAGCTGACCTGGTAACAACCCTGTGCGGTAATTATTATCACTTCACAGATGAGGAAACAGGCACAGAAAAGTCACATAAATTGCACAGGGCCACAAAGCTAGTAAGTGACACCTGAGACTCAAACCTAGAGAGTATAACCATTGGACTACGCCAGTGATCATTAGGCTATATGGTATGTTCTCAAAGATATGGGGGAAGGACAGAAGGGGGGACATATTTGGACTTGTTGATCTTTTGGCACCTGGGAATATCCAGGTGGAGTTAAACTGAAGGGTTGGAACTCAGAATAAAAGTCCTGTGTGGAGATGACAACTTGGCAGTCACGGACAGAGCAGAAAGTTGAAGCTAAGAGACCTAAGGAGTAGGAAACAACATATTTTTAAAAATTAGTCCTTAGCAACAGAAAGGCCTCTTTTAAAAATTCATTTTCAAAATATAATTTTCTTGTGCTGCAAAATAATCCCCTTGGAATTATCTTCTCCCAACACTTCAAAATGATAATCCAACAACAAAAGAAAAAAAGAATGGGGGGAGAAAAGAGAGAGAGAGAGAGAGAGAGAGAGAGATCACTCCCAAATGCTCCCCAGCCCTCCCCGAAGCACTGAGGTCATGCTTTGAATCCAGCCCCAACACAATGGCACTGTCACAGTGGCCTTGAGCTCTTGCGCCCTGACGCCAGAGCCTGCCAACCACCGCGAGGCCACTGTCATTGCTGAAGGAAGTCATTATGCCAAAATCCACAGATCTAATTGGAAATTTTCCACTGCAGTTTCCTTTTTCCTCCCTAAATTATTGGCACACATTAAGGATATTATCACACACAGACTTGTAAAAGATCACAGTTTTGCTACCAGCTACTCTGTCATTTAAAGCATTCAATACCGACGTCATCTGGTTTTGGAAAACATAGTTACAAGACCCATTGCGGGAAAGAATGCGTTTGTTTATTACCATCTAAAACGCTTCAATACTTTTTATTCACAATATGCTCTTCTTAAATCTAATTAATAACTAACGGTGCCCACTAAAGCATTTAGAATGCAAAAGTTCCTCAATTAGCGATGTATAAACTAAATAAACACACTTCTCGGTTCACTAGCACCACACGCTCACCTTGCTAGGGAACACTGTCAAGAACCCAATGCTTTGATGTTTATTTGCTTATTCACAAAGTCAATTTGGTCAAGAATCTAAAACCACTGGATTACTGAGTCTGGGTACAAAATAGAGGCACTTAGCTCTCACTTTATTCCTAATCACAGGTTAGACCTGACCCTGGCGAGCTACCATGAAGATGAAGGGCAAAGTAGACTACCATAAAGACTGCTAGTCGCCCACCCAATCTCCTTTTGCCCTTTCTTATTAACAGAATCCAACTGTAAGGAATGGCAATGTGCCCAACTTCAATAGATAAAAAAACCAACCCCCATTTCCCAGTCTCCCTTGTAAATGAAATGGGGTGTCCACGTGACTAAGTTCTAGACAGTACGGTGTCATTACAGGCTGCTGAGTGCCATCCACACAGTTCCTCCAAGAGAGTCTAATTTCATGAGTACACTTCCCCTTTTTTTTCCTCCATGATAGCAGAGCAGGAGCAACCACCTTTCACCACAAGGCAATCCTGCAGACTGAAGCCACATGCAAGAGACGGCAGGGAAAAAGAGAAGACAGGAGCCTCGGAGAGCGCTGACACTGAGTCACTGCAGGTGACCCTGTTCTACCAGGGGGGTGACGGAGGGAGCAGGAGGGGGTGGGCAGAGAGAGGCTGGGCTCCAGGCTCGTGTCGCCACCTCCTTTTCCTTATTGACCTCTTAAAGAGCTTTATTTCACACTTTCTACATTAAAATTGTCCTCTATTAAATACGGTATCATAGATATATTGTCTCCAGCATATGTGTTTTGTGTTTGTGCTTTAAACATGAAAAGATGCTTTCTGTCCCCGAGAACCAGGTTGTGTGTCACTGGGGCACTAGCTTTCCCACTGAGAATGTGTGTTGCCGATCAACAAAGAGAACTCAGAAGGCTAAACATTCAGTCCCATCAGCCACACCTTCCTGTGGCGTTTCTGAAAGAGACACACGCGGAAAAGACAAAGTCAGAGAGAGGGCTTTTGCCTCAATCCCCAGCTAACTCCCCTGCTTTGCAAGCCTGGAGACACAGGTGGGCCTCCCTAAGACGCAGCCCTAAGACCTGGTATCCAAGAGGCTGAAAGGCCTCCTGTTGTGGTTTGGAAAGGAAATGCCCCCAAGGCCCATGTGCTGATGAAGCCTTGGTCCCCAATGCAGCAAAGTCAGAGGTGGGACCACGTGGGCCGTGACAACTGTGGCTCAGTAGGTCTGGCCGTATCAGTGGATTAGTCCATTGGTGGGGTCATAATTTCATGGCATTATTAGGAGGTCACGGAGGCTTGCGAGGTGGGCCACTGAGGGCACGCCCTGGTAGGATGGACTTTCCCCTGATCCCGTCTCTGTCTTTCCTCTCTCACGACCATCATGACCTCAGCAGCTTTCCTCCACCAGGACCTTCCACGCCACGTCCTGCCTCATGTCAGCCCAAGGGCAATGGAGCCAGCCCACCAGGGACTGAAACCTCTCAAACATGAGCCAAGATAAACATTCCTTCCTTTAAGCTGTTTCTGTCGGCTGTTTGGTCTCAGCAGTAAAAAGCTAACGCACCGCTGTTCCCTCTTTTCCTTGAGGGCCACGTGTGAATCGCAGACCTGTGTGCTTTGACGCTGCTGTGGCTAGGGAAGGCCCACCTGGGGAAGGCCAGGCCCGTGAGAAAGGAGCATGAGGCGGCCCCGGGCAGGACGAGGCCGCCCACGGCAGCCCTTCCCCGACTGAGACGTCAAATGAAGAAGTCGGACCCAGTTACTGTCCTTGGTCCTGGATGCCCATTGCCATTTTGTTGACGGGAGACTGGCAGGAAAAGCGTGGCGAGCAGAAACAACTTCCTGTCAACGCTGGGCTGTTCCGTGTTCACCTTTTCTGACATTGGAAAGGAAATAAGATATGTAATTGGAGCTGGGCGCGGTGGCGCACGCCTGTCATCCCAGCACTTGGGAGGCTGAGGCAGGAGGATCGCGAGTTCAAAGCCAGCCTCAAGCCATGGCGAGGCACTTAACAACTCAGTGAGACCCTGTCTCTAATAAAATACAAAAAAGGGCTGGGGATGTGACCCAGTGGTCAAGTGCCCCTGAGTTCAATCCCAGGTACAAAAAAAAAAAAAAAAAAAAAAAAAGATATTTGGAGTCCAAAAAGTCTTGGTCGGCTTCTCCACTAAAACAGAACAGTGCTCCAGAGCCATGCTGTTTATCTAAAAGGAGTAAAAATCTGATGTCCCAATTGACTTGGAGGGACTTAAGTGGATCTTGGATCCAGCTCCTCCCTAACTCCAAAAGCCTCATCCATTACTCCCCCAAGCAAACTTTCTATTCCTAAAACATCCAGGTTAGTGACTAGTGATTTCACACCAATTTCAGGCCTTGGTGTTAACTGTTCTACGGAAGCCCTGCTCCAAAGCCCCTTTATTCACCCAACTTGGTCTTGAGAGAGATGTTGGCACAGCCTCCTGTGTGAAGCAGTTCCAGATGTGCCAGTGTATTTAGATGCTCTTCTTGTTTCCCAAAGTTCCCGGAGCCCCAGTCATAATCCCTCCCCAGGTAAGCTCTCTCCGGACAGGACAGTCCTGCTCGTTTCTGCAAGGCTCGTGTTTGACTCAGCACCTGGCACAAAAAAAAGGCGCTCGGTGACGACTTACTGAAAAAGCAAATTCAGCACTCTAGAATTAATTTGTTGGTGAATTCTATGGGGTGATTCTTTAAATATGTGAATTCTTAATTAAAGGTAGAAGTATTATGTACATGATCTATTATTTTCTTACCTAAAAAAGCATTTTCCTTGCATATTTAATCGATTTTCTCTCATGATCTTATATCGTTGACTTTCCTATTTTAAAGAACAAAGGAGTAAAAAAGAAAGCACTCAATATCTAATTCACACACACACACACACACACACACACACATTCTTAACTAGATACACACATGTTATAAGTACTTAGCTATTTCTCAACTTACAAGTTACTCCTGAAACTATGTTCTCAGTGACAGTTTAGGGAAAATATTTTTAATAGCTTCTAGTCCCAAAATGAACTAACAGTAGCTGGTAGAAAAACAGAACAACAGAACTCACTAAATTCTTGCTTGAATGGTAATCCAATAAATTCTGCTGACTAAAGAAGACGTATTAATGAGTCAACCTAAGAATTATTTTCTCTGTTCACTTTAGACTATATGACAAACTTGTATTTATCAGGAATAATACTCAAACTACACGTCCACTGGTAATCAGGACACTGACCATGTGTGACAAATGTAACAATTTTGTCGATGGCCTCTCCGTGTGCTTGGAGCACCTTCATTGAGAGCACCTGGGCCTCACCTGCCTTAGCAGAGTCGGTTCTTTCTCCTGAGACCCAATAGCACTCTTCAGAATTTAGCACATAAGCTTTTGAACTCTGAAGAAATCCAAAGGAGAGCAGACCATTGGGTTAAAAATGGAATAATCAGTTCTGGCAAAATTTGTTGGTAAATCCATGCCCATTTGTGTTTGAGACATTGTTTAACATGAGAAATTGAGAACAGAGTGATAGGAAGGGAATGATTCTATTCAAATCAGAATTCTTCTAACATGACTAGAGTTTTATTAGCTAAAAAATTGAATTTCTGGTGAATGATTTTAAACACTTCTTTTTTTTCTTTTTTTTAATTTTTATTTATACTAGTAGCATTATTACAGTTCATACTACACATACAGAGCATTTTTTTACACAAAACAGTTTGTATACAAAGTATATTCGTAGCATTCAAGTCTTCAATCATGCATTTAGAATAATGATATCCATCTTATTTAACCACTTTTTCTTTTTTTTTTCCCCCTTCCTCCCTCCCTTCCCCTTGACCATTATAGTGTTCCTCTAATCCTCCTATGTACCCCGATCCAACAATACTGTTAAACACTTCTTTTTAAGGCTGTATAGGAGGTGGCTTAGAGCAGATTCTAGCACTAAAATGCCCAGGTTTGAATGCAGGGTGGCTGGGTGTCCTCAGCTGTAAACTGGAAGGAAGGGGAGGAATAATAAAAGTCTATCTGGTATGGACATATGTGATAGGAAACCCAAGACTTTTCTGATTTTAGAGAAGTAAAATGACGCACAATATCACCATCAGAGTCTGCAGAAGCATCCGTAATCAAACACACTAGCATTTCACTAGCAGAACAAATGGTTACTCACTGAGAGAGAAAACACCAATGGTGAACAGCCTCACATCAGTTGAGGTCAAGTTTGCTTTAACAAGTGTAAGTCAAAGTAAGTTTTGCCCAGATGAGTTATAATTGGTTTTCAAAGCACTTTGCAATTATAGGGAAAAAAAACTGAAATATTTCCAGTTAGGCCTAGCACAGAGTTAGGAGTCAAGGCTACTACCAAGATGATCAATAGCACTGTCATCATTTTTAGACGTAGTGGTTTGTTATCTTGAAATTCACTTAGTAATTATTTGCTCAAATTTGTTTCTCAAACTCATAGGTCTATATAGAGAAGTAGAGATAATCTTTTGCTAGCTTTAGGCATTTAGGTGTAGGGTAAGCTACGTCCATCTTGACATACTATCTAGATTTTGGGGGTGTGACAAGGAACATCCCTCCACATAAACTCACATCGCTCTGACCTTTTCATCTACGAGCTCTGACTGCTGTGCTTCAACCTCCCACAGAAGGCTAACGCTCATCATGGAATGAACTCTTAAACTAACCAAGAGTCAACGCACATTCCAGCCACAGTGCGCTCCATTCAGACACAGAACGAAGTCAACCCCTGGCATCCAGAGCATTCCACACGCGTGTGGCAAGTGTTATTTCTAGCCACTTAACAGCACCAGTGAAAAGAGCTCCAATACTTAGAAAAGATCTGCATTCCCACGAGGAGAGGCATTTATTAGCCCTTAATGGCCCTCTTTCATTGCCTTCCCACTGACGCATCTCTAATTGTTCCAATTATAATTTCAAGTAACAAAACCAGCAATGGTAAAAGTCTGCAGTTCAGTGTGTGCATTCTGAAAAGAGGTCTTTAACAGCACAAACCTCATATAAAAGTGTGTGACAACATGGGGTCTGGGCGGTAGCCTGACGATAAAGAGGGAGCAGGCAGCATGAGAGCCCCTGGTCAACCAGCAGCTCCGGTTCCAGCTGCAACTCGCCCGTCCTCCCTGAGACAGTTTCCAGTTTCCGTGTCTTTAAAGTGTGAGGATGTAACAAATGTCCTCTGACGCCCCTGTCAATCCTCACGTTCTCTCAGCCTCTGAGGCTGTACCGAATCTGCTCTGGCCTCCTGGCTCTCTGGGCAATCTTAAAACTTCCTGGTTTTACCCCCATAACTGGGAGGTGAGTGATCAGTTCAAGTTCCCGGAGTGCAGGATGACGTCATTCACTTTCTCTCCACTTCACAGCAGGCACTCAACAACATTCCCTGGAGTGGAGGAGAAAAAGGGAGGGAGGAGGGAGAGGGGGAGGCAGGGAAGGGGAAGGAAGAAAGAAGGGCAAGCGGAAGGAAAGAGGAAGGGAGGCTGGGACAAACTGGATCCTTCAATACGGCTGAAGCGGTGCACAGAGGACACCGGTAAACAGATCGCACTAGGAAATTCAAATTTGCAGAATATGCTATATTAGAGATTATTATAGAGACAGCAATTCAACATTTTCTGTGCTGAGAAATTAAAATACTAAAAATACTTGATCGTACAATATTTTACATAGAAAATGAACCTTTTGATGCTTTGAAACAATGAGCCACAAATTACTTTTTTCACAATTGAATGTTTTCTTCATTGAGAGCATCTAATATCAATGTGGACAGGAAAATAAACAATCAGCTGACAATTAAAATATTTGAAATTTGGCAGGAAAGAAAAAAGGGAAAGAAACCTCCTGGCCTGTTGGATGAAAAAAGGCATTTCTAATACAAGAGTTCTAACATCAACAAATAATGTGACTGAAATAGGAATGTGTTAAATTATTTAATTACATAATCTATACCACCTCTGTTTTTATGAACGTGAACATTCATGTTTCACTAAGTCATATGCCAATAACTCAGATGTATAAATGAATTCCCAGTCATCTCTCCCCATGGTCTGTTTCCAAGAAGTTAACACGTAAGATTCATATTTCATCTCCTGAGCTAACGGTATTTAAGGAGTCATAGTCTGATAAGTTTTAAACCATGGGCTTAAATAAGCGAGTTTGATAACAATTTATAGATCATGACCTACACTTTTTTAAAAAAAAAAAAATAATGGAAATGAAAGGAATGGAACTGGACAGAAAATATCTGAGTGTATCACACACAGATGTATTCTAAAACGCTTTGGTTTCTATTTTGCATACACACACTGGGTCACGGTGTGGAACACAGTTCTTACAGTAAGATATGGTTAATGACTGGGACACACCCAGTCTTTATTCCACGTGAATATATTACGTACGTCTGTGGTATTTTAGATGGACTCCAATTGTGTGCTTCCACATTAAAAAAAAAAAAAAAAAGTCATCACTGAACATAAAAGGAGAGAATTTGAGAGATTTAAAGCATTTTATCAGAGGCTTAGGTTCCCACTGGGGTTGCAGTGTGAAGCAGTGGGTGAAGGCAAGCCTCGCTGAGAAAATGTGATTTGAGCAGTCTTGGAGGGGCGAGTGCACGGGCCATGCAGATCCTAGGGAGACTGTGCTCAGCACGGGAGAGAGGAATTCGCAAGAGGAAGGAACTGAGACAGAGCAATGGGCCAGTCGCAAGGATATCACAGAGGACTCTAGCTCTCTCTGTATGAGGGGGGTTGGGGGGGTACTGCTGAAAGATTCTGTGCAGAGATGTCACACGAAAGACCTCTATAACAAAAACTACAGAACACTAAAGAAAGAAATTAAGGAAGACCTTAAAAGATAGAAAGATCTACCTTGTTCTTGGATAGGCAGAATCAATATTGTCAAAATGACTATTACCAAAAGCATTATACAGATTCAATGCAATTCCAATCACAATCCCAATGACATTCCTTACAGAAATAGAAAAGGCAGTCATGAAATTCATCTGGAAAAATAAGAGACCCAGAATAGCTGAAGCAATCCTTAGCTGACTTGCATTTGTAAAGGATCACATCAGAATGAGCTCTTGGTGTCAAAGACAAAAGCAGGTAACAAGGAGAGGACGTGAGAGCTACACAGGCAGAACAGCAGAGCCTTGGACTGGGGTGGGGGCCACAGAGGTGGTCAGAGGTGGTCAATTTGGGGGTTTATTTAAAAATGGCTCCCACCTGGAATTATTTCTCCCTTGCAGCACAACGTGGTGGGACAAAAACACGGGGTTCCAGAAAGGCCTGGGTCCACCTCTTATGCAGTGTCTCCTGGACTCTCATGTTACCTTGGCTACATTTTACATCCTCTCTCTAAATCTCATGGTCCACATCTGTGAAATAAAAGCAGTGTCACTTACTCTAATGTTTTTTGACCTTGCAACTCAATAACACGCATTCAGCACACAGCAAGACTTCCATCAACACCACTTTCTTTTCCTCCCCTAGGATTATTTGTTCAAGACTTAAGTGAGATACAAAAGGCCCAGGAAATCATAGCTAACAGATATTGCCTGGAAGTTAGGACTCTTTGATGAAAATCACTTAGTTTCCAAAACAAATTAGGTATCTGTAACATAGAAAAGATGAATGCATTTTAATTCGAAAAAGTAGTTGATTCAGAATTATGTCTGACTTTTCAACTTAAAGTACATTATCATCAAAATTCTGTGCAAAACTTTCTTAACCTGGTTCATCGTATGTCAGAGACTAGCTAACGGCGCACAGGAAGATTGGCTCTCAGGTGCAAGAGTCAGTGGGCCTTTGTAATGGCCATAAAAAAAAACTGACAGGAGGAAGGAATTAAGATGTTTTTGACAAAGTGAAACAACTACAATTAAAAATACTTTACTAAAGTTTGACAGGCTATTTCATTCATTTCTCCACCTTATCTTCGAAAGCTACAATGTACAGATATTGGGACAGCATCCAACAATCCAGTCCCAGTCCCCTGCCTTACACAACTCATAGCCACAGACCTTTGTCTCCACACACTGAACCCCTCTCCTCCCACTAGCAGTCAGCCCCCTCCTAGAACTGAAAATGACTTCAAAAACAGGCCATTATGTGTTCAGTCTTGAGCTGTGGTTTTGAGCCTGCTCCTGGATTTCACCCTTAGTCTCCAATCTCCAAGTTGATGTTCCTGTCTGGCTGACTTTTTCACCCTTCTATAAAAGCAATTTTGTGTGCTGCTCTCAAATCTACTCAAAATACCTCCCTTGACCATTAAGAACCCATTTCCTGATAATCACTTCATTGCATAGAAAGTCCTCTTCCCAGTTTGAGATCCTCCCCAAGTCCGGTCTTACACAAGGTGAGCTTTTCATTTCCCAGCTGTGCTCCTCACCACATTCGTAAATACCTCAGACCTTGGGACAGAGCATCTAGGCCCTCCCCTCATGCAAGCCAAAGCCCTCTCTTCCGTGATTTTGCTCCTACAGCTCTCCCTCAATTTAAGTCATTTCATTCCGTCCCTAACCAGCCTGTGATTTAAGCAAGGCAGGCATTTCTCTATATTGCTAATTAGGAACCCAAGAATTATTTTTAGACTCCCCAATCTCCGCTTATTCAAAAAAGAGAAATAATATTAGACATGAATTTTGAAGGATCAGTAAGCATTTTCCAGGTTGTCAAATGAAGACAAAGATAGTTGGGGATGGATGCACACGGGCCAGGGAGATAAGGAAAGAGAAATAGGCGCACATTAACATCCCAGTGTGTGCAGGGAGGAATGTGTGCACATAAAGCTGTGAACCACTCCCCAGAGCTAACATGCAAGCAACGTCTTTTCATTTCTCAAATTCAATTCCCTTCACACGTCAAGGTAAAAATTCAGCCACATGAGTAAGTAACATCGGAAACATATAAAGGCTCTCCTCTCACCCCTTGAGTTGTATCAAGACCCAAAGGTGATGCAATTAAAAAAAAAAAAAAAAAAAAAAAAAATGCAAAGGCCTACAGTCCCTGGCCCATGGCAAACCCCTGGAGACTCATGGTCTGTACCCCATGATCCTGCTGAAGGTGACAGCTCCATTGGTGACTCCACTGCTGACCCTCTGTGCAGCCTCTGCCAAGTTAGCAATGAGGATCTTCACCATGGATGTCAGAGTCGCCCTCTGCTCAGTCCTCCCTAGCACCCACATGACCACAGCCATCCAGAACCTCCCGGGCACAGCTTCAGTAGAGTAGCAACTGCAGCTACCCCCAAAACAGACCAGCCTGGAGCCAGAGGACAGAAAAACAAGTGCCACCTGTTCTCACTCATATGTGGGGCCTAAGAAAGCTGATGTTCTAAAGTAGAGAGCAGAACAGTGGTGGCTAGCAGGTAGGAAGGGAGCGGGGAGGGACAATAGAGGGTGACCAGACAGCAGGTGCCAGAATCCAATTAGCTGGAGGAACGAGTACCAGTGTCCTACAGCACAGGAGGGTGACTACAGCTTATAGCAGTTCTTCTATATTATTATTATTATTATTATTATTATTATTATTATAATACCAGCCAGCGGCTCTTAACCACGGAGCCACATCCCTAGCCCTTCTTTATTTTTATTTTTTTTAAAGATTTTGTTTTACCATGGACACAATATCTTTATTTATTTATTTATTTGTATGCGGTGCTGAGGATTGAACCCAGTGCCTCACATATGTGAGGCAAGCGCTCTACCACTGAACTATAAGCCCAGCCCCCTCCAGCCCTTCTTTATTTTAAGACAGGGTTTTGCTAAGTTACTTAGGGCCTGAGTTGCTGAGACTGGCCTCAAACTTGTGATCCTTCTGCCTCAGTCCCCCAGGTAGATGGGATTACAGGCATGTGCCACCTACACCCAGCTGTTAAATGTTTTATAAAGAACCAAAAGAAAGGAATTCAAAGGATCCTATCACTAAGAAATGATAAATGTCTAGGGAGGAAAATGCTAAATATCCTGATCCAATCCCTACACACATTGCATATGTGTACCAAATTATTGTACTGCACCCCACAAATATGGACAAAAAGAATAAAACCAATTTTTAGTGAAAAAAATTATACCATCTTCAATTTCCTCTCCCTGGGAAATTTTTTCTCTGAGAAAGACTGGCCAATCTTCTAAAGCCAACTGGCCTTTCTTTCCCAGTCTCTTCCCACAGTGATGTCCTTAGCTGCCTCCCAAAGGCTTTAGATGCACACCAATCCTAAAAACCTGACTGAACCAAGCACCTGGAACCACGAATGTGCTGCATGCATCCCTTAATTAAGGTGCAGTTTCCTATCTTGCTACAGCAAGTTCTGGAGAAGGTGCCCCATTACACACATAAGTAACTTTAAGTCTTCCTTCTCCGGCTAGATGACAGGTGGCTCAGGATAACTGTTACAGCAGGCACTCACATATGTCCATGATGCATTTTAGCTGATTATATAAACTCATACTCTTGACATATTGCAAACCAAACTGTTCCTTCAAATATAGCTTGGTGAACCATGGTGGCACACACCTATAATCTCAGCTCCTCAGGTGGTTGCTGCAGAAGGATCACAAGTCCAAGACCAGCTTGGGTAACTTAGCAAGACCCTATCTCAAAATAAAACAGAGCACTTGCCTAGTATGTGTAGGGCCCTGGGTTCAATCCCCAATACCACAAAAATATTTTTTACTTATTTGTGTGTGTGTATGCTGTGTATGTATGTATGTGTGTGTGTTTGTATGCATATATATGTGTGTGTGTGTATATATATACATATATATACATATATATATATTATCTCACACACACACACACTCACACACACACACAGGGTACTAGGTCCAACAGACGTAGCAAAGCTTCAAAAATATTCTCCCCCCAGTTCATACCACTTGTCTATGAAGAATGTAGTGCTCGTGGCTAGCACAGAACGAATCCTAGCAAGACGCTTATTTTGCCCGTAACAGAACATTTTGACCAGTTTTTAAGCAAAAATGTAAACGTAAAGGCCTACATAGAATTTCCAGCTATTACCACTTTCCAGTTAGACACTCTTTTCTGAGAGTAACGTGTCTATGAGTTAAATTTTCAAGCTCCGAGCTTAGTTAAGACCTCCAGCAAATCTTTTTCAATTGATTCCCATATTAACAATGTGTGGTCATTAAAGGACAACAGATGATAGGAAAGAGTTTGGTCCCGACACCAGCTATGGGGACTTACGTGACTGAACTCCTGCTACTGAACCTCTTACATGTTCTCTCATTTGTAAATCAGCAACAATATACTTGCCTTCCTCCCATGTACTTGTGTCCTATATAATAAATCATACAGCCCTTGGGAAAGGCCTCTAAAAATTGCATTATGAAAAAATATCTAGGTACTATCATTGGCAATGTTCATCTTGGAGCTTGGAGTCTAAATTAATATGTGAAAAGTTACATCCAGGAAAATGAAATCCAAATGGTAGCACCAAGTTCAAAACAGAGGTCTATAATAAGGTCATTTTTAAAGTTACAGTATTTGCTACTCTCCACTCTATGACATCAGACTATACTCATAAAACATTTTCAACGAGTCAGACACATTTCTTATCTTATTTCTAAATTTCCTCACACCCTCACCCCTTCTTCACCCCTCCTCCATGCTTTTAAAAGCCTTTTCCTTGCGCAGCTGCTGTGCAGCACAACACAGCAGTTTTTAGCCAGTGCCTACACTTTGATGGGACACGCTCGAGTTCCCCATCCCTGACAAGCGCGCCTGACAACCTGTCCCCACCCCAGGCGAGTCAGCCACAGACTGTGTGACTTCTGCCATAGGACTCCGTCTCAAGCAAATTCAGTGCTAAAGACAGTGGCGAGAATCCACTGAGCCCACTGGGAGGAAAATAATAACACAGAGTTAAGCCTTTGATCAGTTAAAAAAACAAAAAAAAAAAAAACTCTTTTAACAAAGATTATCACTCCCAAACACACTTCTACACCAGCAACACCACGCTGGCCACCACTTTGATTTTAAGCCATTGTCCAGATGTCAGGCTCGCTCTTTTTTTTTTTTTTTTTTTTTTTTTTTTTGGTGCTGGGGATTGAACTCAGGGGCACCACTGACCACTGGGCCGCATCCCCAGCCCTTTTCTATATTTTATTAGAGACAGGGTCTCACTGAGTTGGTAAGTGCCTCGCCATTGCTGAGGCTGGCTTTGAACTCACGATCCTCCTGCTTCAGCCTCCCAAGTGCTGGGATTACAGGCGTGCACCACCGCGCCCGGCTAAATGGCAGGCTCTTAATTGTCCAGAACAGAAACACTTCTCAAGTCAGGGGTGTGGGGTCCTAGAAGGTTTCCAGGCTTACCCTTCTAAGTATCAGCAAGGCTGACACAATTCAATCCTGACCATTTTACTTTCATTTTCCGGAACTTTCTTTTGTTCATTGGCGATTCCCAAAGAACAATTAAAATACTCACTACCTTTAACTGGGAAAAGAAATGGACCTTTCGTATTTCATTTTTAATAATTTTTACTATAGGCTGCTGTTTCAATTGAAGACATTGAAAGAAAATAATACTCTACCTTAGATCAAAAAAGAGGAGTATTTGCTACTCTGAAGCTCAAGTTGTATTCTGCAGGGTCAGAACAGAGTCTGGGATAGAGTTGTTTTCTTGTTGAAAAAAAATCTCACTTTATTAAGCTTTTTATGATCCCACAGGCCAATACAGACAAAAAATGATTATTTTTAAAATGTGCCATGGGAATTAAAGCTTGAACTGATAATGGAAAGCTCCCCTGGGCTCCCTCCATCCATAACCAGGTTTTCTATACTTTCTATTGAACATAGGTCTACATCTCAGCAACATAGGTTTTCATCAGCTTTTTTCACTGCTATGACTAAAAGACCTGACAAGAACAACCGTAGAGGAAGAAAAGTTTATTTGGGGGCTCTTGGTTTCAGAGATCTCAGTCCACAGACAGCTACACCATTTCTCAGGGCCCAGAGTGAGGCAGAACATCATGGAGGAAGAGTGTGGTGGAGGGAAGCAGCTCACAGGATGATCAGGAAGGAGAGAGAGACTCCACTTGCCAGATACAAGATATATACCCCAAAGGCACACCCCCAGGGACCCTCCTCTCCGGCCGCTCCCTACCCACCTTCCATTTCCACTCAGCTAATGCCATCAGGGGATTAATTCACTGATTGGATTAAGGTTCTCACAACCCAATTATTTCTCCTCTAAACCTTCTTGCATGAGCTTCTGGGGGACGCCTCTCATCCAAACCATAACAGTGTGCAAGAAGCACTCGCTCCTGGGCATCTCACAAACAAAAACAATAGTGACACCTCTGGGACAGGCTGGAGCTGGCACTTTAACCAAGAAACGCAGCGCGTGTTTTCTTGTTGGTGCTCTTACGACACAGTATGCCAAGTATCTGGCAGTCCTTGACAGAACCTTCCCGGACCCACCATTCATGGCCCAAGGCTGATCTATACACTCTGCCCCAGCACCTCAGTGCTCAGAGCCTGTCACCTCCATCTCTTGTCCCTCAGTGATGTCTTCCTGGGTCATACAGAAGGAAAAAAAATCAAGAATGTGAAAATGCCTTCCACAATGCAAAGTGTGATGTTCTTACTGTCCAAATTACAGGGGAATCAGTAAACTGGGGGGATCTCTCCACCTGGCCAGATGAAGTCTCACTACCATGATGTCATCTTTCCCGTGCACTGAACTCGACCATTCCAAAGCATTGATAATACGTGTATATTCAACGTTAGTTCTCTGGGCTGTGAAGGAGATGTCATCGCTCTCAGGATTCTCCTGCTAAAAGGGGGGAGAGACTAGGAGAGGCTACAGGACTCATCCTCAGCCACAGCTCATCAGTGGCAGAGCTGGGGCTCCTGACGTCCTCATTCCTAGTCCTTACTTCTTCAGGGAAAAGAAAGAACCGCCTCACAAAGAAATCGCCTCCCACCTGAAGTCCCCTCTCCCGGGATCCCCACGGCTAGCCCACAGCCTGCCACCGAGGCCAATCCTTTGACAGGGGAGCAATCTGTGCTTAGATCCCTGGTCAAACTGGTTGATTCCAAATAAGCTCAAGCCTCATTCAGGATGAGGCAGCCTCACTCAGAGGCTGATGACAGCAGATCTCAGGGCATCCGGGCCTCTGTGCTCAGAGTCCTTCCCTCGGGCCTCCTCTGAGCACCTGGCCCAGCGCTGCACCCTCTCAGACTCCAGTCGCATTGTCAACCTCCTCCCTCCAGTGGCTCTGATTCGAGTGCTCCAGCTCTCCAGCCTCGGGGAATGACACCGGTGGCCCACACCACCTCCTCGGTGCTCCCTGGTCTTGCACTCCCCACCTGCTCCCGCCCCTCGCCCCGTCCTCCACAGTCCAGTCTCTTAAAGGCGGATCCTTGAGCTGCGCCTTCCTGACCTCAACACACTTCCGAGGAGGGAAATCAGGTCAGTGACCTACTTCACCCTGGAGCCACCGTCACCAAGATCGCTAGTGACCTTCCTATCTCTGAAAAACAGAAGGACTCCCAGAATTATCTTATTTCTTCCTGAAACAAAACTTGATGTTGCTGCCCTATCTCCTCCTCTCCGTTCCTGAGGCTTTCCTCCCCTGTTCCGCTGTCTGCTCCTTCTGGGTTTTTTGGTTTTTTTTTTTTTTCTGTTTCCCAGCATCCTGAACGCTACCCGCACCCCCAACAGTCCCTGGTGTGGCTCCCGTTTGTGAAGCCGCAGCCCCAGTCTCTCCTCCGAGCTCCAGGCTTCTCTGTGCCAAGTCACACGTCACAGGCATCCCAAACTCATCATGTCCTAAACTGAACCCACCATTGTCCTCTTTGAATCTGCTCCTCCTTGTTTGCTATAACTGCGAATGGCACCACCAACCAATCAATCAAGCACAAGTCTCCCCACCCTTCCTGCCTTGAGTCGAGCCCTCCGTCGAGTACCTGCTGCCCATCCCGCACTGCGCAGCCCCTCCTGCAGCTGTGCCTACAGCGCTGCAGGGCCATGGCACCCTCCTCCCACCTCCCTGCCTCCGCACACGCCTCCGTCTCCACCACAGGACCCTTCTCCTTCCTCCACTTGCCTTCAGGACTCAGCTCAGGAGTCAGGCCCTTTGCAAAGACCGTTCTGATGCTGTCCGGGTCGGACACTCCGGCTCTGAGAGCACAGATCGCTGGTGGAAACCGTTACCATAACGCCCTCTCTAACACAAACCGTATGTGTGTGTCTCCTTTCCATCTCCCCAACCAGACTGACAACTCCTGCAAAGCAAGGGCTGCCTCCCATTCATCCTCGGGTGCCCCAAGTCCACCTGGTCTGATTCCCGATACATCATAGACCTTTGATGAGTGCTTTTTCAATGTGTGAACAAGCAAAGCCCGTTTCTGTGCTTCCTGCCGACCGCTGTCTTATCCGTCACCTCATCCAGATCCCACGCCCACCCAGCTCTCACAGCGCCCCCTCCACCCTACCCAGCCCCCCCGGGGTGACTGTGGACAAGGAAACCCGAGTACGACCTTTCTGATCTACTCTGGGACACACGAGGGAAAAGCTAATTTAGTCCCTCCTTTAGTTGCCTGAAAGAACGGTGCTTTCCTTACCTAAGACTCTGCCCCGTGCGCACCAATGCAGCAGCGTCCCACCAGCGAGCTGTGGAAGGGAGTCGCGACCCTGCGCTGTGCCAGTCCTCCAGCACATTCAGCAGTATGGAAAGCACCCAGCACCCGGGGCGAGGCAGGGAGGAACCTCTGAGCCCTGTGCAGGCCCCCAGGCTGCTCCTGCTCTCTAGATCATAGGTGATTTTCTTTTTCTTGCCAGTTTTATCCATGTTTTCGAAATATTCTTTAATGAACATGTGTTTCTTTAAGAAAAAGGAAAAATAATTTTTTAAAAAATGAAATGGTTCTCCCTGGGTTAAATTCCACAGATCTCTAAGTCTTCAGGAATATAGTCAATTTTTATTTATATTCTGTTTTAAAATAATTTTTATCAGTCTTGCTGATTCTTACAGGAGATGATCTTTGCAGATTCACTAGGTCAGCAGAGTGTATCTTGGGCTACTCAGTAAAATGCTTCCTTGGGAAACTAGGTTAAAATGAACATAGTAAGAATTATATGAATTTTAAACGAATTTCTTAAGATCTAAGACAAAGTCAGAAAACCAAGATTAAACTAAATCACTGGCCAATTAATGCAAAGGTCACATATTCGTTATTTTCATCTACAAAACAAAGAAAATGCAAGATTATTAATATTAAATGGAGTTCTCACCAGAGACAATGTAATTCCAAGGTACATTCCTCAAGTCGTAGCCTCGTGCCCTGACCTAGACACTGCTGGACAGGATACTTCTCTGCTACTTAACTCCTGAAAATATCATGGACAGAACAGTAACCTCAGGAGGGAAGTTTCTGCACAAATACAAGTCGTAGTCCAAAGAAAATGAGCTTCAAACCTGGAAGCTTCATTAGTCTTTTTCCATAGCAGTATCAGACAAAAACATTAAACATTTAACTGTGCTTTTCTAATTAGTGTAATTGGTTTCATAAGCCAGTATGAACAGAGACAATGTTAGAAATCCAGGCATAAAGACAAAGGGAAATAACCACAACGGAGAACTCTTTACGGGATTGTTTCAAGTGCAATGCAATCAACATGATAGGTGCTACACCTCCACAGTAAAGAATAAGACAGTGGGAAACTTCTTTTCTTATTTATCATATAGCAAGTATTCATTAAGCATTCACCGTGGCGTGACACGTACTGATCTAGGTTCTCAACCAAAGAAGCAATTCCCCGCAGCAGGTCCCTCAGAAGAGAAAGACATGCCCATTCACTACTGCCAACCCCTGGCACCCCTTGCACTTGCTAAAGGTCTGCCCCTGATGCCTGTAAAGGTGGATAATAGCTAAGGTTGTCCAAGGAAAAAAGCTTCAAATAAAAGTGAGTTAGGAAAAAAATGTGTAAACCATTCTACTTCAAGTGTATAGTATAAAACTTAAACTAGACATTTGGAAGAGTCGGGACAAATCCTACCCGACAGAAATTTTGTTTGGTTGTTCATGTTTACCGTCCACACAGGCAAAAATCAACAGGTGGCAACTTGACGTCCATTACCATATATTCAACAGGCCCATAAAATCCACCAGTGTAGGAACCCCTGTGCCAAGAGCATCCCAGCCACCCAAAAGTTGGCTGATCTTGGAACCAAGGTCCAAGGTGGTGAACTTGGAATTCTGCCCCTAACACAACATCACACATGCAGAAGATGCTCAGAAAACGTTAGTGGAAGGAAGAAAGAACAACCCTATTTCATGTAGATACGACTGGCTGAGGGACCACAATAAGGTGCTCCAAAAGACCTTGGGCATTAAGAGGTCTCCAAAACAAGGTCAGAGAAGCAGCAGTGCATTCAGGTACGACGACGAAGGCAGGTTGGCCCAAGACAGCACAATTTCTCTCTGCTGCTCACGAGTTTTTAATTCATTGTTAACAGTATCTAAAACTCTAACATTGAGTAGGAGATATCTGAATTAATCCATACTCTTTTTTAAAGATGTAAATAATCTTGAGAGGATTAATGACTATAACTAACACAATTTTTATCAGAAAAATTTCAGGAATTTTTGGCATAGTTTTTACTAAGTATTTAAAATATATGATTATCTTTATAAAAATTTAGGTATTTCATGTAAATAATGCAATGCTTATAAATGATACAATAGTTTACATTTCAAGTGATATGAGATCAAATCATCCAAAATTGCTGGATATTTTTGTACAAAAAATAGTTAATTAAAAATCATTTGTATTATATGTTTCTGTAATAGTGAATATGTGACAACATGCATTGTCAGAACCTGTAAAGCTTTACAGCACGAATGAACCTTAATGCATGCAATTTCTTTTTTAATTTTTTTAAATGTTTATTTATTTGCTTTAGATGTACACAATGCAATGCATTTATGTCCACGTGGTGCTGAGGATCGAACCCAGGCCGCGCACGTGCTAGGCGAGCGCTCTACCACTGAGCCACAATCCCAGCCCCTAATGCATGCAATTTTTTAAAATCCTCAAGCACAGCAGAGGATACCAGAATGGAATACAGAATATGACAAAATAAAACAGTTTAATTGTATCACAAATTCATATAATAATCTCATGTAAGGAATTGGGGTTGGTGAGTGCTACCTCCATCTTTGGAAAGGAATGGAATCTCCAAGGTGCAAGGCCAAAGGAGCTACTTGCAACCACAGTACCACGGCTGGTGAAGGTCTTACCCCTGGAGGAGTGAGCCACAGTTCTGACGCTGTTATAAATGCATAGGGGAATGAACAATTAGGGAAATAAATGGTGAATTATAGCAGCCAAATTTGTCACTGTTGGAGTGGGAAGTCAGAAGTAAGCCAGAGGAGGAGGGCAGATTATCCACTTACTGATGGATTAGAGTTGGAGACGTCAGCATGAACTCAGTTAGCGTAACAGATACAGATGTTATCTGCAGAAATATTTATTGTTATGTGTATGTATACAGGTAAGTGCCAGCTGACGGGGCCTAGAAGCACTCTCATCCCAGTAGCAGTGCGTACATCTAGCACCCAGATGTTGGTCCCTAACATCATTTCCAAAAATAGGAACCAGGGCTCTGTGAGAAATAGCCGATTCTAGAACTAGGACAGAGAAAAGAAATGATGATCCTGGAGCACCTTGTGCTGACAGAGGTTGGGAAGAGCTTGAAAAAGACACATACAAATGATGGCAATGTGTCAAAGGGAGACAGGAGCCAACGGAAAGGAATCCCAGGGGATGGCTGAAGCAACATAACTAAGCACCATGGTTTCTAACCCCAAGTACAAATTAAATATCCCTGAGTCTACACTGATCGATGAATCACTGAACAAATAAACAGAAAGGAACAGACAAATCTCCCCTGCATACAAATACCAAATAATGAATGTAGATAATGCACCTTCAGGGAGGAAGCCTAACTCCACCCCTGAAGTGTGACTTCTTTCCACGGGATAGAGTGGCAGACACTCCCCTGCCACAGAGCATCAACAAGGAGAAGTCATGCCAACAGTGTGTTATTGCATGAGGAAAACATCGGACAAATCTCAGTAAAGAGGCAGTTCACAAAGCACCTGATCAGGGCTCCTCGAAAACTTCCAAAATATCTTCGTGGGCAAGGTAAGGCTGAGAAGCTGTCACGGAGGAGAGTAGCCTGAAGAGACAAGACGACGAGATGTAATGTAGCACCCTGGACGTGATCCTAGGATAGGAAAGGGCCAGCAGGCTGAAATTCAGGGAACTTGAATAAAATGTGTGCTTCGATTGATGAAATGTGTCCATCCACAGTGGCTCATTAACTGCAACCGACCTGCCATTCCAATGTAAGATTCCAACAGTAGGTGAAACCCGAGGGTAGGTGGGGACTACCTGCAGGAGCCTCTCAATTTTACTGCAAATCTAAAGCCATTCTAAAAGAAAGTGTTTATTCAAACACTAATTGAGGAAGAGCTGAGCTGCTTCCAGCATATGATGCCGAGTTCACGCCACCAGCCCCATCGGTAGCACCATCACGGGCAGCCACCGCTGTGGCTTCCTCCTGGGGGTTGGCGAGGTTGGGGGGGCTCAGTCCTGATGATGGTCATCGCTGCCTTTGCACGGTGGTACTCTCTTCCCCTCTCAAGTGAGCAGTACTAACCCACCCCCACCTACAATTTGGCTGCAAAACCCTCAAGGCATTTATGTGGGAAGATGCTTACAAACCAACCATTTTTAAGAGCAAACTTTCCAATAACTGTGTTCCAGTGTTGTCTTACCTTCAGTTCAGGGCATGGGACTGTTTGCTTTTTTTGCTGCTGTGACTGGTCTTCTAATAATCAATCCGAAAAAAATTATATCCTCTGCTAGACAGTATATACTCCCTGTGCTCCACACCACAGAGAACTCAGCATTATCACGACACTGCCATGAACTATATCCTCTTAATCATTCTCAAATACATTTGTAGGAGCGGTATCAAAGGATTGTTTAAAAGAAACAAGTTAGTATCTTTTCCCAATGGAAGTTGCTTATAACTTAATTCAATTAACATCTAAAATTTCATATGAATTCTTTCTCATTCAAAGAGGGAGGGAGTAGCTAGTAGGCCTACCTCTGAAATATGGTAAGTTCATATTTTAAAATCAACTTTACTCAGGGAAGTCGCTGACTCAATTTTAAATAAATTTAATTATGCTTTATCTCGAGGAAACCATCTGGTAGTTTTCTAGGAAAATGAACCAACTAGTCATTTGTTTCTACTTGGCCAGAAATGCTACTTCTATATAAACTCACAGAATGTGTGCTTCCACACGGGGATGGAGAGAGCTTTAAAAAGCCAAGTCTTAAAATAAAACCAGAAAACAGATTCACTATAAGTATTATTCTTAGCACCCTTCTTATAGTACAATTAACAGAGTAAGATTTAAATATGTCCTCACAAAAGAGTTGCTGCCCAGGCCCAGTTCTTTATGTGAGCTGTAAAGAATTTGAACCTAAGACAGAAGTGAGACTGCACAGCCAGAGACAGCTCACTTTAAGGCACATTCTTGGCTTTGGAAAAAAGGTTTGATGAGGGGTTCCCAGGCAAGCTTGAAGGTACCTTGGAAGTTCAACTGCCTCCTTATTTCCCTTGCCTTCTACTTGGTAGATGCCCTAGGTTTGTGAGCAGATATCTGAACAAGACTCAAATCCTTCTTCTGATATGTTGATCCTGCTATAAATAACTAGAATAGGGGATTAAAGAATAGAGGCCCAGCCGGGCGCGGTGGCGCACGCCTGTAATCCCAGCACTTTGGGAGGCTGAGGCAGGAGGATCGCGAGTTCAAAGCCAGCCTCATGGCGAGGCACTTAGCAACTCAGTGAGACCCTGTCTCTAATAAAAATACAAAAAAGGGCTGGGGATGTGTGGTCGAGTGCCCCTGAGTTCAATACCCGGTAGAATAGAGGCCCTTGGGCTGGGATTGTGGCTCAGCGGTAGAGCGCTCGTCTAGCACGTGGGCGACCCGGGTTCGATCCTCAGCACCACGTACAAATAAAACGCACTGAATAAAACGCATTGTGTACAACTAAAAGCAAATAAATAAAATTTAAAAATTTAAAAAAAGAATAGAGGCCCATACCCTTGGTTTTCCTCATCAGTTTTTCCTCGTACCCTAATGCTCAGCATTCCATATCGACAAATCTGCAAAATTTGGCTGCTAAGTCCCAATCGGAGCAACACAAAATGTGGCTACGCTACACCTAGACCCCAAGCACGCACAACAGCTGCATTAAATATATTAGATACTAACACAAGAAACAGAGGCTTGAAGCCCAGTCCTTCACCTTCCAGAATTAGCCCTGATGAATGTTCCATCAGTCTCTGCTGATGTGTTCCAAGCAAAGAATCATTTTAAGGATGCTTTTCCATCTTCCTTAACCAATGGCCTTATCTCCTCTGTCTTCCAAGAAGAACTTCAATTTTTAAAACTGAGGAGGAAAGGAAAAAAAAAAAAAAAAGGCCTCTTCTGCCTACTTTAGCCTGTTCTTGATTATTTGCTTGCCTTAACCTTTTCATAAACTTAGCTAATTCTGTTTCAACTCCTCTAAACCTTCAGATGATTTACTTTTTCTGCCAAAGGGAGACAGATTACCTAGGAGTTGTTCTTCTAATTTTGAAATATGTTCCATTAAATCTATTAAAGCCAACTCTTCCGCTGGAAAGTCACCCACTCCGTTTAAAATAAATGCTGCTCTGCAGTTTTCCTCAGTTCCATGCCCCCTCCTTGATATTTTGTGTATCTAACACTGCTTGCTGGAGATTAGGCCACATTGCCCACATGCCTTTCTCTCCTGTTTAGTTCATTCATAAGTTAATAACCAGAACTCTGTTTGTCATTATCTACCATCCTCATGAGTCACAGCCTACTAGGATGTCTACTCTCTCTCTCTTAGCTTATTAAAATCTGGTTTTAAAACAGGTCTGCCTTTTCTTGACAGACTCTCAATATAGACTCAATACAGTCACCTTCTCCCAGAATTCCTCTGAAGACCATATCACCAAGTGTCTGGCAGTTCAAAACACAGACTTGCAGTTCTCTCCTCTGCTTCTTCCACCCTTGAAGAACAACTCTGCAGGCTCCCCAAGGATGAGGGGATGCTCTGGCTCTGAGCTAACTCACAACTACACCGCCGGTGCTATCAAACCACTACTTTGACCCTCACAGTAACCTCACGAGTTTGGAAAGATAAGCAGTATTATCCCAGGGAAGAAAACAGAGAAATGATTTACTCAAGGGCAGAGGTCAAGTGAATCGAAATTGGAACGTATTTCGCCATCTTTCCAATATACTGCCTTCCTCTTCTAGCAGAATGAGACTTCCAGCCAATGTCAGGTGCAACATGCTGCCACTGCCGTTCTCTCTGGTATCTGTGCCAGTTTTATATTATATTTATCTATATTTGGAGCTCTTTTAAGTGTTCCTAATAGCTTAGGTTTGTTCTCTAGGGAAGTGATGTAATTTCCCCATTCTCAAAAATGATCCCATTCAACTCTGGTTTTATTCCCAGTTCTACTATCTTTTCATTATGTAGCCCCGAGATCTGGCTTCAAAGCTCTACTGTAAATATAACATTACCTTCTATTTCATACTTCACAAGATAAACAAAAATTTCAGTCAGTTAACATTTCCTAGATTCTTAGTACCTAATGGCATTGATGAGATGATTTCCAACTACAGGTTAAAAAGAGGTGGGGGAAGGGGGAGGGGCTGAGAAAAAAATGCAGACAAAAAAATAAATCTTTAGGAGAAAACCAAGCACTTCTTTGGCCAAATGTATATTGATATACAAAACAGGTTGCAGAGAGAATAATGGAATCACAATCCTTTCTGACTTTCAAAAATCAAATTTTCACAAATGAGGATTGTTTTGCATATATCCTGAAGATTCTATCCATTTGTACTGAGAAAAAAAACTCAGTGGGAAAAGAACTACATCAGATGATACCTTAAAATAATTAATTTATTTTAACCAAATTGTTAATTAACAATGAATTAAGTAAGTCCCTAATCTCCTCCCATGCTGACAGGTGTGTGTGCACATTTATACATAGGCAGGTTGCATACATATGTTTATAAAATAGTAAAGAAATGTTACGACACAGCAGAGACTTTTTTTTAAATCCTCTGAAAGAATTACCTATTAAACAAAGTAAGCAAAACAAAATAGAGGTTTTATTTTAAGGTTTCCACAAATCATCAGAAAAGATCCATAAAGAATGGGGTGACTGCTGGGCATGGTGGCACACAACTGTGATCCTAGTGGGAGGCTGAGGTAGAAGGACTGCAAATTCAAGTCCAGTGTCAGCAACTTAGAACTTGTCTCTGAAGAATAAAGGGGGTGGGGTTTTGCTGGGGATGTGGCTCAATGGTTAAGTGCCCTGGGTTCAGTCCCTGGTATAAAAAAAAAGGGGGGGGGGTGATTTATTTATTTATTCCTGAAATACTTTGGCAATAACAAAAGCAAGTCAATGAAACTGTGAACAGGTCCAGAATTGGCTTTATAGCTATGCATCCATGAAAACTATGGAAAACCTTTCAAGTAACTCTGCCCTCAGGATATCCACATTGTGAATAAAGAAGAGACTATCGGTTTTGATAAGTGATGGTCACTATTCAGAACTACATCTTGGGTTCTGGTCCCAGCCAACAACTACAGTGTGACCCTGGATGAGAGAACCATCACCTCAACATCGTTACTTTTTAAATGAGGATTTAAGTCTGAGTGGTTTCCACAGTTTTTCTATTTCTTCCATCCTGTGAGTCTATAAGAAAGAGCAGAAGACTTCTAGCCTGAATCTCCTCAGGAACTAGGAAGTTCCTTGTCCACAACCCGCAGGTAATTGGTTTTCCTGCATGGTAATGGCATCTACAGTAATTCAATTGCCTGACAAATCTACCTTCTGCCTTTGTGTTTTGTGATAATATGTTATTATCTAATCATATCACATTAAAATATAATTCTACTACAACAAAAGGGAAATAACATTCTAGAAATGAGGTGCATAATGGCTCTTTCAAACTTTAAACCAGAGAAGATGGAGATGATTCTGCAGCCAACTCACAAAAGAAAAAAGAAAAAAATTAGGCTTTAGGAGAGTTGCGTGCATCTGAAGTAATGTTTGCAGTGGGATCAACGCCTAGTAAATGAAATGGCTAGACACATATATCACTAATGACTTCTTAACCTAATCCCTGGTTAGAAATACCAAATCTTGTATTTCTGCTCTTTCCTATTATAAATTCAAGCCGTAGCCAGCAAACAATGAACTTTAATCCTAACTCTTAAGAACTGCCACATCATTCTCAAACTCCTAAAAGCATAATGGAAATAACAAAGGCAAGGGTAATTTTCCAGGTCTGGCAGTGACTGGCCCCAGAGATTCTTCTAAAAGTAGCAGGGGGTGGGGGTGGGGAGGTGGATACAAGAAAAGAAACACTGCAATGTATTTTAGCCACAGTAACACCAGGACCCTTCAAATTTTCTTATATTTGCTTTGCCCTTGAGATTACCATCTGACTCTTAAAACTATTTTAAATGCCTATTATTAACCTCTATTATCATACCTTGTTCTATACCCAATTAAATTGCTGATTTATAGACAATCATTACTGTCACATTCACAAGGCTGGATTTACTATCTATGAGGGTCTTTAGAAAAATCACTAAGGCCACAAATCAAAGATACTACTGTGTATGGAGAGCTTAACAACTTGACAGGTTTCTTAAGAGAGATTACAATCTCTGTTTTATCCTGTATTAACAAGGACCAATATTTCAGTTTATAATCTCCCAGAAGAGGCACCAAATCGATTTCCTGCCCTAAAATGGAGTAAGACAAAGAACATCCACTAGTTTTCCAGCCCATTACATTCCAGAAGTCGTTCTTATTCAGCAAAACTCCGAGAATTCAAGTTGAGACAAGCTGGCCACTGTTCCTCTGGAAGATTCCAGGACAGCCACCGGCCTGTGAGATCCATGACCAGGTTGGCCCCGACCTTTGCGCTGGGGGACAAAAGTGGCTCCTGACTTACGGTCACGGTCTCTCAGCATCTCCTGCCACCGCCAGCCCCATCCCGCGTGCAGGGCCCTCCAGCAAAGTTCCGGGCCCACCAACCCAAGGTCAAGATCCAGCCATTCCCTATCCGCCACTGTGCACGAGCTATCCCCTGGCCATCCTTCGTCCACCCCTAGGCCTAGAAGGGTGCACTCTGGTAGGGTCTGCCTTTAGGAGAAGAACAGAGACCTGCATGGGTCCTGAAACCACCCCCAGACCACTTAGGCAGAAAACTACCTGGGACATGGTTTAGAGAGAGGGAGGGTGTGAACTCTAGACGGGCAGGACCTCACTCCATGAGGGGGAAGCCAGAGGAAAGATAGCGTGAGGCCTTCTAAACTCGGAGGCCCAGGACGGAGGTCCCACGTTGCCCAGGTCTATAGTAGTCTTATTGTTCCTGGTCATTAGAAGTTTCAAAGAGGTCTTCACAGGTCTTTGATGCAAAAAAAAATACGGGGCCTAGACCACACCAGGCCGTGTGTTCTCTCCCTTTTTCTTCATAGAATATAACCACATTAAGATGAATACCAGGGCATCATTTCAAAGAAAAACCAAGGTACAAAAGTAGAAGTGCAGATGTTTTTGCCCAGGAGCTAAGGGCTTCCTCAAACCATCTCCTGGATGTTTTTTATTAAGAGTCAGAGCCACGCCCTCAGGCTTGCCCGTCAGCAGCCAGCACCAGAGCATCTTAGAGCTCAGCACCCCATGGGAACTCCCTTAAAGCCCCCCTGTGCCCAAGTGTGGGGGTACTAGAGGGGCCACATGACTGTACAGATCAAGCCCCCACACTGTTGCAAACACCAGAGAGGAGCTGGCATAGAAAGGTGGGGCGGCTGCAACCCTGACCCCAATGGACCTGAAGTGGATTGACAGCCGTCAGGGTCTCACTTGTTCCCGCACCCCTTGCTAGTGCCCTCTCACCCTGGCTCTGGGCGTAGCCACAGGATTTGCTCTGGACAATGCAACAGAAGCAGAAATTCAAAAAGTTCTTACACATCAGAGGATTTGCCCTCTTGTCGCCCTTAAGAACTCTGCTGACATCACGTGAACACGCCTGGGCCAGCCTGTGGAAGGCTGGGAGACCACAGGGGAATAGCTGAGGCGCCCCAGCCATCAAACAGCCACCCCCCTCTGACCCAGCAGCTGCCCATGTGAGTGAGTTCCAGTAGAAATCAGCTGAGCCCAGCCCAAACTGCTGAGTCCACAGAATGTAAGCCAAGTGCAAGGTTGCTCTTCTAAGCCACTACGTTTTGGGGTCATTTGTTGCAGAGCAAACAGCTCTAACAGAAAAACTGAAAGCCTTACAGGAAGGTAGACTTATGTACAGTTAATGTGTGCAATTAGCATGAAGGTAATAACAACAGTAACAATAACTATGAAGAGAGGGTGATCAACCCTGCTCAGTTGAGGATGGAGGGGTGGACAAGGGTGTCAGGGAAGAACCAGAGAAGGGAAGATGCAGTTTTTAATTTGGGAGAAAACCACTCCGGGAGGCCACAGACAACCAACCTCCGCTGCCTCCATCACTGTTACCCATCCCCAAAGGGAACAGCAGAACCAAGCCGGCACCTACAGCCTGCTGTTCCCACTGGGAAACTACGAGATGGACATTCCTCAACCACAGCTTTCTTCCCAGAGCCCCACAAGTTTCGTCAGCACGGGAACCCGCCAAGACTTGAACATGCACTCAGCTCCCTGTGATCTCCAGCAGTCAGGCTGAGGTCAGCTCAGTGACACCACAGATGCTAGGCACACAGAGCAGAGGTGACCAGGGGAACCAAACCCTCATAGGGCAAGAGACCCACAGGTCAAACTGGGGAGCGCCTTTCACTTCTGCACACATACACCAAAAATAATTACTCATTTATCATCAAGTATACCCTGAAAAGTGGTCAATTTGTTTAATGTACATGTGCTTTTTTTTTTTTGGGGGGGGGGGAGTACCGGGAATTGAACTCAGGGGCACTCGCCCACTGAGCCACATCCTCAGCCCTATTTTGTATTCTATTTAGAGACAGGGTCTCACCCAGTGGCTTAGCACCTTGCTTTTGCTGAGGTTGGCTTTGAACTTGTGATCCTCCTGCCTCAGCCTCCTGAGCCGCTGGGATTACAGGTGTGCACCACCCAGCCTAGCCACGTGTGCTTAATTTTAAGGGGAAAAAGGGAACCAAAGTGCAATTTGTAGATTAAAGACATTCATTCACACAGAGTTGTTTTTAACAGAAAATAGTTCTCCAACAATAAGAGAATATTTACACATATGGCACCATAACTCCAACGAGGAATATGAAGAAATTACAAAACTGTTTTCAGAGAACATTTAATGAGATAAAAAAAATTTCTTATAAAATTAGATGAAACTGCAAATACAGAATGATCCCAATTATATAGGAAAATGTATTCATAAGAAAAAAATAGACACAAGCCTTACTGTCCACAGTATCCTTGGCAACGAGATCAAAAGTGAATGCTTCCTTCCTGATGCATTTCCCTGTCTTACAACTAAGATTTGATCATTAAAAAAAAATGAATCAGACAAACCAAAATTAAGAGTTAGTCTATAAAACAAGGGACTTCTACACACTCTTTAACAATACCAATGTCATGAGAGAAAATGAGAGGCTGGGGAATTGCTCCACAGTGAAGGAGACTAGAGGACATGACAGCTAAACGTTAACATTTTATCTTGATTTCCTCAGCTAAGGGAAATGGTCTCTGAAGAAGACCAGTGGGACAATGGGCACGTTTTGAATGTGCACCGTGCTATCTACACGGTTGTGTAAGGCAAGGTCCTTGTTCGTAGGAAACATGCTGAAAGATTCTGTGGCAAAGGGGCTGATGTGGGCCACATTTCACATGGTGCCCTAGGCCGACAGACAAACGGGGGGCAGAGGCCGACGAGACAGGGAGCGACAAAACAAACACAGCCAAGCGTCGACAATTTTCAGGCAGGGGTTTTTAATAATATTCTCGCAACTCTTCTGTAATTTGGAAATTATCTCAAAGTCAAAGTGAGTGATCCTAGGGGCTGAGGTCGTGGCTCAGTGGTAGAGCACTTGTCTGGCACATGTGAGGCACTGGGTTTGATTCTCAGCACCACACAAAAATAAATAAATAAAAGTATTGTATCCATCTACAATGAAAAAAATATATATTTTTTTTAAAGATTAGTAATCCTATACCTGGAAAAATCCATTTTGAAAAGAAGAGTCTTCAACAATTATTATAAACAACTGTTTTAAAGGAAATCTTAAGATTTTGTTCTGAAAATGTTATAAAACATACTCATGCCAATTGGCAAAGGTTCCTTGAGGAAACGGAGGTTGGAAAGGGGCAAAGCCCCTCCTGAACCCTGTTCTTTGCTCAAAGAGGTCTTTCTTGGCCTGGGCTGCAATCTGGGCCACTCAGCACCCAGTGGAAGCCAAAGGTGCTTGGCCAGGCATCAAAGGCCGGCTCTGCGTGCGGCATTTGCATATCTATGCTGGATGGAGGAGTCTGCCATTTCAGCAGAATACCCGGAATAATATTCTACCCAGGACCTTCTTCCTGACTCTCGGGCACCCCGGCCCCTTGGTGCCACGTGTGGCTCAGCCTGGCCCTCAGCCTCGGTTTTCTATTACCTCATCTGAAAGTTTCCCAGTCCTATAAATTTTTCCAAGTCTATCTAACAAACACACCCTCGGGCTCTCTGCAGAAGTCTAAGAGGAAAAGACAAAACTCAACAGAAGAATTTTCCTATTAAATAGCATCATATACCATCCATTTCCTTAAAGTTCAAGTTACTGAAAGATGAAGCAATATCTTAAGCGTATACTTAGACTTATCTACAGTATGCTTGTTGTGTATTCAATATCATGGCCACATTAAGAACTGTAGGTACATCCTGAAGAGGCCACATCACCAAGAGTTAATTCCATCTTGCTAGGCATGGCAGTGCACACCTGTGATCCCAGGAATTCAGGAAGCTAAGGCAGGAGGTTCACAAATTCAAGGCCAACCTCACCGACTCTGTGAGGCCCTAAGCAACTTAGTGAAACTGTCTCAAAAGAAAAAAATTAAAAAGGGCTAAGGATGTAGATCAGTGCTATAGCACCCTGGGTTCAATCCCCAGTGAAAGAAAGAGAAAGACAAAGACAGAAAAAAAGAAAGAATTCCATCTTATCTATGAATGGTTATTTGCAGTTGATTTGACATCTCAGGGGACTAAACAATTGTTTTATACGGAATTAATCATAAAGGTACATAGTTTGATTTAATGTGAACTTTATGGTTACACAATTAAGAAAAACCATAAGATGAATTCACAACTGTCCTCACAAAAATAATTATTTCTTTGACCTTGGGGAAACACCAACAAAATAAATTTACTCAAAACCATAAGATACTTCTCGATAAATTATCCACAAAATAATTATCCTGGATGTATCTCTGGTGGGCAAAGCACAGGAGAAAGGTTTGGTGAGCATTTCCTTATAATACAAGTACTGTGTGTTTATTAGATTAAAAAAAAAATTTAGTATAAATAAACCATAGAGTCAACTCTAATGACACAGCAATAACAATGTTAGTGTCTAATCTAGCTATTTCCAGACACACACACAGACACACACATTTTTCATGAAAACGTTGCCAGACCGTTTTGTGACTTGCTTTTTCGCTTAGTTACGCTGTTTCTTGGTGATAGCCGTACCTCCTCAGCATCGGTCTCCACGCTGCTGCTGCTGCTGCTTTTGAGTCTCTTTTGAGATGCACCCAGAGGGCCACGAGCTCCTTCCCATTCCTTCTAACTGTTAATAAAGCCAGACGCCGACATCACTGACTATTCACAGGGCCAGTCTGAGGAGGAATGATCCCTCCTAGAGTCCCCACAGCAGAAGCGCAGACCTACTGCCCGCTGACAGCCACTCTGGGCTCATGAGGCCACCATCGTCACCCTGATACACAGCAGCTCCAGTGGGCCACAGGTGACGGGGACCTTATTTCTCAGGATAAAACACGGGGCACCTGATCTTTCAAAGCATTTCTCCCCCCCCCCCCCTGATTTGTGATTCTTTATACGTAAGAAGTTTTATGAAAGTATAAGATGAGGGCTGGGGATGTAGCTCAGTTGGTAGAGTGCCTGCCTCCCGTGCACAGGGCCCTGGGCTCAATCCCCAGCACGAATTAAAAAAAAAAAAAAAAATATATATATATATATATATATATATATGTGTGTGTGTGTGTGTGTGTGTGTGTATGTATATGTATGATATAACTCAATATTTAATAAATTTTGTTTATAGAGAAAAATAAACCACTGGCTCACCGACGCATGGTTCCCATCATTACGCACATGTTAATTCCAACATTCCTGAATCAAGGAAATCTTGTCCTTAAAATGAGTGAAATAATGCTCAACAGAACAGACTGCAGGACACTCTTCGACGGAGTTTTCAAAACTCACAACCCACCCAAACAAAACACAGAAAGAAATAAGGTTCTGAGGCGCCCCAGGAGAACGTTGAAGCGCGGTCGGGCAGAAGAGGCCCCCGGGAAGAGGGCAGGCAGCAGTTGCGGGGCAGGAAGGCTGGGCGGCCCCCACCCCAGCCAGGCAGCAGTGCCGTCTGCAGCAAGAGAAGGGGCAAGACCTTCCACAAACAGCCTCGGCGGCCAGGACACGCAGCAGCAGCAGCAGCCACCGCCAGGCGTGGCACGTGTCGGTCCGCGAGAGGCTCCGGGTGCTCACGGTGCGCACGGTGGAAGGCAAACTCACCTCACCGAGCAGGCGCGAGCCTGAGCGCGCGCCTTCCTGGAGCCAGTAACTTGTTCACTCAACTAACGTTGCTCGTGCACCGCTTGCTCCACTTAATGTTCACTGGGCCAATCCAAAATAGCTAGGTTGTGGAACCAACCTAGATGTCCCTCAGTAGATGAGTGGATAAAGAAAATGTGGTATATATACACAATGGAATTTTACTCAGCAATAAGAGAGAATAAGATAATGGCATTTGCAGGTAAATGGATGAAGTTGGAGAATATAATGCTAAGTGAAATCAGTCAATCTCAAAAATCCAAATACCGAATGTTTTCTCTGATGTAAGGAGGCTAGTTCACAGTGTGATTGGATGGGGATACATAGGATTAGAGGAACACTAGAATGGTCAAAGGAAAGGGAGGGAAGGGGGAGGGGAGGGAAGGGGAAAAAATGGAGGTTGAATGAGATGGATATCACTATCCTAAATGCATGATTAAAGATCTGAATGGTACTTATATACTTTGTATACAAGCAGTTGTATGTAAAAAGATGATATACTTGTGCATTATGAATAAGTAAATAAATAATCTAAAAACAAAAAAAAGTTCACTGTGCCAAAAAAAAAAAAAAAATGCTCTCAATCAAACACACCGGCACGATCACCACTGGGAGAAGCTGAATTTCAAAACAGCCAAGTCTGAAAGAGGAGCCGTATGGAGTCCACACTACAAACACGCCGCACCTGCACTGCTCTGACTGTAACTACCGGTTCCCAGACGCCACTCTGGAGACGCGGATGACGTCAACAGAAAACCTACCTTAGAACCCACGTGGAGACCCGCGCGTGCGCGCAACGCGCAAGCCTCACAGCCGATCCTGGTCTCCTTGGCTATTTTTGTTTAGGGCAGGGAATTACACGAGCGCAAGCCAGCCAGCTGGGCTCCTCCCACCCTCTTGGTCTGCCCTCCCGCGCTGCTGCGGTCGGAATGCTCCAAGCCTCACCTCCCGGCCCCCTTGGGAGCCGCTTTCCTGGTGCGACTTAGGGTTCGCCATCGCAGTCACTTCCCCAGAACTGGAGTTCAGGGCCGCGTTCCGCGGGAGAGGCGGCCGTCGAGGGGATGCTGATGCCAACAGGCGCCACAACACCCGACAGCTCACACGGTCTCACCCCTGAGTCACAGCTAAGGGAGAATGTTCCAGAAGACAGCAGCTGCTTCCCGACTCCTGGCCCTGGCTCAGGACCTTGACCCAAAAATGAGCACCAGCATGCAGAGGTCCTAGTCCCCCACAGCCCCAAGGTGACGAAAGCACCCGTCCCTCTGTCAGTCAGCTCAACGGTGTGCTTCTGGGAGCCGTTTTTTGGAGGCCCAGCCTAGAGTCTAACCCTCTGACCTTTCCACACACTAGGTTAATAAGCACCTAATCCCTCATGGTAAACTCCGTTGGTTTTATTAGTCTTTTTTTTTTTTTTTTTTTTTTTTTTTTTCTTACATAGCTAGAGCAGTGTCCATTATCTGCAAAAGACGTCTGAGTGATAGAACATTCAGATAATTACTAGAAACACTCAATGACCTGAACACCTCCATGCTTTCAAACACTCCAAGTCATCTCGAGTGGCCTCAATTTTCTGCAGACAGCACTGACTAAAGTACATTATATAATTCTCAGTTCTTTTCCCTGAGCATTAACAGAAAAAACCCTAGACTTCAAAAGCGCAGCACTCAACAGAGAAAGTCATTTTTCACTCAAACTGGGTATTTGAAAATGGCAGCAAAGGAAGAATATTCTAACTACTTCCATCCAGCCCCTTGCTTCCTTCAACAAGCAAAACACCACCTTTCCCATAGCAGTATGCATTAACAGGACTGAGCTGTGGCAGGGTAACAGATGATTCAAGGTATCGGGGAAGCCAAAAGCACACCAGTTTTAAATTGGGAAGAGCAGGTTGAATCATGAGGATGTTCCCTAAAATTAACTGTGATAACATAAATGTAACTCATTTCATGACTCTATACACTCTCACAGGAGACTCTGTCTGAATTTTAGAAAATTTCTATAAAGGCTGGAATAATGACGCAACTTCCCACAAGGACAGAGGATCTGAACAGATGGGTCATTTCCTCAGCAAATTTCTGGGTTGGTTTTTTTTTTTCATGTATTTATGCTTTTTATGATAAAGATGGAAAAAGAAACTTGACCTCAAGAGTCAGAAATATGGAGGTGATGGATTCTCTTAAAGTCCCAAGAGTACCCATGAAGCTCTGGGGACCAACATGGTACTCTGTCCCCTGGAGTACTGGTGACATACCTTCTCAGAAATGTAAAAATATGTAAAAGAACACAAAGCCAGGGAGACTTTGCTCTCGCCTTGACGGACAGAACAGTCTGGTTCAGACCCACGCAGAACCGCAGGGGGACAGACGGGGGCTTGCTCTTCCCTCTGTCACCCAGCACCTCCTGCTCACAGGAGACAGCTCCTACCACAAACACATGTGGTGTTTGAGGAAAGTCTGCTGGGAGCCTTTTCTCACGAATAAATTCCCATGGTCCAATCCAAGAGATAGAAGGTCAATTTCCCAACAGATTTGAGATTTTCCTCAATTTCCAAAAGAAGTTAAAGGAATTTTAAATTAATATTCCTGGATTATTCAGTTTGTGTGCAGCACTTTATTAATGGCTGAAATAGAAATAGAAATAGAACAGAATAGGAAACAAGGCTCCTGTCCCTAAGGAACTGTGATTTAAAAGGAGAAGAGGGCTGGGATTGTGGCTCAGTGATAGAGCCCTGGATTCAATCCTCAGTGAAAACAAACAAATAAATAAAGTAATTAATTAATTAATTAATTAATTAAAGGTATTGTGTCCATCTACAACTAAGAAAATTTTTAAATAAAAGAAAAGAATAAAAGATCTCACACCCCCTTTATTTTAAATGTATATCAAAGAGAATTTCATTAAAGCTTCTGCAAACTTAGTAATTTTCATTTGGGGAAGTTGTTGGGCATTTTATCTTTACTACCTACTCCTTCATTCTTCTTAATAATCCAGTGTCATATTTTTAAATGAAAAAAAAATTCACTTTATTTCCAAATTCTCTCAGAACCACGTTCGTCAGCCCAAGCCTACGCAGGCTGTGTCACCAGGACTGTGCTCAGAGTCTCTGTCCTAGGTACTAAGGAAACTGCAGGAGTGGCGCACCGTGGAGCCCAGCAAGCGCTCACACTGAAGACGCCCCCACCCACCTGGCAGCCTGCTCACACACATGTGCCCCGCCCAAAACTTAACCGGGATTCCAGCCTTGCAGATAGGAAGGCGGTGATTCACACCCTGTGCATGTGAATTCTTCAGGGTAGGAGCTGAAGGTCAAGGAACTGGGTCAAAAACGCGGCTCTGGGGTGGCCGAGGAGCCGAGGAGCGGGCAGTGCAGAAAACCAAAGGCCTTCTGTGCTCCCCTGCTAGTGAGAAGCCCCGGCCCTGGTGCATCAGGCACCAGGTGACAGGGCTCTGTGCTTCACTTGGGCGCCGGATCAACTAGTGAATAGATCACCCAGCTCCTCTATTTGCTTTTAGCACCGTCATGCAACTATTTTCCTGTAATCAGCACCTCCACAGAGGAGGGAAATGGAAGCTCACCTCCAGGTCGCCCAATCTCCCCTCCTGGCTGTGGGTTCAGCAGAACAGATTTATCAAGGAGGAAAGACTAAAAGAATGGCGTCCTCACCTTGGGTGAGTTCAGTTTCTAAACACGCTGATCGACCAAACAGCTAGATGAGAGGTTCCTTAGAATTCCTTCCTTCAAAATAGTCTTTGCTTTATTAAGTAGTCCACTTAGAAATGTGTTTAATAGACAAAAAGCCCTCAGGGTTAGAACATTCCTTAATGTACCAAGAAGTAATCACATGTGATGTTTCAAGAATGTACAAATAAAAGCTCATCTAAGTTATGGAAGAGTAGAATAACTACTATTACAGTTATTCTCGTTTATTCTATGGTCTACGGCCTATCCTAAAGCAAAGTTCTACGATTTAGGTTTACAACATTACAACATACTAAGACACCCCTTTGCATCATTAAACTGTTAGTGGGAAAAAATAATGTGGGTTCACTTTTTTTAAAATCTTAGTTTATGTAACCATAAAATAGAAAACAAGTATTTATACCCATTCAAATCCTCAGTATGCCAATTAGATGTATATTTCTGTAACTCAGCTAATAACCTGGAACAACATTAACTTTCTAAATGACATCCTTGAAAAGATAAGAAATGCTTCAAATGGCAAAAATATTTTGAAATAAAGCATAGGTAGTTCTTACTTAGAAGTACCACTATAAAACCTGAATAATGATCTTTCATCCGAAACTACTATACGTTAGTGATAACTGTGATGCAAAGAAAGGTTTATTTCTTTTCCAGATTACAGTCAGGAAATGTCATTTGATCTACACAAAGATTTGATGAGCACCAACTACATGCAAGGTGTTTATTCTGGGAATTATAAAAATCATTCCAGTCTACGTGGTATTTAAGCCCAGAGGAAGAAAAGACTCTCATGGGGAAAAAAAAAACCTACAAAGTCACACAGTGTTCACACAGCCTCAGAGAGGGTCAGAGGAACCACAGTCAGAGGAGAGGAGATGGGAGGCAGCTGGGCTATCGAGGTATACAGCTTCACAGATTACCAGCCCAGCCACAAGCGCCTTGATCCCTCTCCTCTCACCCACTCCCACGTTCCCCTCTCCTGCTCGTTTATTTTCAAACAAATCCCCAGATGTCCCATCATTTCACCAGGAAAAATTTAAGCATGTATCCGTAAAAGATAAAAACTCTTTTTTAGACTTGCCGTGGTATTTTTATATCTATTCAATAAACACTGTCCTAAATGCCTTACAAATATCAACTCATTTAACCCTCAAAACCACCCCATGAGGTAGGTACTTTTATTCTTGTCATTTCACAAATGAGGAAACAAACACCTCGAAGCTGGAGTTACTCAGCCCCATGGATGCCTAGCTAGGAAGTGGCAAGGCAGAATAGGAACTGGGTATTTAGGCTTGGGCCAATCCTTCTAAATACTACTGTATAGTATTCTGCAAGTAAATATTTGGTTTGCTCCTTCAGAGGCAAAGCATGACTCACCTGTCCGTTTTATGTTGTATGTTGCAACTTGTCTTCAAAAGAGATACCGGTAACCCATCAGTCAAGAAAAATGGTTCAACTGTACAGTTATCCCAAGGAACTAAAACTGGTCTGTGAAGTAGCTGGAGTAGAAACTCAGAGCAACGAGGAACTCAAGAAGGAGCTGAGTATGGACAAGAATAGCAAGTCAAGCCGGGCGTGGTGACGCACGCCTGTAATCCCAGCACTTTGGGAGGCTGAGGCAGGAGGATCGTGAGTTCAAAGCCAGCCTCAGCAATGGCGAGGCACTTAGCAACTCAGTGAGACCCTGTCTCTAATAAAATACAGAAAAGGACTGGGGATGCAGCCCAGTGGTCGAGTGCCCCTGAGGTCAATCCCCAGTACCAAAAAAAAAAAAAAAGAATAGCAAGTCACCGGGCTCACTGACCATCCTCGTGCCTTTGCCAGGTGATTGACCACGTGAACACCACACGCTGATGACAAAGCAGTGAGCTCTCAAGTGTTTTTAAAATCCAATTTCATCAGCCTCCCACAGCTCGCCTTCCCCTACAACATCTAAACAGAAGAACTATCCTAACCACCACCGAAATGCTCAAGTATTTTGGCTTACTCAAATGCTACAAATAAAAATTCCCTAAAATTAAATTAACTAATAATGTCTACCGCTTTCCTCAATTTCTCAAATGAGATAATTGATCACTAAAATAAGCATGTGTGCATAAATGCTTCTATACATAAATAGATGTATATACATATATTAATAGCATCCAATTTTAATATATGAAAAATATGCATGTGTGTGTGTATATATACACACATATATATGTAAGTATATAGTGGCTAGGGCTGGGGTTGTGGCTCAGCGGTAGAGCATTCGCCTAGCACGTTCGCGACCTGTGTTCGATCCTCAGCACCATGTAAACATAAATGTATTGCATTGTGTACAACTAAAAGCAAATAAATATTTTTTTTTTAAAAAGTATATAGTGGCTATACAGATAGATGGATAGATGTAACATCCCATTTTAAAATGTAGAAAAATTTACCATCTCTGACTAGGAATTTTAAAAACTCAGTTCACATGATGTACTTTCCTAATAAGTCCCAGGAGAAGACCCGTCTACATTTGCTAAGAAACGTCCTCTAAGAGACACTCGGCCATGACAAGAGGCCCTCCCACATTCCTTCCCGTAGTCAAGTGAGACTCAGAAGAAAAAGAAACGCCCGACTTTCGAAACCACTCACAGTAATGACGTCACGCAGGCAAAGGCTCAGCTAAGTGTGCCTCTGCTTGGATCAGGGCTGCCCACCGGGAAGTAAAGAAAGTGCTCCTAAGAGAAGATGAGGCCCTGTCATTAGGAAGGCCCATTTCACTGTCCTTGACAGGACAGGTAGAAGACGATTGCTTTCTTGCTTTTCTTGCTTTTCTGGAGACTAACGATTAAAAACATCAGGGGTTCCGCACGTTCTGGAGTTCATCACAGGACGCAGAGGCTGATGGCTTCTTCACCAGATGGTGGCTTTGCCTTCCCAGGACAGTGTGACCTGCATCTGACACTAACCCCCTGCCCACGTCATTTATCAGACCCTCTGAAATGCCATCTCTCGACTAAGGAGGGGAGACACACTAGGTCTCCCTGAAGTCCTTGCCTAAGTCTCACCTCTTCCCTAGGGACATCCTGACCCCGTGCCCCTTTCCTTTGTTCCCTAGCCCTATTCACCCTGCAACCTCCCATAGAACTTAGATTCATTACGTTGACTGTTTACTCGTCTTCCCAGTTGGAATGTGAGTCCCTCGTGGGTAGCTCTCTGCTTCCCTTATGGATTTTGTTCTCCACCACTGAGAACAGTGCCCGGCACATAGTAGGTGTTCAGTAAAAATCTGCTGAATTCAAGGTTTTAAATAACCTCTTAAACGACAGCAGTTCTTCATAAAGGCTGACAGTTAAGGAGCTGGAGCACCTACCTTGCTGTGCCCTTTGAACCCACCGAAGCAACTCAAAACCACCCTGGAAACACAGGCCGTTCTGCTGATGAGAAAGGTGTCATCAGGCAACTGATTAGGTTAGGTGACTTCACAGCAAGTGGAGAGCTCTGCATCTTTGGTGATTTGCCTTGACTTCAAGGACTGACACTCTTACATGTTCCAAACCTGTCTGATAACTGCATCAGTAAAAAGTGAGTCCACAAAGTTGATCTGGTGACTTTGCCAGCTGTGTCGAACACACAAATTTCACAAGTAATAACAGGATTATTCCTGCTCCTGCCTCCTATGATCATACTCCTCTCTGGATCTTGATAACAAGTGAGTAATCATTTCTATAATACTTTATGGTTTATAATGTTTGTTAAATATTAGCAAATTGAATTGCAACTATTTTTAAAATGCATCTATAACCTTGCTCTTCATCCAGTTCCCAAAAGTAAAGAATATCTTGTCCAAATTGGACCCAAATGAGAAACTTTTTCAGAAAGAGGGCCCTCCAGAGTGGAGATTTCTGTGTCTTCCAGAAAAGAGACTCACTTCCCATATTGTCCTACCTAAAGTAATCGACCAGAGAAAAGCAACATAATTCTACGAACTGAGACAGCACAGCTGGGGTCTGGCCAGTTTTCCAAGAGACTAGCAGAGGCCAACCCCTAGGGCGTCCTCATTACCAATGCCCTGACTTCATTTTTCCTAGGAAATGTTAACAGAGAGAGAAAGAAATAGAAACAATGTGAAACTGAGCCATTCATTCCTAGTACAGTATTCTGAGGTTATCTAAGGTCCAAAAGCTCAGCATCACGGGAGATCCACTGAACTGCAAGCTTAATTCCTACCCTCGCCTGGTAAACTAGTTGGAACACCAGACATAAATATGTACAGATAGGGGCGGGGCTACGGCTCAGTGGTAGAGTGCTCTTCTCGAATGTGTGAGGCCCTGGGTTTGAGCCTCAGCACCACATAAATAAAGGTATTGTGTCCTCCTACAACTAAAAAACTATTTTTAAAAAAGATTGAAGTTTAAAAATAAATAAAGATGTAAAGATAAACAAAAAATTAACGGAGAAAAGAGAGACAGCTTTGGGGCAGAGGATAGACCCACCCCCCCCCCAAAAAAAATCATCTCAAGAAATACCAGGCATTTGATAAATCATTAATTACATAGACTTTGCTCTGAGTTAAGTCATTTCAAATTCAATTTTGTTATAAACTAGTACACTCCCCAAAATCCAGTTATAATTATTCTGTAAGATCTAACTCAAATATGACCCCTGTCATTTCCCCTAGCCCTCTGCTATGCTTTGTCACACATCTTTTTGGACACCTTTCCTGACCAGGTATGGCCAGCTATGTGGCCCAGAGGCATGGTCTGCCCCTGAGTGGTGCCTGGCAGCGGGCTAGCAATTTGGGGCTAAACAAAAAGAAATAAAGAATTTACTAACTCTAAAACCCACCAAATCCATCTTCCTGGAGAAAAGGACACATGGCTTCTACATTTGAAATGTTCTATTTGGCATATTAAAAAAAAAGAGAGAGAGAAAGGAAACTAGGGTCTGTAACTACATAGTCACTGATATAGCAATAGGGCACAGTTTGCTGGGGGCAACTTAGAAATTTGTGGGGCTGTTTCACAGTGATTCAGAGACCAGAAATGTTGAATGTTTTGCAATTCTCAGGAGAGCTCTATGCACTGAACGATTATCCCACATCCTGCGTGATTTTCCAGTCTTTGGTTGCACGTTTGTGTAAGAGAAGTTATCTGAGTAGTAGCCTAATTCCATCTTCTATATAAACACCCAGGATTTGGGCAATACAATGAATTTTCTAGGAATGCAACAATCATGTAAGCAGAGAGAAAACTGTACTGTGTTTTGTTTGGAAGTTTATATAACTTACTCATTCTAGACCACATGTGCTGGGTCCTCCCAGGTCTAACTCTCTGCCCCTGCACCTCTGACAACATCCTTTGCAAACTTGGACCTTAACATCTGACGTCATCTGGAATCTCGCTACCTTGATGCTCACTAAACCACGGGGCCAACCGATTCCCTGGATGCTCCGAGCTCCCTTCTCTTCAGGCCCCTCCTCCTTGGATGCACCTTCCACCTCTCCATCTTCCTGGCCAGCAAGCAACACTCCTCCCTTCACAAACTCTTCCTGGGTGCCACCTTCCCAGGTGGATTATTCCCCTAGGTATTTCCTGTGACAAGTACAGAGCAAGTTTGGCACCTGATGATGTTCAGTGTAGAATTGTATTCTTATTGTCTTTTGCTGCTTTCTAGTTGTTTTATGCCTTTCCTCAAAAGAATATGATTTTGAGTGCATGGAACATTCAACACTTCTCTTTGATGCATAATCTATTTTGCAAAGTGACAGGCATGCAAGTGCTCAATAAATAGCTATTTGACTGAAGAGTGACTCTTCACTTTGTATTTCAGCAAACTAGGATCTGTTTTCCAGAGCAGGAAATAGTACTTGAGAGACTTCAGAGGTACCAAATGAGAAAGACTTCTCAGCGATCAGATCCCAATGAAAATATCAACATATTAGTTTGTAACTGGTCTCACCTAAAATTTATGTTCGGTAATGTTTTCTTGATGAGGATATAGTGACATTCCATAAAAATAATAGTAGTAACCAATTTTATTTTAAATGCATTTTAAATATAAAGGGTCATTCACATCAAATGGATGGTTATTTAGTAATATTTTCAGAAAGGAAATACTAAAAGATGAGCTAGTATTGCAATGGGTCTTGAAGCAAGCCATCAGACCCAGTTAAAGGCCATTCTTAGACGAGCAGGGCTCCTTCTTCAATGGCTAGTTCTTCAGTGGCGTACATGTCATCCTAGCCATCGCATCTGCACTGAAAGTAGCTCCCCCCAATGCTGCCTAATTATGGCTTTACAAACCAAATGAATAATAAAGCCAAGTGTCAAATATGAGCCACTGTAATTAAAATGGTAGGAAATGTTAGAGCCTCCTAAACTTAGAAACTAACTTGAATCTGCAAAAGACTTATCAGTCTCCACCTTAAGTGAATGAAGGTTAAATTAAGCTGAAAGTAATTGGTAATAACTTCATTTCTCTATTGAGGTAGCATGAAGCACTTACTGCCCACAAGCATTACTTTTAATTTTCAATCAATAACAATAAAACAGGGCAGTGAAACATTTTAGCAGCAATAACACAGCATCATACCTCAATGAGAACTAATGATCCTCAGTCCTGACATTAATCCATTTGTAGTTTAATAAATGGGAAATAAAGGGAAATCAACAATCAGAAAATTTGAGGTCAAGAGTTGAAGTTTCTAAGTAGATATGAGTACAGATGGGGAGGAATTCTAGGGTAAAAGCAACTCACCATGACAGCTAACTGACAGAAGGGCTGCCTCCCTGTGCCTCTGGACAGGAGTGGAAAGCACACGCTGGAAATCTTAGGACATTTCAACTCTGCTAATAATCTATGTGCCCAAGCAGATGACGTCTCCTTAGGAATGCAGAGGGTGGCACCAGATGGGGAAGGCAAAGAAAATGGCACCGGAGCTCCATGCCAGGTATTTGCACACACCTTAATTCAACGGGGAAAACAATGGTCTCTGCCCAAAAGCATGCATAAGATGCTGATCCCCAGAAGACCAAGCATCCCGTGTTCAGAAAAGCACATCTCAGAGAAGCTCGTGCAAGTACAATTTCCCTGCAACTGCAGTTTAAGAAGCCATACAGAGGACACCAACAAGCATCTTTTGTTCTTTCTTACACTGCAATTCATCCATCAATGTAAGAGAGAAAAATCAAAAATTAATTTCTTCATTGGAGAGTGGCTCTTCCTTGCTCAATAAAGCAAGCCCGAGTTGCCAAGAAGCACCAACTCAGAAGAAAACTGATTCTCCTTTCTTTCTGCCTGAAAAATTGCCAGGGTCATGACATCTCCAAATCAGTTATGCATGGCTGGAAGATACCGTGAAATAGGTAGATTGGAGCACGTTGAATAGATCTGGCATGAAGCTATTTCTTGCCCTAAAATTTCCATTCATTCATGCAATGCGCACATTTCTGGATCAAGGATGAAAACAGGAAAAATCACTTGGCTTGATACCAGGTATTTTCAGGGCAGTTCAGTTTCTGCCCCTTTGCCTGAGCAGACCTCAGAGGAGATGGATGCCTAGCATGCCGGGAGCTGCACTCAGGCCACCACTTGACACCCACACCAGGGAAGGTGGTTACCCAGAGCGTGACCAGGAATTCCCAAACTGGTCAGCTCTACAAAATCTAGCCCTTCAGGAAATAACACAACTCTTGCTCAGGCAGGAAGCAGCCTTTTAAAGAAGCAATTCACCACCAACATTGTTAATAACATGAGGAGTCATACTGGGTGGAAAAACATATCAATTGTAAGTTGGAGAGTAATTCCTAAGAGTTGGACTCAAAGTGAAGATTTTCAGGGAATAATTCACTAATTGGTTTCGTTTACATCTTATAGTTTTTTGTATTAGCATATGAGTAGCATATGATTTCAAGATTTTTTAAAGTATAAGAGCTTTTCAAAAATATAAAACAAAAATTCTAAGTAATAAGGAAACAAGAGTCTTCGTTTCATTGACAGTGATTTTCTTTTGTAACTGTATATAAAATAATGCTGCATCTTGGGTTGGGCTGGGCTGTGGCTCAGTGGTACAGTGCTTGCCTCTCATGCATAAGGCCCTGGGTTCGATCCTCAGCACCACATAAAAATAAATAAACAAAAATCAAGATATTGTGCCCATCTACAACTATGAAAAAAAAGTTTAAATAAGTAATGCTGCATCTTAAAATTGTGGTATCTTTGATAAAACATGGTAGGTTATGGAAAGTACAGATAGATGAACACAGGTATGCAATATACATAACCAGAGGTATCACAGAAGAAAACCTCACAAGCGGCAAATACTAGGATGACAAGGATGCTCTCTGATACCCAAGCTTCTAAATTCAAGGCCTACTGATCATTTCCAAAGAGGATTAAAAAAAAAAAAAAATCAATGTACACAGTATTCCAAGATTAGGTTTAAATAAAAGCAAATCTAAATATGTAAAAACTTCAATGCCATAAATATGTGAAAGGTAGTTTGGGTGTATCTCAGTATAGATTTAGTATCTATGGATAAACATATTGAAGGAAAACCATGGACTGCATCTCCCTGTGGCACGTTACTTGGCTTAGTTCATGGATTGGATAAACCAAGGATGTAACCTGTGGCTTGGAGGCTTGAAGCATATCAAAGCACAAGCTTTTAGTGAACTAGAACAATCCTGGTAGGGACAAGGAGGGAGGATTGGTCAACTGCTTAACCAGTAGCCATTTCCAGAATAGACGAACCAGACTTATTACATTCGCAAACAATTACCTCCAAACCAACTCAAAGCCTGCCCTTTGACTCCTCTGCCCTTCGGGGTGGGGGCCTCCGTACAGGTGCCCCCTGTACCTGCCACATCACTCCAGCTCTTCTCCCAAGCTGTGGAGCTTCTCCCGACCTCAAAGGCTGTACTCCACGTGCAGTTACCTACATCACAGAAAACAGCAGGCCTTTCCTAGAATCTTACATGCACCTAAGCTTTTAAAATAAGACCTAAAAGCAGCTTTTACAGCAACAAACAAAAGTCCACGTGGATGTTTTGACAATATCCACTTCTCGCAAATTGGTCACGTATGTATACAGCCCTGCAAGATTGCTGCAGACGCTGTAAAAGTGACACCCTCGTGATGTGGTGCATAGAAGCCCATAACATAACAAGACACATCAAACAATGAACCTGGGGGACGTGCATAAGTACCACTGGAAAAGCCAAGTGAGAAATGTGGGCTGGGGTTGTGGCTTAGTGGTAGAGCGCTCGCCTAGCACAGGCGAGGGCCTGGGTTCGATCCTCAGCACCACGTAAAAATAAATAAATAAAATAAAGGTATTGTGTCCATCTACAACTAAAAAATAAATATTAAAAAAATGAAAGAAATGAAAAGCAATTTAAGCTGGGAAATTAGAAGAGGAAGCAACATGTGAACTTTGACTCACCAATTCCTTTAAGTAGGTTGGTGAGACAGTTGAAAGGGTAAGCACTCGCGTCCTTGCACCGGCAGTGAATACAAGCCTGAGGCACGCTGGAGGAACCAGGCTGCCTGATCATCTATGGCAATCAACCAGGCAAGAGGAAAGCAAGCAAACACCTGGTAAGACTTGATGGACTGAATTAAAATGGGAGGAACAGAAGAATCAAAGCATTCTAGATGGAAGAGGAGCAGTACTAGTAATGACACAAAGAAGAGAAAGGATAGGGAATGTTCCAGAGAATGGCACCTACAGAGCCAGAGGGAGAGGTATTTAATATTATGCTAGAAGGTAGTTGGAGGTCAGATCAAGGAGAACTGTCGATGCCATGCCCAGAAGTTAGGGTTCTATTGTGTAAGGAAAGGACACGATTAGAGTCATGCCGTAGAGAACCCTGCAAGTCCATCTGCATTGGACACTAGAAGAACTGGAGTTGTTTAATAAGCTCTTGCCAGGCGTGGGTAAAGCAAGCTCTGAATCAGGACAACAGAAGGATCGTGGAAAGCACCAGCGGAGCTTTCAAGCAGAACACACAGCATCACCAAAACCAGGGGACGCGGCAAGACTGGTTGAGCTGGGGACAGCAGAGCCTGCCTCCAGTAGGAAGCTGGAGGTGACCTATCTGGGGAAGATGACGAATCTCTCAGTCGAAAATATGAGTATTTAGGGGCTAGGGTTGTGGCTCAGTGGTAGGGCGCTCGCCTAGCACGTGCGTGGCCGGGGTTCGATCCACAGCACCATGTAAAAATAAAGGCATGTGTACAACTAGAATAAGTAAATTTTTTTTTAAAAAATATGAGTATTTAAATTGAAATCTCTACGTGCATCTGCAATTGAGGGAAAGGGATCCGTCTCAAAGTCACCCCGAGTCAAGCCCCAATTCTGGAGGAGATCACAAAGAAAGGAAGCTATTTTTTTTAAATATTTATTTATTTACTTTAGTTGTACACAATGGGTTTTTTTTTTTTGTTTTTTTTTTTTTTTTTTTTTTGTACGTGGTGCTGAGGATCGAACCCGGTTGAGGAAAAAAAAAAAATCAAGATATTTAGCTTTGAGAGCAAGTGAGGCTCAGGGCTGCAAAGTAGAAGCCCGTGGAATTTTATATATTTTTTTTAATATTTATTTATTTACTTTAGTTGTACACAATGCAATGCATTTATGTTTACGTGGTGCTGAGGATCGAACCCGGGCCGTGCACGTGCGAGGCGAGCGCTCTGCCGCTGAGCCACAGCCCCAGCCCCTAAAGGAAGCTATTTTTGACTCACCTGTAAAGGAAGCTGTATGGAAATGAATGTTTCTTACTCCTTCCTGGTGAAACTAAAGGACCATATTTCACTCCCGGCCACCATCCCCAGGGTGCTCACGTGGGCTCAAGCCTGCTGTCATCTTTGGGTATGGAAATTTCCTAAGCCCCTTTTCTTGGCCTTGTCTTTCTTACTTCTCTGCCTTGGTCCTGCCTCTTCACTTCTCTTACTTTTTGTTTCATTTTCTGTACCAAGGACCTTGAGTAGTTGTTTTTAAAAAAAAAAAAAAAATGAATGGGTATGATTTGTAGGAAGCTACCTCAAAACCTTGGCAAAAAAAAAACAGCAAGAGGTAAATTTAGAATTAAAATTAAATTCTTTTGTAGGGAAGACAGCTAACTTCTTATGAATTGCAAGAATGTTTCTTGCCAATTAAGAAAACCTGCTCGATTTTAAATAAGTATTTTAAAAGGCAAATTAGGGAATGATTAATTTCATCACAAAACAATTTAGCCTCACAAAAAGATTCTCACGCTGAATTAGAAACTCCAAGCTCTTTGATTAAAAAAGAAATTTAAGAATTAGAAACTCTTGGCAAACAAAACTGAAGATTAATGCATCTCTAATATAATGCAAATCAATAAGAAAATGCTGTTTATAAATAGTTTATATACAATTTTTAAAGGAGAGAAGCAACTGAATTAACAAGCCAACCACACAACGACAACTTGATGATAAACGTTGCACCCCATTCCAAACAGAGGTGTCTGTTCAATGTATAGAGACTGTGATTTCTTTGTGCCTCTCTTGGTTGCAGCCTCATAGGGAAGCCCTTTTCTAAGTCAGGGGCCTCCACTCAACGCACCACGCAGCCACAAGTCCTGTCTGTTCTGCACACAACTGGGAGCTTGTGCTCCGGCCTGGCAGGCCTCATCCCAAGCCCTGCTGGCTCCCTTTAACCAGTGACCAGGTCGCGTCCTCCTCGCTGGCACCGCTCCTCCATGCTCAGGCAGCTGGAGACCTTAGTGGAAAGTGGGCAGGGTGGCTCCTAAGATACATATTTCCCTTCTACACCAAATGGGTTCCTGCATTCAGCACCCACAGGTCCAAACCAGGAAATCTGCAGGTCATTCTGAAAAAATATCACCTTTCAGGAAAAAAAAAAAAAAAAAAAAAAACAGCCTTTAGTTATAGGGTCTCATAATTCGTCTTAAATATGCTAAGAAAAAGGCAGCCTTTTAAATAGAGGAGGTGTCCCTGCAACCTTGCTGTGGAGACAATCTCTCAGGCATGTTTTGTGCTGTGCAAATCTTTGCTCCAGCGCTAATTTTTAAACTATCACTTATTGAGGACTGTGTGTACTGGACACCCACTTTTTAGACTCTGCAAAGGCAATTAAGATAATGTATATTATCTCCATTCAGCAGATAAGGAAATAAACTCAGAAAGCCACACAAGTTCAATAGCCCTTGGCTTTTTGCAATAAAATGCCGTCTTTCTGGATAATTCTGCATCCAAAAAGTTTATTGGTTCAACAAGACTCTAAGTATCGGGGGCTGGGGTTGTGGCTCAGTGGTGGAGCGCTCACCTAGCATGTGCAAGGCCCGGGCTCAATCCTAAGCACCATGTAAAAATAAAAACGCATTGTGTACAACTAAAGCAAATAAATAAATATTTTAAAAAAAAAAAAGAAAAAGAAGAAGAACACTGTATCTGCACTCTTTCAAACACGCACTTAATGAATATCTTCTACCTGTGGACTGGGGATCAGTCGATAGCTATTTCTTGGAAGTTGAGCTATCCAGGTGAAGGAGAACCCAAAGAGTCTTCAAGGTAAAGGGAACCCTGGGTTGCACCACAGAGACCTGAAAGGGCTCGCAGCACTCTTGGAACTACAGTAGCTCAGCAGGGCCAACCGTCGCAGTGGAGGGGAGGAGGAGGAGAGGAGAACAGACTGAGGTAGAGAAGAGATAGAGGAGGAGCCAGCAGGGCAGCCAAGCAGCTAGGCCAAGGGCAGTTTAGCAGTAGCGCAGCTTGCCGCAAGCTTTTCCAAAGGCCCATTCGACTGCTGTTGACTTGTGAAAAGGGCAGTTTCTCCCGTACCCTGAAAATTTTCTCATTTCCCCAGATATTCTTTGCATGCCTTTTCTGCTCTGTTCTAGCCCTCCCTCCCATCTTTACCCTGCTACCAGCTGACACACCGCTGCTCAAACTGGAACTCCCCTTTCCTCTCCTCCAGTCAACACCCCACATCTACACCAGCCTCCGAGCCTCTCAGGTGCCCTGGGTGAGCGTCCCTCCTTTCCCAGACACCTTCCACCACAGGACCTCGGGACCCCGCCCCGCTGCTGTCTCCTCCTACTAGCAAACAAAAACACTCTAACATCTCCTGGGGTGACGGGGACAGCCCCTCCCTTTGCCCCAGACCCTCCTCACGCTTCCCTTCAGAAGAGCTGTCCACACACTCTGTCCCATTAACCCACCTGCAATTCCTCAGCTCCCTCCTCTCCAATAAAACTGCCCTTTCCTCTCTGCTGGTTTTCCTTGGCCTTCCTTGCAGGACCTTTTTCCTGTCTCTCTTCCCTTCTCTTTCCTGTCTTTCACATTTTCTCTTCCCCAGCAAGTTAATCCAGTCCCAACGTTTAATCCCAGCTTTCAATTGAGATATAATTCAAATGACATAAAACTTACCCAGTTGAGAAATATACAATTCAATTCAGTGGTTTTTCACGTATTTGTGATACTGTACAACCCTCACCACTAAGTCCTGAACATTTTCATCACCCCAAAAAGAAACCCAACACTCATTAGCAGTTCTTCTCCATTCCAGCCTCCCCCTAGCCCTAACTACCCACTTTCTATATGGGTTTGCATATTCCAGACATTTTATAAAAATGGAATCATACACCATATGCCCTTGTGTCTGACTTCTTTCACTCGGATCTTTTAAAAGGTTCATTTATATTGTAGCATGCATCCCCACTGCAATCCTTCTGATGACTGAATACCCCTCCACTGGATGATTTGTGTTATTTTGTTTATTTATTCACAATCAATGGGCTTTTAGTCCCACCTTGGGGCTATAACGAAGAATGCTGCTAGGAACACATTTGGACAAGCTTTTGTGTATACATATTTGTTTTTTAGTGCATACCTGGAAGTTGGATTCAATATTATAGCAATTACATTTAACTTGTTGAGCAACTGCCAAACTGTTTTCTGAAATGACTGCACAATTTTATACTTTCACCAGCAAACCACAAGAGTTCCAACTTCCTCACGTCCTCGCCACCTCCCCTTCTTGTCCACCCTTCTTACCACAGCCATCCTAGTTGGTGTACAGTGGGAACACATTGTGGTTTTACTTTATATTTTCCCATGACAATGATGCGTCTTACCATGTGCACACTAGCCATTTATACATATTCCTCCCTGTAACATCTAACCAAGTCCTTTGCCCATTTTTAAACTGAGTTACATTTTACTGTTGAGTTGTAAGAGTTTCTTATATATTCTAGATGTTCATCCCTTATTAGGTACATGAATGGAAATTTTTTCTCCTATGCTCTGGCTTGTCTTTTCATATTCTTCATAACGTCTTGTAAAGCACAAAGACTTCATAAGACACTAATATTCATATTCATATTGATGAAGTCCAATGACTTATTATCACTTGAGCTTTTGTCACTTGAGCTTTTGGTACCAGAGCAAAAACCATCACCTCAGCCAAAGTCACCAGTATTTATACTCTGTCCTTCTTGTCTTCTTAGACTTTTGTAGTTTGTTTTCCTATTTATGTCTTTGATCTATTTTGAGTAAGCTTTTGAATGTGGTGTGAGGTAGGGATTGGTCCAACATGCTTTATTTTCTTGTCCCTACCTAGCTTTTCACCTTTTGTTTTAAAAGGGTGGATATCTGAGCCCTTTTTGAGGAGGTGCTGCGGCTTTAAGGAAGCCTACTGCTGATGAGCAGCTAATGCACTTAAGCACAACTGCATGAGCAGCTTTGACTCAATAAGCTGCAGTTTGATGGGTTTTGCAGCTTCTCTGTGGCTTTTTTCTTTATGGCTTTTTTGCCAAAGCTCAATGGCTTTTTCTCTGCATGGTTTTTCACCGTGCTTTTTCTATCTTTATGGCTTTCTTGCCAAAGCTCAATGGCTTTTTCTCTGCATGGAGCATGCTATTACTTCTCTTTATGGCTTTTTTGCCAAAGCTCAATGGCCTTTTTTTAAGCTCATGGCTTTTTTCTTTATGGCTTTCTTGCCAAAGCTCAATGGCTTTTTTTTCTCTGCATGGTTTTTACCATGCTATTACTTCTTTATGGCTTTTGGCCGGCTCGCTTCAGCTTTTCGCTGGCTACTCTGCTTCGGCTTAATTCTTCTTTATGGCTTTTTGCTAAAGCTCAAGGCTTTTTCTCTGTATGGCTTTTACCATGCTATTCTCTATGGCTTTTGGCTGGCTCGCTTCGGCTTTTCGCTGGCTACTCTGCTTCGGCTTAATTCTTAACTGGCCTCAACTGAGTCAGAGGCTATGCTCTCTTGTTTACTACTCTTTTTGCTGGTCTCAACTGAGTCTGAGGCTATGCTTTTTCTTCGCTCTCCTCACTATCTTAGCTTCTTGTTCTTATTTCTTATCTTTTCTTCTCTGCCTGCCGAGCCCCGGACAGACCACCATTTGTAAGCTGCCTGTCATGGCCAGCCACAGTGCCGCGGGAGGAAAACTCGGAGGCAGAGTAAAGCTATTACTACTTTTACTTCTACTTTCTTAGAGAGAGCTTAGAGAGGGAAAGAAAGATTTTTAGAGAGAAAGATTAGAGAGAGCTTTTCTTCTTGTCTTCTTAGCTTAGAGAGAGAGAAAGAGAGAGCTTAGCTTAGAGAGAGAGAAAGAAAGAGAGAGCTTAGCTTAGAGAAAGATTATTTTTTAGAGCTTCTTTCTTCCTCGGAGCCTCGGCCTAACTCTGACCAGCCATTACTTCTTCTATCTGGTTTCTCTTCTGTAACTGCTCTGCCTACGTTCTGGCCGCTCTGATTCTTTTCTTCTCCGACCCGAACTCTTCTTCTGACCGACCGAGCGACTGCACGACTGACTGAATGAATTCGTTCTCCTAACTCGGACCGCTTTCACCCGGTTATATACCTTTAGCTTTGCGGGTGCCTCACGTGCATTTACAGGTGCATCACATACATATCAGGTGGAACTTATGGCTTCCAGCTAGCCGCAATAGCCCTTCCTAATTGGGGCTCCTTCACAAATGCATTCTTTTGCATGAGGCTATCCTATTGTCCCCACACCATTTGTTGAAAAGCCTATTCTTTCCCTCATTGAATCGTCTTGGTATCCTTATCAAAAAAGAAAAAAAAATCAATTCATTATAAATGTTGCAGTTCACTTTTATACTTTTTTTTTTTTTTTTTTTTTTTTTTTTTTTTTTGGTACCAGGGATTGAACTCAGGGGACCACTGGGCCACGTCCCCAACCCTTTTTTGTATTTTATTTAGAGACAGGGTCTCACCGAGTTGCTAAGTGCCTTGCCATTGCTGAGGCTGGCTTTGAACTCCTGATCCTCCTGCCTCAGCCTCCCAAGTGCCGGGATTACAAGCATGCGCCACCGCGCCCGGCTCATTTCTATCCACTTAAGTCTACTCCATTCATCTATTTGTCTATTTTTATGGCACTATTATAGTGTTTTATTTCGTGGGGGCTCTCTTGTGTTGAGGATAGAATCCAGAGCCTCATGCATGCTGAGCACAGCCTCTATCACTGAGCTATACCCCCAGCCCGATGACACTGTTTTGTAGCACGTTTTAGAACTAGGAAGTGTGAATCCTGACTTTATTGTTGTTGCTGCTGCTGCTATTTTTCAACGTACTTCTGGCTATTCTGAATCCCTGAAAATTCTATAAGAATTTTAAAATCTGCTTGTCGATTTCTGCAAAAATGGCATTCTGAATTTTGAGAGTCATTGCATTGAATCTGCAGATGATCTGAGGCACATTACCATCTTTTAAATCTTTATGTCTTCCAATACATGAATTCAGGAGGTCTGTCCATGAAATTTGGTTTTCTTTCATTTCTTTAAATAATGTCTTGAGCTGGGTGCGATTGTACACTTCTATAATCCCAGTGACTCGGGAGGCTGAGGCAGGAGACTGGGGATGCAGCATATGTCCCTGGGAGGCATGTGCACCCCCACCCCAAAAAAGATGCATTGTAGTTTGAGAAGTACAGTCTTAAAGTGGTAAATACCCATGACATATTAGCAACTCCTATCTTCAGGTAAACTCTCCTCTGTGCCCTCTCATATCTAACCACCTGTGTGTCTTACATGTCCAAATCCATATTCTTACTATCCAACTCCCAACTTACCCTCATTCTTTCCATTGTAGGAAATACCAGCTGTGGCCACCCATCACACATGAAGAAGCTGAAAGCCATTCTTCACTCTCTCCTCCGCTGCCTAATCCACAGCAAGTCATGACTACTGTAGTTGCAAAGTGTGTGCAGACAGAATCCTTCCCTCCACTCCCTCAATGCGGGAGATTCGAGCCCATTTCTCTATTGCTGTGTTACCTGCCCCGAGCTGGTGTCCTCATAGCATCTAGGGAGAGTACAGTAGGAGCCACATAAATCACCTTAAGTGTTCTAATAGCCACTACACAAAAGAGTAAAAAGAAACAAGTAAAAATAAATTTAACAACACATTTATTTAACCTAACTTCTCCAAAACATAATATGTAAGCAATATAAAAACTATTAAGTTTATGTTCTTTTCAAAGCAAATCTTTAAAATATGGTATGTATTTTATACTTAGAGCGCATCTCAATTTGGATGCTAACTTTTCACCAGAAATACCTGATCCATCTTCAAAGTTCATAAACTATATTGTGGAAAAAGCAGCTTTGTGTACCAAATCGCATTTGTTCCTCAACTGAAGCCATTATTTTAACATAAGTTTTAAGTGACTAAAATTACATAAAATTGAAAAATCCCATTTCTTGAAACATAAGGTACAATAGCCATATGGGGTAGTGACCACTGTCTTAAATAGCACTGACCTAGAGAGATCTAAATCAAATTATGTCATACCCTGATTGAAGTCCTTCCTTCCATTGCTGACCATGGCACTCTGGATAAACTCTAAGCTGATTTTTGGAACAGCAAAGTCTGCCTAACTCCCCTCTGCTGTCCTTCCTTGCCACACACATCTCCCTACCAGGCTCTTGTGACAGTATCTGACCTTAATTCCACCAACACACAGATCTGGGACACCCCAGAGCCCTACCACGTGGAAGAGGAATGCTTTTTCCTAGCTCTTTCCATGGACGAATCACCTAAAACATCAATCACCCCACCCGATAAATACATCACCGCGTCCACCTATGTATCTGTCTCTCTTCCTCGTGCTGTGGCTACACCTGCTCATTTCTGTTGTGCATCCAGGCCGATTCGTAATCGCACACGTGTTATTTGCCAACTGTGGGTCTCCACTGGGCAGCGAGTTCTCTGATGACAAGGATGGTGATTTTTTTTCACTTACGCCTTTCTGGGGCCTAAGACGGTGCCTGGCGCTCAACGACGGGCGATGAGCATCATCAGGCATGACAAAGGCTGGAAACGCTCCCCTAACTTGACTAATTCAGTTTTTATTCAGAAGTTGCTCCGTGTTGATGAAGATAAACAACAGACTCTGCCCTTAAAACTGCAGTTTAGTTGTAGGAGCAGATAAGATAATTTAATACAATTTAACAAGCAGAACGTTAGAGGAATGCTCAGAGAATTATGGGTGCCCAGAAGAGACACAAATAACCTTGGAGAGACGAGCGTGTGGGAGGCAGGGAGGCTTCCTAGGAGAGCAGACCAGAGTCCGCGTGAACAGGGGCAACAACACCGTGCTGAGTGCGCAGAGCAGGATAGGCGGCTGGAATGAACGACAACAGGTACCCTGGAACCATTAGGCCACGCGGGGCCTTGAATGACACCAAGAAGCCTAGATTTTATGCCTCTGGCATTAAGAGCTGAAAAACTTCCACCCTAACAGTGAAGTGACATCATTTAATTTGAATTTCCTATTTTGTGACTTGAGTTCCCCTCGCTGTGACAAAATGCCTGACATAAGTCAACTCCAAGGAGGGATAGTTCACTTTGACTCGGTTTCAGAGGCTTCCGTCCACGGTCACTGGGACCCATTGCTTTTGGGCCCATGGCAAGACAACGTGTCATGGCAGAAGCACAAGGTAGCGGAAACCTTTCACCTTGTGGTGACCAGGAAGCCAAGACAGAGAGGAAGGGGCTGGGATCCCAGCATCCCCGCCAAAGGATGCCCCCAATGATAACTTCCTTCCCTACGCCCCACTGCTAAGGGTTTCACTGCCTCCCAATAACATCCCAGGCTGGCAACCAAGCCATTATTAATACATGATCCCAACCGTGGCGAGGGTCTGTCGTGTTATGGGTGGGTGGAAGTCATCCTGGAGAATGTCAGGTGGAGAAGGCACTAGGAATCCACTGCTGTGGTCCAGAAGGTAAGTGACAGCTTGAACTCAGAGGTTGTAGGAATCAGCATCGATGAGCAACTCCAGGCACACTCGGAGAGCAAGTGGAGCTGCTTGGAGACCAGTGACCCTGGCGAGGGCAGGTCTAGAGAACGGTGGGGATGGCAGACACATTGCATCTTTATCCACCCTGCAGAAATAATGGGAACCGCGGAAGTGGCGATGAGTAGCTCCCATATCCGGCTGCGCATCAGCAGCAGCACGAGGAGCGCTTGAGAGAGAGAAACAGAGCCCTCTGGCTCAACCCCAGCCCCAGGGACCAGCCTCCCCAAGTGCAGCTCGGTAGCCTCGACTTCTCCTCAGAGGTGACTCTAACACACACAGGTCGTCACTCGCCTGCTTTGGGAGATACAGGGATGGACCAGTCTCGAGTACTGTTGTCCCTTGTAATTGAAATCTCTTTGGTTCCCAAGCTGACAGAGTCGTATGATGATCATGAAGGAAGGAAAGCTAAGCCAACTGCTGAAGCAGGCAGGGGCCTAGGCAGGAGGACATTTGTGTCATCGTGAGAATGGAGAGAGAAGCATGGGCAAGGGCAGGGATGACAGAACTAAGGCACGAGGGTGAGGAGACATTAGTTGATCAAGATCATTCGTGTGTCAAACAGTCCATTGTTTCTGGGAAGTGTGAAAATAAAACACTTACTTAGCACCAGGAACCCCACTGTGTCAAACCACCTCGTCAGATCAACAGTCTAATTAGTGAAAACTCAATAAAAATTAAGTGCCTGTGTTAGTCTGCTCAGGCTCCCATAGCAAAATACCACAGACTGGGCTCCTTAAACAACAGAAATTTATTCCTCACAGTTCTGGATTCTGGAAATCAAAGGTCAAGCTCCAGCCAACTCTTTCTGCTGGGGATTCTCTTCCTGGCTCACAAAAACACTGCTTTTCCTCTTAGGCCCACAGAAAAGTGAGCTCCGTGTCTCTTCTTAGGAGGACACTAATCCTGTCGGGTGAGGGCCCCACCCCTATGGACTCAGTTCATCTTAATTACTTTCTGTGGGTCCAATCTCCAAACAGGGTCACATCGGGGATTAGTGTCTCAACAAATGAACTTTGGGGAGATGGGGACATTCAGTCCATAAGAGATCCAAAGACATATTGCTCAAGCTACGGTGGAGAATACTCATAAAAAGCTTCCAGTTCACCTAGGGGTTCAAAAACTAGCGTTAATCAGCCAGAAACATTCAAGTGCTAAACAGAGTGGATCCAACGATAAATCCTCAGAACACTGCAGAAGGTCACAGTCGGCACAGAAGGAGGTCAGGTGGGTGCTTCCTGGACAACCTGGAGTCGTGGAGGAGTGGAAGACCCCACTAGTGGACGGGAAGGGTGCATGGATTCCCTGCCGCTCCAAATTTACTTATTTCTGTGAATTTCACTGCGGTTCCTCCAGGGGCCCACTTAGTTTGGAATCATTTTGGACTTCTTTCCCTGCCTCCCTCGCCCACCACTGCTAATTGTGACCTGCATCTCTGAAATGCCTTCTTCCGTTTCCATCAGTAAACTTCCTGGATCGAGACCTGTAGCCATGAGGCCATTTCCCAACGGTATCGCAGACATCTCCCTCATCTACGTACCTGTGTCAGACTGAGTGTGTGGCCAACTCGGTCTTCCTTCCTGAGCACACCGAAACTTCTTACAACCCTTTTTAGGCACCAGTTCCTCATCTTGGCAATTCCACGTGGGACCTAATTCACTCTGCGGCTCTACCCCCTCCACTCCTCTCTAGGCACTCGAGCAGATGGAAAATTCTCTGCTAAGACATCTCGAGCCATCGCATTCTTACTCTTTAAAGTCCGTTTCAAGATTTTAATAGACTCCACCTTGGACTCTCCAAAGAGATGTTCTTTTTCTTTGAGGATCCAGAACACACTACCTCTAAAGGCCCGTCCTCAGTGATAATCAATATGGAACCCTTGCTGTGTGACAGTCACTGTCCCGAGTGCTTTGTGTGTATTCACTAATTCTCAGAACCGCCCTGTGATATGGGAAGCTGAGGCACAGAGAGGTCAAGTGATTTTCTAGGACCACAGAACTGTGAAGAGGCAGGGCCAGGATGTGAACTCGGGCCATCTGGCTCCTGAGTCCATGTTCTTGTCCACACTCTGCAGGCCCTGGAGAACAGTCTAGGCCAGTCTGTTGAGGGAAAATACTTTTAACCGCCTTCTCATCCCCCAACAGTCTCTCACAAAGCAGGTGGCACTCACATACGGGTTGATGGCTGGAGCTCCACTGGTCCCAAAACATCATGCCCTGCTCTATCCCTGCCTGTCCCCGTGTCCCCAGAAAGGACCACGGCACGTGCAGACAAGATGAGCACAGTGAGGCAAAAACCTGCTCAGGAGAGTGGGAAGCTGAGGCTGGACAGGCGGAGGCAGAGAGGGGGGTGCCGACGGCAGGTTCCTGAAGGCAGACGCTCGAGCTGTTCTGGAAAATCCACGGGGAAGCAGCAGTGTCCACGTGGATGGGTGAAAGTGGAGGAGGTGGCACCCACCCAGCCCCCCAGACCGTCAGTTCAGAGGGCCTTCGAAGGGCTTCCCCTCGACCTCTTGCCACCGTTCCACGCCAGGCAGCCAGACATCACGGACCCTCCACCTCCGTCCAGGGCAGGTCCGACCTCACCGGGGCCCCACTCCGTTTACTGACTGGTCTTTCGTGCAGCCACCTCACGTGAAGGTTCGACCTGTCCCGTGTGACTTGCACCCATTTGCTCTGACTTCTGGGGACACAGTCAGTAGGCGCCCTCTCCAACTGACGGCGCCTCCAACACTTGGAGACAACGTCGTGGCCCTGCCACCTGCTCTCCAAGGAACGTCCCTCGTCAGCACCGTGGGCCTGGTCACCCTGATAACAGCAGCAACATGCAGAGCAGATCCCACGGGGTCACCAGGTTCTCGGAAGGAGGGGCTGCACGCCCTGGGCCTCAGTTCCTGGCACACAGTGGACCCTCAGAATGATTCTTTGTAAAAGACTCAGTGAACAAATAAACCCATCTGCTAAAAGAATTTTCAAACCTCGTCTTTTGTAACTGATTTTATCATCTACCTCCCAACAAGTTTATTAAACTCTCTGCTCTCAAAGATCAAATAAATGGCACATAATGAAAATACACGCCCCGGAGTTATCTGGCAGGCATGCAGGTAACCTCAGGGGTGGGAAGACTATTATAGACACTTTGGGAATGTCCTAATTAAAGTAATATGTATATGTGATAACGATTAAAAAACAGTTAATAGGGCTGGGGTTGTGGCTCAGCGGTAGAGCGCTCGCCTCGCACGTGCACGGCCCGTGTTCGATCCTCAGCACCACGTAAATGTGAAAGCAATATGTACAACTAAATAAATATTTTTTTTTAAAAAGACAGTTAATAATTCAACAAAGGAAAATAAAATAATCTATATTTTAACCCATGTATGGTAGGCAAACTGTAATGATAGTGTGAGCTATGCTGGCAATGATGAAAAGATATGCCCTGCCATTTAATGTAAATCAAATAAATGATGAGAAATATATTAATCTAGTCCAGAGACATCTAACAATTTAAGGATAACCCTTAGTTACTTCACACTGCAGCATAATATGCATATACAAATCCACAACTAGATTTCACAAATCAAGACGTGTCACTTCTCCCTGGGAGGTAGTCTAACACCCCCTCACACCCTGCCAAGGCTGTCACAACCAACTAAACTGACATCAGGGTGCACTAACAGGACACGGACACACAGCTTGCCAAGCACTGATCTCGTCCCACACCCACCCACACACCCCCATTCCCAACCAACTTATTGATGAAGAAGGTACAATCGGCTTGGATAACTGGCTCGTGCAGAATCACGTCCCCGATTCCTTCATCTTGCTCCGGCTGTAGCCAGCACCGTGCTACGGAACATGACAGAGGCCGCACTGCTCCCAGCTTCATGGAAGCTGCAAATAGCTGGGCAGAAGGGCAAGGCCAACTCTACAGCAAGATCCCAGAGCAGCAAAGCAAGGACAAGAGTGACTGAGGAGGGGCCTTGGAAGTCAGAGAGAGCCGAGGAGGACCAGCTGGCGATGGCAGAGCCTGGAGTAACCCAGCTTTGCCTCACCACGCAGCCTTGGCTCTCCAGAGGCTGCCTTCAACCAGTGCCCAGGCAGCACGTACCAGGGTGTGAACAAACCCACCACCAACTCACCCACAGCAGCCCCAACTCTCACAGCAGCGCAGACTATCCTCTTGGTCTTCACGTCTCCCTAGGGTCTCGCTGTCCAGTAAGCGAAGCTCCGTTCCCGGCTCTCCCAACTTGCATTTCAAGCAAGACCATCATGATCCATCCTTCTGCCATTCACTAACTCAGCAAAGAAAAATATCATTTCCAAGTACATAATTCAAATAAAGCAGTCTCCTCTCAATTTCACATGGAATTTCTTTTTCAGAGTAAGTAAACAGACTAGCTAACGTTTCTTAAGTTGAATCAAGGACTTCCATTCTCAGATAGTTCTATCAGAATTTCTAGACAAGAAAACACAACGGTTGTTGCCCAGGACTCACGAATACCATGCCAGACTTTCTCCCCACTTAATTAACCAGCAAACATACACCTCCACCAGGTGAGGAACCCAAAGCTGTTCTTCTACAAAGCTTTAGGAGCCCACCTAGTAAACACAAAGGGCTATGATTCCAGATGGAGCCAGTTAAGTAGCCCGGAGCAAAAACCGATAGTTAATACATGGTAGGAATGTCAATTGAGACAACAGGAATCTGCCCACTACAAGAATTTTGATACTTTCACAGGCTAATAATACCTTGCCTCTTGCTCCCTGGGCTGCGCCTCTCTTCTGCTCCTTGGGCTGAGCCATGGTCACCAAGCAACCCTGCCCCAGCTGGACTTCCTCTGCTGCTTCCCTCTTCCATCCCATCATCTAACATGCCCAAAAGAAAAAGATATGCGGGCTGGGGTTGTGGCTCAGGGGTAGAGCGCTCGCCTAGCACGTGCGCGGCCCGGGTTCCATCCTCAGCACCACGTAAAAATGCATTGTGTACAACTAAAAGCAAATAAATAAATATTTTTTAAAAAAAAGAAAGAAAAAGATATGCTAAGCATGGTTTACTTCGTATCACAGAACCAAGTACTTCCTTTGAGTCTATTCTCTGGAATATCTGAAAATAATGTCAGCAAAATTCATTCATCCTGTTCTCTCCATATTATCAGTCTATTGTGTTCATTGTCTCTAGTATTGACCATGGATGGAACTCCCAGCATGTCACTTAAATTTTTCCAGTTTAATATTTTTCATTTATGAATTAAGATATGCTTTTACTATCAGAGAAATTGTGAGGATTAATTGAATGAAAAATTGCCTTGGAATTCTTGGGAGGGAAGAGTATGCAAACTGGATTTATGATGTGTGTATATTTAAAGAAAAAAATTTGTGATAATGGTAAATATGGGCAGTTTTTGAAGAAGTTTCAAGTACCCTCTAAGTTGGCCTGATCTAAAAGTTAGTACTTTAAAGCAACTGTCATTTTCCAACATTCACAGAAAGAAGACTTTGCAAATTCACATGACCATCTATTGTTGTTCCAAAGTTCTTTTTTAGAGATATTCAGAAAATATCCAGTCTAAATGGAAGATTATGCTGCATGCACAATTTGGACCAGACATTTGCTATCTTGCTTAGAACTCACACACTGTTTTTTAAAAATGAAGTCTTTTATCCCTGTTTTGCAGATGAGGAAACCAAGGCCTAGTGCCATTAAATCCCTTACCGTGAAAGTCAGAGGTGGGCCCAACACCAGACAGGCCAAGCCTGCACTCAATCGTCACTACCAGGTGGCGCCTTTTCAAAGGAGGGAGTAAGGAAACATGAAGACCAGCCGCCCATCCAATGCCTTTAGAGGGATTAGGGTTTTCAATCCCAAGCCATGAAACAACAGACCAAGGCTCCTCGGTAGCCCTGCCTCCTTCCAACGTGGCTGCAGATGCTGCTCACACTACATCTTAACCGGAGCAGTGGGAAGCTGTAAGCTGCCTGTCACGGCCAGCCACGGCGCCGCCACGGGAGGAAAATTCTCGGAGGCAGAGTATAGCTTTTGCTACTTTTACTTCTACTTTCTTAGAGCTTAGAGAGAGGGAAAGAAAGATTTTTAGAGAGAAAGATTAAAGCGAGCTTTTCTTCTTGTCTTCTTAGCTTAGAGTTAGAGTCTTAGAGTCTTAGAAAGAAAGATAGAGTAGAGCTTAGCTTAGAGTAAGATTAAAGCTTCTTTCTTCTCTCTTCTTTCTTCTTCTTCTTTCTTCTGTCTTCTGTCTTCTGTCTTCCTCGGGAGCCTCGGCCTTACTCTGACCAGTCATTACTTCTTCTATCTGGTTTCTTTTCTGTAACCGCTCTGCCTACGTTCTGGCCGCTCTGATTCTTCTGACCGACCGAGTGACTGCCCGGCTGACTGAATTCTCCGTTCTCCTAACTCGGACCGCTTTCACCCGGTTATATACCTTCAGGTTTGCGGGTGCCTACAGGTGCGTCACATACATATCAGGTGGAACCCATGGCTTCCAGCTAGCTACAACAGCCCTTCCCAATTAGGGCTCCTTCAGGAAGCGAAAATGACAAGCTGTCACAAGGAGGCACCGAGGCACACTCCAAAGCCCCAGGAAAGGGGATTTCAGCAGGGATGCTGGGGAAAAACAAGATCAAAATTAACTGTACCATTCACGTGATTCAGGAATTAAATGTATCATCCTTTTCCCCCCAACAACTCCTGCCTTTATTACTGGTTGGCATTAAGCGTTTAGCATAATGCTCGTTAAAATCAAATGCCAAAGTAATTCCTATGGCATTGATGGACCTCAGTGCCCCTCAGTTTAAGAGCACAAACATGAAAAAGCAACACTATGAAACAGGCCAAGTGAAGGATGTGGATTTGCTACACTGTCACATCTTTTATTTTACTGAAAATAGTGACGTTTCCCTTTCTATTATTTATTTGCATACTGCTTTTCAGAAGCTTGCCCCAGTCTAAGCAAAGCCCACCAGTGACCAGCAGATAAATATTAGTAATGTGTAAAACCATCCAGCTTCTCATTTGGTCTTTCCCCGGGCCCATCTGGTCCTTAAAACTCACACTTCAAGAGTATATCATCTCAGAAGATCACCTTGTCCAAGTCTGAGAAAAATTCTGCTCCCTGTCTCCACCCACTGTTTTGTATAAAAAAAGAACAAGGCCATGTCCCTCCTGGTCTGCCACCAGGAGCGAAGCAGGGGAGGCTTAAGGAAAAGACTGGTCCCACAGCACAGAGGATAGGCAGAGGCTGTGGCGGGGTGAGGGCGATGGAGGCGCCCAGAAACAGGGGGAGGAAGGAAAGATGACGGAACCCCCTGGGCTCCCAGTCCTGAACACCAAGTTCCAAACCCAGCCAGGACTTTCTCTGACCTTGGACAAGTCTCTCGGGTTTCTCTGTATCCTAATGCAGCTCCAGGAAGTTAGCAACAATTAAGCCAGAGGGAAGTTTCTCGGTGCAGCCTAGTGAAATACCAGCCCTGGCTTCTGACAGAAGCAGCTTAAGCCACTTAGACTACAGACACGCAAAAGTCATCAATGTGCTACTAACCAACCCTCTCGAGGCGTTAGAAGTTGCTTTTCATTTATGAAATTCACTACACTTAGTGTCAATCCCTCTGTTTTGCTCTTCTGCTTCCTAAACAACACGTTCTGTTTCCAGGTTTGCGTTTAGAACATTTTCCCTGATATTTTTGTCTTCAATTTATTCCACCACTTATACTGCCTTGTTCCTTAAAAAGAGAGTAGAGTCCATCTCCCTTAAGTCTTAGTGCCTTGAGGTGCTTATAAAGTAGTTCATCCACCCCACTCTCAATCTCCACCGCATCGAGTTATGTGTTTCTTTTTCTTATTTTTCTTCTCTATTTTTGCAGTGCTGGGCATTGAACCCAGGGCCCTGAGCATGCAAGGCAAGTGCTCTACCACTGAGCTACATTCAGGCTCACAATTATATTTTTAATCTCTCCAGTCTCTTTTCCTTCTTGCTACTCTTTTCTAAGGCCCTTTTCAACATATAGTATCTCTTTGTGATAAAGTGACAGTCTCAGTTCAATGGCGCATTGTCAAGGCAGACACTGAGACACAGATCACCACCTCCCCTCTCTGACATTGATACTTCAGTACGTGTAGCCTTGAGCCAAAATGATGCCAGCTGCCAAATGACACTGGAAACTCATATTGTCTACTGTCTTCTTATATACTGTTCAATTTCAGAACCGTAGTTTTTCAGGGTTTTTTTGTTTGTTTGTTTTATTTTTTTAAAAATCAATATGCTGTCAATTTGTAGCCCGGTTAATTTGCAGCAAACTCAGTCTTCATCTTACACGTCCCTCTGAAAGATGTGACCTCACACACTTTGTCCTACTGGTTCTCTTCTTATGCAGACATCCACTTCTATGCCTTCGCCCTTCCTTGTGGTCTTACCTGTCCGCTCACGTGAACACGTTTATGGAGACTACATGCCCTTACTTCTCAAGAGTCCCAAGACTAACTCCCAGCTCAGTCACTTTACAGGCCACGTGATCCTGGGCAAATGACACGTCTGAGTTTGCTAGCCTATTGACATGGGAACGTAGAAAAAGGAATGGCAGAGAGGGACCATGGGTAACAGAGCCCATGCCCACCACCCAGGAAGGGCCAAGCCACCATGGCCCCCTTCGTCCCTCCACTACATAGAGATATGTTGGACGTAACATAATCCTTTGGGATTTAAAAAAATAAAATCAATGCTGATACTGTAAGAAATTGCAAAGCAGACTTGGGGAAATGGCAAAATTTTGAGTATATGGAAATTTAAATTGGTTGATTCTATCCATTACGTTAGTTTGGGGCTCTCTTAGCTTTGAAGGGGAAAAAAAAAACTATCTCTTTCTAGCTGCTTGCAGTCCTCTTAAAACTAATTAAGATCATAATCATAAGCAAAAGCTCATATTTAGCTCCACTTATTAGCCCTGACAAAAGGAAGAAAAGGAAGAAAAACAAAAGGAAGAAAAGCACCAACACACTGCTACAAATTGGATGTGGTTTGTGCCTTGAGGCTCCCGTCCTGGAAGCTTGGTCCTCAGTGTGGTACTGTTCAGAGGCGGTGGGGCCTTTAAGAGGTGGGACCTAGTAGAAGGTGGTGAGGGTCATTGGGGGCTCTGCCCCTTAAAGGAATCCATATAGTTCTCATGTGACCTTGGGTGATTCTCTAGAGTGTGATGACAAGAACAGCAAGGCCGGTGCCTCTTCTGTCTCTGGCTTCCCGTCTTGTCATGTGATCTCTCTCTTACATGCTGCCACCATGATGCTATCTGCCACGAGGCTCTCACCCCAACTAGAGTATGTTGCTTGAAACTGTGGTCTCTAAAACTGTGAGCTCAATAAAATACTCAGCCTCCAGTATTGTGTTATAGTAATGGAAAACAGGCGTATGTGATTTTATGGTTAATGGGGACCAAACACACACACACACACACACACACACACACACACACACACACACAAATGTATGTTTTCTTAACAGAGACTCCAATAGCCTACCTGGTAACACAGTTAACCAGTAAGTTTCATTTTTCTGAGGTTCTGGAAAGCTGATTTCCCAAGTTCATTCTTAAAGAAGTCAAGTGGATTTTTTGGTATCTGTTAATCAGAAGTAAATTCCAAAACAGAGATATCCTATCCAATGCAGTTCACCTAGATGTACTGCTTTACAGACGTTTAAAAAAAATTGATTATGCTAATTAACTTCTACCAACTGTGAATTTGTAATAACCTAAAAATAAATTATATAATGTTTATTCCACAGAGGTATCTTCTTAGTTTCATATTCTGCCAATTCATTGTTAAGAATAGTTCGTGCTTTTGATATTTCATTGAATAGACCCTTGGGAATCACAAAGCATGATTTTCAATAATTATCACACTTTAATTGTTAGCATCCATTAATGTAGTAACACTTGGAAATAATATCTTGAAAAAAGTCACTAATTTTAGATGTTTTTATAGTTTAACAGAATCCTTCTCAGTACAAACCTATTTCTGAAATAAGAAGTTTCACTGATAGAAATATTCCTGTGCCTAATCTCATTTGCAATTAGAGGACTCATCCCTACTCAATTTTTAAATACTTTCTTGAAACCAAAAAGGATTTAAGACTATACATGACTTGCAGATTTTCAATAATTATCTGAGCATGACCAACAGCAGCATCAAATGGCTTACTTTAAGGTTCTCCCTCAAAACAACCTCAATTTGATCATCAACATGCATTTGAACATCTGCACATTGAAAAATTCCCATCAGTATAATCATTGTTTAAATTTTTTTCATTTGGTCCCCATTAACCATAAAACCCTATCAATTTGTGCAGAATTGGAAGTTTATTTACTAATCAGGCTAGAATAAGATAATGTGGAAACTGCTACCTATATAACCATCACTGAAGAACTAATGTTTCTAACAAATATATGATTAAAATTGGGTTCACATTAGCAACTGGTTCACTTTCCACTTAGCACCTCTATCAACAAGTTACGTGCACACTAAACAGGTAAATAAACAGTCCAATCGTATTGTAAAGCTCTCTTCAGGAACATCTAATAGAGTCAAGAAAAAATACTCATCTTTAAAGTTTCTCCCTAAGGGGCCACCTCAAATCCTCTGCAAAATGAGGCAAGGTAGACATATGTAAGTAAATACAAACCGATCATTACCAGAGCAGCCTCTGATTTATAGAGGCAGCAAGAAAGAAATCAAAAGTATTTACTGCGGGACTGACACCCCTCAATAGGGTGGGCAACATGCTACACAGTGCTAAAGCGGGGATCAGGAGCTCAGCAGCTCACATGGAATCCTCAACCCACCGTTTTCTGCATTAGCCATGACTGCATTCTCAAACTCCCTACACTTTCATTTCCTTTTCAGTAAATGTAGGAGTACCTACCTCTCTGGATTTTTATGGGGATTAAATGAGATTATCCATGTAAAAGCACCTGCCTGTAGCAAGCACTCGATAAGGGTTAGTCCTCATTATCATCATGGCCCTATAAATATATGCATGTGTGTATGTGCAGTACACAGGGATGTCAAGAAAGCAGTTGAATAAACTCAGCTCTTCCATACACAAACCAGACAATGGGCTGCCAACCAGTGAACCCCTACATTCAAACCACAGGGCTCAGCTTCTTTCATTAGACCTTAAGCTGCTTCTCACTGCCAGCGTATAGCTCATCCTGCACAACCAAAAGAACAATCTGGTTACTCACACTATATCACATTAATATGTAAATTCATCACTTCAGCAAGAAATCACAAACAAGCAGTTCATTCATGACTCATTTTATTCATAACAGTCTCAAACTTGCCACCCAAAAATCAGTTTTTACAGCTACAGTGAAATAAACACATTCACATCCAAATTCATTCCATTGTGTCCAAAAAATTAGTAGAAGCAAACTGAGAGGAAAAGATATGGTTAGTCCACTAAATGTGAATTGTTAGATATTGATAATCATTATTTTGAAGAAAACAAGCTGAAATCTTGAGCAAACAATTTGTGCAAGGGATGACCCTGGTTTTATGATTATATTCAATAACTACACTTTTGGTCAGGATCTTAAAATGAGAAGTTACATCTAAAAAAGACAAGTTGTATTTTTAAAGAGAAGGACCTTATATTGATTGCAAAATTCCTGAATAATAAAAAAAAAATTTAAAGGTTACAATGGAATATGAATACTGTTCTTTCTGTCTAGGCTCAATCTCTTATTGAAATGGAGAACTTGATTTTCCCTAAGGTTGGGTTATAATTAGAAACTAGATTCCTCAATAATTCAATGACTGAAATCTTTATTAAAGTCAAATGACCTTTCTAATTAAGTTTTCTCCTTAGTCTATAAGCTGTCAGGCATGTGCCACCTCTACAGATAATAAAGATTTTACATATTCATTAAATGAGCTTTTTCCCTATGTTCATCCTTTTCTTTTTATCATTCTAACAGTAATTATTGGTGAAACTTAAAAATACAACAAATTACTAATGCATTCTAGTAAGTGCTCTGATTGGTTAAATATTTATAATGTCCCTATTTTTTCATTCTATCATGAAAAATGTTTTAAGCTTAGATGTTTTACTCTTCTGTATTTTAAGATTCTTGTTATAAAAAAATACAGCTACTGCGGGCAAATGTGCACAATTTTTTCATGGCATTAAGACATTGGGATCTACAAACCTGGACAGTAGAATTGAGATATGTGCATAAAATTTAAAGTTCAAAAGCTCTGGCCACAAACAATGCACTTATAATACATTTTTATCCTAGTAAATATATGAAAGATGCATAAAAATGTGGTAATTGCATTTGACATAATTTTAATCTTTAAAGTATTTGTTCAGGAAACAAGTGTAATTGAACAACTCCATCGCTTCACCAAAAATCTAAAATGACGTAGGCAATAATGCTTTACCACCACTTCTCTCATTATCAAAATAAATTCTAAAATCGTGGCAAAGTGATTAGGTTGATACACAAGGACAGCAGCTAATTGTCAGCAATTTTACTATTCTGTTGGGTTTCTTATCTTTCTAGTTCACATAAAAAGAGAAAAAAATGAAGAGTATCATATGAGAGAGGGAGCAACACCTGAAAGAATGCACACTTTCTGAATACTAACACCCAAAAGGAGATGTGGCAATGACCAGCTCTACATTTTACACATCTTCAAACACCAACAACAACAAAAAAAAACATCAACAGGAACCTTCTGAGTTGCAAGTCACTCATGAGCTAAATAAGCAGAATAAAGTCCAACCTCTTCAGCCCACTCTTTTGTATTATATACATTTGTACCTGATCACTACTAGAAAACAGATTTCAGCTCTCATTAGCACCCAAATGGGCTTTTCTAAGCAAATGTCTGCACTCCTCAGGCAAGGCCCTTAAGGTAACTCAATCCCTCCTGAATTGCTCAGCGGAAGTAATGTTGATTCTGGATCCAAACAATTATCTCGCTTTTTCTGTATTAAGAGTCACAGAAGACGTAACAATCAGGATTCCGAATGTTGTCTTGAAGACTGGCAGGACAAACAAGAGCTTAGGGAAGGAAAGACGATGCTGGGGGCGGGGGCACAGAGAGTGCGAGAAAGATGCCGGTCAGTTCCGAGATGATGCAGGCATGACATGGCACCTGGACAACACGAGTTGTTGTCGCACCCACCCCCAGCAGGGTCTCAGCCTGGAGCTGTGAATAGGTGCACGCAGGCAAGCACACCGCCTTTTATTCTTCCACTTCCAGGGAGGAGGATGGTGGGGCAGCGTCTCGGGATAAAGCTTCCACACAAGGAACCCCGCCTTCCCAGCTAGGGACAGCCGAGAGGACCGGAGAACCCGGGGAGAGCCAGAGCATCTCGGGGTGGCAGGTTTCTGAAGCATCAAACCCCACAGCCTCAGGGAGAGGAGGAGGGTGTCGAGCCCGGGAAGCAGGGCAGGGGGCTGGAGAGCACCGGGAGCGCCACGCATCCAGGCTGCGCCCCGGGCTGGCGCTCAACGCGGGGAAGTCGATCAATGGGGCGGACCCCCGCCCCGACTCCCAGCCGGAGGGCAGGGAGGAAACGGCTTTGTAGCGCAGGATAACAGGCAGACGGGCCACCACGCAGGGGGCGGGACGGAGGATGCCCGGAGCCAGGGAACCCCACCCGCCCCACGGAGAGCAGGGTCTGCCCCCCACGCCCCTGGTCCACGACCTGGCTCTCGCTGCCCGTCAGTGTCCCCACCGCCGGAGCAGGGTCGCCCCCTGCCGTGCCCCGACCCGGCGCCCTGCGCGCTCACCTGCCCACGAAGTTCTCGAGCACCGAGCTCTTGCCTGCGCTCTGGCCGCCCACCACGGCGATCTGCGGCAGCTCCAGCAGGCAGCTCTGCCCCAGCGCCGAGAAGGCGTCCTGCAGGCGGTTCACCAGCGGGATCAGCTCCTCCATCTCCCGGTTCCCCATCTTGCTTGCGCGCCCCGTGGCCCACGGGTCCCTGCTGGCCTCTGCGACCTGGCCTGGAGCCGAGGCACACCGCCCTCGCCGATGTCGCTGCGCCGGGATCAGACGGCTGATGCTGGCGCCGACGCCGGGTCCCGCTGCCCGCCCGCCGGTTCCTGACAGCTAACGGCCCCGCAGCGCGCCTGCGCAGGCGAAAGGGGCGGGGCCCGACTCGGAGACGGCCCCGCCTCGCCCCTCTGCGCTCCGCTCCGTGCTCCCAGTGCGCGCCAGCACTGCCGCCCAGCTGCCGCCAGATGCCACCACCGCTGCCTCCCGCTGCCAAGGCCAAAAGCGAAGTTACAGCACTGGTCGGGGAATGGCCTGAAATCATCAGCCGGCAGCCCAGTTCCTTTTCACGTAGCTAGTGACAAAGCCCAGTGGAAGGGAACAACATCGAACATCGTCACCAGCAGGAGCAGCGGTGGCGGCGGCAGTGGCAGCGGCAGTGGCAGCCCCTCCCCCCCACACACCACCCGCACTGCCGAGGGAATACAGTTCCCCGGAGGAAATCTCAAGGGTCACGCCCAGCTCCAGAAACCATGGTGGCTCCTGGGGGATAGCTGGCCTGGTGCGTTCCAGATTGTCCAGTCTGACATCCGTTTGAAGCCCCGAGTAGTCTGACTTACCTCAATATTCGTTTTTACTGCCTTGTCCTCACCAGCCTCATGGGAAGCAAAGGTGGGGTTCCTCAGGTTTTCCTGTCCTCCACTGCTTCTACCTACCATATTCATTCTGGCCTTTGAGATTCCTATGCCATTTGTCCTCCGAATGCATTTTCTGGGTAGAATAAGGAGACAGATTATGGAGTCTATCAATGACCACGTACTCTGCACCCCTTCTGTTAAATTTAGCACATGGAGAAATGACCACGTGTTAGATCCTGTCCCTAGTAACTGAGAGACAAAGATAAATGGCAAGTTCCTCTTCCACTGTGGATACTCCTCAGGAGTTAGTATACTGGCGTTTTCTTGCCTCACCCTTCATGCTTTTCCTGAAGACTTTGCCGTGACTTCAACTCAATGTAAAGGTTAGAGATTAAAGAAATCTAAATTGCTAGACCATGACTCTTTCCTGCACTTTAGACTGTATTCTGTCTGGATCCCAGACAGAACCTCGGGCTCAGCTTATTCAAAACTGAACTTGCCTTTTCTAATCTCAGCATTTAGTGCCGTAAATTACTCTCTAACCCCCCAAAAGACTTGTATAAAAAGGTCCATAATAATTTTTTAAAACAGCAAATAACCCACATGTCCATCAACAGGTGAGCAAATAATCAAATGTGACACATACATACAGTGAAATATTCACAACACACACACACACACACAAAGATGGAGTTTAGATAAAGCAGGACTATGGTTGAAACCCAGATACATTGTGTAGAATGAAAAAGGCAGACAAAGAGTACCTGTTGTTTAATTCCATTTATATGGAATTTTACAACAGGCAAAACTGTAAAAATCACAACAGTGGTTGCCTTTGAAGAGTGAAGGCCATAGGAGGCATGAGGAAACTTTCTGGAATAAAAGAACTGTTCTAGATCTTGATTGGGGTGTGAGTTTGAGGTTTTGGCACAAAAATACCAAGCATTTAAACTCTGAATTTCACTGTAAACTATAAGCACTATACAGTTTTTTAAAGGCAGGAGATGAAGACACACAAAACCAAAAGCATCATCTTCACTGAGAATGGACATCTGCCCAGTAGTCCTTTTCTAAGAGTCACTTCTCCAGCCACCATGGCTGCATAAAGGAAGAGTGACTAGGACCTGGCCACAGCTGTGTACACCAGAAAGGGCAACTGACAAGCTGCACCCATCCAAGCCCTTTCCTGGGAATGTGGATTTGAGAGAATTGGTCTTTGAGTAGACTGCAGATGAGGAATAAAATCTGCAACTACAGTTAGTAATGTTTTCACCAACAGAAGGGAGATACAGAAAATGATGGTCTTCAGAGAAAAAGTAAAGAAACTCAGACAGGAGCAGAGAGAAGTCTTGATGGTACTTGCATGGCACTGGAGACCGATTCAAACTTGAAAAGTTCATTTCTGATCCCAGCTACAATCCTGTCCCGAGTACCATGAACCAGAACTCCCCCCTAAACTCATAAATTCCCCCCCTGCCTAACCTAATTCCGAGTTTTACTTGCCACCCAAGAATCCTAGTAAGTACATCTTCCAGTGTGTTCCCTATCTCAGCAAAAGGACTGTTGGATCCCAAGCCAGAATCTGGAAATCATCCCAATTGCCTCTGTGTCTCCCTCATCCCTGTATGCCAAGTTGGTCCCCAAATCAGGCCCGATCTACATCCTGGAACCCATCTCCTCTATTCCATCCTTAGTTACATAGTGCCAGTGTCTCAGTCATAACTGACGTTTGTCACACAGCCGTTTTCCTCTATGCTTCCCACACACATGTACCCTGAGTAGATTTTCATTATTGCACTTGGCACATCATGTCCTCCAATAACAGGCAAAACAAATGACCACCCTAAAATGTCCATAGTCTATGCCTTAGAACCTGTGTTACCTGAAGTAATGAGTGGGACTTAACCACACCTATAAAGTTGAGAAATATGGAATGGGAAGTTTCTTCTAGATTATCCTATAGGCCCAGTCTAACCACATGGACCCTTAAGAGCAGAGAACCTTTCTGAGTGCCAAAGAAGGAGCAACCCAGGAAGGGTGGTCACAGAGGTGAGGGAATCTCAAGGTGTCACAAGCCAAGGATTGTAGGCATCCTCCAGAAGCTGAAAAACGCAAGGGAACACGTCTTCCCTAGAGCCTCCCCAGGGGCTTGACCTGTTGACATTGATTTCCATCCAGTGAGACTATGCCAGACTGCTAACACAGAATACAACAGGGAAATACATCTGCATTGTTCTTAAACCCTACATCTGTGGCGATTTGTTACAGCAGCGATAGAAAACTGATACACTCTCCTTGAGGGCGGGATCCATCTTTGCAATTTTCAATACTTAGCCCAGGGCTCAACACCTTAGGAGACTCATAGTGGATTGGAGACTGGTTCAAACAGATTATTACGACACAATGTGTGCCAGGGTGTAAGAGTCTGAGTTGTGCCTCCCCAAAAGCACTTCACAGGTTGAAGTGCTGACCCCACATTTGGAGTAAAGAAGTAATTAAGGTTAAATGGAGTCATAAGCCAGGAATACAGTCCTCACTAGCAACCAAATCAGCTGCAGCCTTGATCTTAAACATTCTAGCTTCCAGACTGAGAAATGAATGTTCTTGAAGCCACCCAGCCTATGGTATTTTGTTATAGCAGCCCAAGCTAAGATGCAGGACTTGCTATAAGGAATACAAGATGGACATCAGGGATAAAAATTCTACCTGGAGAGGGTCATAGAAAGCTTTAGAGAAGAGATGGACCTTTATGAGTGGATCCTGCTCTCGGCTACCTGCTGTGTGGGACACAAAAACTGAGAGACTAGCCCTTGCCTGGGTATTTTGCATTCTGATATAGAAGACAGTGCTAGTGTGCATTAGGCAGAAAACCTAACCATTAAAGTTCAGAGTCACTGAAGCAATGCATGCCATCTCCGGTCTCCACCTGTTTCTAGAAGCCGTCCTGACCGACTCCTGCCAATGGCTTTCCTTCTTTACTTCCCATTCCCAGAATCAGTCCTGCAGTAGCACGCAACAGAGAGAAACCCTCAACCTGACATCCTTCGGGAATCATCGGTCGATCCAGAGGAACAGAAAAGGACAATCCAAAGGGAAATTCTGACGGGAAGGAAAACGTCACCTCTGAGGATGTGTATAACAGAGGGTGTGTGCCTACTTCTTCATCATTTGCCATAAGGCGGCAAAGTAACTCTGGAAGACTCTCTCCTGTCTCCCACTCCAATCACTTCTGTCCATTGGAGCGGTGACAGATGGAAACCCACCAGTAGTCTCATCAAAGCCTGGCTAGATTGACAGACATGCACGGCAGAAAACAGTGGTAGGCAAGCTGAAGGTGCCGATAAAGAAGGGCTAGGAAGAACCCTCCATCGCCAGTGTCTGGTTTAGCAGCGGATTTGTGCTTCCGTCCATCAAATAGGTCGAGCTGTGTTCTGCTGTGAGCACCGTGCATGCACACAGAAGGAAATTAAGAAGCACAGAGTCCCCCACGGAGGGAAGCTCCCTAGTGCTCTCTACATCTCATTTGTTAAGTTATTAAACTACATATGCATACAAATATATGAAATACATCTCAACATATATAACACATCTATATTAGGTAAATGGTAAATGCCTATTTGAAATTATGTTTATGAAATTCTCAATGGTATGGAGAAATGCCATGAATAAAATATTTTAAAGGGTACATTTTCTATATAGCATCTTTCTATAAAAAAAACTGTTCAGGAAAAAAAAGTGAGAAGTCAGTGTACAAAAAATTAATATTCTCCATGAGATAATATGGAGTTTCGTTATCATTTTCCCTTTATTCCTCAAACATTCTACAAGAAGCACATGTTACTTTTATAATTTACAAAACTGAATAAAATGCCTTTTGATTGAACTGTGACCGGCTTACGTACCAGCTTAGCAACAACGAAAGTGTCATATGAGGTGAAGTGAAAATAACTTTTCGGGTAGGAACAGAGTCCCTGCCCCCAAGTCTTAGCCACTCACTAGCGGCTGATAACTGCCTACCAATAATGAAGATTTTTAAATGAGAAACATTTCTCTCTGACTCAGAGAGCAGAAATGCCACATGCCTAAGCCACCATGGTCACATGGACTATTGTTAGCCACGAGTCCATTCAGTATGCTAAGCTGCAGACTAGCCACAAACGCATAGTTCATACAGAGAGTGGGCACAGGAGCTGAATTTTGTTTGTTTAAGCATATGTCGTCATCTGTAGCACCAATAAGCCAGACACAAAAGATTGTAAGTTATACAAACCTATTTATGACATGCTAGAAAAAGCAGACCTAGTTTATAATAACAGAAAGCAGTCTGGGGCCAAGAGAAGGGACAGGGGATGGACATCAATAGGGACATGTGGAAGGTGTATCAGGAACGAGGTGGTGGTGGCATGGTTGAACACGTTTGTCAAAACTCATGGAACTGTACACTTTAAATGGAACATTTTGTTCTGTACAAATTATGCTTTAAAATAACTATGACGCTCCTATGACACACATAATGGCAATACAGAGTGTTACAGTCTCAGGTTAGGGACAAACTCGGTAACAGGAGCCATTATCATTCTGCGTTTTGAGAGTCTAAAATTAAAAAACACCTATCTGCCCAGGAGATTGCAATGACTCCAAAATCCTTCCAGAACAGTCCTCCTAATGGGCTGTCTGAGCATTATGCTGATGGGAAAACAATTTGGAGCATGAGAGAATAAGACCTCAGGCCATTATCAGCCATCTCTCAGAAATGACTTTCCAGCTATTCCAGCTGTGAAGGAGGGCCTGGGAGCGAGCAGGACGTGGGGTGAGGGCCGGCACCCCGAGGGGGAGTGTCCCACAACCGCACCCTTCACAAGGCCCCCTGCTGCCTTTTACAGGAGAAACAGGAACCAAGAGCAGCTCGCCCCCGAGCTCGCGTGGACCCCACTGCCCTTTCTCCTGCACTTTGTGCCAGGGCTGTGGTGACGCACGTCAGCAGCCTCTGGATGCTCCTGACATCCACAAACCACTTTCAGGCCAGTCATTCCACCAGATCACCACGGCCACCTCTGAAGTGACCAACAGGAGGGTGGCACTGGCATTTCCGTCCCACTGACTTATCAGATTTGGGGACGAGTCACGCACGTAGCGGAGAGCCACAGAGATGCCGCCTGATGTGCTTCAGGGGGCTCTTCCGGGCTCATGTCCAGGGAAACCATGCGCCTGGTAGCATATAGCACCTACGCTGGCCAGCCTACCGCATGGAGACCAGGAAACGGGAAATCACTGTCCTGGAAATGTTTGTGAAAAGAGCAGCTTTGATCTTTATGAACTATTTCAATTTCCATGACAGACTCACAGACTAGTGCAGGAGCCCTAATTAAGGAGGTAGCGAAGACTGCGGTTAGCTGTGAGCCATAGCATTACCACCTTCCATGGTCTCGTGAGACTTGGCCCGGGACATTGTGGATCCGGTGGGCGCAACTTGTATTGTCTCGTGAGACTTGGCCCGGGACATTGTGGATCCGGTGGGCGCCATTTGTATAGTCTCGTGAGACTTGGCCCCGGGGGATTGTGGATCGGGTCAGTGCCATTTTGGGGGTGATTTGTAGGAGTGTGGATGGTGTTGGAGTTGTTGTCGGAGCCGGAGAGAGAAACTAGCAGAATAAAGAGCCTGTTTGTTTCCAGTCCGCCTCTGAACTTATTCCCGCGGCTTTGTTGCTCCAAGCGGCCATCGCTTCAGGCGGCGACAGACTAGGACTCCAGTTCCCTCCATCTGTGTGCTTCACCCTCATAGGCAAAATGTAAAATGGCTCTATGAATGTCTGTTCTTCTTAACTCATGGAACTGTTGTGAAATCAAATAATGAACAACAAAGTATTCCATTTTACTACATGGTATTGAATCATCCAAACCTACACGGGGATTGCAAGTATATATACCAGTCATCAAAATACTTTTTTTCTAGATTGAATATAATTTTTAAATGACTTACAAGCTAAGATCTATGTAACAAAAATATTTTCAAGTAACTTACTGTCCATGTATCTAAATTTCAGAATTTTTCACCTGGAAAATTAAAATTTTGGAACATCTCACTTGAAGGTAGAGCCCCAGAAATACCAGAGCGCTACTGAAAGTAACAGTTCTCCAGGAATCAAGCAGGACATGATGATGGAAAGTCGCATCCAGATGTGGCGAGTTAGTCTTAGACCAATTTGGCCTCCTAACTTTGATGGAAAAATTATAATTAAAATGGATTCCTGTATCACTTCTGTTGCTCTTTATGTATGGAGGGAAAGAGGTTAAAGTAGCTTAAAGTGGTGACCAGTGACAAATGTAACTTCCAGACTCTCAGGCAAACTGTATAGAGGAACACCGTATCTCCGGAGCGGAGATCTCCAACGATGCCCACTCCTCACAGAGCCCTCCTGAGCCCGCCCAGGCCGGTTACAGCAGAACGCCTACCCTGCCCGTTTCCCTCAGCCTGCCTCCCTGCCCCCGCCTTGGAAAGGCACTGGCAGATCTAAGAAATAGTCCTTTACCAAGTTTTCCAAAGAGCTCCTCACTGTGGGAAGTCCATCTCCCAAGGCCTCATAGCTGAACCTGGAAACCCTCAAAACTGGAGGCCCTAAATGTACCTACCACACCTTGCACCAGCCATGTGTTTTATACAATAGTCCCCATGCTCCCTTTGTAGCCCTCGAAGTCTCCTCGTTCTTGAGTAGCTTGAAGAAATTATTTTCTCTTTTTCCCCCCTGTCTCCACATAACTTTATTTTAGGAGTATAAATGTTAGCAGACATGTGCTGAGAGACTAGAAAGAGAAAATTCACATAAAAAGTAACAGGCCAGTTTGACCCCATCTTCCTCTTACATGATTTTTTTTATTGATTAAAATTTTCAACAAAAAGAAAGAAAGAAAGAAAATCCTGCTACTGAAGAAATACATTCTGAAAAACAAAAACCCAACTGGGAAGACTGCTCTCCAATGCCAGTGGTAGGACACATCCACTTCCACTAGGTAGCCTCCACTCCTGCCCTGCTACAGCATGGGTATGTGTCATCCAGACACACTACATTAGTCGGTTTTTCATTACTATAACAAAATGCCTAGCACAGCCTACTTACAGAGAAAAGGTGATTTACTGAGCTCACAGTTTGAGAAGTTCAAAGTCCAAGATTGGGTGGGGGGGGGGGCCACTGGATTTGCCCCCAATGAAGGTGGTGGATGTTGGCATCCATCATGGCCGAAGTGGTCACATCTCCAACAGGAAGAGGATGGGAGGGGCCTGTCTTGCTTCTTTCACCTGATAACTACTTCACACCTCCCACCACCTCTTAAAGGTCCACACTACCTCCCATTGCCACCACCCTGGGGACCAGGTTCCCTACACTTGTACCTTTGCTAGGGGGAAGCCAGCTTGTCATCTCTGTGACCAAAATACTGATGTGAACGACTGAAAGGAGAACAGTTTATTTTGAGGTCACAGTTTCATGGTCAGCTGGCTCCAAGGCAGAAACCTCCTGGCACGAGGGCATGGCAGAGGAAGGCTGCCCAGTTCACCACAGCCAGGAAACAGAGGAAGAGGTGGGGAGGAGAGTCAGGAACAAGATATAACCCCCAAGAGCACACCCAGAGACCTGCTTTCAGGCCCCACCTGCCTATAGTTACCACTGACCAGTCCATTCAGATTATTAATTCATCAAATGGATTAATCTGTGATGAGGTCAGAGCCTTCAATCATCTCACCTCTGAATATTCTTGCATCAACACAGGAGGGGTCAGAGGACACCGCATACCCAAACCATAACACCATGATACATACACGCACACACCCAGGGAGAGTCCCCCCCTTCAAGCCACAGACATCGGTAAAATGACAGCCCCCAAATGTGGATGATGAAAGCAGCAAGAAGATAACTGTTTTGTGTGAGGACCAGTTTGTCTCCTAATAAGAATTCATTTCCTTTTTCTTTTTTAAAACCAGTTTCCAGTGGCAGCTGGATAGAGAGGTGTCTAGCCGTAGTGTTGGTGTCGGCCCCATCCCTGGACACCATTTCCCCTCACAGCCAAAGTGACTGGGCACTGCCCTGGAGGGGCAAGTTGCCGGTGGCCCAGTCTCTCAGCCAGTTGAGAGTGACTCTTCAAGCATTGTTTCCTACTCCGAAGGTGCCCAAATGTCTTGATCCAGAGAGGAGGAGGAAAATCAGAATCCTCTTTCTGGGCAATCAGCTCGAGTGCGGACTGGCGGCTGGGTCCACTCCTGCAGCTCGGTGAGGGGTCCTTTCTTACTTCCTTCTTCAGTTTGTCCCAGGAGCTAGCTCCACTTCACAGAGGAGAGAGCTGGGACCCAGGACTTGCCACAGGCAGAGGCCCGAGTTAGGGAAAACAGACAGCAGAAGACGGCAGAAGAATGAATTTTCTCACACCATCATGAATAACCTGTACCATACATGTGCAACCTTCCTATTTTAAGGCTCTGCTGAGGGTCTGTCGTAAGGATCTGGCTCTTCTCTCCCTATTCCCCCACTACTAAAATCTCCCCATTGTGCTCTCTGTACCCTGCAGCCCATCAGAAGTAAAATCTATCATCAACTCTTACCCAAAAGTCAGCGATGAAAACTGGTTCTCCCCAAGACCCTGCTTCTATCAGGGAAGTATCAAGTGGCAGCCGTCATCTCTCTTGCCTCCTGAGCTACGAGGCCTAAAAGTGGGGTAGGTGTTTGTCGTGTTCCTCTTGCTGATTCTAACCCTCTCCCTCCCTTTCCCTGAAAATTTCCGGCTTTGAATCTGTGCATCGGTGGGTCGTCACCCCAGCAGCTCCTTGCTGTGGACATCTACCAAGCCCCCGGCTGTTCCCCCTCGTGTTTCCAAGACTTTAGCTCCTGACTCACCGCCTCGAGCAACATGCCCGGTTCTTGGAAATTCCAATGCCACATTGATGACACTTTCATTGTTCTTTGTCCTCCTCGATTCCAGTGATGGCATCCTCTCCCTGCCTCAGCTCGTCTTCCAGGGTCGATCTCTAGTCCTCGTCACTACCAAGTCTCAGATTCAAACATCTCCCCCTCAGCTTTCCACCCACTCCTTCCGGTTTCCTCCCTCAGTGCCCACCTGCAACATCCTCAGCCCCACAAGGACCCGCACTCCATTAATGCTGTCATCTTGCTGTCCTTTCCCCGTCATGTCCTCACTTCCGGCTCTCTTTAAGTGCCCGCCATCACTTTGAAAACTCCCTCGCATGCAGCCTCCCCTAGCTCTTGTTTTTCTCTCAGTTCATCACACTTGCTTAGCACTCCTCAGCCCAAACGCATCACCATGCACGCTGACGGGAATCATGCGTAACCCCGAACCTCGAGTGGACCTAGTGTGTTTCCACCATCCACTCCCTCTTGCTCTCGTAGACGATTGTTTCATACTCTTTCCTCTCCTCAGATCGCCAGTGTCTCTTCCTTTATCTTATCCTCCAGTAAAATCAAAAAATCAAAAGAGGAATTCTGTTATCCCACCATCTCAAATGCTCACCTACCAGCTTCTTTAGCACAGTCTCATTTCCCTAGCGTTTCTACAGCTGAACCACCCAGCTCCTAAGAGGTTAATCTCCACATAAGAACTAGACCCTCCTCTCTATTCAATTGCAGTGATGCACTTTTTTTTTTTTAATATTTATTTACTTGCTTTAGTTGTATGCAGGAGCCCTGTTTGGGGAGATGGCTAAGATTGCGGTTGACTACGGGCCATGGACATGTTTGGGCATTGCCGCCTTCCGTAGTCTCATGGGACTTGGCCTGGGATCTCGCGGGACTTAGCCCAGGATCTCACGGGACTTGGCCCAGGATCTCGAGAGACTTGAGCCGTGACTTGGCAGATCGGGCCAGCGCCATTCCTGCTCGGGCGCGTGAGATGAGACCTGAGAGAGAACGGACGGGGTTAACGCTATTGTGTATATATATTGTAGTTTCTTGTAAGAGTACGTGCCTTGGTTTCTTGTGAGAGTGTATATGTGGTGTTAGAAATTACAAGAGACAGAAAGAGAAAGATAAAAGAATTTTTTCATTTCCATCCTGTCTCTGGGCTCCTTCCCGCGGCGCTGCCGTTCCGGGCTGCAAATCCTTTTCCGGCGGCAACAGTTGTACACAATGCATTTATTTTTACGTGGTGCTGAGGATTGAACCTGAGCCGCGCGCTCCACCGCTGAGCCCCAGCCCCATGATGCACTCTTTACTACGTCATTTTTTTCCTCCCTATTGCACCACTATATCAGCATACACACTATTTACCCCCCAGCATTTGATCTTTTTTTTTTTCTGTGTCCCAATCAATAGAAACCATTTTACCAGTTGGTCAAGCCAAAACACATGGTCATTCTTGACTTCTCTCATACCACAGGTACAGTCCACCAAAAAATTCTCGCTTAGGCTACCTTCAAAATCTGGTTACTTTTCGTCCTTTTTTTGCTATTATACCCTGGTCTAGGCCAACAATGTCTATAGTATCACAATGGCCTCCTATCTGGTCTTCCTGCATCTACTACATCCTGATAATAACTATTCCCAACGTAGCAACTAAAGTTATCCTTATAAACATAAGCCCTGAAGCTCTCCAGTGGTTGCCCATCTTAGACTGCCCACTGTTGCCGCTGGAAAAGGATTTGCAGCCCGGAACGGCGGCGCCGCGAGAAGGAGCCCGGAGACAGGATAGAAATGAAAAAATTATTTTATCTTTATCTCTCTGTCTCTTGTAATTTCTAACACCACATACACACTCTCTCAAGAAACCAAGGCACGGACTCTTACAAGAAACTACAATATATATACACAATAGCGTTAACCCCGTCCGTTCTCTCTCAGGTCTCATCTCACGTGCCCGAGCAGGAATGGCGCTGGCCCGATCTGCCAAGTCACGGCTCAAGTCTCTCGAGATCCTGGGCCAAGTCCCGCGAGATCCCAGGTCAAGTCCCGTGAGGCTACAGAAGGCGGCCATGCCCAAACACGTCCATGGCCCGTAGTCAACCGCAATCTTAGCCATCTCCCCAGACAGGGCTGCTGCAGAGCACCATGGCATAGAAAGCATGGTGAAGCAGAGCAGCTCAGCTCGGGGCAGTGGGGCAGCAAACAGAGGAGAGGGAAGGGGGCTAGGGACAAGATAGAGTCCTCAAGGGCCCAAGAAGGGGCTAGGGACTAGATCTAGTCCTCAAGGGCCTACCCCAAGGACTTCCTTCCTTCAACTAGATTTCACCTCCTGCAGTTCCCATGGCCTCCAGTGGTCCACTCTATCCATCAGTGGCTTCATCTACGGATGAGGTCGGAGCCCCCCCCCCGGATGCCATCAGTTTCCAAGAGCCCCACCTCCGAACACTGCAGCACTGGGAGCCAAGCCTTCAACTGATGAGCCTTTGGGAAACCTTCCAGGTCAAAGCTACAGTGCCAGGTGTACAAGTCCAGAGTCACTGTGAGCTTCCTGACGACCAGACTCGTGCCACCTACTTTCCCAACTCCCCTCTTCAGCATGATTTGGAAAGATGCCCTTCCACATTGAATGCCCGTTAGAGTGATGCGTGTTATCAGTGCTACCTTGCTCACCTAGCCCTCCCCAAATTCCTGACCCACAAAACGTGAGAGAGAGAATAAAGTGTTGTCACATCTTCCTTGGGACAAGTGAGCAAGGCTCCTTGTCTGAAATAATAGGGAGAGAAAGCAAGGCATCTCTCCCTCTTCCAGGAATGATGTTAGACAAAAATGGCGCCACGATGGTTAATTCTATCTCCCTATTCTCACTGTGTTTCTGTGTGACCACTAGGGGCTCATAAGTTAGCCATTAAACATAAATCTGATCACACAAAATTTACATTGTGAAGTCTGAGCCAGGAGCTCTATAGCAAATTCATTAGTACATGAGAAAAACAGGTTTATAATTAGACATTAGGCTTGTAAGTAACGATTAAACTTGTGGCTCTTGCTGTGCCCCACAGTTCAGACTTTTCTAAGTTATCATTATAAGGTTTCAAGTTATAGTTATAAGGCTTTCTTGTGATTGATAAGGATTCTTTTATCTTAGGTAAGTTTAGGATATTAGTTTAAGATATATTGATATAAGTTTTCCATGGTAGAGACCCCTTAGATCTAACACCTGATCAAAGGAAAAATACCTGTTAGCTTAACTTCTGAGAAATAGCTGTACTTCCTTCTTTCTAATTCAGAACAAAGTTATTATAGGAAACAATAGTAAGCTGAGTTCAGTCAAGGTTTAGCTATGACGTATTAGGGCAATCAAGGTATGGGACATTGTGAATGATCTTAAAGGGCTGTAAAAATAGTTTTAGGTAAAAACAGTTTTTGTTCTTGACATTTAAGATTGATCAATATATGCTTTCTTTACGTTTTTAGGTAAGTTTAATCAGTAATATGTACTTAGAACAATATCCTGTTTCCCTCAGAATGTATAACCCTGAAATTCTTTAATGTAACTTGTTTCCTTCATAATGTATAACTCTGAAATTCTTTAATGTAACCTCAAAAGCTGTAACGTAAAAGACTGTGCTGTCTGGGCTATAAAAACTCGGGTAAAAGAAGTAAAGTTAGAGATAGCCTCCAGACTTGTGTCTATCTCTCACCTTTCTGCCGACGTCTTCTCCCCCTCACCGGAGCTGGTCTCCGGCAAAGTGTTATTTAAAAACACTAGGTTTTAGAGTTGTTACACACAGGAAAAGCCTATTGGGACACCCCTACAGCATTTCTTTCAGAAGTAATAATTCCCATCTTAAGGTCGCTGTCCCAAGCTAAGTTTCTTCTCTCTAGGAGTTTAGCTACCAATAGATTTTTTTTTTTTTTTTTTTTTTTTTTTTTTTTTTTTTTTTTTTTTGTGGTACCAGGGATTGAACTCAGGGGCACTCGTCCTCTGGGTCACATCCCCAGCCCTTTTTTGTATTTTATTTAGAGACAGGGTCTCACTGAGTTGCTAAGTGCCTCGCCATTGCTGAGGCTGGCTTTGAACTCGCGATCCTCCTGCCTCAGCCTCCCAAAGTGCTGGGATTACAGGCGTGCGCCACCGCGCCCGGCCCAATAGATTTTTTAAAATATTTATTTGCTTTAGCTGTACACAATGGGTTTATTTGTACGTGGTGCTAAGGATCGAACCCAGGCCGCGCACGAGCCAGGCGAGCGCTCTACCGCTGAGCCACAACCCCAGCCCCTAGATTGTTTTAATCTTACTGAATATCTTTATTAAGTAGGCTACTTAACAAATGTATAGATCCCAAGGTGCAAAACAACTCAAAAGCAATAAAAATGTCCGTTTTGCTCACATAACAGTCCAGGGAAAGTGAGCCGATTGGCAGAGTGGGCTTCTCGGGCAGTCAGGGCTAACAGAGGTGTTACTATCTTCAACATGCAGCTTCCAACGTCACCCTGAAAGTCCTCCCTACTCTAACCAAAAGGGGAAAGACCATGCAGAAGCAGCCGGAGGGGGTGTTTGCAACCAGTCCTAGAAGCAGCCCCTCACTCTGACACTCATTCCACAGGTAGAGCTCAGTCACGTGGCCACAACCACCTGAAAGGGACACTGGGAGGTGTAGTCTAGCTAAATGCCCAGGATGTAGGGTTGCCAAAGTTAGGGGAAATACAAAACAGGAAGGACACCCTCATTTACCCAGGAATTCTACCAGAAAGAACAAGGTAACGTTTCTGTGGAAAGGATAACTAACCAGACGAGGAGGAATGGATCTCACTACATTGTCTTCCTATATTCCTGTCCTTTCAGAGTGGCTGGTTGGTTTCAGTGTGTCCCCCAGAATTCCTGTGCTGGAACAGAGTTCATGTGTTCATCCCCAGGGCAACAATGTTGAGAGGTGAGGCTTACTAGGTGACTGTGTCCTGCAGGCAGAGCCCTGGTGAATGAATTAATCTCACTGTCAGGGGAGCGGGTTTTCATCCTGAGACTGAGTATGTTATGAAAGCCAGCCCGCCCTCTGTCACCTTGCCTCCTAGGGTGATGTAGCAAGCAGGCCCTTGCCAGGTGGCAGCACCTTGATATTGGACTTCCCAGCCTGCAGAACTGAGAAATAAGTATCTGTTGTTTGTTATGTTACCCAAGCTGTGATATTCTGTTACCGCAGCACAAAGCAGGTTAAGAAAGCAACTCAGAGCACTCAAGACCAGCTTGCAACAGCTCCGGGTCAGCACGGTTGTGGATTGCACATAGGGACTAATGGGTGGTAAGACCCACCAATGAGAACACGAAGGCAGGAAGCTACAGAGAGGGAACGATGAACTCCCCGGTCCAGCTGAAGACGAGGCCCACATCTGGAAAGACCCTGCAACCCATTCACAGGAAAAATTCATGGAAGCAGGTGTATCAAGTGACAACTCATTGACCTCATTTATTTCTCTGGCAAAATCTTGTATGTTGCTAACAGGAGATAGAAGATGGTAGAGAGGCAACAGCAAATTTTAGGAACCTTCTCATGACCTTCTACCTGGAAACTGCTGCAGGAGCCCTGTTTGGGGATTGACTTGAATTGCAGTTGACTATGAGCCGTGGAGATTTGGCCATTGTCGCCACCCGTAGTCTCACGGGATTTGTTGCGGGATCTCGAGTGACTTGGCCGAAATTGCTGATCGGGTCAGCGCCATCTTAGTGGTGTGTTTTGGCGTGTGTTAGTTGTTGTTAGAACCAGAGAGAAAAGTTATCAGAATAAAAAGCTGTTTGTCTCCAGTTCGCCTCTGAAGTTTTTCCCAGCGGCTCCGTTGCTCCAAGCGCTTCAGGCGGCAACAAACTGCCAACACTTCCTCACTGTCTTCTCCCCCTACCAAGATAATAATTTTCAGCAAAACTTGACCTCCAGGAAGAACAATTACTCTGACAATTTCCATTCATGCATGTACCTCCCAGCCTACCAGAGGTTTCCCGCTAGACCCCAGGAACTAGGTGATTAAACTTTGAGTATGAATGGCAGGGTGAGGAAAGCATTTTTTTTTTTCAATTTTTTAAAAAATATTTATTCATTGGCTTTAGTTGTACACAATGCGTTTATTTGTACGTGGTGCTGAGGATTGAAACTGGGCCATCCACGTGTTAGACGAGTGCTCTACTGCTGAGCCACAACCCCAGCCCTGGAAAGCATCATTTTTTAGAATAGGACTGAAATCTTTTTCATATAGAGGTTTAATCTCTGCTCTCAAAAACATTTCAGTATGTTCCAAATCTTCAGAAGAAAGGTTAAGTATTAGGGAAGGGAGGTTGAATTCTAGCAGTAATAGGGGCGGTGGGCGGGATCGCCAGCATGAAAATCTAGTCGGGGCCTAATTGCAGACCTCTCCCAGGTAACAGAGCCAACCCAGGGCATGTGAACACTTGCTATTGCATTAATTTCTTTGCTTTTCTATAACAAGGTAGCACTTGAACAAGGTAGCACATAATGTGGCTTCTATTTCACATCACTTTCCACATTTCTCCTTTTAAATATAAATCTATTTTTGTAAAAAGAAAAATAAAACCTGTGATGTGAGGCTGCTTGGGGGATGCTCAGTTATGTCTTCCTCTAGCAGGATACATATTTCCCTGTCCCTTTGCCTTGAGAAGTTGGCATCAGAAAAAGGCGTTGGCCCTAAAGAAAGAGCCATCCACGCCAAGCCAGAGACGCCGAAATGAACGGCTCCCTGGAGAACCTCCTCAGGAGCGCATCATTGTAGGAGCCCTAATTAAGGAGATAGCTAAGATTGCGGTTAGCTGTGGGCCATAAAGAGGTTCAGCATTACCACCTTCCATGGTCTCGCGAGACTTGGTCCGGGACATTGCGGATCGGGTCAGCGTCATTTGCATGATCTCGGGAGACTTGGCCCGGGGATTGTGGATCGTCGGTGCCATTGGTGGTGGTTGCAGGAGTGTGGATGGTGTTGGAGTTGCTGTTGGAGCTGGAGAGAGAAGCTGGCAGAATGAAGAGCCTGTTCGTTTCCAGTCTGCCTCTGAACTTATTCCCACGGGGTCGCTGCTCCAAGCAGCCATCGCTTCAGGCGGCGACACATCATGATGATTGCATCTGGGGCTTTCTCCTTGGAAGAGCTTATCCTCCTCGTAGAGGAGCTGATGGGAATGAAGCCCAGGGGGTGTCTCAACTAGAAGGCAGGGGTCACTTGGCAACAAAGGCAGGACCAAAACTCATGGGTTTGGGTCATTTGGATTCGAGACACATTCAAGCCCACCAAGTGGGGGATTTACTATTCCCCCCCCCCCTTTTTTTGAAGGGCAGATTTTAAAATAAAATCTCAGAGCAAAAAAAAATAATGTTTCATTACATAGCATTGTTTTAATAAATACTTCCTCTGAAAAAGAAATCCTTCTTCTGTATCCATACCCACACCATCACCTGGGAGTATTTTTTTCATGCTCTGTTTGCAAATGGTAGCCTGCTACATGTGACAAAACCTACATATGAGAATTTGCCATTTAAATGCTGCTACAGACCTACTCAAAGGCAAGAGGATGTTGGTTAGGTTAAAATGCAACAGGAATGAAAAGACACTCCACATGTTCAGTCTCCAAGGAAATGCAAATCTAAACTACAATGAGATACCGTTTCACATATGCCAGGAGAACCAAAAGTATTCTAAAAATGGGAAATGAGTGTTAGTGAAGCTAGGGAGAAACGGAGACCCTCTTACATTGCTGGTAGAAAGGAACTATACTGGGCTGGGGTTGTGGCTCAGTGGTAGAGCGCTCACCTAGCACGTGTGTGGCCTGGGTTCGAGCCTCAGCACCACGTAAACATAAATGTGTTGCACTGTGTACAACTAAAGCAAATAAATATTTGGGGAAAAAAAGAAAGAAACTATACTACTCTCACTGTGAAGTACACTTTGGTCTTCGCAATAAGGTAAAATATTATCATACAACCTGGCAATTCTACTCCTAGGCATACACCCAAGGAGATAGGTCTTTTGCTTATTTCTTGATGCAGGGTCTAAGTTGCCCAGACTGGCCTCAAACTTGCAATCTCCCTGCCTCAGGCTCCCAAGAAGCTGGGATTACAAACATAGTATTACCATCATGTTGGATTAGGTTTATACGCCAAAGAATTGTGAACCAGGACTCAAAAAATCTTGTTCACAAACGGTCATAGCAGTACTATTTACAATAGCCCAAAGGTAGAAACCACCCGAATTCCCATCAACAATGAATGGATACACAGAATGTGACATTTGTGCAATAGAATATCATTCACCCATAAAAACGAATGCAGTACCAACACGTGCTACAACATGGATAAATATCGAAAACATTACGCTAAGTAAAAAAAAAAAAAAAAAAAAAAAAGGGCTGGAGATGTGGCTCAGCGGCAGAGCGCTCGCCTCCCACGTGCGTGGCCCGGGTTCGATCCTCAGCACCACGTAAACATAAATGCATTGCATTGTGTACAACTGAAGTAAATAAATAAATATTTTAAATTTTTTTTTTTAAAAAAGACATAGCATCAGATACTGTATGATTCCATTCACATGAGATAACCAAAATAAGTAACTGAGCAGGGAGAGGGGGAGTTCGCCTTGGGGGATGGAAACATCCTGAGACTAGATGGGATGACAGCTGCAGCATACTGTGACAGCACTACACGACTGAATTACACCCTTTAAAACGGTCCATTCTGTCAGGCAATTTACCTCAAAAGATACGTAAATGGAGCCGGGCGCGGTGGCGCACGCCTGTCATCCCAGCACTTTGGGAGGCTGAGGCAGGAGGATCGCGAGTTCAAAGCCAGCCTCAGCAAAAGCGAGGTGCTAAAGCAACTCAGTGAGACCCTGTCTCTAAATAAAATACAAAAAAAGGGCTGGGGATGTGGCCCAGTGGTCGAGTGCCCCTGAGTTCAATCCCCGGTAACCACAAAAAAAAAAAAAAAAAAAAAAAAAAAAAAAAAAAAGAGATACATAAATGGGGAAGAAAATCCAGCAGAGGGCCCAGCTGGCAAGCATAGCACATCATCTGAAGCCCCTGACCAGGGCGTGGCAGGCCTTTGCTTTGGGTTGCTCAGTGGCCGCGCTCCCTGGAAGTCTGCGTTCAGCCTCGTGTGCCTGCGGTCCTGAGGCAGGGGAAAGTCAACTGGCACAACACCCTCTGAGCCGTTCTCCTGAGTGGCCCTGTTCTCTTCTTTCTTCTGCAGGGAGCGGCTGGTAGGCGTGGGTTATGTTTTCCCTCAATCAATTCTAAGAGCTTCTTCCACCTATAGGCTTATCTCAAAGAACAAGTAGCCTGGAGGTGGCTCCCGGGTTACCCCTGTGCAGGCCTGTGGGCTCCGGGCCGGAGCTTTCAGCATCTGTCGCGGTATTGCTGAGCATGCCCGTGGAGGGTCACTGCTGCTAATGTCCGCCCAAAGATGCCTGGAAGATGTCCCTTCCCCTTTGGTGTCACATCCTGAGTCCTAGACTAAACATCCATGCAACAAGTGCTTGGGTGCCAAACACCATTTCTAAGCTCTGCAGTAACCCGACAATTGTCTGATGGGACTGTCGTACTCCTACTCTTTGGCTGAGCTCCAGAAATGAGCGCAGCAGCAAGCCTGGCATGCCATGGGCTCCTCATAAATGCACATCTTCTTGAGAGCAATCATTTTCCGTCTTGAAATGTCAGACTGCAGCCTGTGCACACTCTAATCTCATGTAAATCATATCAAAAGCACCAGCTAAGCTCACTCACTGTACTGCCTTTTGTCAATCAGCGGTGTTTCAAATACCACTGGAAAAATTCTCAGAGAGACCACGGCCACAGGCAGGCTGGGTTATACATATCCTCTTCTCTCACTTGAAAAATGACAAAAATACTTTAAAAAAAAAAAAAAAAAAAAACCTTCATTTCACACACATTTTTGAGGACCTTCAGAATACAACACCCAGCACTGAACATAAAGAATAAAAAAGATATAAACTCAAGAACCCAAACATCTTACCCTCTTTCTGAAAAAGTCTACTTCTAAACCCAGAGACTAAGAACCCAAACAGGTTAGTAGATGGGCACCTCAAGGCCCAGTTCCCAGGGCAGGGTCCATTCTTTTGAATACCCTTTCTGATTGTCCCCGTCCATCTCTAATTATTCCTACCTGTGTCACTTCATTCTGCACATGTGGCTGCAGTGCTACTATATGCCTGTTTTCATATCCTACGTACCACTCGTGTTGATAAAGGAACCTATAGAAAGGTACGTGTGCAGCCTCACATCTTTCTCTGTGACTCACAGGCATCTGAGGGAGTCACGACCTTGCCACGTACCTGTCACCTCACTTTTCACAGCCCACCCATCTCTGTGTCCCAGGCTCCCCGCACCATCAGGCCTGGCCTGTGTCCTTGGTAAGGTCTCAAGAAGGCGAGCCCAAGGGGAAGGAAGCGATGTGCCCTGGTGACCGCACACTTCCCTTCTTGAGAAGTAGTGGCCATTCGACCCCTTCAGCCCCCACACTTGCAGAGCTCTCTCGAACCCTCTGACCTACGTGCTCGCCTCCATCCTCGCCCTTCCAAAGCGGACAGGTGGCGTGGTGCTCCCACTTTAGTGATGAGCAAAACTGAGACCCACAGTGGCAATGGACCTGGCGCACTGCTCACTTGTGCCCCTTACTTTGTTGGTCCCCTAGTGCCACACACCCCCCTTCTCCATCCCCACCTGCTCCCCAGGCGCCTCCTGCCCCGCTCCCTGCCTTCCAGTTAGATTTAGCCAATGGGGGGCCCTCCCCTCGCTCCCTCAGCAGACACAAGGGTCTCACTTTTCCTGACCTTGCCCCACCCTGCTGCTTCCCAGCACCCCACCCACACTTTTGCGAAGAGCCATTCCACTCCGTGCCCCTCAACTGCGCCCGGTGAAGGCACCATGTGTCCTGCTGGGATCCCAAGTGACACGAGTGACACGTCAGTCCTGTTCCCACCTTTTTTTAAATTATTTTTTATTCTAAGATGTTATAAATGACAGCAGAATGCATTACATTTCATATTACACATATAGAGCACTTCTTTACAGATCTCTGGTTGTATGCAAAGTATATTCACACCATTCGTGACTTCATACATGCACTTAGGGTAATGATATCCATCTCATTCTACATTTTTTTTTCCTTCACCCTTTTGCCCCCTTCCTACCCCTCCCTCCCCATTGGCCATTCTAGTGTTCCTCTAATCCTCCTATGCTCCCCATCCCAACCCGACTGTGAATTGGCCTCCTTATATCAGAGAAAACATTTGACATTTGGCTTTTGGGGATTGGCAAACTTCACTTAGCATTATATTCTCTAACTCCATCCATTTTCCTGCAAATGCCATGATTTTATTCTCTTATTGCTGAGTAATATTCCATTGTGTATATATACCACATTTTCTTTATCCATTCATCTACTGAAGGGCATCTAGTTTGGTTCCACAGTTTAGCTATTGTGAATTGTGCTGCTATCAACATTGATGTGGCTGTGTCCCTGTAGTATGCTGTTTTCAGGTCTTTTGGGTAAAGACCAAGGAGTGGGAGAGCTGGGTCATAAGGTGGTTCCATTCCAAGTTTTCCAAGGTATCTCCACACTGCTTTCCATATTGGCTGCACCATTTTGCAGTCCCACCAACAATGTATGAGTGTGCCTTTTTCCCCACATTCTCTCCAACATTTATTGTTGTTTGTATTCTTAATAGGTGCCATTCTGACTGGTGTGAGATGAAATCTTAGAGTGGTTTTGATTTGCATTTCTCTAATTGCCAGAGAGGTTGAGCATTTTTTCATGCCACCTTCTAATGCACTCATCCCTTGGGCTCCAACTCTGAACACTTGCCAATCCCCGAGTCCACCTCAGAGGAAAGAGCATCCTCATCGGGCACCCGCTGCCTGACACGTGAGGCCCTCCGGTGAGTGCCAAGACCCCAATCCAGCCCGCTGGGCCCTGCTGGCAGTGGGAGTCTTTACCTGCAGCAGCTGGAGCCCACTCTCAGTAAACAAGTCGGCTCCAGCTGCTGGGACAGGAGTGGAAGCAAGACAATGACTCATCAGAGAAGCTGCAGTCACTTGACCCCCTGTGACTCAGACAGACTTTGCCGTCAACAGAGCACTGAGCTGAATGAAAATGGAACAAACCAACGCTTTGCCTCCGAGACCCTGGCCACCAGGGAGTTGAAAGGCACTGGATATACTGGCCTAGTTGTCTCTGCTCAGCCAGTCTCCCTGCAAGACCTCCAGCTCCCTTGTTATCCCTCTCCCTGCACCCCCCCAAAAAATGTTGCTGAAAATGAAGCAGACACAGGTGCACTTTGAGATAGCAGCCAGGCCGCCAGCCAGCCATGCACTGTTTTAATCACTGTGGTCTCTGCATCCACAATAGCAAAGCCCTGCTTCTGCCGACTTCTAGTTCCAGCTGTAAATTGAATTTGAGAGGCTAGTGCCCTTACTGACTGGAGCTTGAGCCACTCGCTCCCCTCCTTCCTTCCTCTCTTGGTTAAGGCCCTTTCAGCTTTTGTAAGTGTGAGGCCTATGCCACTGACCTGGACTTGGGAGCGTCTTAGCAGAAGAGCCAGGTAACAAGTTCAAGGAGGACCCCGCGCAAGGACCAGGTGCCAACTCGTGTCCGGCCTTCGCTTCCACTACTCCATTCAATTATCATAACCAGGGTAGACCCCGGGGGTGTCTGTTTTTGTTTATGTTTTTACAAATGAAGACAGGCTCAGATAAGTGATTGGCTATGATCACATAGGTAATAATAGAAAAAGGAATTTAAAACCCAGTCTATCTGTCCCCCAACTTCAGACTTTTAATCATCATTCTATTTCTGTGTATATTTAATCACTCACTTTTCAAAATTCAGAATTCTTCAACTCCAAGGGAAAAAAATCCCAAGATAGCAAAACATGCCCTATTAGTTTTTGCAGTTAAGTTTAGCATTCATTTATTGAACACATACTATGCCCTAGGTACAGTGAAATATGCCAGGGGCACAAAGGTAGAAAAGATGGTCTCCACTTTCAAAGAGTTCCCAATCTAATTAGAGGAGCAGCTTCTGAACTTCTTTCTAGGATCCTGGATTCTCTTTGGTCTCGTAAAAATGAATTTTTACCTTTAATGTCAACATCAAGGCTGAGGGGATTCTGCTTCTTATTCAACAACTATAAGATGAGAAAAGGAACAATTATGTGAATATTTTAGGGAAAAAAAGGGGAAGGATCAGCACATTGGCCCGACTGGTCATTAGGGAACAAGAGACAAATATTTGAAATAAGAACAGTTTCTAAAAGTCTAGCATCACACCAGCTACCCAGCAGATTCACGGAGCAACAATTTCCTGAACACTCCCAAGCTACAAACTGTGCCAAGCACTTTCACTCTAGTGAGTAGAAAGACCCATCAATCAACAATTACAACTCAATAAGAGGGAAAAAAAAAAAACTGCATATCATAACTCCCACACGAAAACAGAAGAGTCTAATGAACAGAGAGGCCAGCAGGGAAGAAGGGGGCAGGTTAAACAGAAAGAGGAGAGAAGCGATATTTGAGTCAAGACCTGAAGCAGGAGGTAGCCAAGGGGAGGCTGGAGAAGAACCCCAGAAAATGCATGGTTCACGTGAAGGAATGGTGACAAAGAACCTCAGGTCTTTGAGTGGGCACCACTGAACTCGTACCTGAAGTTCACACCTTTAAAGTCACCCAAGATGTTTTTAATTTTGTGTTTTTTTAAATAGGCAATACAGTCATGATTTGAAAACTAAGCCATATGAAAGGAAATCCATGAAAAACTGGGAATGGAACCACCCTATGACCCAGCCATCCCACTCCTGGGCCTATTCTCAAAGGACTCAAAAACAGCATATTACAGTGACACAGCCACTTCAATGTTTATAGCAGCACAATTCACAATAGCTAGGTTGTGGAACCAACCTAGATGTCCCTCAGTTGATGAATGGATAAAGAAAATGTGGTATGTATACAAAATGGAATTTTACTCAGCAATAAAAGAAAATAAAATAATGGCATTTGCAGGTAAATGGATGAAGTTGGAGAATATAATGCTAAGTGAAATTAGTCAATCTCAAAAATCCAAATACCGAATGTTTCCTCTGATACAAGGAGGCTGGTTCACAGTGTTGTTGGGTCGGGGTACATAGGAGGATTAGAGGAACACTAGAATGGTCAAAGGGAAGGGAGTGGAAGGGAGGGAGCAAGGGGACAAGGGGGAAAAAAAGTGGTTGAATGAAATGGATATCATTATTCTAAATGCATGATTGAAGACTTGAATGCTGCGAATATACTTTGTATACAAACAGTTGTATGTAAAAAGATGCTATATATGTGCACTATGAATTGTAATACATACTATTATAAATTTTTAAAAAAAGAAAAAAGAAAGGAAATCCATGAAATAATCTTGTTCCTGTGCCCATCTTCCTCCTCCCAACCCTGCCTTCCCATCCCCACCCCTAGGTAATGACCGGTAACAGCACTTTCTATGTCTTTCCACCACTTTTTTTTTTTTTTTTTTTTTTTTAGTTGTAGTTGAACACAATACCTTTATTTTATTTATTTATTTTTATGTGGTCCTGAGGATCGAACCCAGGGCTGCGCACATGCTAGGCGAGCGCTCTACCGCTGAGCCACAACCCCAGTCCCCACCACATCTTTATGCAAACAAGAGCCAAAACACTGTGTACATGATTCAAGTCTTTCTGAATATGCATGCAGGTTTTATTACGGTCAAGCATTGGATTTCTTATGAAAAGTACAAAAACTCATTTTAACAATCAAAAGGATGATTTCCTCGCACTATCGTTATTCTTCAGGAATGAGCACTCCTATGCACTGTTACGCAAGTGGTCACACCCCCATTGTACACATCAAGGGTAACGGGACTTGGAAAGGTCACGTAACTCCTCGAGGTGGAGACAGAGAGTGCGTGGCAGAAGCAGGAGGCTGTCCCTGCCTTGCGCCCAATTACTGGAGCTAAAAACCCCGAGTCTTCCTCGGGCTCCTCACATCGGGCAATCACCCAGTCCTACGGGTTCAGATCCATCCCCTTCTCCACCACCACCATCGCTGCTCCTCTGTGGCCCTCATCTCTCACCCAACGGGTAACACTGGCGTCCCAGGTCTCTCTCCAGGCTGGTGCCATCTTCTGTTGCCAGTGACCCTTCTAACACACAGGCCCTTGCACCGCCCCACCTCAAATCCTCCGTGGCTCCCAGCTGCTCAGTCTGAAGCCAACTCCCCTCGCCTGGTGGCGCCCCAGCCACGTACCTTATCACTGGCTGCCGAGAAGTCAGACCACACCAGGGTCCAGGAGTCTGCCAGCCCTCCCCTGCTCTGGGGCGTCCTAGCCAACCCTCCTCTGAGGGCACGCGCCTCTCTTGGCGAATGCCTGCCCCTCAGCTCAGGTGATGCCGTTTCTGGAAGCTGTTCTCGTCTCCCCCAGGTAGCCCTGGACCACCTTCTCCTGGGATGTTCACTGTTTTTCTGCTATGGTTTGAACCTCTGCTCCCCAGGACTCCGGTGTTAAGAGCTTGATCCCCGAATACCCTCGAGTGGTCTTTGGTCTGGGTCTCTGGGAGGCGCTCATCAGAGCAGAGCCCTCGGGAATGGAGGATGGAGTAGTGAGACCTCAGAGGAGTGGCGTCATCATGAAGTCCTGCTCTCTGCCATGCTTGTTCTGCCCACACGATGACCTGTGCCACCCCTTTAGAAGACCGGATATGGCCCCTTGACCTTGGCCTTGCCAGCCTTTAGAAATGTAGGAAATGAACCCTTTTTTCTGATATTCCCCACTACCAGGCCTTCTGTTATAGCAATAGAAAATGGACTAAAAGAATACCAATACTAAAGCAGACATCGAAGACTAATTCATGGTTTGTGTGTGTTTCTCTACTGATGTCTTCAAGTAAAAAACTACTTTCCTTCTCACTTCAGATCCACAATCCCTAGCATGTAGTTTTTGAGTGTTCTTTATATATGAATGACTCCAGATCATAAGCTCTTTTCATGTCTTATTCCAGAATTTCTCCCTAAGTAGCCCAGTGTCACCGCCATGTGTGTTCATAAGGAACAGAATTGAACAGAGCTGCTTGCCCTGTGGGCACACAATCCAGTGTGCAGTAGGAGTGAAAGAGGGTCCCTATTTTGAGGTAATCATCCAGGAAGAGGATGATGTGGTGATCCCGTGTTATGGTTTGGATGTAAGGTGTCCGACAATGTGAGACAATGCAAGAAGGTTCAGAGAGTGTAGGAGCCCTAATTAAGGAGATAGCTAAGATTGCGGTTAGCTGTGAGCCATAAAGATGTCAAGCATTACCACCTTGCATGGTGTCACGAGACTTGGCCCAGGACATTGCAGATCGGGTCAGCGCCATTTGCATGATCTCGCGGGACTTGGCCAGGGACATTGCAGACGGGGTCGGAGCCATTTTTGGTGTGTGGTTGGAGGAGTGTAGATGGCGTGTTGGAGTTGTTGTTGGAGCCAGAGAGAGAAGAGAGCAGAATAAAGAGCCTGTTTGTTTCCAGTCTGCCTCTGAACTTATTCCCACAGCGTAGTTGCTCCAAGCGGCAATCGCTTCAGGCAGTGACAAGAGAGGGGCTGAGGCTGTGGCTCGGTGTGGTAGAGCGCTTGCATTGCATGTGTGAGGCACTGGCTCAGCACCACATAAAAGTAAATAAAGATATTGTGTCAATCTACAATTTAAAAATATTAAAGAAATTTCAGAGGAGAAATGATTGGGTTGTGAGAGTCTTAACTCAGTGAATTAATCCTCTGATAGGGATTAACTGGGTGGTAACTGAAGTTACTGAAGTAGGGTGTGGCTGGAGGAGGTGGGAATTAGGGCATGGCTTTGGGTATGTATTTGTATCTGGAGAGCAGAGTCCTTCTGTCTGCTTCTGGATCACCATGATGTGAGCCATTTCCCTCTGCCACACGCTCTACCATCACGTTCAGCCTCATCTCAAGCCCTGAGAAATGGAGCCAGCCTTCCGTGGACCGAGACCTGTGAAACCATGAGCCCTCAAATAAACTTTTCCTTCTCTAAACTTGTTCTGGTCAGATCCTTTGGTCACAAGAGCGAAAAAAGCCAACTCACACACCCCGAAATGAAGGAAACGGGTCAGAAAGGCAGATTCTCAGTACTTCCGAAGAAGTAGGCCCTTCAGCAGGTCCAGATTCAAACAGGTGTATGTGCACTCAGGCTCAATAAGCTGTGTTAATCATCACCAGTCAACTAGTCTTATGCTACCATATGCAGTCAAGAACGTAAATATTAAGGGCCCAGGATTCCTGAAGAAATGATACCGCAAGTTCTGGGAATGTAAAGAGCAATTCTTTTAATTATTGATTCAGAATCTTAGATGAATCTAAGAATCATTTCACCAGGTTTTTTTTGTTGTAAGTTTTGGGGGACCTGACACACTGCTGCCGATTCAGTGTTACCCAGAAGTTTCCTTTTCTAACGGGCAACCAAAGTGATAATTATGTAGGTGATGCTTGAAGTGGTCTTCAAACCTTTTATCATATATGCCATGTGTTTACTTTTTATTTACAAATTATATGTTTCCAAGCCAGGCGCGGTGGTGCACGCCTGTAATCCCAGCACTTTGGGAGGCTGAGGCAGGAGGATCGTGAGTTCAAAGCCAGCCTCAGCAATGGCGAGGCTCTTAGCAACTCAGTGAGACCCTATCTCTAAATAAAAAATACAAAAAAGGGCTGGGGATGTGACCCAGTGGTCGAGTGCCCCTGAGTTCAATCCCTGATACCACAAAAAAAAAAAAAAAAAAAAAAAAAATTATATGTTTCCAGATCTATAACATGCACTCAAAAATTTAAGGATGAAGAGCCGGGTGCGGTGGCGCACGCCTGTAATCCCAGCACTTTGGGAGGCTGAGGCAGGAGGATCGCGAGTTCAAAGCCAGCCTCAGCAATGGCGAGGCACTTAGCAACTCAGTGAGACCCTGTCTCTAAATAAAAAAATACAAAAAAAGGGGCTGGGGATGTGGCCCAGTGGTCGAGTGCCCCTGAGTTCAATCCCTGGTACCACCAAAAAAAAAAAAAAAAAAAATTTAAGGATGAAAATAAAATCTAAACTGAATTTCTAATATTGTCTTCCTATTCATCAATGTATCATACCCAGTGTGTCTTAATGTTCATCCCGAGTATGAAGGCTTCCTCTTAATGAGTATCAGCTTAGTGATCTTGAGGGCCTTGTTCAAGGAGATATCCAACTTCAAAAGTGAAAGAAACATCTATTGAAGTCTGTGTGTGGGTACTGTGCAAGGCCATTTGACCTTTATTATCTCATTTAACCCTCTCACTAGCCGTGTAAGATAGGCATTGTTAATGTCCTACATGGATAATGTGCTTTGAATGTGATCCCCAAAGTTCCTGTATTGAAAATTCAATCCCCAGTGCAATTATATTGGGAAGTGGGCACTTTAAGGGCTGATTAGATCTCGAGGGCTCCATGCTTGTGAATGGATTCCTGTTACTGTGGGAGTGGAGTCGTTATCACATGGAGTGGGTTTCTGATAAAAAATGTTTGGCCTCCCTCCTCACTGCCATCTTGAGCTCTCCTGCCCTTCCACCTTCTGCCATGGGATGACAGAGCAGGAAGACCCTCACCAGACACCAGTGCACGCTCTGAGATGTCTCAGCCTCCAGAACAGCGAGCCAAACAAATTTCTCCTGTTTATAAAGTACCCAGTCCATCCTACTCTGTTATAGCAACACGAAACATACGAGAAGAATCGGTGCCAAGGAGCAGGGCTGCTGCTATACCAAACAACTGAAAATGCAGCTTTGGAACTAGGTCATGGGTAAAGGTTTGAATTTGGTGATATAGGCCAGAAAAAGCCTAGATTGCAACAACTAGAGTATTCAAGATGATTACAGCAAGGGCTCAGAAGAAGAAACGCGGCACAGCCTGGAACGTCTTAGAGCTCACAGGGGCAGGGGTCAGAATGTCAGTAGAAATCTGTGGACAGTCATAGCCGTTTTAATGGGGTGTCAGATGGAGATGAGGAATAAGGTACCAGGAAGGAGTACAGACCAACTGAGAACTGGGCAGAACTGGTCCATGCCCCAGAATGTCACGGAAGGCACGATTAAACAGGAATGAACTAGAGTATCTGGCAGGAGGAATTTCTAGGCAGCTGCATGGCGACTTTCAACGATACAGTAAGATGCGAGAGGAAAGAAACTGTTTCAAGACAGAACTTACATTCAAAGGGAAATAGTCACGAAAATATGGAAAATTTACAGCCTGGCCAGGTACAGAGCGAGGAGGTGTGTTTAGGAGAGCAAATCCAGGGTGTAGCCAAATGACCCTCTGGCTGCCGTCCCTCGAGGGGAGACAGGAGCAGTCATCAAGACCCTGAAGGCATGGCAGCCTCTACCCATGTTGGAGGGCTTTGCAGTCTGGAGACCCAGGCAGAAATTTGCCACAGGGGAGGAGCCACAGCAGAGAGTCCCTGCCAGGGCAATGTCTCAGGGGCAGTAGAAGGGCTGCTCCCCAGACCCCACACCTGTATCTACCAGCACGTACCATTGGCCTTGGAGAGCTATGGTCAGGACACCCCACACCAAGACAGCTGAAGCTCTGATTGATATTAACACCACAGAGAAGTGTTATTAATATTCATTGCAAATGAGGATCTTGAAGCCGAGAGCTGCATAACTTGCCTAATGTCTCATGGACAACAATGAGGACAACGGAATTTGAATCCAGCTGTTTTGTTTTTCACTATATTGAATATATCGTTGAAGAGTATATTTTGACTGCAAGCGACAGAAATCCAATTACCTGATTTAACTAAATAGTGGCTTAGTTTTTCATATAACAACAACACAATATCCCCATATATGAAATCCAGGCTGGCAAAGTCCCTGTCTCTCTGGGGACACAGATCCTTTCTCTTTTTCCGACCCGCCATCCTTAGCAAGTGGCTTTCATCATGAAATGACCATCCTACCTCCAAGCATCAGAACCACGTTCCTAGCAGAATTTTAAAAAAAAAAAAAAAAAATGGGAAAAAGTACAAAAGGCAAAAGATAAAAGCCAACAGGCCTTCCAGACTCAGCCCCGTTCAAGCCTCCCAGAAGCCCTACCTGGTTACTTGATCCTGCATCCCATTGGCCAAAAACTGTGCCACACGCCACCGGTAGTTGCAGGCTGTGTATTTTAAAGTGGGGGAGGGGATTTCTCGTAGGAAAGAGGATGGACGTGGGGAGGCACAGGGAACATCCGCCTCCCCCAGCATGACCACACCCGGAGGCTGCTGCTGGAGCTAACAGCTCCCACATCCCCCCAAGGGCATCTTCAAGTCAGATAGCCTGTATCCCGTGCAAGGCAGGAACCCAGCCTACCTGACCATGACCAGGTGCTTATCCAGCGCACGCTTGAAACTGCAGCGCAGGGGACGGTCACCATTTGACTCTGAAATCGAGTCCACTTGAAAGAGGCTTTAATTGTTGAAATTTCCCTTCTGGTAATAATTGCTACATATCATGTGTACTATTTTACCGTAGCTGCTTAGGACTGGGGCGGTCCTTCATCTCTATACCCGGCACAGCTGACGTGAAAGAAAGACTCAAGGAAAGATTCAGGCCATCGATGGAGAAAAAAATCCCCCCACACACTGAGATTAAATGATTCTTCTAGCCATTAAAAAAAAATCTTCTCTCTCTCCCGGGCCCATCCATTCAACTGTGCTGTTGCGTTCAATTAACAAGCAGCATGAAAAGTGAAATACCAGGGTCACATCCCAGGAGAGGGGCAGGACCACGAGGCCCTGCCGAGCGCTGGAAGTAAAGCCCTGATGGGGAGGAAGCAGATGTGCTTCAGAGAGCGCTCGTGCGCCTGACCACAGGGCTGGGAGAAGCGGGACTCCTGCAGGGCCGTCTCCAGCCCCAGTCCACTACCTTCCCTCCAACGTGTGCCCACCCGCGTTCCCACCGCTGTCTTGGGTAAATGCCTGCGGCCATGACCCAGGGGACCCAAGCAAATGGTGTGTGGGTGTTCTCAAATGATCGTCTCTCTGGAACCGTGGCCTTTCCACCACTTTTCTCTAGGGCAACTACCTCCCAGACAGGACACTGTCACCACATCCCCTGGTTTGTTTACATACACAAGTTAATTTTCACTCCAAAGTACACAGGGAGTAGGAGGGCACAAACTAAGTGGAGACGCAAGTTCACAAGGTTCAAGGGTTGTGGGGTCCAGTGGCTAAAGCCAAGAGCCCCAATGAGGCAGGACAAGGGCCATCTTGTGATGGCGTCATTCTCCAGGATGCTGGCTGCTTACCAGTAAGGGGAGGATAGCAGGATGACCTCCTCAGACGCCCCACTGTCTGGATTTCACCTGATCCCCACCACCAAATACCATTCACGTAGGAATTTGGGGATTTCGTTTCTAGTACATGAACTTTGGAGGCCACGTCCAGGCCACAACACCAATGGTTCTTTGCCATTTCTAACTCTCCCCCACTCTGGATCCAAGTCTCAAAGATGCAACAGTGGTTAGAATTGAGCTCAAGTGTGTCCAGTGAAATAGATAGAATAATACAGGTGCTTTAATATGTCATTTTCAGCCGGGCGCAGGGGTGCACGCCTGTAATCCCAGCATTTAGGAGGCTGAAGCAGGAGGATTGTGAGTTCAAAGCCAGCCTCAGCAATGGCAAGGCATTTAGCAACTCAGTGAGACCCTGTCTCTATTAAAATTCAAAAAAGGGCTGGGGATGCGGCCCAGTGGTCGAGTGCCCCCAAGTTCAATCCCCAGTACCAAAAAAAGAAGTCTTTAATATGTAATTTTGTGGAAGCAACCTAGATGCCCTTCAGTAGATGAATGGATAAAGAAAATGTGATATATACACAATGGAATATTACTCAGCAATAAAATAATGGCATTCCCAGGTAAATGGATGAAGTTGGAGAATATAATGCTAAATGAAGTCAGCCAATCCCCAAAATCCAAATGCAGAATGTTTTCTCTGATACAAGGAGGCTGGTTCACAGTGGGGTTAGGACAGGGAGCATAGGAGGATTAGAGGAACACTAGAAAGGCCAATGGGGAGGAAAGGCAAGGGAGGGGGCAAAAGGGTAAAAAAAAAAATAGATGGTAGAATGAGATGGATATCATTATCCTAAGTGTATGTATGAAGACATGAATGGTGAGAATATAGTTTCTACACAACCAGAGATATGTAAAAATGTGCTCTATAAGTGTAATATGAATTGTAATGCATTCTGCTGTCATATATAACAACTTCAAATTTTAAAAAAAGGAAAAAATCATTTGTGAGAAAACAAAAGCAAACACCAGACACAGATAAGAATTATAGAAAAAGGACTTTAGGGGCCGGGGTTGTGGTTCAGTGGTAGAGCACTTGCCTAGCATGCATGAGGCACTGGGTTCTATCCCCAGCACCACATAAAAATAAATAAAATAAAGGTATTGTGTCCATTTACAACTAAAAAAAGAAAACGAAAAAAGGACATTAAAACAATTGTTAGAACTGTTTCACACATTTAAGAAGTTAGACGCAGTGAGATTTATATGACATGAAAACCCAAATCAAACTTCTAAATATGAAAACTATAATGCCTGAGATAAAAAATACAATTGATGGGATTAATGACAGATTAAAAATTGCAAAAGAAAGCATGAGTAACTTTAAAAACATAACCGAAATTATCTGAAGTTAAATGTGGGGAAAAGAGAATGAGCAAAAAATATATATATAATAATAATGAATGGAGCACAAATGAGCTGTGGGACAACCTCAAGAACCCCAAGATATGTGTGACCAAAGGAGAGAAAGAACAGAAAATATTTGGAAAAAAATGGCAAAATATTTAAAAACTGATGAAAATTATAAATGCTTAGGCAAATGCTCATCACCTTATGATAGAGTCACAACCTGATAATCCCATAATTTGAAAAATCACTGTGAATTGAAAATGCATCTCACACACCTACTGTGCCCATGAACAACAACATGGTTTAGCAGTACAGTACCTGCTAAATTACTGATAGCAATTATTGATAGTTGACCCTTTGATTGTATGGTTGATAAGAACTAGCACTAAAGAGTTATGTTACTGTTTATCACTAACCCAGGGGGGAAAAAAATCAAAATGCAAACTCTAAAGTATGGTTTCTGCTGAATGTATATTGTTTTTTGCATTAATCATAAAGTACAAAAAGTATAAGCTGAACCTCCATAAGGCAGGGACTATCTAAAAAGCTCAATATTCCCAAGCAAAAACTATGCCAAAGCACATTATAATCACGTTGCTCAGAACAGTGGTAAAGAAAATCTTAAAATTAGCAAAGGAAAAAAGATACCATATAAACAGTGGCGCACGCCTGTAATCCCAGCACTTGGGAGGCTGAGCAGGAGGATCCCGAGTTCAAAGCCAGCCTCAGCAATGGTGAGGCACTTAGCAACTCAGTGAGACCCTGTCTCTAATAAAATAAAAAAAAAAAGGGGGGGGGGGGCTGAGGATGTGACCCAGTGGTTGAGTGCCCGAGTTCAATCCCTGGTACCCAAAAAAAAAAAAAAAAAAAAAAAAAAAAAAAGCACATAAAAAGATAGAGATAACATGTTTCTGGTTAGAAACAACATAAAACCAAAAGATAGTGGAGTAAAATCTTTAAAAATATTGAAATAGAAGAAGCAGGTAACTTAAAATTCTACACCCAGTGAAAATATCTTCAGAAAACAAAAGCAAAATAAATATTTTCTTATACATTAAAAACTTTGCTGAGGGGCTGGGATTGTGGAGACCCTTAGCGGTAGAGCGAGTCTCCCTGCTCGCCTCGCATGTGTGCGGCCCGGGTTCAATCCTCAGCACCACATAGGCATGAATGCATTGTGTACAGCTAAAGCAAATTAAAAAAAAAAAAAAAAAAAAAAGCTGAAGCTGCTGGGCACAGTGGTGCATGCCTAGAATCCCAGCAGCATGGGAGGCTGAGACAGGAGGATTGCGAGTTCAGAACCAGCCTCAGCAACAGCGAGGCCCTAAGCAACTCAGTGAGACCCTGTCTCTAACTAAAATACAAAATAGGGCTGGGGATGTGGCTCAGTGGCGGAATGCCCCCAAGTTCAATCCCTGGTACCAAAAAAAAAAAAAAAGCTGAAGTCATTTAAGGAAAGCATGCTACAAAAATATGTGAAAGTCCTTCAGGCAGGAGAAATGATGTCAGCAAACGACAGCAGATACCATACAGAGACTTCAATCCACACAAGAGCAGTGAGCCTCAGAAATGGTGACTATGTGGGTAATAAACTTTTTCTATTTAAATCTATTTAAAAGTAATTTGCTGTTTAAAAAGAAACTGATGTTTTTAAAGTGTTGTGCTGATCATGAATGCCAAAATAAAACCCACGATGCCAACAGCATGAAGGCCGGCGGCGGTCAACTCACGGATGGCTTCCGACAGCACACATGAAGTGCTGCACTGTCCCTCGAGAATGAGCCGGATCCTAGTGTGACCGCAGCTTAGACTTTCCATAGGTGACCGTATCAGGTCAGAAACGTACCTTCCATTCCAAGCCCACTAAGAATTTCTCCTCTTTTTATATCAAAAATGGATGCTGCATTTTGTCAAACACTTTTTCTGCATTTATTCTGTGTGACCTTGGGTTGGCCTTGGATCTTGGATATGGATCAAAAGCAAGACCCATAAAAGAAAAAAACTGCTAAACTGGATTGTATCAAAATAAGTACACATCTATTCTTCAAAAGACACTGTTAAGAAAATTAAAAGGCCACAAGAGGAAACGTGCAAATATTATGTGTGCTAAAGACAAGTTTAGCTGATACAAGGAACTCACAAAATTCAACAAGAAAGTAAACCTGATTTATAATGGACAGCGGATTTGAACACACAGTTTGCCAAACAGGAAATGCACGTGGCAAATAAACACGAGAAGATGCTTAAGACCATTAGTTATCATGACTACACAACCTTTAGGACATCAAAAAAGACGACCGCCGGGCGCGGTGGCGCACGCCCTGTCATCCCAGCACTTTGGGAGGCTGAGGCAGGAGGATCGCGAGTTCAAAGCCAGCCTCAGCAATGGCGAGGCACTTAGCAACTCAGTGAGACCCTGTCTCTAAATAAAATACAAAAAAGGGCTGGGGATGTGACCCAGTGGTCGAGTGCCCCTGAGTTCAATCCCCCTGGTACCACAAAAAAAAAAAAAAAAAGACGACCATACCAAGTGTTGGCCACTGGGCTCTCCCTCATACACTGCTGGTGGCAATGTAACATAATACAACCACTTTGGACAACAGTTTGGTAACGTTCCGAAAAGTTCAGTATGTGCCTACCATACACACATTCATGCCAAGAGAAATGAAAGCATATGTCCACTCAAACTTGGCCATTAATGTTCACAGCAGATTTACTTATTATAACTAAAATCTGCAAATGACTTCATTTTCACCAAAATGTGAATGGAATAAAGAACCTGTGGTATATCCATGGAATATTCCTAGCAACGAAAAAAAAAAAAATCAATGAACCATTGATATACACAACATAGCGAATCACAAAATTACACAGAGTGAAAACAGTACAATAAAGAGTACATGCTATGAGCCGGGCACGGTGGCGCATGCCTGTAATCCCAGCACTTTGGGAGCTGAGTCAGGAGGATCGCGAGTTCAAAAAGCCAGCCTCAGCAATGGCGAGGCACTTAGCAACTCAGTGAGACCCTGTCTCTAATAAAATACAAAAAAAGGGCTGGGGATGTGGCCCAGTGGTCTAGTGCCGCTGAGTTCAATCCCCAGTACCAAAAAGAAAAAGAAAAAGAGTACATGCTATGTAATTAAAACATCCTAGAAAGTGTAAATCAATCTCTAGTATGAGAAAGCAAGGTATTGGTTGCCTAAGGACAAGAAGATGGGAGAGGGCTGGGGTTGTGGCTCAGCGGCAAAGCGCGTGCCTAGCACGTGCGCGGCCCGGGTTTGATCCTCAGCTCCACATAAAGACAAATGCATTGTGTACAACTAAAACAAATAAATAAATATTAAAAAAAAAAAAAAGATGGGAGAAATGAGATGAAGGGATTAGCGGGAACCTGAGGTGAATTTGGGGAGTGATGTGATGGATATATTCATCTTGGCTGTGGTGATTTCTTGGATGTACACACGTGTTAAAGCTTCTCAAATTGCATTATGAAACACGTGCAGCTTGTTATATGTCACTTACAACTCAATAAAGCTGCTTTTTAAAATTACATATTATAGTCCCCCTCGCATAGTAGGTCCTCATGAAGTTAATTCACCTGTTAGCAGCAATTTTTCACAACTATAAACTAATGGGATCTTAATTCCTGATTTGAAGAACTCTTTCTTGCCAGAAAAGTAGGAGACATTTTTGAGAGGCTCAAGTGCTCAGTCACCTCTGCTGTTCCGTTTCCCCGAGCCTGGCAGCCTTCTCTATCAACAATGACCCAAGGGCACAGTGAACAAGACCAGCCGGGCCTCACTCCTCTTGCCCTCCGCCCCCACAGCCATAGCCTTCTCATCTCAACCCAACTTGGTGGCTCATCCGAACACTGGATTATGTTTATACTGTCCACGTACAGTGCCTATGTGTGACTAGTACTGACCAAAGGCTGGAAGAGGGAAGGCTTGAAGGAAAGGATCCAAGTTTCTATCCTTGCACCTATATGCCTGCAAGGTGACCTCCAGCCCCTGCAAGTAGTGAAGACACAGCTTAGTCTCAACAAAGGATTCTGAGCCAAGGTGCACCTGATAAAGGCATGGAGCACAGGGCTGGAAGACACTGCTTTGCTTGTCAGGGGAGGGTGAATGTCCTTGAGTGCAAAGCCGGTGCAGGGTCAGGCAGAAGTGGGAGACCCTGAGGGGACCGTCCTGGTCTCGTCCCCAAGCATTCTCTTAGAAGATGATGAAGTGCATCTCGGGACAGGAGGGAGCTGGGAGCCCTCTGCAGTTCTAAACAGAGTCCAGAGATCTGGTACACAGAGGACAGGAGGTAATGCATTTCTAATTTGGCACCTGGAGTGTTTTTGCAGCTTCTTGATTGCCAAGAGATGGAACCAGTGCTCTCAGGGAGAGAACAGGAGCAGCGACACAGGCCATCATCATCAGCTGACAAGACAGAGACCAGAGCAGAAGGTTGAGAAGCATGCTAAACACCAAGACTGATGGATGGGCCAGGGTAGTTACTATGCAACTAGGAGCAAAAGTTAGGGACTCCAGCTGGGCATGGTGGCGCACGCCTGTAATCCCAGCACTTGGGAGGCTGAGGCAGGAGGATCGCGAGTTCAAAGCCAGCCTCAGCAATGGCGAGGCACTTAGCAACTCAGTGAGACCCTGTCTCTAAAAAAAAAAAAAAAAAAAAAAAAAAAAAAGGGCTGGGGATGTGGCCCAGTGGTCGAGTGCCCCCGAGTTCAATCCCCAGTACCAAAAAAAAAAAAAAAAGAGTACATGCTATGTAATTAAAACATCCTAGAAAGTGTAAATCAATCTCTAGTATGAGAAAGCAAGGTATTGGTTGCCTAAGGACAAGAAGATGGGAGAGGGCTGGGGTTGTGGCTCAGCGGCAAAGCGCGTGCCTAGCACGTGCGCGGCCCGGGTTTGATCCTCAGCTCCACATAAAGACAAATGCATTGTGTACAACTAAAACAAATAAATAAATATTAAAAAAAAAAAAAAGATGGGAGAGAAATGAGATGAAGGGATTAGCGGGGAACCTGAGGTGAATTTGGGGAGTGATGGATATATTCATCTTGGCTGTGGTGATTTCTTGGATGTACACACGTGTTAAAGCTTCTCAAATTGCATTATGAAACACGTGCAGCTTGTTATATGTCACTTACAACTCAATAAAGCTGCTTTTTAAAATTACATATTATAGTCCCCCTCGCATAGTAGGTCCTCATGAAGTTAATTCACCTGTTAGCAGCAATTTTTCACAACTATAAACTAATGGGATCTTAATTCCTGATTTGAAGAACTCTTTCTTGCCAGAAAAGTAGGAGACATTTTTGAGAGGCTCAAGTGCTCAGTCACCTCTGCTGTTCCGTTTCCCCGAGCCTGGCAGCCTTCTCTATCAACAATGACCCAAGGGCACAGTGAACAAGACCAGCCGGGCCTCACTCCTCTTGCCCTCCGCCCCCACAGCCATAGCCTTCTCATCTCAACCCAACTTGGTGGCTCATCCGAACACTGGATTATGTTTATACTGTCCACGTACAGTGCCTATGTGTGACTAGTACTGACCAAAGGCTGGAAGAGGGAAGGCTTGAAGGAAAGGATCCAAGTTTCTATCCTTGCACCTATATGCCTGCAAGGTGACCTCCAGCCCCTGCAAGTAGTGAAGACACAGCTTAGTCTCAACAAAGGATTCTGAGCCAAGGTGCACCTGATAAAGGCATGGAGCACAGGGCTGGAAGACACTGCTTTGCTTGTCAGGGGAGGGTGAATGTCCTTGAGTGCAAAGCCGGTGCAGGGTCAGGCAGAAGTGGGAGACCCTGAGGGGACCGTCCTGGTCTCGTCCCCAAGCATTCTCTTAGAAGATGATGAAGTGCATCTCGGGACAGGAGGGAGCTGGGAGCCCTCTGCAGTTCTAAACAGAGTCCAGAGATCTGGTACACAGAGGACAGGAGGTAATGCATTTCTAATTTGGCACCTGGAGTGTTTTGCAGCTTCTTGATTGCCAAGAGATGGAACCAGTGCTCTCAGGGAGAGAACAGGAGCAGCGACACAGGCCATCATCATCAGCTGACAAGACAGAGACCAGAGCAGAAGGTTGAGAAGCATGCTAAACACCAAGACTGATGGATGGGGCCAGGGTAGTTACTATGCAACTAGGAGCAAAAGTTAGGGACTCCAGCTGGGCATGGTGGCGCACGCCTGTAATCCCAGCACTTGGGAGGCTGAGGCAGGAGGATCGCGAGTTCAAAGCCAGCCTCAGCAATGGCGAGGCACTTAGCAACTCAGTGAGACCCTGTCTCTAAAAAAAAAAAAAAAAAAAAAAAAAAAAAGGGCTGGGGATGTGGCCCAGTGGTCGAGTGCCCCCGAGTTCAATCCCCAGTACCAAAAAAAAAAAAAAAAAAAAAAAAGTTGGGGACTCCATCATTAATGTGACCTCATTTGTCTGTACCCACAGATGAGTGGGAAAGGAAATCTGGGATATGTCCATGAGAGAAAGATCTCATCGCCAGGAGTAAGCTGGAACAATCATCTCTAAGCATTCTTTAAGAGTCTAAGACCCTGTGTTAGGAAAACACAAAAGTTATCTCGTGAGCTGCTGCTTCCTCACAAGCTTTTCTGCGTGTTGCCCTCTCTGCTGGTCACTTGCAGACACACAGAAAGTAACATTACCCGTGGGGTCTTGGTGTTTCTCTAAACCCTTAATCACAAAAAGACTCCAAAAGACTAAGAGGTCCTGTTGGCACAGTCAGAGAAGCCCATTCCAGCCATCTGACTGTGGTCCTCAGGAAAACCCTAAAGGCCTGGCTTTGATTAAGAAAAAAGGAGCCGGGCGCGGTGGCGCACGCCTGTAATCCTAGCACTTTGGGAGGCTGAGGCAGGAGGATCGCGAGTTCAAAGCCAGCCTCAGCAATGGCGAGGCACTTGGCAACTCAGTGAGACCCTGTCTCTAAATAAAATACAAAAAGGGCTGAGGATGTGAGCCAGTGGTCGAGTGCCCCTGAGTTCAATCCCCGGTACCACAAAAAAAAAAAAAAAAAAAAAAAAAAGAAAGAAAAAAGGAAAGCCGTGACAGGCCGAATGGAAGCCCTAACTACCGGAGCTGGACCCTTCTGACTGGCAGCTGCAGAACGCAGGCGGCTCGGGGTCTTGGTGATGCCCACGACTTCATGCCTGCGCATCTCCATGACTGCTTAGCTTCTTGGACTTCCCGAGCTCTCTGCGAGAGCACCACAACCACTCCCAGGCCCTCCACCTCACTTTGACCGCAAAACAGCCATTACACTTGAGGACATTTAGTTTGCTGGGGTTCCAGAGAAGTGGGTTGGCACATGAGGTGGGAAGAACTGGCTGGACACACCTGGACGCACACGTTCCAGTGCTCACTTTAGGACTAGCATGCCTTCTCTTGGAGTGAACGATCTGGAATCCACCCACTCTATACTTGGCACACCTCGGCCGGCCTTCCCTACCTAGACTGTGCGGTGCTAGGGGAACACGTCACCAGCACTGGGTTGGGAGCGAGACCTGGATCTGCCCAGTGATAACCGGAGGTGGGCTCAGTGGCTTCCCAATAACCACAGGGGACTTTGTAGGAAATTTTCCTGTTGTTCAGTTTCTAAATGACCCAAGGCTAGGAAAATTGTTCTTGTAAGGAGATCACTAGGTATCCAAACATGCAGTCAGCGATACCCTTGACACTTGACTTGAAAATTGTACCTCATCGATTCTGTGAACTAAGAGCATTCAATGGGAGATCAGCCTGGATTGCTACGGAAAATGCTGGTATAGGTACCTTTAAAATTAATAAGTTTGGGGCTGGGATTGTGGCTCAGCGGTAGAGCGCTCACCTAGCACGTGGGCGACCCGGGTTCGATCCTCAGCACCACGTACAAATAAAAACGCATTGAATAAAATGCATTGTGTACAACTAAAAGCAAATAAATAAAAATATTTTTTAAAAAAGTTAATAAATTTGTATCGTGTAATAGGCATACTTTCTATGAAAAGCACCTACCACACATTAATGAAATCATTCTTACACTTTTCATCATCAAATTTAAGGGTCATGAGATTGAGGCCTTTATTTTCATTAATTGCAGCATTTCTAGTGCAACACAACACTACACAGCACAAGTAGATTCTCAAATGCTTACGACAGAAAAGAATCATGCAATGAGGCCCTTATAAATTGGATTTGTATGCAAGGTTTTATAGAATCAAATTATAATCTTCCTTAACCCAAGTCAAGGTCTACTTTATAAAAAGACTTTTATAAACCAAACTTTATAAAAATACCCTTACCTGCCCTTGGTTTCTTCAGGTAGTCCACTAGTATCCTTGGGAGGCTGGTAGAGATCCAGGCCCCATTTTGAGGAAGAAAAGTTGGAAATTGTTATTTCTGAGTCACAGGTTAAATCTCTACCTAACCACTATTATGCCTACAAGAAGGGACACTGTAGGCCTCTTCTAAGGTCAATAAGTCCTAGTGGCTATTAGCGCTCAACTGTGTGGGGCCTCAGGGAATGCATCTTTGGAAGCTTATATTCACCTCAAAGTCACATGAGTACTGTCATGAACTGCTACAGTTGGACTACTAAGGCATTCATAGACACTGCTGACAAAAACCACAGCAAAGAAATAAAATAGGTGACACTTTTGAGCTAATCTATAAACAAAGCACCTGCCCACTGACACCCTATAGCCTATCTAAATGATCTTTTCCTACAAAAGCTACTCCATAAAATTGTAGGGATTATTACTCCAGATACACAAACCCTGATGTAGAGACACAGGAAAGGTGAAAGAAAACATGACTCCAAAGGAAAATGATGATTCCCCAGAAATAAGTCTCAATTTGAAGGAGATCTATGAAATGACTGAAAAAGAATTCAGAACAATGGTCCTTAGGAAACTCAGTGAGATATAATACAGATATACAGAGAAATGAGAAAAATAATCCAGAATATTAAAGAGAAATTCATAAAAGAGATAGAAATCATGAAAAAGAACCAATCAGAAATCTTGGAGCCAAAAATTCAAATCAATGAAATAAAAAATATAATTGAGAGCATCCATGACAAACCAGAACAAGAAAGATTTTCTAACTTGAGGTCTTTTTTTTTTTTTTTTTGTGGGTACCGGGGATTGAACTCAGGGGCACTCGACCACTGGGCCACATCCCCAGCCCTTTTTTGTATTTTATTTAGAGACAGGGTCTCACTGAGTTGCTAAGTGCCTCGCCACTGCTGAGGCTGGCTTTGAACTCGCGATCCTCCTGCCTCAGCCTCCCAAAGTGCTGGGATTACAGGCGTGCGCCACCGCGCCCGGCTACTTGAGGTCTTTTGAATTAACTCAGAGAAAAAAAAAAATAAAAAGTTTTTGGGCTGGGATTGTGGCTCAGCGGTAGAGCGCTCGCCTAGCACGTGGGTGACCCGGGTTCGATCCTCAGCACCACGTACAAATAAAGTGCATTGAATAAAATGCATTGTGTACAACTAAAGCAAATAAGAAAAAGTTTTTAAAAGACTAAAGCCTATGAGACTTATGGGAAACTATTAAGTGAACAAATAATTCACATTATGGGAATTCCAAAATGTGAAGAAAAGGGGAAAGGTATGAAAAACCTATTTCATGAAGTAACTGAATACGTCCCAATCTTCAAAGAGATATGGACAAAAACCTCAAAGTATCCCAAACTGGATTAAACTCAAAAAGATCTTCTCCAAAGCATATCATAATTAAAAAGTCAAAAGTACAAAGATAGAATTCTAAAAATAGTAACAGAAAAGCATAGAGCCAGATTTAAGGGAATGCCCACAGATTTTGATATGGATTTTTTTCTAAAAACTTATTTCCCTTTTAATTTCTCTTAATACACATTTATCATTTTGGAATACTCAACTTCTATATATTTGTATATTTTCTATTCTTATTGATTTGTAGTTTTATTCCAATATGATTACAACTTTTTAAAATTAAAACTTGATTTGTAGCCGGGCGCGGTGGCGCACGCCTGTAATCCCAGCACTTTGGGAGGCTGAGGCAGGAGGATCGCGAGTTCAAAGCCAGCCTCAGCAATGGCGAGGCACTTAGCAACTCAGTGAGACCCTGTCTCTAAATAAAATACAAAAAAGGGCTGGGGATGTGGCCCAGTGGTCAAGTGTCCCTGAGTTCAATCCCTGGTACCAAAAAAAAAAAAAAAAAAACAAAAAAAAAAAACAACTTGATTTGTAGCCTAACATATTCTATTTGCTAAAGGGAAGAACGTGTATGCTGTTGTTGGATGAAATATTCTGTAAATATCTTCTAGGTACATTTGATGTATACAACGGCCCAACTCAGATGTTTCAATGTTGATTTTCTATTTGGATGTTCTGTCATTGAGGAAGTGGGGTATTAAATTCCCAACTATTGTTGTATATCTTTCTGTTTAGTTCTAATTGTATTTGCTTTATATATCTGGGTTGTTCATTTTGTGTGCTTATATATTTATAATTGCTATATCTTCTTGCTGAATTGATCTATTTGTCATGATATAATGGCCTTTTTATTTATTTATTTTTTTTTAGTTTTGGACTTAAAAAAAAAAACTTTTTTTTTTTTTTTTTTTTGGAATATGAATACAGCTACTCCTGCTGGCTTTGGTTCCCATTTTCATGGTACCTTTTTCCAACCCTTCACTTTCAGTCGGTTTATATATTTACCAAGGAATTTTTTATAAGCAGAATATAAATTAGGTCTCTTTTTTTAATCCATGAATCCATTCTATGTCTTTTGATTGATGAACCTAATCCATTCAAGGTTATTATTGATAGATATGAACTTCTGTCATGACTAATAAGATTGAAGCAGTAATTAAAACTTTCATCTAAACAAAGTCCAAGGCCAGGCATGGTGCTATAGCAATAAATGCACACATCAAAAAGTAGAAAAATCGCATGATAATCTCATAATCCCATCAATCTGGGAGGTCAAGACAGGAGGACCTCAACTTTGAGGTCAACCTCAACAACTTAGCAAGACCCTGTCTTAAAGTAAAAAATTAAAAGGGCTGGGGGTATAGCTCAGTGATACAGCACACCTGGGTTCAATCCCCAGTACCAAAACAAAAGTTGAATTCTAACTCCATCAAAAATTTGCTGGAACTGATAAACTTAGTAAACTTCCAGGATTAAAAAAAAAAAAAAAAAAAAAAAAAAAAACATAAAAAAAAGTAGCATTTTTTATATATCAATAATGAATTTGCTGAAAAGGAAATTAAGAAACAAATCTTATTTACAATAGCTATAAAAATATTTAGGAATAAACTAAGGAAGCAAAAGATCTCTACAATGAAAATTATAAAACACTAGTAAAAGAAATCACTGAAGAAACACAAAAAATTGGAGAGTTATCCCTGTTCTTGGATTGGAAAAATTTAGCATTGTTAAGATGACCATCTACCCTAAATGGTCTACAGATTCAATGTGATTCCCAACAAAATACCAATGTCTTTCTTCAAAGAAATTTTTTAAAAAATTGCTAAGTTCCTATGGAAATGCAAAAGACTCACAATAGTCAAATTGCTCGAGAGAAAAAAAAATTAAATCTGAAAGCTTCACAATAACCAATTTCAAAACATACTCCAAATCCAAAGTAACCAAGATAGTTGGCTCTAGTATAAAAACCAACACAGGCCAAAGGAATACAGAACCCAGAAACTAATCCACATACATACAGCCATCTGATTTTTTTGACTGAGTTGCCAAGAATGTACGGTGGAGAAGGGACAGCCTCTTCAGGAAATAGCGCTGGGCAAAATTGGTTAACACATGCAGATAAGACCACATCTCTTCCTCTCCTTGTACACAAAAGTCAGTTGAAAGTAGACCAGAGAGCTAAACGTAAACCTGATGCTATTAGATCAAGAACACAGGAGAAACACTTCAAGACATTGGTGTAGACGATGATTATTTAGATTTTTATTTTTAAGACCCCAAAGGAATAGGCCACAAAAGTAAAAATAGACAAATGTGATTATATCAAATTAAGAAGCTTCTACTCAGCAAAGGAAATAATAGACGGTTAAGAAATAACCTAAAGAACGGGAGAAAATATTTGCAAGCCAATCACCAGCAGAGGATTAATATCCAGGATGTATAAGGAACTCTAAAATCTGAACACCAAAACACTAAATAATCCAATTAAAAAAAAAAAAAAAAACAGTTGGGGAAAAAAACATACAAATGGCCAAGTATGTGAAAAACAATGTTTACTCTCACTTAAGAGATCCCTAATTTCCCTTACTGAGGAAAATGCAAATCAAAACTACACCAAGATATCATCTCACACCAGCTAGAATGGCTCTCATTAGAAAGAAACAATACTGAATGCTGGCAAGGCAGCAGAGAAAGGGGGAATTTCACACAGGGTTGGTGAAATTGTAAATTAGCACGGCGGAGATGAAACATGGTATGGAGTTTCCTTTCAACACCACAATCTACTATGTGATCCAGCAATTCCTCTACAGGCTATATATCCAAAGATGAAGTCATTATGCCAAGAGATACCTGCACATCCATTTCTATTGGAGTATTATTCAACAAAGCTAGAGAATCAAATTAGATGCCCAACAGTCATTAGTGGATAAAGAAATTGTGGTATGCATACACATGGAATATTATCTAGCCATAAAAATGAATGAAATCCTGTCAGCAAATGGATGGAACTGGAGATTATATGTGAAGTGACATATTCGAGGCAGAGGAAGACAAAAAACTACATGCTGTCACCCTTTTGTTGAGACTAAAAAGTCGACCTTGTAGGAGAATGGAGTGGAACAGTGGTCACTAGGGACTGGGAAGCAGAGACGGAAAATGTTCAATAAGGGGCACCAAAACAGAGAAGGACCTTGCTCTGGTTTTTATGTCACAGCAGGGGAACGATTGGGTAAAACTACTTCAAAGTGACTAGAAGAGCATGAAATCCCAGCACAGCCTCATGATTAACGTTTGAGAAGATGGAAGTGCGTGTTACCCTGATGGTTCCACGTTGGTGTCCGTGCATTGAGTTGCCACCGTGTACCCCAGAAAGACGGACAAATATTGTGACTCGAGTCAAGAAACAGTTGACACCTCTTGGCAGAATTCAGGAGACGCGCCCGCTCGGGCCAGGTGCGCGCTCTCAGGCGGTTTATCTGTCGCAGCTTGAAGCTCCATCATCTCGTCCTAGCATCGCCCGCGGCTCGTTTCCAGCCGCGTCATCTCCAAAAACCAGGAGGAGGAGCACAGAACTGTGGCCTCCCGCGGAGAGCCACCGCTGGTGGGGGAAACGGGAGCAGGGAGCCCAGCAGGAGCCTGCCCGTCTCCCTGCGGGAGAGCCATCGGCGATGGCTCCAGCTACCGCGGAGCCCAAGTGGGATTTCCAGCGCCCCCTACTGGGGAGCGTGGAAACCAGCGCGGACCGAGCTAAAACCCAGCAAGATCCAGCCTGCTGGAGGGCGGGTCTTGGTGGGGTTTTTTTTTTTGTTTGTTTTGTTGAGGCTGGACCGTTTGCTGCCAGCCCTAGCCAGGATCTAGGAAGACTCTTTTTTTTTTTTTAATTTGATATTTGTTTATTTGCTTTAGTTGTACACAGTGCAATGCATTTATGTTTACGTGGTGCTGAGGATCGAACCCGGGCCGCGCACGTGCGAGGCGAGCGCTCTGCCGCTGAGCCACAACCCCCCCAGCCCCTAGGCAGACTCTTGCTTGGCACAACGTTCCGTGCTGCCCTCTCCTTCCTGCACCGTGATTCCACAGCTCCTGCGTGTGCTGCGGTGTGTTCGCCGCCAACCCCACTAGCAGGGAAGCAGGAGCCCTGGGCTTTCAGACCCTCCCCTCCGGCACAGGGTCTGTTACAGAACAGCCTTTCCAAACACTGCCTGCTGCACAGAGGAAAACGGAATCACTAGCGTCTCCGAGCTTCACTCAGCTGACCCGAGGAGGCACACTCCGGACTTGATCATGCCGAGTGGGGCAGCTGGGCTCCACCCAGGCAATCACTCTCCGTGGCACCTCCTCGCCCTACTCAAAGGAGGAAGAGTTAAGGTGAGGCCAGCAGGTTCCAGTCACCAGGAACCGCTGCTGCTTCTGTCTCAGAGCTCAGCTGTAGTCAGGGATGGGAATAGCTACCCCTTCCTTATTCCCTCAAAATAAATCCATTTGCAGAGCCCAGGGTCCTCAGCTTGGCACAGCAGCAGCAACTGCAAAGCCCAGGCGCGCCCCAGACCAAAGAGTCATTTTCTCTGAGAACGCGGCCCAGGCCTCACCGTCCTTTCGAGTTTCCCACATTTTAAATGTTTCCTAGGGTTGTTCTGACGTGTTAGCACAAACACGGTGGCTTAAAACAACACGAATTTATTATCCTGTGGTTCCACAGCCCAAAATGAGTCTCACAGCACTAAAATCAAATTGCTAGCAGAGCTGCACTCCTTGCTGGAGGCTGCAGGGAGAACCCTTTCCCCAGAGAAACTGTTTTCTTACCTTTTCCAGCTCCTAGAGGCTGACCATGCGCCTTAGCTAGTGACCGCCAAAGTCAGCAACAGCTGGCGGAGTCTTCCCCCCGCCCCCATGCTTCACTCTGATGCTTCTGCCGCCCTCCTCCATATTTAAAGACTCCTGGCATCAGATTGGGCCCAACCGGTATCTCAGGATAATCTATTTTAAAGTCAGCTGATGAGCATCATCGAAGCCATCTGTTTGGCTAATTCCCCTTTGCCATGGAAGGTCACATATGCACAGGTTGCTGGGATTAGGGAGTGGACACCTTTGGGGGACACCTTACTCTGCTGACCGAAGTGACTCCAACATGCAGCTAACGATGAAAAGCGCTGGTCTCCCCAGGGGACAACAGACTAGAGAAGTGGCTCAGTCACAGGCCGAGCCACAGCAGCAGACTGGAAGCACACTGGAAAACTGGTGTGGAGGTAGGCAAGGAGGAGAGGCAAGTCAGCCTTATGAATTCCACATGGTTGCTGAACTTGTTTGTGGGGGCCACGCTGTCGGGATTTATCCTCATCCTATTCCCTGATAGTCCTGGGAAGTTAACTGTACGCTCCCCCAAGAACGCGGTGCCATCTCCACCTGACTGTGACCTGTTATAGGAGATTGAAGTCAGAACAAGAAGAGACTTTTCCAAACTTTTGTGACCCATGGCTATCAGCTTGCACCTGGTTTCAAGCTCACTGGGGCCTGGTGTGTGCCAGCTGCCCAGCCTCCTGCAGCTCTGTGGAATGGCCGTCTTCTACGGTGGGGGATGAATCTTTCAGACCCACAGGTTCCCCACGCCTTGAAGACGTGTTCTGATTGGCCAGCATTCTAGTCCCCCACACACCTGGGGTTTCGGCCTCACCTTAACAATCTAGTCTCACCGGAACATCATCTCCACAGGACAAGGCCCGCAGCTGTGGCCTTTTGACCGTGGCGCGTGGATTCTCTGGTTTGCCTCGGGTCTCACCCTAGCAAATTTTACGCCTGGCTGTAGTCGCCTGAAGCGATGGCCGCTTGGAGCAAAGAAGCCGCGGGAAGAAGTTTTGAGACGAACTGGAAACAAACAGCTCTTTATTCTGGCAACTTTTCTCCCTGGCTCTAACTACACCCCGACACGCCGTCCACGCTCCTCTAACCTCCAAAATGGCGCAGACCTCCTCCGCAATCTCGCTCAAGTCCCTCGAGATCTCCGGCCAAGTCTCGCAAGATCCCGGGCCAAGTACGGAAGGCGCCAATGCCCAAACATGTCCAAAGCCAAAGCCCGTAGTCCACCGCAATTTAAGCCATCTCCCCAAACAGGGCTCCTGCATTTCCCCCTTTTTGTTTTAAAAGAGGTAATGCTCTAGGACGTCTATGTGCAACCAACATTCTTACCCGTCATCGGATAATCAAGGCTGTGCCCTTGACTCCTGTCTTAGGTTGATATGTCGGCCACATGAGACTGTCCCGTGCGACTGTGCCTGTCTTAGGTTGTCCCCCTCTGGGGATCTTACCCGTCATTGGCTAACCAGCCATCCAATGGAGCCCTTTAGGATCGACTGTGTATGATGACTAACAGCCGTCCAATTGTGAGGAGATGTTGCGGCTTTAAGGCAACAAGCCTTTTGGTGACGAGCCAAATTGTATAGCATATCAAATTGTTTAAACAAATTATTTGCCCTAAGTTTCATCAAGTAACACACTGAATTCTCTGGACAAATGTCCGCAAGTCATTGTCCCGTAAAGTCCCAAACAATGAAAGATCAAAATGTCCATTTGTTATAACACGTTGATGTAGGAGGTCCCATGCATGTAGAGCAGAGGCCACACTGTTGGTGAGGTTGTTTGATGCTTGAGCAGCAGGGATGCTTGTGGTGACCGCGTTCCCTGCAGCTATAGCAGCAACCGTCTTTTTTATATCTAGATAATGCCACCGGCAAATCTTCAGGGCCCGCTACCTAGAAACTCAAGCATCAATTATTAAAGGAAAGGCAGTGTTATTTCAGCACTGAGTGAAGAGTCGAGTTGTCAAACTAAAAAACAGAATTATTAGATTAGAAAATTAAAGTTGATTTCTGCTCATACACATTGTTGTTTGAGCTCACACAAAACATAAGTTGTCAAAATATCATATTGAGAACAAAAGAAAGAAAGACTGAGGGTATTTACTGTATTAAAGATAGATTAAAGAAAAGCTAAAGGCACTTTGGAGAAATAATTTGTCAGCTGGAACCCTCAAGTCTCTGTATACACAGCAATTTTTTACCTGTTGAGATAATTGAAATTAATCAGCTATTAAACAAATGAAGTTAATAACAAATGAACAATCTTATGTCAAAACACCAAAATATTAGGTTATATAGCACTAGTCATATTGTTTGCTAAAGAGAAGTCCCAGGGATACCTATAATCAAAATTGAAAGTACCTTCATTTATAAAATTATTTACCTAAATTGAATACTCTCAACCTAAAATGAATTAAAGTTATTTGGATCCATATATATATATGTATATATATATATATATATATATATATATATTCTTTTTCATAAGCGCTTTGTTCTTTGTGACGTCACACTGGACAGACGAACAAACATACAAACATATATTTGTGACGTCACATTAACATGAAATGTAGACAAATGTACAGACATAAAGACATGTATAAAAAGAAAAAAAAATACAATTGTGTGCACACTAAAGAGAGATCTCCTCATCCCGGCCGGGAGGAATGACTCTTGAGTTGTGAAACATTTTGAAGGATACTTTTGAGGGAGTCATTCTATATCTTCATCTTGGTCTTCTTGATTTTGTACCTTTTTTATTAATCTTGATTCCTCAACAACTACATCTTGATCATTTTGATGTGGTACCTGCTTTATTAATCTAGATGGTATCCATATTGGAGAGGATTCGTGTTTTGGAAAAACACAAACAGATCCTCTCCCCCAAATTAACACTGGATCTGGACCCTTCCATGTACCTGAAAGAACATCCTTCCAGTAAACCAAGGGTTTATGTTGTTGGTGTGGATTCCAATGTCTGTCTCCAGCAGAATAACCATTAGAGTCTAAAGTTAAAAAATTTAAGGTAAACAGGGCAACTGCCAATCTGTCTTTAGGACTTTTCCAATTTCCTTCTTTTTGTTTTAATAACATAATTTTCAGTGTGCGGTTTGCTCTTTCAATAATGCCCTGACCCTGAGGATTGTATGGGATGCCTGTTTTATGGGATATGTTGAATTTTGCGCAAAACTGTTTGAAAGATGAGGACGTATATGCGGGGCCATTATCTGTTTTAAGCATTTTGGGGATGCCCAATGCAGCAAAAGCTTGTAAACAATGAGATGTGACATCTTTAACTTTTTCTCCAGAATGTAAGGAAGCAAAAATCATGCCTGAACATGTATCTATGGTTACATGAATAAATCGCAATTTTCCAAAGCTTGGCTCATGAGTAACATCCATCTGCCACAAATGATTGGGCATTAATCCTCTAGGGTTAACACCAAAATGAGGATTGGGGAAATGTGTCATACAAGATTTACAATCTTTTACAATTGTTCTGGCTTGCTCTTTTGTGATTTTAAACCTACGTTGCAAGGTGGTGCTGTTGACGTGAAACTGGGAATGAAATAAAGTAGCTTGTTGTAGTGCTGAAAGTATAAATATTGTTTTTGTAAGTTCATCAGCCTTTTGATTACCTTCATGGAGGGGGCCAGGCAAATTAGTATGTGCTCTAATATGGCCTACGAATAGAGGTTCTTTTCTTGCCCACAAAAGTTTTTGTATTTGATAAAACAATTTAAAAGCTGGAGTATGAGGTGCTATTGGTCCTGCTAACTCTAATTTTGGGACGGCTTGTACAATATAGTGGCTATCTGAAAAAATGTTTATGGGCTGGTCTCTAAAATGTTCCAGAGCTCTTACCACAGCTTCCAATTCCACTAGTTGAGCTGATTTGTGTGCAGTTATGTAAGTCATATTTTCTTTTGTAGTGACTATTGCAGCAGTACCATTTGAGGACCCATCTGTAAATACATTAAATGCCTTAGGAATAGGTTGATTTTTTATTACCTGTGGAAATATAATAGGATGATTAATACAAAAAGATAATATAGGAGACTTAGGAAGGTGATTATCAAAATTTGCAGAGGTAGAGCATCTAGCTATAGCCCAGTCATTATCGTTGAAGCATAAATATTCAATCTGTGACGATGAATAGGGAGTAATAATAGTAGCAGGGTGAATGCCAAATATTTTAGTAGAAGTTTTAAGTCCTTGAAGAATAAGTTTAGCCACCATGGAGGTATAAGATTCAATTATACTTTTAGGAGAGACGGGCAAATGTATCCATAATAAAGGCCCTTGTTGCCAAAATACTCCTGTGGGTGTATATTGTGAAGAAATAATAATCAACATCAGCGGTTGAGTTAAATCAAATCTGTCACAATGAGCTCCTTCAATGGCTTTTTCTACTAACTTTAAAGCTTTCCTAGCATCTGGAGTCAGTGTTCGCGGTGAGGATGGATCAGGGTCCCCTCGAAGGATATCAAATAAAGGTTTTAATTGGCCAGTAGTGAGGTTTAGTGTAGGGCGAAGCCAATTAATGTCACCCAGCAGTTTTTGGAAATCATTGAGGGTGGTTAAATGTTCTTTATTTATTAAAATTTTTTGGGGTCTAACAAAAGTATCCATGATTTTAAATCCTAAATATAATATGGGAGATCTAGTTTGAACTTTTTCTTCTGCTATATATAATCCGTATTTTTTTAAATTTTTCTACCATGTCACTGAATATATTAAATAAGATTTTTTGATTAGGGTGGGCCAGTAAAATATCATCCATGTAATGTAGACACATGAGGTTTGGATAGTTATTTTTAATGGGTTGGATAGCCTTGTCCACATATATTTGGCATATGGTGGGGCTATTAGCCATTCCCTGTGGTAAAACCTTCCATTGATATCTCTGATCAGGGCCATTATTGTTCATAGAAGGAACTGAAAAAGCAAACCTGGGGGCATCCAGAGGATGTAGGGGAATAGAAAAGAAGCAATCCTTTATATCAAGACTAATAACATGGAAACTTTTTGGAATAGCTACAGGATTCGGAAGTCCAGGTTGAGTAGGGCCCATGACTTGCATGGTTTTATTAATTTGTCTAAGATCATGTAATAATCGCCATTTTCCTGATTTTTTCTTGATCACAAATATGGGGGAATTCCAGGGAGAGGTGGAAGGTTCTATATGTCCTGCTTCTAATTGTTCCTGAACTAGTAGGTGGGCCGCTTGTAATTTCTCTTTAGATAGGGGCCACTGAGGGACCCACACTGGCTTATCAGAAAGCCATGGTATTTTTAAAATTATTTTCTCAGTGGCCCCAAAGAAAAATGTCTTTTTCCTATATGATAATGATTTCTTTTAGGGTTATGCTTACCCTGTACTTTTTGATAATGATTTCTTTCAGGGTTAAGACTACCCTGTATATTTTCACATTTAACACCTGCAGGTTTGGTTGCAAGGTGTACTCCCATTTGTTGTAAAATATCTCTTCCCCATAAAGTAACTGGTAGGTTAGGTAAAACATAAGGCTGAAACGTTCCTTTATGTCCTTCATCATCCTCCCATTTTAAAATTACTGCACTTTTTTCTGGGAGGTTATTATATCCCAAGCCTCTTAAACTGGTTGAAGCTTTTTGCAGAGGCCAGTGTTTGGGCCATTGTCGTAAATTAATGATGGAGGAATCAGCTCCAGTATCTATAAGTCCCTCCATTTCTATTCCTTGGATTCTTATTTTACACATAGGCCTCCTAGTACAGTCTCGAACCCAGCAAGCCATGGGACTCGAATCAGTGGAACAAAATCTTGTATTGTTCCCTTTTTGAGGCATACTCATTTTAAATGAATTATGTAAATTTGGAAGGAGAAGCAGCTGAGCAATTTTATCTCCTTGATTAACAGAACTTATACTTTGGGGTGAGCTAAGCATTATTTTTATTTCCCCTTTGTAGTCTGAGTTTATTACACCTGGGGTCACTTGCAAACCTAATAAGCTTTGAGGACTTCGCCCGATAATAAGTCCTACAGTCCCTGAGGGAAGAGGTCCCCTGACTCCTGTGGGAATCAGTTGAACCCCCATTTCAGGTGTTAACACTATTCGGGCGGTGGAACAGAGGTCTAATCCTGCATTTCTTCCTGTTCCTCTGGTGAGGGAGTGGATGGGTAATAGGGGTTGTGTCGGGGAAGCATCTGAATGGATGCTTGAGGATACTCCTCTTCCAATGCCTCGTACATTTGTGGGCCCCGGGGCATTGGGCCCCGTGCCCCGTTTTTTGAATTCCTGAACAAAGGATTTCCATGGATGTCAAATTTTGAATGGCATTTATTGGCCCAATGATTTCCCTTTTTACACCTGGGGCAGCAACCTGGAGCACGGTATGAATTTGGTCTTATTTCTCTTTTGGGATTTTGCCTAGAATAGCCTGATTGACTATGATAATTTTTCCTGGAATATCCTGATTGATTATAGTGTCTAGGTTGAGTCCTTGTGAAATTCTGAGGGGCAGCATCTCTAACAGCTGCTGCAATCATATTCCCTGTGACAAAGGCATCATTTATATCTTTACATAGTTGTATATATATGGAAAGATCCTTTTTATTTCTCCATGGCCTGATGGCTTCCTGGCAATATTTATTAGCGTTTTCATATGCTAATTGAACAACTAATGGCATAACTTGATCAACGTCTCCAAAAACTCTACCTGCAGTTCTCAAAAGTCGATCAGCAAATTCAGCATATGGTTCATTAGGTCCTTGAATTACTTTGGACAAGCTACCTTGTAGATCCCCAGGTCCTTGTACAGTTTTCCATGCCTTTAAGGCAGCTGCGTTTATCTGAGCATATACTCCTGGGGTATAATATTTTTGAACCTGTACGTCTGCGAATGGCCCTTCTCCTGTGAGCATTTCTATATTATGGTCTCCAAACCCTGCATCTGCATTTATTTTAGCTGTTTCTATACAAAGTTCTTGAAATTGTGATCGCCAAACCAAGTATTGTCCCCCACTTAATGTTGCTTTACATAGACGTTTCCAGTCTGAGGGGGTTAAGCTAAAGGTGTTAAGGGACTCCAGTATACTCAACGTGAAAGGAGCTTGGGGTCCATATGTCATTACTGCCTCTTTGAGAATTTTTATTGTTTTGAAATCTACTGACTGGTGGCCCCTCTCTCCATTTTCATATTCAAATACTGGCAGTTCCCAACGTATCTGTGAGTTACCCTCAAGAGCACATAAGCGCTCAGAAAGACTTTTTATTTCTATTTCTAGGGTATGCAAACGCCTAGTGATACCCTTCATATTTTCTGTAATAGATTCCACCCATGGGGGAGTGGAGGACATAGGTTCCTCCACTTGATGGTCCCTTATCTTGGTCTTCCTTAATTTCCTTTTGTTCATTTTTTCAGAATCACTTTTACTTAATTCCTCCTCACTACTACTACTCTCATTGGTCCTAACTGACTCAGTAACATCCTGAGTCCCAGATTCAATTGAGAGCATGTATCCTTGAACTATCTCTAATAAATCTTGAATAGCTTTAGCAGCTCGGATCTTTGTCATTTTTGAGCCCGCACTGATACTATCCTTACTGGCCCTAACTGACTCAGCCAAGGCCAAGCTTTCATGATCACTTTCACTTTTTTCCAAATTCTCCTCACTAATAACTGACTCAGCTATATCAAAGAATCCATCAAGAGCCTTGTACACTTGGGTCTTAGTTATTTTCGAACCCATTTTAACCGCTCTGACTAGAGACTCCTGCCAGGTTCCTCAGTTCTTACCTGCCGTGTCGATTCCCCGTCCGGGCCACCACCTGTAGTCGCCTGAAGCGATGGCCGCTTGGAGCAAAGAAGCCGCGGGAAGAAGTTTTGAGACGAACTGGAAACAAACAGCTCTTTATTCTGGCAACTTTTCTCCCTGGCTCTAACTACACCCCGACACGCCGTCCACGCTCCTCTAACCTCCAAAATGGCGCAGACCTCCTCCGCAATCTCGCTCAAGTCCCTCGAGATCTCCGGCCAAGTCTCGCAAGATCCCGGGCCAAGTACGGAAGGCGCCAATGCCCAAACATGTCCAAAGCCAAAGCCCGTAGTCCACCGCAATTTAAGCCATCTCCCCAAACAGGGCTCCTGCACCTGGCTCCCGTCTCATCTGTCTCACTTGCGTGGGAGGAATTTAAGTTTATAACAATCCCCTCCTGCAGTGTTCGCATGCCTCAAGTTGGGCAAAATTCTCATTTGCCTGTTCCTGGTGCAAAGGTGAATCGTTCTTTGGGGGGAAAGCTGGGGTACAGGGCAATGGCTGGCTGTGCACACGAAACCCTTTCCTCACACCTGGTGAGTCCCTGAAGAGTCCGAGGGTCTAAGCAAGCCACCTGCAGTTGGTGAACATACTGGCCTGTACTGGTAAACTGCACTTCTGTAGGAAATTAAGCTTTCAACTGCCTGCTAGCCCTGTTACTACGACAAACACCTGGGAGAAAGCGGTTTATGAGGAGGAAAGGTTGTTTTGGCTCACAGTGCTAAAGGTTTTAGTCCATGGGGGAGTGGACCTATTGCTTTGGGGCCTGAGGTGAGGCAGCACTTCCTGGCAGGAGCGCGTGGTGGAGCAAGCTGCTCGCCTCAGGGCAGCAGAGTAGCAGAGAAAGAGGACAGGTTGGCGGGATCCCAGCTTCCCCTTCTAGCGCTCGACCCCAGTGGCCTCACTTCCCGGAGTTTCCCCATCTCTTAGTTACTTCCCACCTCCAATAGCACCACAGTAGACCAAGTCATCATCTTCTTCTTCTTCTTTTTTTTTTTAATGGTACCAGGGATGCTCCGACACTGAGCTGCCAGCGCTTTTTCTTATTTTGAGACAGGGTCTTGCCAAGTCACTCAGGCTGGTCTCGAACTTGTGATCCTCCAGCCTCAGCCCCGAGTCGCTGGGGTTACAGGTATGTGCTCCTGTGCCAGCTGAAACCAAGCCTTTAACACGTGCTCTTTGGGGAACGTTTAAAATCCAAAGTATAGCACTGTCAAACTGGATCCTGCCCCCCACATTCTTCAGCCTTCGGAGACACAGGTAACCAACTTGCCCTTCTTTCAGCCTTTCAAAAGACTGGTGAACTGCACTTTATGTAGGAAGTGCCTCTTCCCACCCCAAAAGGTGGTAGGTGAACACATGAACACACCTGATTCCTTGGGCCACTAGTGCCTCCTAAGACGCTCGAGAACTTGTTTTTCATTCTGGAGATTCCCTAGCGAGGCTGTGCCTGCGAGACTGCTCCAGACTCCACACAGCACAGGAGGGAGACCTGACCACGGAAAGGCAGACCAGGTCCTGACCCACAGCCTGGGCCAGAACCCAGCCCAACACAGCAGACGGCCTTAGCGATTAGGTAGTGATGGGGGACGTGGCGAGCTGCAGCCTTTGGGGTTCAGGAGCATCATGGAGGGAAAACCTTCCTGAAGAGCACCAGGAATTCCTAACAGAGAAGGCCTACACTCTCTCCTCTGGACGCTCCTTATTTGGCCCGTTTTCTGAGGACAATCTAGCATCGAAACATGCTTCACCTCAAGAGACTGGAGTCCACTTTCAAGGGCTAGGGCAGGGGGTAGGTGGCGACAACGTCCACATGGTACTGCTCATTGAAAATCAGCCCTGGGATAACTTAATTTGGAGATGAAATTTAAGCCAATATTGGAAGTTGGTATAATGGTACACTAAATAAGATCCATGCTTCTGGCTGAAATGAGATTTGGTCTAGATGCAATTTTGGTTGAACCATCCTTTATATCAGATTAAATGAAATAGTACCTGCAAACTACGAAGAGGAGCACCTGGAACACGCAGACCTTTACTACTGAACCCTGTTTGGGGCTGTTCCTAAACATCTCTACTTCCACTACAGCTCCTTGCCCAGGGTCTGGCACGTAGCTGTCACTCAGTAAATACTGTGACAAATACTAAGAGCTGGGTCTCTGGCACACATGGTCATGGGCCTGCTACACCCCCACCACTGAGAACAGAAGAAACACGGCTTCAGCTCTGGGTAGTCAAGGAGAGCTGTTGGATGGTGGGGTAGCTGAGCAGATTACTAAATACTGGGACAGCTGTAGTGACAGCGCCATCTGCAGGGAGACAGCAGATGCTCTCCCATCTGTCTCACGTCTGCAGAGCTGCCACTGCTCAGAGTGAAGTCACTCCTGCAGAGCCCACAGAGGGCAAAGCAAGCAACCACTCCAGTGGAGATGCACTCAGACGTGGCCATCATCACCACGGAGCAGGGTACGCGCCCCTCAGTGACGCTCGTCACCCGCGGAGCAGGGCACACGCCCCTCGGGGTGTCCAGCACATGCTAGGAGCTCCCAGGAGTCCCATGCAAGGACACCATGTGGAAACAGGACTGCATGGCGACAATGAAGAGACAGGGTGGGAAGGACTTTATTTCTGCAGATCCTCGGGCAACCTCACCCAGCTGAGCTGCGTGTAGCTAAGTAGGAAACCAGGAAAAGTACAGGCTGGAAAGTACTGTGTACTGTGTTCCCGCAAGCTCTGGCAGGTTGGAGGTCCAAGGCCACCACGACAGAAAGCCGAAAGGACTCCTTGGCCTCAGCCGTCAGACAATCTTCACCGTCTTGAGCATGTCTGACAGGACGTAAGTGTCATCCCAGCCCCTCCCAGGCCTCCTCAGGGTCCGCTCCAGGGCCTGAGCCATTTCCAGGAGCTGCTGTGTGGCAAGCTTCTGCCCAGGGTGCGGCTGACAGAACAGGATCTCGTTCACCTCTCCCTCGATTCGCCTGACGTACAGCACAGGGAACACTGCCTGGAGCCCCGCCAGCACGGAGTCCTTCAGCGCCAAGTCTCTGCACACGAGGTTGAGGATAAAGACACCTGCAGGGGAAGGAAAGGTCAGCGTGGCACAGATCCGGAAGCACGCTGGACACAAGGACAAGCTCCAAGGAGAAGGCCAAGTTCGGCTCCAGGGAGGCCCACAGACTCAGCAAACACACTTAGGACAGCAGTGAACTTGCAGAGGACACAGCACACAAAGGCACAAAGGAAAGCAAGGGGCATGTGAATCATGGAAAACGTCAGCTTATTTCTGGTTCTTCCGGGGACTACACATCACCATTTGCCATGCCTCAGTTTCCCAAGAGCTGTTTTGAGAAAGAAGAAATTGATATCCCCAGAAAGAAAACTTTACTAACTCCACAGGGACATTATGTTCCTGATCTACCCATCGTATTTATTAACCAATGAGGTGGTCAAGATTCTGACACTTAAGGTTCTAAATCAACCCATTTTAGCCAGAGAACCTTACTCCAAGCAGAACACCTGTGCGCTTCCAAGTGACAAGGACTGTTACTGTCACCCTAGCAATCTTTCAACCTCAGTTTCCTCATTTGACAGGGGATAGTCTGGAGACTAAATGACACAATGCCAAGTCCAGGGCGTTAGAGAAGCACTCCAGCGGTAGCTAATGTCTCCATGCCAATGGGAGTATGAACTGCTACACCCACAGGGTAAGACTGTGTGGTAGCACACCTGTAGTCATCTGATCTTGAAAAGAGTGCCACACATTGGAGAAAAAAAGACAGCCTTTTAACAAATGGTTCTGGGACAACTGGTTATCCATATGTAGAAGAATGCAGCTAGACCCTTATCTCTCACTCTGCACAAAAATCAACTCAAAATGGATCAAAGACCTCAGAATTAGACCAGGAACTATGCAACTACAGGGTCAACACTCCAGCTTTTAGGCAAAGGCAATGACTTTCTGAATAGAATTACCTAGAGCTCAGGAAATAATGCCACGAGTTAATAAGTGGGTAGCATCAAATTAAATAACTTCTGCAAAGAAAAGGAAATAACTAGGAATGTGAAGAGAGGACCTACAGAATGGGAGAAAATCTTTGCTACTCTTTGACAGAGGATTAATATCCAGAATATATGAAGAACTCAACACTTAAAAAAAAAAAAAAATCAGCCAGGCGCGGTGGCGCATGCCTGTAATCCCAGCACTTGGGAGACTGAGGCAGGAGGATCGCGAGTTCAAAGCCAGCCTCAGCAATGGCGAGGCACTTAGCAACTCAGTGAAACCCTGTCTCTAATAAAATACAAAAAAGGGCTGGGGATGTGGCCCAGGGGTCGAGTGCCCCTGAGTTCAATCCCCGGTACCCCAAAAAAAAAAAAAAAAAAATCAAATAACCCAATTAATAAAATAGGCAAGTAAACAATCACTTCCCAAAAGAAGAAATATAAATGGCAAATAAATAAATATGTCTAATATCATTACCAATTAGGGAAATGCAATTCAAAACTACACTGACATTTCATCTCACAGCAGTCAGAATGGCAGTCATCAAGAATACAAATAATGCCGGGCGCGGTGGCGCACGCCTGTAATCCCAGCACTTTGGGAGGCTGAGGCAGGAGGATCGCGAGTTCAAAGCCAGCCTCAGCAATGGCGAGGCACTTAGCAACTCAGTGAGACCCTGTCTCTAAATAAAATACAAAAAAGGTCTGGGGATGTGACCCAGTGGTCGAGTGCCCCGAGTTCAATCCCCGGTACCACAAAAAAAAAAAAAAAAAAAAAGAATACAAATAATAATTAGAACAAATAAAAAATATGTATTAAAAAAGAATACAAATAATCATAAATGCTGGGGAGATGTGGAGAAAAAAAACACTTTTATAGTGTTCATGGGACTGTAAGTTAGTACAACCATTATGGAAATCAGTATGGAGGTTTCTCAAAAGACTAGGCATGGAACCACCATATGACCCAGCTATACCACTTCTCAATATTTACCCTGAAGTATTAAAGCCATCTTACTACAGTGATACATGCATACCCATGTTTATAGCAGCACAATTCACAACAGAAACAACCTAGGTATCTATCAATGGATGAATGCATAAAGAAAATTGGTATACATACACAATGGAGTTTTATTCGCCATAAAGAAAAATGAAATGATGTTATTTGCGGGAAAATAGATGGAACTTCGAGAACATTATGTTAAGTGAAATAAGCCAAACTCAGAAGGTCAGGGGCTATATGTTTTCTCTCATATGTGGAAGCTTAAGAGGGAAAAGGAAAGAACATGGGGGTGTTTTGGGGGGAAATCTCATGAAAATCAAAGGGAGATCAGCAGAGGAAAGGGACCCAAGGCAGGAGGAAGGGAGGGAGGGGTGGTGCTGGGGAGTGACATTGGCCAAATTATATTGTTATGTTGTGTGCATGTATGAATACGTAGCAACAAATCCCATCATTATATACAACTAAAATTACCAACAAAAATGTGGAAAAACAAGACAGAATGTGTGGTGGGGTCCACGAGAGCTGACCGTCCACATGATGGTGACGCGGTGGTTACGGCCCTCTGTACACCCAAGAGGCCTACAAACGGAGTCCATTAAGAGCACATATTAGAACATTAATGGCAGCACTATTTGAAAGACTCCCAAAACAGGAGACCCCAAAACCAGCAGTGTCATAGAGAAATGAATTGTGGCATAGTCACATGATACCAATGGCAATAAAAATGAACAGTGTAGACGCAACACTGTGGCTGAATCTCACAAAGATCGTGTTGAGAGAAAGAAAGCAGACAGATCGTGACCCGATTCCAACTACAAACAGAACAAAAACTGGCAGAACAAGCTGAGGGGACAGAGTTAGCATAGTGGTCACCTTTGGAGGATGGACAAGTTACTAAAAGCAGGTAACAGGTGGACTTCCAAGGTGCTGGAAATGCGTTTAGTGCTGGTAAATGGAGTATTCAATTCAGGGAACTTAGGTGCATTGTTTAATTCTCCTACCTTCATGAGTCAGGATGCTTTTGACCTTCTGCAGAAACGGCTGGTCCACAAACGCTGGGGGTGGACAACTCATGCCCAGTTTTGGGTCCTTACTGTCTACATCAAACATGATGACGTTGTAGAGAGGCCGGGCTGAGAAAGAGAAGCAAACGAACCCTTGGCTTTGCTGGAAAAAAACATCACTTATGCTTCCACACCACACCTGCCCTGAGGAGCGTAGTGAGCAGAGTGGCTGAGTGGGGACGGCATGAGGATGTGGTCTGCCTGCCAGGGCACTGATGCCACCACCTTGCCAGCAGAGTCTAACTACCCCACGGTGAAGATGAGCCCTTCCCCACATCTGAAAGTGCCTTCCAAAGGCACACACGTGGAGCAGGCCCGCTCCAACACGAAGACTACTGGGTTAGAAGCACACCCTGGGAAGCGTCTCGATACTTAGGAGAATGTGAGCTTCACTCCGGGCCTGCTGGGTCAAAACCCTGCAGGGCAGGAAGCAGATGGAGGTGGGAGGCCTCTACTTTCCCACCAGCCTCCCAGGTAATTCTGAAGGCACAGTCAGAGCTGAGAAGCACTGACCTAGACGAAGCAGCTGAGCAGGCTGTAAGGGCTGACCAGCAAACCACAGCCGACAAACTCTTATAACAGCCCGAGTTCCCTCGCAGGAGAAATGTTTCCAAAGTTTGAGTTTTTTCTGAACATGAGCTGGCTCAAGAAAGAGACGGTCTGACTACATGAGAGGAAGAACTGACAATGGACGGTCTGCAGCTTCCCACAGTGCTAAGTAGCTTTTACACGGGGGAGGCCAGCAATGCTTCTGATGTGCTTCTAGCAAATTCTAAGACTGTGCTAAGAGTCTGCAGTAAGTAGCAACTATTTGCTTAGGACCACTGTGTGCCTATCAATACTCACAGCACAGACTGATTTTGTTTTGTTATCTTTTGTTTTGTTGGACACTGATACCAGGGCCTCACACATGCTAGGCAAGCATACTGCCACTGAGCTATACCACCACTCCTGAATTTTGTTTCTTTCCAAGAACGTCTTGGCTTAGCAAATTGTAAGGAAAAGGTTGTCGCCTCAAGTCCCCCAATAATTTGAAAGGTTGTGAGTGACTAAAGGAAATGACTAAAGGACTCTTCTAAACTGATTCCTAGATAACAGAGGCACCATCATGGACGGACTATCTACCACGTGCCTGGCACTGGGGTAAATGCTTCACTGCGTTAGCCATCCTGGGCTGGCCCACACACTGACCTTAGCAAGGGAACCCATAAAACTTTCAAATAGTTATGGTTAGGTTCAGTCTGCAATTAAAATCAAAGATGTAACTTGCACATCCCAGTCCCAAAATACTCCCTCCAGGATTCTACACCGTTCCCAGAAGACACTGCAATCCAGGAAGAACCAGAGTACCTGCCCTGAACAAGCAGACCAGGAAAGGCAACCTAAGCACCCCAGAAAAGGGGAGCTACTGCCTCCAGTATCCTGCATAAAATCAGTGTGACTTCCATCCTAAGTTTAGGGTGCACATTATTGGCACAAAATGAAATTATAATCACAGCAGCAGAACTATCAAAATTCCCACTATGTGACACCTGGATCAGTTTCTGAGCGTCGGCACTGTGAACAGTCTGGGTGTGACAATTCATCATCAGTGGCTGTCTTATGCAAAGTGGGATGTTTAGAGCATCTATGACCCCCTACCCATGAGGTGCCAGTAGCGCCAACAGGCCCCCCAAATTGTGACAACCAAAAGACACTGCCAAGTGTCCCCTGGACCTGACCTACATTAGCACCCTTTCCCTTTCTTCTGATTCCGCTTCCAGCTGAAGGATTTATATGAAACACCTCCAAAACACACCCTATATTTTCTTCCCTTTTTCTCTAACCAGCTTCCCTGGTCTGATGAGGAAGTGGCAAGGTCACAGGGTCTGCTAATGCCCTAAGAACAGAAATGGTCCATCCCTCTTGTTGCTGAACCCAACACCTACCCCCACGCTGAGGCTGCACCTGGCACTTCGTAGTCACGGAACAGATGTAAGCCAGGCTGCCGCCACCTGGAGATGAACCCCAGAGGCCGCAGGCTGACGCCCTGGGGCCACCTTCCCTGCGCCCTCCCACAGCTCCCCCGCAGCACCTCCTCCTCCCGCCAGGCTGGTGATGTAGTCCAGGCCATCGGCAATGTGCACCCTCATCCGTTCACTCTGGGCAAAGCCAAACCATCGGGTGGCCACTTCCAACATGGAGGGGTCAATCTCCACAGCGTCAACGCGAGACTTCGGGAAGTGATCATGGACGAACAGGGGGAGGCTGCCCCCACCCAGGCCTACCACCAACAGCGCCAGTGTAGTCTCTGTAATCAAAGAAGAGAGCATCACTTTGTCATCTGCTCATTGCAAAGTTTTGAACCAGCTCAGGGAAGACAAGAGAGGAAGTCAGACTTGGCTCTGCCTAGGGACACAAAATTCAAAGCTCTGGCCTCCCTGTCTCATCCCAGGGATTCAGGAGCCAACTGGTATTCAAAAACTCGACTTCAGCTTCACTGACCTAGATCCAGAAGAACCAGCATGATGCTATTATAGTCCCTTAAAGACCCCTAAGAGCTCAGCTGACACTGTATCAGGAGTCCCATCAGAGGATAGCCCTGCGTCCCAGGAAAAGGAGGGATAATGGCCAACCTTAGTCACGATCATAAGGCAGCACAGGCACCATGCCCCTCACCTGGCTCGACTCAAAAGGACAATATAAGCAGGGACGGCATGCCTGTAATCCCAGCAGCTCGGGAGGCTGAAGCAGGAGGATCATGAGTTCAAAGCCAGCCTCAGCAAAAGCGAGGCACTAAGCAACTCAGTGAGACCCTGTCTCTAAATAAAATACAAAACAGGGCTGGGGATGTGGCTCAGTGGTCGAGTGCCCCTGAGTTCAATCCCCAGTACCCCACCCCAACACCAAAAAAAAGAGGCCATTGGGCTGGGGTTGTGGCTCAGCGGTAGAGCGCTTGCCTAGCATGTGCGCGACCCGGGTTCGATCCTCAGCACCACATAAAAATAAAGGCATTGTGTACAACTAAAGCAAATAAATAAATATTTAAAAAAAAAAAAAAAAAGAGGCCATTATAACTGCCTTCTCAGACATCCCAACCAAGCAAGGGTAACCCATCCCAGTTCCCAGGCAAACAAAGGCCCAAATCCTGACCCTAGGCAGAGAAACCACAGGAGGGAAGAGGGAAGACGAGAAACAAAAGAATCACTAAAAAGAGACAGACCCTGGGATTGATTCTAAGAACTACAATCCTAGGGACATACATTAACACCAAGAAGGGACAAAAGCCTAGGCATGCTTGGGGGCCTGGGGTAGGGACAGTTACACAGGCAGAAAGAAACATGAACATGTGTGCCAAAGTGGCCAGATCCTGACCTGTTACTAGTGATACGGCCACCACTGCACTGAGAAGCCATACAAGGGCACTGAAGATGTGATTTTTCAATGTGCCATCTAGTTACATGGGTATATACACATGGAAACATTCAAGCTGAACAACTTAAAATCCGTGTACATACCTCACTGGTTTTCACTAATTTTAAAAAGAAACGAACAGAACAAAACAAAATGTAGGCCACAATGCACGCAGCCACCATGACGCCACAGGCTGAGGCTGAGGCAAAGCCAGCTGGCTGCTCGTAACTCAGAAGATGCAGGGAGCCTGAAGACAGACGTGCGCACGTGGGCATCTGTCTGTCGCCGTGGTCGTGAGCCACAGGGCAGCTCACTGGCTTGTGTGGTCTCACACGCCCTCTCCTGTGGCAGGCAGTGCCACCGCTCACCTAGGAGCAGCTCTGGGTTTCTCAGCAGGGCAAGGCCGGCAATCATGGCTTTGTGGTGTTCACAACAGAGGTAACTCTTGTCAACGAACTGCCCCGGGGCTGGAGGGAGGTCCTCAGGGGTATCAGCAGGCCGCTGCTTCTTCTTGTCCTTTTTCCTTTTCTTCTGGGCTGAGTGAGAGATTTGGATTAATGAAGTTCTATGCTTCCTCCACTGGTCCTTGGGAAGCAAGCACTGGCTTGCACACACCAGAGAGCCAATTGCCAAATATGTAGGAATTGTGCAAACTGGCCGATTCATAGATAGTCTGAAATTGGCCATGGCGGAGCATTTAAATCACAGAAATCGAAGAGCTACAAAGTCAGGCACCCCTCCTCCCACTGAAAGATGGTTATTTTAATATTCAACACACACCACTAGACCCCAGGGCACACCCTAAAGAAAAGCCATGCTAAGGGTACTTGACCAGGGAAAATCCAGGGCCTCCAGAGCCCCGGTGCATTTGCTCTCCACGCTCTCCAGAGCCCCGGTGCGTTTGCTCTCCACGCTCTCCAGAGGGCTGTGGTGCCAGGACAGCATGTCAAGCAAAGGGAGTGGCTAAGGACCCTAGCCCGAACATCTGGGACTCAAAGAGAAGCTATCCTAGAGCAGGGAGGACAGGAGCATTTACCTTATACTCTATACATTTGATTTTTAAGTTGTTCACAATAATACCAACATACACACCCAATGAAGAAAACAGGCAAAACAAACTACTGACCCTCATCAGTGAGTGCGTCCGCATGGTATCTGGGAGCCCACTCAGGGGCAGTAGAGGAGGTCTAGGCCACTCTGCCCGGCACTGTAGCCATACTATCTGTGGCCACTTTAATTAAAATGCAAATTAATTAAAATAAAAGTTGCATGCCTCAGTCACACCAGCCACACAGCACGCCCAGCAGCCACTTACAGCCAGCTAGCGGCCACCATACTGGGAGCTCATTTCCTTCATCACGTACTGTTCTACTGAACAGCGCTGGACTGGGTGGCTTCTAAGGCATCTAGAATTGACTCTGAAACCCTCTGGAGCACGTGTCGGGGGCACACGAGAGGGCGGGCTCACCTGTAACCGCCACAGTTCTGGCTAACCTCAAGGAGGTCTACTGAGATGACATACGGACATTCATGCAGCCACTTGCAAAACAGATGTCCTTTAAACTAAGGCACGAAAGCCATTCTCACGTTTATTTTGCTTCACCAGCCCTGCTCATCACTTCAGAGCCAGGCTCTGCTCAAGAACAAAATAAACACCTCTGTTCTACCGACCCCTAGAGAAGGAAAGGACAGCCCACAGGGCCGTGTGCCACTGGTCACAGGTACCTAGGCTGTCCCATATCTCACCAAGCTCCCAGGTCCTCCAGACCACCCCAAAGTGGGAGTCCATGCCACGCCCCGCTGGGTCCCACCACTGTGCCCACAATGCCTCACCTCGGTGAGACACATCCTTCAGCAACCTGGCTTCAGACTGCACCACGTTCCTGTTGCTGAGGAAGATCAGTCGCCGAAAGTGCCGCCGGTCATCCCCTTGCACGTCCTCAATGACATAGTCGCCACTCAAGGGGCTGCAGTCCTGGTGCTGAACAGTCCGGACCCCGATGTCCCCACCTACAGACAGGAAGGGCACCTGAAGGTACAGCCAGAGATGTGGTCAAAACACATGAGACGTGAGAATCCCTCCCATGTGTGAATGTGAGGAATCCACAGATCAAGGTTCTGGCCAGCAACAACTCCCGAGATCTGCCATTCAGTTAAAGAACTTTGGGGAGCCTTTCATAGACCTCAAAAGACCTGATTCACCTTTCAAAAATCAACTTAACACATAAAATCTCCTAAACCACTAGTAAGATGCAGCTGGTTTTTTCCAAGAAAAATATAAGAATTTCTCATCTAACCTAAAAGAACCCTCCATAGTCCAGGATAATGAGAGCTACTGGGAACCCTTAGGAAAGCGCTGTAGTTATTTTCTGATATATCTTTTTTTAATGCAGTGCTGGAGAGTGAACCCCAGACTTCACACACGCTGGGCATGCGCTTTACCACTGAGCTACGTCCCTAGCCCCAGAAAGAGGCTATGACTCTGAGAAGGAATCTGGACAAGGATAAAGACAACAAAATCCATGGAGGAAACAACCATTGTGAATTTGAAGATCTTTCTCCTTCTCCAAGTTATTCTCATCTTTCTTCCCCACTTTGCTAAACCTTAAGAGAAAAATAACATTTTCTCCCAACCTATTCCCCTCTCCCATCCATCAACTTTTCATCTATTCTTTTTTAAAAACCTATTGGAGGGCCGGGGTTGTGGCTCAGCGGTAGAGCGCTCGCCTAGCACGAGCGCGGCCTGGGTTCGATCCTCAGCACCACATACAAATAAACGCGTTGTATACAACTAAAGCAAATAAATATTAAAAAAAAAAAAAAAACCCTATCGGAGTGTTTAATAATCACCAGGAATTCCTGACCTTTCAGACTGCAGCACTGGTGACAGAAGGTCACAAGTGAAACTCCCAGAGGATCTGGGCCTCTCTGAAATAAGTCTGATGGAAACGAGCCCGAGTTGGCCAGTGTCAGGACGACAGGCTGGACCACAGGACCTGGGATTTGTTTTTGTGTTTTTCTTTTTTAAAGATCTGTTACCACTGCACCAGGCATCTGGGTACCGTGGCTTTCCCACCTATCAAGAAAGACAAAAGTTCTCATAATAAAGTCACCTATCAATTATTCATGGTGACCAGGATGGCACAAGACAGAAGGTGTCAATTGATAGACAATATAGTTTCCTTCCCAGCAAAACACCAAACCAGCAATGCTCATATCCTAAAAATTACACTAAGCTGTTTTGGCCCTTTCCTTCTCACACCCTCAGATAATGATGTAATGAAAAGCAATATGGCCAAAGTAGTTCTTTTCAGAAGCGGGAACAGAGAAACATACGGTCAGAGCAATCTACTCTAAAGCTGGAGCCTGCAAAGACAAGAGCATTTCCTTCAGGCCTCTCTGTGGAGTGCAGGCCCCTCTGAAGCTACTGTGGTTCTTAATCAGGGCAACTGTTCACCCTCCGCTCTGCCTCAGGCAAGGGAAAGTGTTTTTTCTGCTCATTTAACTCTTGAGATCAGAATGGGGTCACAGACTCTAGTCTCAGCTCCTTCCAAGGCTCCTCTACCTTCTGGGCTGCGAGTATGACTACAGAGACCAGCGAAAGCCACTGCCAAAGCTTTGGTACCTGCTGCTGGGGGGGCATCCCAGCTGGAGCCAGTTCCATGACTCTGGCAGACAGCTCAGCCTGAACACCGTCCATGCTGTCATACTGCTGACCTCGATGAAGAGCCACTGTGATCAGCCTCCTGAAGCCTGCGCTGGCTGCCAGCTGCTTCCGGCCCTCCTCCATGCCAAAGAGCCACTCAGTCTCCCGGCCCTGGGGGACTAGAAAAGAAGGACTTGGTTAGAGGGAGTCCTGGGAAGACTATTTCAACCCCCACAACCAACATGGTCCACATGGCAGAGCACCAACCCCTGCCCAAAACAGCATCCTTCCTAAGACCCACTGAGGCACAGTCAATTCCCTGGTGTACAACGCCAGGGCAAAGCAGCCCATCAGTCAGGAAGCAAGACCAAGGATGGCTAAGAGTGTGGGCACATCTGTGAGGGGAGGGAGGCGGACACCTAGTGCAAGACAACAGCAGGAACACCACCACTTACCGCATGCCAGGCATGAGGCCAAGCAGTTACAAACACAAACTAATGAGTCCTCACAGCGGCCCAAGGTGCAGGTAGCACTATTATTCTCATTTTTGCAAAAATGCACGAAAGTGACATCATTTGCTCAGGTTCACATGGCCAGTAAATGACAAAACTGGGACTCAGACCCAGGCAGTCTAGCCCCAGCCTCCAAGTTCATACCCACTAGACAGCTCACTCCCACAGGTGGACAGTCAGGGTTATGGAAGGCTTGGAAAATGGCTCGGTAGTAAGGAAACAGTCCAGCAGGGTCATAATGCCTTGTTTGTCTAGATTTTTCCACTTTCTAAAAGCACTTCCTCATCCCATTTCTTGAGTCTTATTAAATGTGGGCTCCCCCATTCCTCTCAGTGCTAACAGCTACCATTTATAATGTACTCATTACATGCCAGGCACCATTTCTAAGAGTTTTTACACTTCTCACAACTGTACCAGGGTTACAATCTCATTTTACAGATGAGGAAACTGAAGCACAAAAAGAAAAGTAACTTGTTCAATGTCACACCACCAGGAAGTGACTAAGCCACAACTGGAACCCAAAGAGCATGGTTCCAGAGCTGACTTGTTTTAGCTGACCTTGCACTGTCCTCCTGGATTCTGCAGAGAGGCACAGAGACCTTCCCAGGTCCAGCAGCCCACACCTATGAAGCTGGGCCTGAAACCTATGGCTGGGGTCATTGGGCAAAAATGCACAAAAGTGCACAAAAAATTGCTTCCATTACTCCACACTCCAGTAACCTGTCTAAATTCAGCTCCACCCTCTCTGCTCCTACCAACCCCATCCTTGCACTTCATCAAGCCTCTGCAATCAAAGATGAGAAAGAACAAGCCTCACATTGAAGCAGTTGCTAGAGAGCTCTCTCTCCTCCTTTATCATGCCTCCACTACCCTAACCCTCTGGAAATATGACCCTCTATAGATAAAAAGGGCCAAGACATACCCATCCACCACAGCCCCAGCCCCAGCCCCTGTAAGCCAGCCCTCCAGGGAAGAGAGGGAGCAATCCCAACTCACTGATGAAAATGGCAAAATGATTGTCCCGCGATGGTTTCACAGTGGGGCTGTCCACCACGTGCAGGGTGTAGCGTGGCTCCCCCGTGTCCCCACTGCACAAGTCCAGGGACACACTCCCCAGCCCGGCCTTGCGGCGCAGCTGGCTGCACAGCCAGGCATACTGCTGCCGCTCCCGCACCGCCTCGGCCAGCTGCTCGGCACTTTCCAGCCGCACAGGCTTGGCCTGCTCCTGAGCACACAGCTCAAAGATCTGAAGGGCAGAGCCAGGGACTGGCCTGAACTTGGTCATGATGAAGGCAAAGACAGGCAGGGAGAACCGAGGCTCAGCTTCCAACACCTGGTCCCGGCTGCTGGCCACTTGGTGCACCCTCACCATCCACCCCTCCCGAGAGAAGTGACCCACTGCTTTCTTCAGGATGTGAGCCTGAGCCAGGGAGATGCAGAGGTAGCGACCGCCCACCTGCAGGACCCGGCCAACCTCAGCCAGCATCCTGTCCACCTGCTGCAGGGTCTTCTCCTCCTCATCCGTCAGAACAGCATCCAGGGTGCCCTTGTCCAACACCACCTGAAATGAGGCATCAGGAAACTCCATCTGGGTCATGTCCATCTTCAAGAAGCTCATCTGGGGCCGCCGGCTGGCATTGCGTTCCTTCATTTGCTTGATGACAGCCTCGCTGATGTCAATGTTCACTATATCCTGATAGCCCACATCGTACAGCTGCTCACTTAACTCTGAGTTGCCACACCCAATCACCAGCACCTGGGGGGAAATCAGGATGGAGGTGATTAAAGCAAAGGAAGGTGCTTGGGATACCTCAAGGAAGCAAGTCTTGCCCAGGCTGTTTCTTGTTTTCCGAAGGCAGAGATGCTTGTCAGGAGGGCGCAACATTATATATATTTTCTCCATCCACGCATTCCTTTGGCTTCACCAAACAATAACCTACATTTTCTGCAGATTCAAATCTTACTCCCCTCAGCGATTCCACCTCATGATATTTGGCTATTTTTTCTGCAGCCAAACTTAAATACAGATCATTGCCTCCCTCTCTGTGGAGCAATTTCTCATTTATCCTTCAAATTCTGCTCCAATGTCACCATTTCTGGCAAAGCACAGTTCAATGAGAAATGCACAAGCTTTGGAGTCAGTCAAACCTGGGTCAAATCTCCTTGTGACCATTTTGTACATGTATGTTCTCTGACATCCTAGTCCAAAAAATAAGTGTATGACCATTCACGAGATCTAAAAGACTGCACATGTACGGCCACAGCCCCTGCATGGGCTTAGCATGTAAAGCTTCCTCTACAAATTTAAGTCTTCTTCTCAACCTCCAGTATAACTTCATCTCTACCAAACCTCCTTTTACTGTACCTATCACTTTTCACTGCTAGAATGTGTGCAAGGTTTGTCCTAAAGGTCTTGTAATTTAAGGGCTGAGCACAGCACCTGGAACTCACTGAGCACTGGACAACCACTTCATAAGCAGACACAGTGAAGCCACACGTGTCTCCTATTTCACAGGGGTGCAGAGACAGCAGAACACACTCTCAGTGTCTGACTACTAAAAGACACTATTCCAAGAAGAATTGTTAATTAAAGGATGCGCTGGGACGGGAGGTCTTTCAAATAAAAAAAAACTACTTTTAAAGTTATCTTTTAGCTAGATAATGCACAGAATCCTGAAAGTGTGGTCCAAGCAGGGTCCTCACGCCTGTCCGCCCAGTGCAGGATTGCTGTCATCAGCTCCCACCTTTCCGAGTGCACACACAGGGCTGCAGGCCGCGCTCCTTACCCTTTCCCTGGGCTTGATGTATTTGTGTAGCACCCCGCACAGTTCCAGGTAGGTTCCATACCACTCGAACGCTTTCTTTCCTCGCTGCTGGAAGAACTTCTCCCAATAGTCAACAGAGCCAAACTCCTTGGCGCTTTTAGGTAAGAGATTCATGTTCCGAGCTGCGTCCGGAAGACCACTCACTCCCTGCGAGGTACCATCTGAGGGGCTTCCCCCGAGGCCGGTCCGGGACTCTGCAGTGGCAACTCTATCCACCAACGAACTGCCACACTGATTTGTTTCCCGACTCCAAACCCTAGGGGATGACGCTTACACGGCAACGCACGCACGAGACGCTGAACTTCACACTCGCCACCCCTCCAGGCGCGCTCCCCGCCGCCCACGTGGGGAGCCCCTCACACTGTCTCCCAGCAGCTCTCAGAACCCAGCAACCACATCCGGGAGCGAGGCCTCGTGATAGGCCAGCCGCCCGGACCATCCCAGCAACTCATTGGACACTGCTTTTCATTACTGACGTCCCATTGGCTGAGGCGCGGGCGCCTTGAGCTCTCGGGGAATGAAGCGGAGGGGGCGGGACCGTGGGCCGCACCAGCCAATCGCGTCCGGACCCTGCGGGGCGCGCAGCCGCAGAAACCCGTCCCATCCTGCCGAGCCGGCCTCACGGCGCGCTGCGACGGAGAGCCGCGCGGGGCGGAGCGCTGCTGGAGGATCCCGGAGAGAAGCCCCGTGTTCCGGGGCGCGGATGAGGACTGCGCGGACTGACCGCGGCCTCTGCTCTACGCTCCCCGCCGCACGTGCCCAATTCCGGTCTCCTTGGCAGCGAAATGGCGCTTGGCTGTGCATTTTCTGCACCGGAATACGGGGCTCCGCTACCAGGAGTGTAATTTCTGAACCCTCAGGAGGAGAAAATAACAATTACAAGTTCACAGGGGCCTCGGTGCTCACCCCAAGGCACAAGATTCGGCCTCCTGTGGTTGTCGGTCTGATGTTAACTCTGTGTCTCTGCGTTAGGTGAACACGTTGTTCTTTACATGTCCGTTTCGTGCTAATAGTGTGAGGCAGTTCGCTGTACGCAAAGGAGGCTGTTTTAGAAAGGTCCAACGCGCGTGTCATTGGGCCTGTCAGCGAAATAAATTGCAGGAGGAACGTACCGATGGAGGAGGGCAGGGAGGCTCGGAACTGAGCGGCTGTAGTCTGGGTGCTTGACCAACTCGCAGAGCACGGGCAGACTTCCCTGCTAGCTCCGTAGGTGGAAGTGGACCTGGTTTAGAAGAGTCGCCCTCTCTTCAGCTTAGGTGTGCATCCGAATCACCTGGGGGACTTCTTTAAAAACGGGCCGCTGGGTCAGAAGTGAGATCCGAGGGTTTGGGTTTCTAACAAGTTGCCAAGTGGTGGTGGTGATGATGTCGGCCGGGGGCCACACTTTGAATGGATGTGGTTTTAGCTTCACGATTTTAAAAGGGTAACCTAAAAGCCCTCCCCAAGTAGCGTCAAAGAAAATGTGTTTCATGCTCCCTCACCGAGTTCGTGTTGTTTCCTCCCCACCCAAGGAGCACTGGAAGGAGACTTTGAGGTGACTTCAGCTACTACATTGTGCACGGTTCCTAAAGATGATGATTCAGGTCCTGTCACCACGATGCTGAAACCATAGCTTGTGCTTGAAGTGCTACACAGTACCAAAGACTATGGCCTCCCCAGTACTTCATTAAATTCAACAAATATTTGAGGTGTCTGATGTGGCTGTGGTGGAAGCTAAGGGTGTGGATGCAGTGATAAGGCAGGTACACGGAAGACACATTAAACATTTACAAAAATATCTGTCATGGGTTCACATGCCATCAAGGAGAAAGGTGAGATTCCATGATAGCAGATACCTTTGAGACCTCCTGATCTAGGGAATGGTCCAAAAAAGGCTTCCCTGAAGAAGGGACAAAAAAGATTCTATAATCTGACTGCTTTGGTGAAACCTGCACACCTGAACTTGCTCTAATAAAACTAGCATGACACAGTTAAAGAACCAAGAAACGAACAGGGCACAGTGGCACACGCCTGTAATGCCAGCAGTTGGGAGGCTGAGACAGGAGATTTGCAAGTTCAAAGCCAGCCTCAGCAACTTCAAGGCACTAAGCAACTCATTGAGACCCTGTCTCCAAATAAAATACAAAGTAGGGCTGGGGATGTGGCTCAGTGGTCAAGTGCCCCTGAGTTCAATCCCTGGTACCAAAAATAAATAAAGAGAAAGTAGAAAACAAACCCCTTTAACTTGCTAGAGGTTTTCTAAAATTTACAAATCACTAACAAATGTTTTGGAGGTACTGGGGAACAAAATTGACCAAATTTTATTGCTCTGTTGTGTGCATGTATGAATGCATAACGATGCCACTATAATATGTAATTGTAATGCACCAAAAATAAATAGATAACTAATCATTTTATTAGTCACATTAGGTTCTGGCACTAGTCTTTTCAAATACTTATTTGAAACATTTCTCTCAAAGGTTGTGTAATATGATTGATAGGTATGTATTATCATTAGTAGAGTTAGCATAAGCCAATTGGATGTTAAAATGCTTTGCTTTATTAGGATCTCCAGAGCTATTACCTATATGATTTAAAATACAGACTGAGTTTAGATAAAGTCATTCAGCACTGTAGAGTTTATTTCTAAAAATATAAATCCAAACCCCTGGAGATGTAATTTGTAGATTAGTCTTTTTAATTAAAATATAAACATAAGGTTTTGGTAACAATGTTCAGTTAGTTGGTTGTGCTAAGATTAACTGTGAAATATGGAATAGGAAATAAAAGCATTGCTCACCATCTTGGGGGCAAAGGATAGCAGAGAACATGTGATAGGTAGAATATTCCTCCAAATTCGAATCCCCAGAACCTGTGAACAGGTTACATGGCAAAAGGAAATTAAGGTTACACATGCTATTAAGGTTGCTAATCAGCTGACATTAAAATAGGGAAGCAGCCTAGATTATCTTGGTGAGCCCAGTATAATCACAGCGTCCTTTAAAGTGGAAGAAGGACGATCAGAGAGATGTGGCATGCAAGGGACTTGGCCTGGCATTGCTGGCTTTGAGAAGAGAGAAAGGAGCCCGTGAATCCAGGACAGTGGGCAACGTCTGGAAGCTGGAGAAGGAAAGGAAACTAACTGATTCTCCCGTAGAGCCTCCAGAAGGAACACACCCCGACACCTCGATGGTCCAGCAAGACCCTTGTCAGACTTGTGGCCTCCAGAACTGTTAGGTACTAAATTCACATTGTTTGTGGTACACAGTTTTTGGTAATTTATTACAAGAGCAATATAAAATTAATACAGAGCATAAACATAAGAGGGAAAAGCAACAAGTATGGTCAGGGAAGAAGTTTACAGTGGGAGAAAAGCAGTTTCTTTTTTCTTTTTTTTGTGGTACCGGGGATTTAACTCAGGGCACTCGACCACTGGGTCACATCCCCAGCCCTTTTTTGTATTTTATTAGAGACAGGGTCTCACTGAGTTGCTAAGTGCCTCGCCATTGCTGAGGCTGGCTTTGAACTCGCGATCCTCCTGCCTCAGCCTCCCAAGTGCTGGGATTACAGGCGTGCGCCACCGCGCCGGCCAGCAGTTTCTTTTTTATTGGTCTTTATTTTCTAGTTACACATGACAGACTGAGTATACATGACAGTAGAATCCATTTTGACAAAATTTATAAAAGCATGGAATATATCTTGTTCTAATTCAAACCCCATTACCTCTCCTTCCCCTTCTCTTCCCTCTGTTGGTCTTCCTGCTGTTTATCCATAGTTTATTTTTTAAAATTAATTTCTTGTGGATATACACAATGGTGAGACTGGTATAGGTATATATGTACATATGTATTCACATATACGAAAGTTATGTCAGATTCTTTCCACTGTCTTTCCTTTTCTTATGCCCCCTCCCTTCCCTTTGTTTACTCCATTGAATTTCTCCCCTTATTGTGGGTTAGCTTCCACATAATCAGGGAAAACATTTGACCTTTGGGTTTTGGGGATTCATTTATTTCACTTAGCATGATAGTCTCCAGATGTATCCATTTACTGGCAAATGTCATGAAGTCATTCTTTTTGGCTAATATTCCCTTGTGTATATATACCCATTTTCTTTATCCATTCATCTGTTGAAGAACATCTAGTTTGGTTCCATAGCTTAGGTATTGTGAATTGTGCTGTTGTAAACATTGATGTGGCTGTGTCACTGTAGTATGCTGATTTTAAATCCTTTGGATATATACCGAGGAGTGGGATAGCTGGGTCAAATTGTGGTTCCAGTCCAATTTTCTGAAGAAACTCCTTAGTGGGAAAGAGTTTCTAACTCAAGTTAGAAACTGAGTTAAAGGGCAGGTTTTGAAAGGTCTTCTATTCCAGGCATTTATTTAGTTTAAGCCTGTCAGGCCACCAGAAGCCAGGGTCATGATAGCTGGGAAGAAAGAGGTTTTTGGGCAGGATTGACGTGCTTGGTGACTGATTAAATACAAGTAATAAAAGACTGAGAGACTCAAAATGGTTCCCACACTGGCCTCTAGAAATGTCTGTAGAAAGAACCAGCATCATCTGTAGAACTATTGCTTGCAAGGAATGTAGAGGTCGCAATGCCAGCGACCAGAGCCAGAGCTAGCCGCAGTCTCCCCACCCTGCATGCTCATGCTGGGCTCGTGGCCTTCTCACATCCTGCAGTGGCGTCCAGTTGGAATATGGTCCAAGACCAGGAAATGCTTCATGAGTGGGATAAAACTGGGTAAAGGGCAGCTCTCCTTGGTGTACAGGGAGTGGCTCATATAATACTGGAAACTATTTCATCCTGGCAATCTTGGCAAATAGGTTTGTTTTCCACATTTGGGGAGTTAAGAAAGGAAAGGTCTCCTGTGTCTCGGAATAACAGAAGGCAGGCATAACAACCTGGGTAATATAATACCCTTTTATTAGCTGGGTGTCAACGCGTTCTTGAGATATTGTTGAAGTAAGAAGTAATCCTCAAGCTTATATTGGATTACTAATATTGGAATAACAGTAATAAGAATTTTTTAGTCTGTATAGCATTTGTAATTTGATAAGAATTTTTCTCATGTATTACTTTGAGTTCATGGGAAGGAGATTCAGAGCTGCAGTATTAATTTTTACATTGGCAGATATGACCCCTTTGGCTGGAAGAAAATAGCAGTCCAAGTTTGTATCATCCTAGGAGATGACCACACACTGGTTTCTCAAACGTCTGTGTGTCTCTGCGAATGTGTGTGTATGTGTGTAGATATAATTTTCACATGCACACAAGTGCACTCATAAAGGCCAAACTCAAGGATGATTGAAAATAAATGGAAAAGTGGTATTGATGACTGATTGAATAAATTCAGTAAACCACCTCTGTCATTGTATTTGATTCCCAGGATTCTCCTGGTCACTGGCGACATCGGAAGGTGCACTGGTTTCCATATGCACGGACTGCAGACGTTTGTATCCACTCTGACGGAGGAAAGTAAAGGACAGATCAGACATGGCAAGATGTTTGCCTTTGGGGCCAGAAGGCAGCAACACTTTGAAAACTGGAAAGCCAGGGGAGATAAGGGAATGACACCAAGGTTGATGGCCTGGGCCTATGGCATTGGCCCCTCCATGAAAGGGCTCAGAAGGCCTCCTTTTGGATCCCACGTGCAGTCTGGGCACTGGGGAAGATTATCAGGGTGAACAATTAGAATTTTTCTCCATAATTTTATTCTAAAATTCAGTTCCTCTTCGGGGAAAGAAAACTTGGAAAAACAACTTGTTTTTCTCTTAAACTCTACCTCTAGCTCACTCAACCATGGCCATCTCATGTGTCCCATATTTTTGGATGATCTCTGTCCTCAGCCCATAACAAAATATTTTTCTGCCACCAAGGGAATGGATTTCAAGACAGAATTTAATAAATAAGATTAATTCAAGTACTCCACCCAACACATTTATTTTAGCATTCATATCCAGAATCCTCAAAGAAACAAGGAGAACAAAATTCCCTTTAGTCCAATAAAGTTGTTATATGCAATCTTTCTCTAAAGCTAAAGCTGTTTCCTTGCCATGGGGATGCAAGAAATTTCTTTTCCTAAGAAGAATCTCAAATTGTGGTGCCAAAGTTTTTACTGTCCTTAATGCATTTCATATTTGAATAGTAATTTTTAACCCCTTTGCTCTGACACATGATAAAACGTTTTTGCCAGTATAAGGAAATTACATTCAACCTGCAGCTGTACTGTTTGAAGACTCAACAGAGAAATGTCCTGTGGATATTCCTGGAGATAGATGGCAGGACAGGAGTCCCTTGGCTAAAATCCCTATAGCACATAAGTTAAGAACATGGTATCTAGAATCAGAAATATCTACTTCTTTCTCAGTGTGTGAATTTGGTCAAAATTCCTGACTCTGCATTTATGCCTAATGACCTTCTTTGCTTTCTGTTTTGTTCACCACAATCCATTTACCACACAACAGCCAAAGTGGTTTTCTAAAAATATAGCATTTAAAAAATTGAGATATAATCCATGTAACATAAAATTAATCATTTAAAAGTATATACTTCAGTGGTTGGGGGGATGTTTACGATGTTTTGTAATCATCACCACTATGTGATTTCAGGACATTTCCATAACTGAAAATGAAATTCTGTATCAGCAGTTACTCCTAGTTTTCCCTCCCCCTCCTGCTCTGTCTACTGTCTTTCTCTATAGAGTTGCCTATTCTGGGTGCTTCACACAGATGTAAGTATGTAGTATATGGTCTTTTGTGATTGGCTTCTTTCCCTGAGCAGAATTCATGATGTAGCATGAAGTAACAGTACTTCATTCCATTTTATTGCTGAATAATATTTCATTGCATGAATAAATGCCATGTGGTATATCCATTCATCAAGAGATGGACACTGAGTTGTTTCCACTTTGGGGCTATTATAATAATACTGCTATTAACATTCATACTCAAGTGTTTTTGAGAATATGTGTTGTCGTTTATCTAAGATACATACCTAGGAATGAGTATCCTGGATCAGATGTTTAATTCTTGAAGAACACAATCATTTAAAAGTGAATTCCAGGCTGGGCGCAGTGGCACACACCTGTCATCCCAGCACTTGGAAGGTTGAGGCAGGAGGATCGTGAGTTCAAAGCCAGCCTCATCAATGTCGAGGCACTCAGCAACTCAGTGAGACCCTGTCTCTAATAAAATGCAAAAAAGGGGTGGGGATGTGGCCCAGTGGTCGAGTGCCCCTGAGTTCAATCCCCGGTACCAAAAAAAAAGAAAAAGTGCATTCCACTTCTGTCACTCTGTAATAGTTTCCCAGTTCATTGAGAATTAAATCTAGACTCTTGGCATGCACTAGAGTTCCTTCATGACCCAGTCTCATATTCTACCATTCTCCCTATTTACCAAGTCCAGGCAACTGGCCTGCCCCTTCTTTCTCAAAAAATACCAAACTCATTAGTATTAGGAAAAACTGGAAAAACCACCCAACACATTTATTTTAGCATTCATATCCAGAATCCTCAAAGAAACAAGGAGAACAAAATTCCCTTTAGTCCAATAAAGTTGTTATATGCAATCTTTCTCTAAAGCTAAAGCTGTTTCCTTGCCATGGGGATGCAAGAAATTTCTTTTCCTAAGAAGAATCTCAAATTATGGTGCCAAAGTTTTTACTGTCCTTAATGCATTTCATATTTGAATAGTAATTTTTAACCCCTTTGCTCTGACACATGATAAAACGTTTTTGCCAGTATAAGGAAATTACATTCAACCTGCAGCTGTACTCTTTGAAGACTCAACAGAGAAATGTCCTGTGGATATTCCTGGAGATAGATGGCAGGACAGGAGTCCCTTGGCTAAAATCCCTATAGCACATAAGTTAAGAACATGGTATCTAGAATCAGAAATATCTACTTCTTTCTCAGTGTGTGAATTTGGTCAAAATTCCTGACTCTGCATTTATGCCTAATGACCTTCTTTGCTTTCTGTTTTGTTCACCACAATCCATTTACCACACAACAGCCAAAGTGGTTTTCTAAAAATATAGCATTTAAAAAATTGAGATATAATCCATGTAACATAAAATTAATCATTTAAAAGTATATACTTCAGTGGTTGGGGGGATGTTTACGATGTTTTTGTAATCATCACCACTATGTGATTTCAGGACATTTCCATAACTGAAAATGAAATTCTGTATCAGCAGTTACTCCTAGTTTTCCCTCCCCCTCCTGCTCTGTCTACTGTCTTTCTCTATAGAGTTGCCTATTCTGGGTGCTTCACACAGATGTAAGTATGTAGTATATGGTCTTTTGTGATTGGCTTCTTTCCCTGAGCAGAATTCATGATGTAGCATGAAGTAACAGTACTTCATTCCATTTTATTGCTGAATAATATTTCATTGCATGAATAAATGCCATGTGGTATATCCATTCATCAAGAGATGGACACTGAGTTGTTTCCACTTTGGGGCTATTATAATAATACTGCTATTAACATTCATACTCAAGTGTTTTTGAGAATATGTGTTGTCGTTTATCTAAGATACATACCTAGGAATGAGTATCCTGGATCAGATGTTTAATTCTTGAAGAACACAATCATTTAAAAGTGAATTCCAGGCTGGGCGCAGTGGCACACACCTGTCATCCCAGCACTTGGAAGGTTGAGGCAGGAGGATCGTGAGTTCAAAGCCAGCCTCATCAATGTCGAGGCACTCAGCAACTCAGTGAGACCCTGTCTCTAATAAAATGCAAAAAAGGGGTGGGGATGTGGCCCAGTGGTCGAGTGCCCCTGAGTTCAATCCCCGGTACCAAAAAAAAAGAAAAAGTGCATTCCACTTCTGTCACTCTGTAATAGTTTCCCAGTTCATTGAGAATTAAATCTAGACTCTTGGCATGCACTAGAGTTCCTTCATGACCCAGTCTCATATTCTACCATTCTCCCTATTTACCAAGTCCAGGCAACTGGCCTGCCCCTTCTTTCTCAAAAAATACCAAACTCATTAGTATTAGGAAAACTGGAAAAAAAAAAAAAACATGTCATAAAATGAGTTAGACCCTTACCTTATACCATCTACAAAAATTAACTCAAAGTAGAATAAGGACCTAAAACTACAAAATTTCTAGAAGAAAACATAAGGGAGAAACTTCACGACATTGGATATGGCCGTGGTTTCTAGGATATGACTCTAAGCATTGGTAACAAAACCAAAAACAGTCAAATAGGATTATATTAAGGGATTATACTAAGGGAAATAATAAAGTGAAAAGACAATTACAGGATGGGAAAAAAAATTATAAATCATATCTGATAAGGGATTAATATGTATAATAAATAAACAGCTCCTACAACTTAACACCAATAAAGTATTTTTTAAAAATAGACAAAGTTCTTGCCGGGTGCAATGGTGCACACCTGTAATCCCAGCACTTGGGAGGTTGAGGCAGGAGGATCATGAGTTCAAAGCCAGCCTCAGCAATGGCGAGGCACTTAACTAACTCAGTGAGACCCTATCTCTAATAAAATACAAAAAATGGCTGGGGATGTGGCCCAGTGGTCAAGTGCCCTTGAGTTCAATCCCCAGTACAAAAAAAAAAAAAAAAAATATATATATATATATATATAGATAGAGAGAGAGAGAGAGAGAGAGAGAGAGAGACAAAGTTCTTGAATATACATTTCTCCAAATAAGATATATAAATATTCAATATCATATGAAAAAATGTTCAACATCACTAGCCATTAAAGAAATGCAAAGTGAGATACTACCTCACACCCATTAGGATGGCTACAAAAAAAAAAAAAAATAGCAAATAACAACTGTTGTTTAGGTTGAAGAGAACTGGAATCCCTGTGCACTGTTGGTAGGAATATAAAATGGTGCAGTCAGTAGGGAGGTTCCTCAAAATATTAAAAATTGAGTTACCATAATATCCTGAAAGCCTGCTTCTAGGTGTATATCCAAAAAAATTGAAAGGAGAATCTTGAAGAGAGATTTACACATTTACACACCTATGTTCATAGCAACATCATTTACATAGGCAAGAGGTAGAAGCAATCCAAATGTCCATCAACAGAATGAAGCATAAACAAAATGTAGCACATACATAGGATGGAACAGTATTAGATAACTAGACAAAATGTGGTAAGTACTATGAAATGTTATTCAGCCTTAAAAAAAAAATCCTGTCACATGCTACAACATGGATGAACCTTAAAGACATGCAATGTGAAGTAAGCCAATTGCAAAAAGACACTGAGCTGGGCATGGTGATGCATGCTTGTAACCCCAGTAGCTTGGAAGGCTGAATCAGGAGGATAGCAAGTTCAAAGTCAGCCTCAGCAATTTAGTGAGGCTCTAAGCAACTTAGTGAAACCCTGTCTCAAAATTTAAAAAATTTTTTTAAAAGGGCCAGGGGTGTGGCTCAGTGATAAAGCACCCTGGGTTCAATCCCCAGTACAAAAAAAAATTTTTTTAAATAATAATAATTTAAAAACAGACACTACATGACTCCACTTACACGAGGTATCCAGAGTAGTCAGCTATATAGACACAGGAAGTAGAATTGTGACTGCCAGGGGCTGGGGCCCTAGAGGAGAAATGGAGAATTGTTTTTCAACAGGTGTAGAGCTTCAGTTTTTGTTTGTTTGTTTGTTTGTTTGTTTTGTTTTTGTTTTTGTTTTTAATATTTATTTATTTGTTTCAGTTGTACACAATGCCTTTATTCTTATGTGGTGCTGAGAATAGAACTGGGCCGCACACGTGCTAGGCGAGCGCTCTACCACTGAGCCACAATCCCAGCCCCTAGAGCTTCAGTTTTGAAAGATAAATTTGCTGGAAATCTGTTGCATGATGATGCAAATGGGGTTAACATTATTAAATTGCAGACTTAAAATAGTTAAGATATTAAATTTTATGTGATTTTTAACACAATTTTTAAATAATGATTTTTTTCAAATGCCAACTTCTGGTGCTGGGATTGTGGCTCAGAGGTAGAGCGCTTGTTTAGCACGTATGAGGCAGTGGGTTTGATCCTCAGCACCACAAATAAATAAATAAAATAAAGGTCCACTGACAACTAAAAAAAATTTTTTAATAAAATAAAGGTGGAGGATGAGGGGGAAAAGGTACACTCATATATTTCTGGTGGGACTGCAAATTGGTGCAGCCAATATGGGAAGCAGTATGGAGATTCCTTGGAAAACTGGGACTGGAACCACCATTTGACCCAGCTATCCCTCTCCTTGGTTTATACCCAAAGGACTTAAAAACAGCATATTACAGGGACACGGCCACATCAATGTTTATAGCAGCACAATTCACAATAGCTAAATTGTGGAAGCAACCTAGATGCCCTTCAGTAGATGAATGGATAAAGAAAATGTGGTATATATACACAATGGAATATCACTCAGCATTAAAAGAGAATAAAATCATGGTATTTGCAGGTAAATGGGTGGAGTTGGAGAATATAATGCTAAGTGAAGTTAGCCAATTCCTAAAAACCAAGTGCTGAATGTTTTCTCTAATATAAGGATGCTGATTCATAATGGGGTTTCGGTGCGGGGTGGAGCATGGGAGCATTAGATGAATTCTAGATAGAGCAAAGGGGAGGGAGGGGTAGGGAGGGGGAATGGGAACAGGAAAGACAGTGGAATGAGATGGTCATCATTACCCTAAGTACATGTATGAAGACATGAATGGTGTGATTCTACTTTGTGTACAACCAGAAATAGGAAAAATTATGCTCTATATGTGTAATGCGAATTGTAATGCATTCTGCTGTCATACATAACAAATTAGAATTAAAATAAATAAATAAAATAAAGATCTACTGACAACTGAAAAAAAAAATTTTAAATGCCAACTTCTTTCCTGTCTAATAGCCTTTGCTCTTGCTTCTCTTACTGTCTGGAACAGTCTTTCCCTTGCCCACTGCATAATTGGCTTTCTCATACTTCTAGTTTCAACTTAAACGCTTTCTCAGAGGGATCTCCCTTGGCAATCCTGTTGTTTGAAATAGGTCCCCCTTGAGTCTCAGTCTCAGTCACTTATTTGTTCTTTTTGAAATACTTATCACATTTTGTTATAATTTATTTATTTTTGTCTGTCTTTCTTGCTAGAATATGAAGTCTATGAGGATAACAACTGTGCCTGTAATTTTAAATGGCATACCTGTCTTAGAAAAAGACATGCAATAGATATCCAATATATATTTTTTCTGAATGATCAAATAAGTTTTGTAAACCAGGAAAAGTAACATTTGCATCTTGGGGTTGCTTGGAGAGCCAGATGCAGTCACATACATGGCACAGGGTCCTGACATATAACAACTTGGTCATATTTTTAAGGCAGGGTTTTTTTTTATCAGTGGTTTTGGGGATGGTTTAAATGTGAGGTATCCCCCAAAAGCTCATGTGTGAGACAGCAAGAATTTTCAGAAGTGAAATGAAGTAGCCCTAATTAGGAAGGGCTGTTGCAGCTAGCTGGAAGCCATAAGTTCCACCTGATATGTATGTGACGCACCTGTAGGCACCCGCAAACCTGAAGGTATATAACCGGGTGAAAGCGGTCCGAGTGAGGAGAACGGAGAATTCAGTCAGTCGGGCAGTCACTCGGTCGGTCAGAAGAATCAGAGCGGCCAGAACGTAGGCAGAGCGGTTACAGAAGAGAAACCAGATAGAAGAAGTAATGACTGGTCAGAGTTAGGCCGAGGCTTCCAAGGAAGACAGAAGACAGAAGAAAGAAGAAGGAAGAAAGAAGAGAGAAGAAAGAAGCTCTAATCTTTCTCTAAGCTAAGCTCTATCTTTCTTTCTCTCTAAGAAGAAGCTCTAAGGAAGAAAGAAGAGAGAAGAAAGAAGACTCTAAGCTAAGAAGACAAGAAGAAAAGCTCGCTTTAATCTTTCTCTCTAAAAAATCTTTTTTCCCTCTCTAAGCTCTAAGAAAGTAGAAGTAAAAGTAGTAAAAGCTTTACTCTGCCTCCGAGAGTTTTTTTCCGCCCGGGTTTTGGTACCAGGTAGCTTACAGTGAAATGATTAGATTGTGAGAGCTATAACCTAATCAGGTGGTTAATCCACTGATACACCTTAACTGTACAGGAGACAATAGGTCATGGCGGTCACTGGGAACATGCCTTTGAGGTTTTGTTTGTGTGTGTGTAGGGCCTTGTGCATGCAAGGCAAGCACTCTACCAACTGAGCTATATCCCCAGCCTGCATTGAGGTTTTCTTTTGTCCCTTGTGAGTGGAGCTTTCCCTCTGCTTACTGGTGCCATGTCCTAAGCTGCTTTCCTCCACCGTGCCCTTCTACCATGATGACAGGCTCATCTCAGGCCCAGAGCTTTGGAGTTGGCCATTATGGACTAAGACCTCTGAAACTGTGAGCCCTAAAATAAACTTTTCCTCTTCTACATTTTTCTTGTTAGGTCTTTTTGGTCACAGCAACGAACAAGCTGCCGAAAACAGACCCGAAGGCCCAGCATTTGCTAGGCGCATGAGCTACATGCACTGATCTACATGCCGGCTCCAGGATATTTTTACTGTACCAGATGATCTTTAAATGTCAATCCAGCCCCAAGGTTCTCAGGAACGATATAAAACAATCTTGTGACAACTCATAAGCAAAGCACCTGCATTCTAAGGAAGTAAACCTTGCCAACAAGTAAAATCTGTCATGCTGGCAACCTGTAGATGCCAAAGTCTTTGTTCTTTAGAAGTTCAGAACTCCCAGTACCCTAGGACTGTCTACCCCTTGTGAAAAAGGATAAAACACTTAAAGTAAGAGTTACAAACCTAGGGGCCTTTTGAGGAGCCCTGGATAGGATTCAAAGGGTGTGTGAACTTGGATGGGGAAAAAAGTGACATCTTTATTGTCACGAAAATCTAATAAAAATTTAGCATTCTTTCATTCTATTCTTTTCATACATGTAACTCCCCTTCAAAAAAATTTAAAAGCCCTCAGTAGTACTAGCTATACCCACAATTTTGTTACCAATAGGAATCACTTAATTTTTCATATAATCATAGCTGCCTTGTAATATTTTTTATGTTCATTAATAATTCAAAATGTTATCATGTAATAATGAAAGTCTTTATTTTCTTTTTCTTTTTTTTTTTTTTTTTGGTACCAGGGATTGAACTCAGGGGCACTCGACCACTGGGCCACATCACCCCTTTTTTTTGTATTTTATTAGAGACAGGGTCTCACTGATTGCTGAGTGCCTCGCCATTGCTGAGGCTGGCTTTGAACTCGCGATCCTCCTGCCTGAATTACAGGGTGCGCCACCGCACCCGGCTTTATTTTCTTTTGAGACAGGGTCTCATTAAGTTGCTGAGGCTGGCCTGTAACTTATGATCCTCTGACTCAGCCTCCGGAGTCACTGGGATTACAGGCAAGTGCCACCATTCCTGGTTCAACAGACATTAATGACTAGTCCTCATCTTGTACTTCTTCACCCATATATTTCCATACATCCTATGCTCAATGCTGGTTAAAAAGAAAAATTACCTAAAACTTAAAGTTCTAAATGGCTTTTTCTAGAGTGATTTCAAAGTTTTCTCACAGGGCTCCCACACAGGACACTTCCATGCTGCTCTGGTAAACGAGGCCCCTTCTATAATGGGGTGCTGTGAACTTCCAAATTTTTGGAAAACTGGCACATTTCCAAGTTTGATGACAAGGCACATAGCTCCAGTAACTCCATTCTGCTTTAGTCAGTCCGAAGGGTGGCTTCCCATAAGCTGAGCACTAAGCTATCTTTAAAAAAAAAAAAATATTTATTTATTTATTTGCTTTAGTTGTACACAATGCAATGCATTTATGTTTATGTGGTGCTGAGGCTCGAACCCGGGCTGCACACGTGCTAGGCGAGCGCTCTACCGCTGAGCCACAACCCCAACCCCCCCCCCGCAGTAAGCTATCTTATTTTCTTAAAGTCTAAACCTGTTTTGAGGAGATCCCAGTGCATGAAAATATCAATAAAAGCTATGTGCTTTTTCCCCTTTGAAAAATAGCCAGTATTAGCCTACAATAGATGTTGTTGTTTAATAAACCGATTAAAACACACATCTCAATATATTACAAATTTTGCTTTAAAATGTTTCGTAACATTATGGAAATATACTTGTGTTACTTTGTGATTCTGTGTTTTTTATTTTAATGCATTTAAGCACATTCTAAGAAATCCATAGACTTTACCAGATTGCCAAAAGGGTTCTTGATACATAAGTGTTAACTATACATAGTCCTTGTCACATAATAGGGGTTCCATGAATGATTCTTTATGGTCATAAGAATTCATTTAACATATTTTGTACCTTGGGTTCTACCTTGAATCTGTGCTTATATGAAGAATAAAGCAAAAAGTCCATTTTGGTCCTTAGGGAAAACTTAACTTCTGCACACTTTTTGAAAACCTTTTAGAGACTGTTGTTTCATTTGAATTTTTCATCCTCTGAAAAAAAGTGTGGAATGTAAGGTATTTTGCTGACACCATGCCATGCCTTCTCAATAACTGCTCACACCCTGCTTCTACCCTAGCACATGAAGAGGGAGCCATAATGGAGTGCTTGGTTCTGTGGTGTCACTTTAACTCAGTGAAGTGTCACTGTGACTCTGAGGCCAACTTTGTGTGGATTTTGTTTTAGAATTTGAAAGCAACGTCAGCAGAGAATGTAGAATTTCCTTTGCTTAAAAAAAATATAAAAGGTAAAGACTGAAAACAGAAGATAAACTAGGTAGAAAAAAAAGAAGACTGAAAACAGAAAGGCATTCTCTAACAAAGGGACACCACAGTGACCTATGAGTATGTAGAAACATGAGGTAAAAGGAGCCCTTTCTTGTTGTCTTGCCAGTTGTGTTGAGCTGGCCTGTGTACTAGTGTGATTAAATGGTGCTGACTGAGTGGGCCTCTACTGAGTGAAGAAACAGGACCCTCTCCCTGCTCTGGCTTGCCTCCCAGTGAGGGCCTATTATAAGTAACACCGAGGCTCTGACTATCCAGCTGCATCTGGAAGAACATAAGCGACTCTCCCTTTTTGAGACCTCTCTCTTCTACTGACCTGTGTAGTCACGGGCAAAAGTGGTGCTCTCTTCATACTATTTAAAAAAATTTTTTTTAGTTGTAGATGGACACAATATCTTTATTTTATTTATTTATTTATTTTATGTGGTTCTGAGGATCAAACCCAGTGCCCCATATATGCGAGGCAATCACTCAACAACTGAGCCACAACCCTAGCCCCTCTCTTCAGACTATTTTTAAAAAATATTTATTTATTTGTTTTAGTTGTACACAATGCCTTTATTCTTAGATCGAGCCCAGGCCGCACACGGGCCAAGCGAGCGCTCTACCACTGAGCCACAACCCCAGCCCCTCTTCATACTATTTAAGAGTTGCTTGGGAGTCAGAGGAGTAGCTAGCAGTGAAGCACAGGCTCAGCATGCCTGAGTTCAATCCTGCTATTGTTGGCATAGTGTCTCCCAAAAGCTCATGGGTTAAAGCCTTGGTTGACACCCTGTGGTGCTCCTGGGAAGTGGTGGAACCACCAGAGGTGGGGCCTTGTCACCGGAGGCGTTCCCTTAAAGGCGATATTGGGACTCTGGTGTTTTCTTCTTTCTCTTTTGCTTCCACCATGAGGTGAGTATCTTCCTCTGCCACACACCAACTATAATGTACTACCTCACCACAGGCCCCAAAGCAATGGGCCAAGATGGACTAGACCTCCAAAACTGCGAGCAAAAATGAACTTTTCCTTTTGTTAACCTGATTACCTCAGGTATTTTGTTACAGTAATGAAAAGCTGAGTCACACAAATCCCCAGCACAAAAGAGAAAGAAAGGATGAATGGATGTAGGGAGTGAGGGAGGGAGGGAGGGAGGGAGGGAGGAAGAGAGAGAGAGAGAGAGAGAGAGAGAGAGAGAGAGAGAGAAGCAAAGCAAAGCAGAGGGAGAGGGGAGGCTTAGCTTCAAGTATGATGGAGTAGATTGAAGCAGTCTATTTCTCCCTCCAAGAACAAATCAAAAAGCCAGATAAGGACCAACTACACCTGTATAAAGCAATCAGAGAGGTACTAAAACAATACACGAAGTCCAAGATTCCAGAGGGGGAATGGAACGAAGGTGAGCTGACCTGCTCGAGCTGCTTCCTTTCTGGGGACAAGATCTGGGCTTTGCTTTGGCCAAGGCTCATCGCTAGGGTACAAAAAAAATAGTGAAACTGAGTTCTCACAAGGCTGGAGAGACGCAACTGGAATCTTAGCCAAGATCCCAGGGCCAAGGGAAGAGTGAAAAACTGAGACTGACTCAGATGGGTTTCTCCTCCAGCCGCTTGCTGAAGTCTGAAGCAAGGTAGGGTAGAAGGTAAGGACGCGTCGTCCCTGTTTTTCGGAGGCTTCTGCTTAGCAGCGCCTTTATTTTCTTAGCAGAGGAGAGAGTGACTCTTCTTTGGAAAAGGATACCATCACATGGATGTTCTTTCTTATACTCGACACTTTATACTCAATTTTTTATACGTGCCTATTTTATACTTAATATTTTATATGCAATACTCAATGTTGAACGAATGTCAGATGTTATTAGGCATGCCAAGAGAGGGTCAAAAGACCCCCAAGCAAGAAAACTGATAGACAATAAAAATGAGCCCACAGGTAATCCAGGTATTACATTAGCAGACAAGGCCTTTGATTAAACTGTTCAAGGAAATAGAGAAGATGGAGAATTTCACCAGAAAATTAGAAACCATTTACAATTTTTTCTATGAAACTCCTTAAAAGAATATGTTTAAAACACAGAAATTGTGGAACAAAAAATAAAATAACTAAAATTAGGAGCACCTGGGAAATCAGGTGAGTGGTGACCACCAGGCCAGGCAGATGGGGACAGGTGGCCTGGCACGCGGACACCGGTGCTGAGTCAGCACATTGCTGGCTGCATCTGTCTGGAGCCCTGGGTCAGGGCCAGAACCACGAGAAGCAGTGCAGATTCAAGGGGTCGTACACACATAAGAAAGAAAAAGTACTTAAAAATGTAGACTTGAACATCCTCAAGAGTAGACTCTCCGCCGGGCGCGGTGGCGCACGCCTGTCATCCCAGCACTTGGGAGGCTGAGGCAGGAGGATCGCGAGTTCAAAGCCAGCCTCAGCAATGGCGAGGCACTTAGCAACTCAGTGAGACCCTGTCTCTAAATAAAATACAAAAAAGGCTGGGGATGCGACCAGTGGTCGAGTGCCCCTGAGTTCAATCCCCGGTACCAAAAAAAAAAGAGCAGACTCTCAATACCATGCAACAGGATTAAATGGGTACCAAGACACAACAATGAGTTCTGTCAAAGAAAATTCTTCAAAATTATTCTAAGTATATGTTTAAACTTACTATCAGGACATTTTAGAAAACAGTGAGAACCTTTGTTATCGTTCTATTTGTAAATAATTGGAGAATAAAAAGCAAAGCAATTGCTAAAAAGTTCTCCGCACATTATTCCACAAAGATGGTGGCCACGGAGGCCAGATTTTCTGTTTCAGGCTGGACTGCTAATATCGTGAATTCAAAACCAAAAAAAAAATTTTTTTTAAATCCTATGAATTTTTCTAGTTAGATAATTCCCTTTTTAATAAGAGGGTGTGGGTGTTACACCAAACAACAAAACCAGAGCCATAGGAAAGGTGGTTTATTATTAATGATGAAAGGCAGACATGCAGTCTACCACAGCAGGGGGGTGGAAACTGGACAAACTTCATGGCAAACCATGCTTTAGAAAATCATTTTCCAGTTAACACTTCAAAAAATATCTTATTTATACTCTATAAGTAAAATACAAAAGGGAAGCAAAAGTACCTCCAGGAAACAGATTATGAAATTAAAATGTAACTTCACATATACTGATAAGGTGGAATGACCGAATGGAGTCCCGATTCAAACATTGTTTGAAGAAAATGATATTGACTGAATTTTAAAGTAGTCAATCTACCTTTCTGTTTCCTTTTATTTCTTCATTTTATTTTTGTAAGGCACAAATTTTCAATGCTCATATTCCTATTTCCTCTGCTATTGCCCTGGAATGCCAAAAGAAAAAAAAATCAATGCCAACAGGCCAGACTCTTGTTAACCAACCTATAATAACAATAAAACATTGCAGAGAAGAGAAGAAAATCCATTAAAACGAGGAAATTCTATATCATCTTGTCTATAAGGTGGCTAGAGCTTGCGATATTCTTAGACAACAAACAGGCAGAGACTGTTCCTCCCTTTTTGATACTTGAGAAATGCAACCAGTGTTGAAAAAGTTATTCTGTCAAAGTCATTAAGCAACTAAAGTGCTTCTGGGCTGCCCATGCCTTGGGAATGCTAAAATACCCTCTTTGCCTCTCACTTCCTTAGTTTTCTTTTTTTTTGGTACCAGGGATTGAACTCAGGGGCACTTGTCCACTGGGTCACATCCCCAGCCCTTTTTTGTATTTTATTAGAGACAGGGTCTCACTGAGTTGCTAAGTGCCTCGCCATTGCTGAGGCTGGCTTTGAACTCACGATCCTCTTGCCTCAGCCTCCCAAAGTGCTGGGATTACAGGCGTGCGCCACCGCGCCTGGCTCCTTAGTTTCTTGTTCTCTGGTCTTTTCCTCTCACAAACGGATTAAATAACATCAATTCAACGAATATTTACTGTGGGCTTGATCTGTACCGGGTACCACGGAGGCGTAAAAGGAGTTCAAGTCAGACCCCTTGATTTAGAGGGACAGTAAAAACCACCAAGAAAATCCAACTTGAGGAGCAGTAAAAGCCACCAAGAAAATCCAACTTGAAGCCACCTTGTGTGTTTCCTTATTTCCTATTTCCATTTTGGAATCTTCTATCACCAGTAGTTTCCTTCCCTCTTGCCTCTGAGGAAAGATGGTCCCTCCACCCTGCCCAGAGCTCGCTCTTGCAATCTCAAGCCCCCATCCTCTTATCTTCGCAGAGACGTCACCTGCCTTTGTTTCTTATTTTTTTGATTTGCCTTCACAATCTCACTCTCTCACGGGCCCCTTCCTCCTCCTTAGGAAATGTAACTTGCTTATTTCCTATGGTACCGTAACTGCACTACCACTGCAAGGTAACAACATACTATGTCTTTCCCCTTATCATTGAATTTCTTGAAACAGAAACCTGTGATTCCACTAAAAAGTAAACCTTGACAATATTTGGCCTCCACTTCTGTGATGTTCCTGAAATAACTTCTGAAAGGTCCATCGTGGCCTGTAAGTCAGTAAATCAACAGGCTTTCTCTCGTCTCTGACCCACCCTCCCCGTTTCTCTCAAGTCTTCGAGGCTAATGACCACTCACTCTCTCCTCCTCTTCTTGCACACGGCTCCATCCTCACTGTCCTCCACCACTCCGGCCATCACCTGCTCATCCTCTCACCCCTAAGTGCTAACACATTCCCCTAATTCTTTTTTTTTTTTTTTTTTTTTTTGTACCAGGGATTGAACTCAGGGGCACTCGACCGCTGGGCCACATCCCCAGCCCTTTTTTGTATTTTATTAGAGACAGGGTCTCACTGAGTTGCTAAGTGCCTCGCCATTGCTGAGGCTGGCTTTGAACTCACGATCCTCCTGCCTCAGCCTCCCAAAGTGCTGGGATTACAGGCGTGCGCCACCACCGGGCCCGGCTTCCCCTAATTCTTGCTCTCTTTCTTTGCTACAATTTGGATATGACCTAGTGTGTCCCCCCCCCCCCCAAGGGCTCCTGTGTTGAAAGCTTGATGCTCAGTGTGGCATGGAATCTTTAAGAAGTGGAGCTTTGTGTAAGGTAATTTTGTCATTCAGGTTGCTGCCCTTGGAAGGGATTGACACTAGTCTCATGGAGTGAATTATTACAAAAGTCAGCCCCTTCCTGTTCTGGCTTCCTGTCTTGGCACGTGGTTTCTCCCTTTCAGAAATATTCCCAGCATGATACCATCTACCATGATATGATGTAGCCAAGGAAGCCTTCACCAGAGGTCAAAATAACAGGGCTGCCTGATCTTGGATTTTCAATCTCCAAAACTAGAGAGCTAAATGAACATCTTTTCTTTATAAAGCATCCAGATTCTAGTATTTTGCTATAGCAATGGAAAACAAACTAAAACCTTTATGTATATATTCTTCCTTGGCTTCTCTTCATAGAGATGCTACTTGGGAGGATTTCCAAGCTCTGAGAATACTAAATCACTGTCTTCAAAGAAAAGTGCAGAAAAAGGAAAGGGCAGACCTCACTATCTTGCTTTCCATCTTCCATTACAGTTCACTTAGTTGGCAAGAGAAGTGGTAAGATAAAGGTCAGGGCAGCGTGAGCAATGGCTTCATTCCTCTCTCAGACGGTCTTTCTCCTACAGCCTTTACTCTTATTTGTTCTATTGACCCTTTGCTTGTAGGAATAGGGTGTTGCCTGGGAGTTGTAATGGCCTCCTCCTATTGCTTTTCCCAAGATACAGTAGCATTCCTATTAGATTCCACTTGCAGTTTTATTTATTGTCAAATTCCAACAAGTAGGTTCCTTCCATAGTTCATTTGACTCTAAAATTGACCTCATTAAATGTAGTCATGTTAGTCAGCTTTTCATCACAGAAACAAAATAACCAGAAAAAAGAAAAAAACCAACCTTAAAGGAGGAAAAATGTATTGGTTCACAGTTTTAGAGGTTTCAGTCCATGATCTGATTGCTCCATCACATCAGCCCGAGGCAAAAGAGCCTGGCAGAGCAAAGCTGCTCACCTGGTGGCAGCCAAGAAGCAGGGGCAGCGTGTGGGAGTGTGGTCCAGGGACAATATGTCACCTTCGAAGGCTTTCCCCCAGAACTTCCTTCCTCCAGCTGGGTCCCCCTCCCCGAGAGCCCACTCTGCTATGAGCACATCACTGGATTAGTTCACTGGTGAGGCTGGCACCCTTGTGATCCAATCGCTCCCCCAAAGTTCCACACGGCTGCACTGGGGACCGAGCCTCCAACACATTAGCCTTCAGGGAACATTCCAGATCTAAACCGTACTAGTGTTCTAATTTGGATCTTAACCGCCCACTAAAGGCCCATGTGTTGGAGGCTTGGTCCTCAGCCAGTGGTGTTATCAGGAGATGGTAGAGGCTTTAGTAGGTGGGGCCTACTTGAGGTCTCAGGTCACAGGGAATGTATCCTAAAAGGGTCTGGGACCTCAGTCTTAGCTTCCTAGCCACCATAAGGTGAGCAGCTTGCTGTGCCACAGGCTCCCTGTCGTGATACGCGGCTCCGCCCTAGACCCAAAGGCAACAGGGTCAAGCAATTGACCCTGAATGAAACCTCTAAAACTGCCACTCAAAATATATACTTCGGGGGGGGGGGGGGGGCTGGGGTTGTGGCTCAGTGGCAGAGCGCTCGCCTCACATGTGCGCGGCCCGGGTTTGATCCTCAGCACCACATAAACATAAATGCATTGCATTGTGTACAACTAAAGTAAATAAATAAATATTTTATATATATATATATATATATATATATATATATATATATACTTCTCTTTTTTATGTTGATTTCTCAGACCCCTTTTTTTTTTTTTTCCAGTACTGGGAATTGAACACAAGGCACTTAACCACTGAGCCACATCCCCAGCCATTTAAAAAAAATATTTTATCTACAGAGAGGGTCTCCTGAGTTGTTCAGTGCCTCACTAAGTTGCTGAGGGTGGCTTTGAACATGCCATCCTCCCGTTCAGCCTCCTGAGCTGCTGGGATTACAGGCATGCACCACCACACCAGTGATTATGTCATATTTTTAATTCCAGTAACAGCAAACTAACATATTAGGCTTGTGTTTCTGTGTAAAATTGTTGCGTTTCAGAGGACACCAAACACTCTTTACCATCTTTGTATACCTAAACTTAAATAGAATACCTATTACACATACCTGATGAATTGGCTCATTTTGATACACCATCCAAGATTAATAGTACCACCTTCAGCAAGAAACTAATATTGTAGTTGACCTTCAGACTAAAGCCTCCTAAATCAAAAGAGATCATTACACTAAGCTTGATAGCTCTCACCTATATGATGCTTTAAAAACCAACTAATTTCTATTTTAGGGCAGAGCATGTGGCCCATTTAGATAAAATATTTATCTTGCCTTAATTTAAGCATATAGCTATGCAATATTTACAAATGTGTCCATTCTCTAACCTTGGACAAACTATATAATGTCATTTTGGAACCTTGGTTTCCAAATCAATGAAATGAGGAAAATGATAACATCAGAGGGTTGTTATGAAGAAATACAATAACACATGCTAATCATTAAGATAATGCTCTAAAAGAGGCATTTAATAAATGGTGACCATTTTTAACTTTCAGAGATACAGTGAAATAAATTTGTAACAATTAAAGCATATTACTACACAGGTCTCTCTGATTTTGCCATCTTTGTGGGAGGCAATTTTTCTAAATAATATATCTTGCAATGAATCATGATAGCAATAAACAAGAAGAGTTAGGAAAGAAAGAAAGCACTCCTGTGGGTCATCTCACAATGTCACAGCTAATGTTTTACAAGGAAGGTATCAGAGTAAACCTTATTATGTTTTTTGAGAAAAATTAAACTATAATCAAACCTGTCTGTAAAGAACAGATTCCACTTAACCATTTGCTCTTTTATTCACTATTCTCCATAACTGAGACACTGGCAAACTTTGATGCTTAATTAGAAAGAATTTGACAACTGAATTGTAATTATGAAGAAAATGTTCTTGTTCTTAGGAAACACCTGCTGAAGTACTGAGGGATAAAGAGGCACGGTGTCTATAACAAACTCTCAAATAACTGGTGGGGGAGGGTATACATTTAGTGGAACAGAGAATAAACACATGATGTGAAGGAGCCCCAATCAGGGAGACGGCTATTGCAGGTAGCTGGAAGCCATAAGTGCCACCTGATAATAATCATACATTAAGTATGCACGTGACGCACCTGTAAATGCACGTGATGCACCCGCAAAGCTAAAGGTATATAACTGAGTGAAAGCGGTCAGAAGAGGAATTCATTCAGTCCGTCGGTCAGTCGGAAGAGGAGTTCGGGTCGGAGAAGAAGAAAAGAGAGCGGCCAGAACGTAGTCAGAAGAAGAAATAAGAGTCAGAGCAGTTAAGAGTTCGGTCAGAAGAAGCTAGAGAAAGAAATGAGAAGCTAGAGAAAGAAAAACTAGAGAAAGACAGAGACTAAGAAATGAGAATGAGAAAAGAGTTTAGTATAAGGAAAAGAGTTTAGCTAAGAAGAGATAAAGAGAAAGACAGAGACTAAGAATAATAGATTCCTGCCACCGAATCTCCTCCCGGGGTATCGAGGCTGCACGTCAGGCAGCTACAATGATGCAAAATGTTAAGAAGCCACAGAAACTCTCTGGCCCTGAGTCTTCTTGTTAGGAGAAAAAGAGGGCTGTTTTATTCACACTGTGAGTCATGGGTCCCATCTACACGTTAAGGTCAGCATTAGGAAAAACTGTTAGTCTAGAGACAGGGTTTACATCAGTTCTTTGTACTTATTCTTCAGTAACTTTCAGATTATTTCAAGATCAAGACTAAAACACTTCTTAACATCCAGTTGGCTGGGTGCAAAAGGCCCATGGCTAGTCATGTGATGCTCTCTGCTTCTCTCCAAACCACAGAGCTGGGTGCATTCAATTGCTAGTTTATATTTGCATCCTAAAATATCTGTGCCTAGTAGCGTCTAATTAAATGTTTAAGCTAATGAAACATTTATATAGTTGTTTCATGAAAATCCAATCCATAAAAAGTGAAAACAGAAAGATGGTGGAATGAGACGGTCATTATTACCCCATATACAAGTATGGTTACACTACTGGTGTGACTCTGCACCATGTTCAGCCAGAGGAAGGAAAAGTTGTGCCGTTTGTGTACTCTACTGTCATGTATAACTAATTAGAATAAGTTTTTTTAAAAAAAATCTAAAAAGTGAACAAGAAATTACTATAGAGCTAGACATGGGCAGGACAAATCTATACAACTCCTCTGAGAAAATTTTGCCAAAAACCCAGACCAGGTTGGCACTCAAATTTCTTGAAAAGTGTGTAAGTTTTTATTCTACTTTGAAGAAACTGAAACTGAAACCGGAAATCATCAACCATGCAATTTATGATGAAGGTAGGGAATATTCCAGCTACCAACTGCAAGCCCGATGGAAGGAAGGTCTTGCTGCCACTTTTAAGACTAATAAGCCTTCCGCTTGGCCTCGCCGGGCCGGGCCTTCGGGGCGCCACTTCCCGTCTCCCCACGCCTGCCCCGAGCGACCCGGCGACGCTGGCAGTGTCTCCCCAGACCACGCCACTCCCAGGCTGCGGACCCGACGGTGCGGGCGGGGCGCCCGGGCGCAGGAGAGGCGGGATCGACTCGCTCGGCGGTCTGCGCCCCGGCCCCGCCCCCCGCCCGCGCCACCGGCGAGCGCCGATCGGCTCGATGAGCGGGGGCGCAGCGGCCGAGGCGGTCGGCGCCGCGGCCTCCCGTCCCGCCTGGCTCTTCGGCCCCGCGCTGCTTCCCTCTCTCCCCGCCCGGCGCCGCTGCTGGGAGCGCTGCGGAGCTCTCCGGCTCGCAGGTACCGGCGGAGGCGGGCGAGCGGAGGCGGGGAGGAGGCGACACCCCAGCGCCGGCACCCGATGTCCCGGGCCTCGAGTCGGGCGCCCGGCGGGGCGGGGCCGGGGCGGTTGGGAGGACCCGGGTCAGCGGGGTGCAGGGCGCCGGAGGGGCGGCCTGGAGCGCGGGGTGGCGGGGTCCCTTCCTGAGGGGAACCGGCGCCGCCGCGCTGCGGGTGAGGGCCGCCCGGTGCGGCAGGGAGGACGGCCTCCCCCAGGGCCGGCGGGCGGGGGTGGTCGGTGCGGCAAATAATCAGTCACAAATACGCCAGCATTTATCAATCAACAGGCCAGAAGTTTGCTGTGCGGAAGGCCGTCGGAGAGACGCGGCGCCGCTTCCGAACCTGCATACGTGACACGGGGAGCGTGTCCGGTGGCGGGGAGCAGGTGGTGGGGCGGCCCGGCTGACCCTGGCCCTGCCCCGGCGTGGCGGCGCGCGGGGGCTCTCGTGTTTCCACACATGCTGCACTGACAGGTGGTTTCCGTAGGAGAGACCCTAGGCGCTATGCATCCCAGTCTTTCTCCTGAGCGTGATTCGTTTCTACTGGTGGTTTGGTACCCACAGCGTCAGTTGATCCAGCTGGTGGCTGAGTCAACCTGCCTGCTGCTGCCTTGCGGCTGGCTCTTCTCTTTGTCCGACCTGGGTTCATTGCTGTTCCGAGGCTGATCCAATGGCCCTGACCACGGGGTCTGCTCTTTGTTGAGGTTTCGGCTTTGCTGTGTGTCTGTCTGTGGTTTGTTGGGGGCTGTTAAGGCACCCTTTTGTAGGGTTTTAGAAATACCATTCAGCCGGGCCCGGTGGCGCACGCCTGTAATCCCAGCACTTTGGGAGGCTGAGGCAGGAGGATCGCGAGTTCAAAGCCAGCCTCAGCAATGGCGAGGCACTTAGCAAATCAGTGAGACCCTGTCTCTAAATAAAATACAAAAAAGGGCTGGGGATGTGACCCAGTGGACGAGTGCCCCTGAGTTCAATCCCCGGTACCACACAAAACAAAAAAAAGAAAGAAAGGAAGAAAGAAAGAAAAAGAAAGAATACCATTTAAAGAAAAGCTGAAGTTCTCCGATTATTGGCTGTCATCTGTTTTCCCATGCGTTCTGAAACATTTCTGCATGAATGAGTTATTTTGAAATCAAAGTATGAGGCATGAAGTGGGCCAGATGTACATGACGGAAATATTGTGGAATGAGAAACTCGGGAGCTGTTACTTAGGTACAAGAGTTTGGTGAGGTTACAGAAGGTTGCGTTTCTGGCTTGAAAACACTTCTTATTTTGAAAAGTCTGTTAATTTGTTTTGACTGGAAGGTGGCTTAAAATATTACTTTAAATACGAAGTTATACGCTGTTTTTATTTTTTTAAGTGAATAACATTAAACAACAGACTAATGTCTAACTATATACTTAAAGAGCTCAGATGTTTCTTCCTGAAGAGGATGTAGGGCTACCGGTTATGCAGTGAGGTGGTTCTAGAACAAAGAAAACTGGCTTTGTTTAATTCAGTTGTTTTGATATGTGAGAAACAAAGTCATTTTCTCCTACTTTCATAATACATACACTGTGACCCCAAAATGTGGGGAGATTTTTCTCTACCAGAAAGCAAGCAATTTTGTGGCAGATTCTCTAGCATATACCATCTGGGTGTCCTTTAATTCAGTTCATGTCTAACACTATCTGGAGATAGCAGTCCATCCCACAAGTTGAGGGTTCAGTCCCAAGAGACTGCCCCCCCATTCAGTTGCCAATCACAAGTTCCATGTTGTTATACCTTTGTTTCTGATTGATCATCTATAAATTGGAGCAGCCACAGTCCCTTTTGGGGGCTCAATTAATTTGCTAGAGTGGCTCACCGAACTCAGGGGCACACTTTATTTATGTTTACCAGTTCATTATAAAGTTTATTAGGAAGTATACAGATGAATAGTCAGATGGAATAGAGGTGTAGAGCAAGGTATGCAGAAGGAGCCAGGAGCTTCCATGGCCCTTCAGGCACGCCACCCTCCAAGAACCTTCAAGTGTCCAGCCATCTATCTGTAAACTCTGGACTCCTGTCCTGTTGGATTTTTACATAAGCTTCATTAGGCAGAACAGACTACCTTGCTCTTTTTGTAGCTAGCTGCCTTTCTGAAGCTACCTAGTCATCTCATTAGCATACAAAAAACCACACTTAGCACCCTCTGAGATTCTGAGGGTGTTAGGAAATAGGATGCAGACCTAAGGCAAATGTATCTTAAGTTTTGTGTGTGTGTGTGAGAGAGAGAGAAAGAGAGAGAAGAGAGAGAGAGAGAGAAAATCACAATATCACACGAATACTTACGAAACTTAGCCCTTTTCACGGAATACCAGTGGGACACTATATAGTTTGCAAATTTTTTTGCTTGTATTATCTGATTGGACCAGCTCAATTCTATGGATATTCATAGAAATTACTGTTTCACAGATGAGGAAATAGAATCATTGCTTAAGCTTCTGGCTCCAAGTTAAAATCATAAAGCATTTTAGGATTTTTAAGGAACTACTTCCTGTTTATTCTGCTTCCATACTATCTGCACTTGATTTTATAAAATCCTTAATTCAGGGGCTGGGATTGTGGCTCAGCGGTAGAGCGCTCGCCTGGCGCGTGCGCGGCCCGGGTTCGATCCTCAGCACCACGTACAAATAAACGCATTGTGTACAGCTAATATTTTTTAAAAAATATTTATTTATTTGCTTTTAGTTGTACACAATGCGTTTTTACGTGGTGCTGAGGATCGAACCCGGGCCGCGCACGTGCTAGGCGAGCGCTCTACCGCTGAGCCACAACCCCAGCCCCTAAATAAATATTTTTTTAAAAAATCCTTAATTCACTCATTTCCTCCACATGTTTTCTTTGGGAAGCTACTTGATTTTATCATGGGTTTAACTGTTGCTTACGTGTTGAGGTGTAACACAGTCACTAGAGTAGAGCAGGTGAGAGGGGAGTATCTGAAGTCACCAAAATGAGGGGTGCCCTGTCATACAGGCCTTCTATCTGCTTTAAGTACTTTAGCTTACATCCAAAAGTCTGATGAATTTTTTTTTTTTCTCCTTAAGGTGGTGAATATTTTATTCTGCTGGGAAATAGAAGAGTACTTTGAGTAAAAAATATGCCTCCCAAGTTCAAGCGCCACCTAAATGATGATGATGTCACTGGTTCTGTGAAAAGTGAAAGGGTAAGTTTAGATCTTAAGCTTTAGACCAAGAAAGAGTCAACATGTTTTCACTCTCTTTGTAAATAGTAGAAAAGAATCTAAAGTTTATGGCTACTGTAGGGGCAGAAAAGGCCTGCTCGTACTGAAAGATCATGGCTGACACCCCATAACAAAAGACAAGTTAACAAGAGGAACATCTAACAGATTTATATGGTCATAGTCTTATATATGTCAACAAGACTCAAAGACCCAGAGTGGATTATGCATTTTTATGCTTAGGTTTGATGAAGTAAGGGCAGCCATGTAGAATATGATTGAACAAAAGGTTGTGATCTAACAGTAATAGACTCAGGGGAGGGAGGGAGGCCAGCAAGGCCTGTCTGCTCAGACTCTCCTTGGCCTCTGTGCAGCAGTCCTTCCTTCTGAGTATGGGGCAGTCAAAGAAGGTAGGTTAGAGAATGTTTTTATGGCCAACGTTTGCATAGAAAAGAGAAGATTGGGTTAATATTTTAGGTTTTATGAGAGTCTTTGGGGAAAAAGGGTTCTGGGTTCTGTGGCCTACTTTGGGAAAAGGAACTCTGGTTTCTGTGGCTTGCCTTAGGTGGAAAATGCCAGAAGCTATAGCAGGGGACAGTCAGAAAGAAATGTTGCTATGAGGCTGCTTGTGAAGCTTTTACTTCATGGTGTCATTTTCTGAACCCCATCACTACCATATTCTAATCTTACTTGTTTCCTTCGTAGTAAATATATTAAAAAATATATGTTGCTTAGATTGATGACTCAACTGAATTCTGTTTCCACTAATCAGATCATGCTCACAATTTCTTCCTAGTATTTCAAGGGAAAAAAAAAAATTTTTTTTTTTTTGGTACCTGGGATTGAATTTAGGAGCATGCGACCACTGAGTCACACACCCCAGCTCTGTTTTGTATTTTATTTAGAAACAGGTCTCACTGAGTTGTTTAGTGCCTGACTTTTGTTGAGGCTGGTTTTGAACTGGTGATCCTCCTGCCTCAGCCTCCTGAGATGCTGGGATTACAGGCGCGCACCACTGAACCCAGCCCAAATGAGTTTTGACACCAAACTTAGCAAAGCTTTTTGGCTTATAGAACTTTTTAGATTTTGAAATAATATGTGCTAGATTCTGGACCTGTGTCTCAGAGTCTAGAATGCCTTATATGTGATGTTTCAATTTCTAGTTCGTTTTAGAAGTATTCTATACAAATATTTATAAATCTGACAATTAGGGTTTGGGGGTATAGCTTAGTTGTAGAATGCTTTCCTAGCATGTGTGAGGGCCTGGGTTCAAGCCACAGCACTGTAAATAAGAGAGAAGGTGGCAGCATAGATAAATAAATAAACAAATAAATAAATTGGGGTATCGTGCAGCATCCTAAAAGACAGCTTATCATGTGACTATTATAGATAGCATACTTATTCTAAAAGTAACCTATTAATACATATTTTTTGAGAGAAGGAAATCATGCTTTTTTATTTTTTAATCCAGTAAACTGAAGCCTCCCTTACTTCCTTTCTTTTTGTCATCCTTCCATTTATCAATCCATTCCACAGTATTTATTAACCACCTGTTATGTGGTAGGCATGGTGCTGAAACCTAGGGCTCAGTTGCTGTGCTTAAGAGTTCTTGGTCTATTTGACTTTGTTTTATATGCTCCTTTTTTTGCATAACTTTGGAATTACATATTTTTCAATATTTTATGATTACGAAGTATCTTTTAATACAAAAAATATTTGTCCTTTCTTTAACTCTTGTTTGTTTATGTTTTTGATGGGGAATAGAACCCACCAAAAGACTAATTGCTATTTAACTTTTTAAAATGAGCTGAATGTATATATTTAAAGATATAAAATGTACAGTCTCAATCAGTACTACTATTGAGATTGTAACTATTTGACTTTCTCTTTACATGTGGGTTATTACCACAATTGACTATAAAAATAGAATATTGGACACTTGAACCAAACAAAATCCACTGTTTAAATAGAGCTTGCCTTTGGATATTTTTGAGATTATGAAGTTTGAAAAAGGATTGGTTCTAATAATAATAATAATTATCATTATTATTATTATTATTATTATTATTTGGTACCGGGGATTGAACTCAGGGGCACTCAACCACTGGGCCACATCCCCAGCCATTTTTTGTATTTTATTAGAGACAGGGTCTCACTGAGTTGCTAAGTGCCTCGCCATTGCTGAGGCTGGCTTTGAACTCGTGATCTTCCTGCCTCGGCCTCCCAAGTGCTGGGATTACAGGCGTGTGCCACCGCGCCCGGCTGTAATAATTACTTTTTAAATTTTTAAAGTTTTGTTACTCTTTCCTGTCATAATTTTTGACAGCTTTATTGAGATATAATTTACATAACATACAACTCACCCATTTAGGGTGCAATTTAATGGGTTATAATATATTCACAAAGTTGTGCAGCCATCACCACAGTCTAGTTTAGGACTTTTTTATCCTCCCTAAAAGAAATCCTGTGCCCTTCAGCAGTCATCCCCTTTCTCTTCATTCCTTCAGCCCTAGGCAACCAAAAACTATAGATTTACTTATTCTGAACTTTTTTTTTTTTTTTTGAGACAGAGTCTCACTAGGTTGCTGAAGCGGGCCCTGGACTTGCATCCTCCTGCCTCAGCCTCCCAAGCAGCTGTGATTACAGGCTGCACCAGGCACCTGGCTATTCTGAACCTTTTACATAAATGAAATCATACACTATGTAGCTTTTTGTGGCTGGCTTCTTTGATTTCCATAATGTTTTCAAGCTTTGTCATTGTGGTAGTATGTATCAGTACCTTATTCCTTTTTATTAACTGAATGATGTTTCGTTGTATGGGTGTACTACAGTTAGTTATCTATCAGTTGATGGATGTTTGGGGATTTTCCCCCACATTTTGGCTATTATGAATGTTGCTTTTATGAATATTAGCATACAAGTTTTTGTTGAACACATTTTCATTTCTCATACATACATACCTAGGCGTGGAATTACTGGGTATTAGAGTAACTCTAATGTTCAACCTTTGCAGAATTGCCACACTGTTTTCCACATGGTTGCACAGTGTTTTACATTCCCACCAGCACTTGTGAAAGTTCCAGTTCCTCCACACCCTCACCAGTGCTTACTGTTGTTTGCCTGCTGGGTGAATTGACATTGCATTGTATTCCCAGTGTTCATGTTTGTTCAATGAATATGTAAAAGGCATTGGTTTTTGTGTGTGTTTCCGGTGTACAACTATAATAAACATACGTTAGTATCATATCTTCTAAACCAAATAAACTGGATCATAAACCATTTAATAGTTTTTTTTTTCTTTTTGGTGCCAGGGATTGAACTTGGGCACTTGACCACTGAGTCACGACCCCAGTTCTAATTTGTATTTTATTTAGAGACAGGGTCTCACTGAGTTGGTTAGCACCTCACTTTTGCTGCAGCTGGCTTTGAATTCGAGATCCTCCTGCCTCAGCCTCCCAAGCCGCTGGGAGCTGCTAGGATTACAGGCATGCACCACTGTGCCCAGCATAAACCATTGCACTTTGATCAGCTTTTGTTTTATATATTTTGAAGCTGTATTGTTAGGTATAGAAACTTATTGCTGTTAAATCTTCTTGGTGGTTTGTGTATTTTATAATTAATAAAATTTCTTATTTGGTTGTTTAATAGGTCCTAAACATTTCCATTTAGATTGCTAACTCTAACATTCTTTTGCTAGAATTTGCTAAGGTTTCTTTAATACCACTTTTTTTTTCTTCATTTTTTTACTTCTGTTGTAGGTAATTTTCTTGAAAACAGATACAGGCTTTAATTTTTTGAACTCTAATCATATATAGTTTTTGGTTTTGAACAGGGCCACTCAAACCATTCATGTTTATTGTGATAACCAATATGTTTGGACTTTTCCTGTGCCAGGTGGTCCTTTGGCCTTCAGTGAATGCTCTTTACCCTGATATTTGGCTGGCTCTTTGTTATCAAAGAGCTTTGAGTCTCAGCTTAAATTTCATTCACCTCTTGAGAATGATTTTCATGACCACCTAATCTCATGTTGTCACACCATCACTTTCTGTCCCATCACTCTTTTAGCTTTCTGCATAGCATTTATCACAGTTACACTTTTCTATGAGCGCTCAGTCATACCTTGTCTGTCTCATTCAAAACTAGTCTGGATCTTAGAACTGTGCCAAACGTGGGAAATGCTCAAAAATACATGCTAAAATGAATTTCGAATACATCCTTCTTTCATTGTCTTACTGTTCATGTTATATACTATTTATTTTACATACATGTGATGATATTCTTTGTATTATAATCCTTATATTTGCCCTTTTGCTAGATTGATTCTTTTTCCTTATCTCTCTCCTTGCCCTTGGAACCACTAGGCAGTTGAGAAATTTTACTCCCTCTCTCCATCTATCCCTCTTTCTGTTATTAACTTTATATTTTAACAATAATGTTTAAATCTGTGTTCTGTGTCAGCTTACTGGAAACTGTGACCTTCCTTGTGTTATCTTTCACTTTAGCCCTGTCCCTTCCTGTTCCTTCCTTCCACTTCTCCCTGGGACAGGCGTGTTAAGTGATGTCCTCACATCACACTCCACATCACAGCCTTATAGCTTTGTTAGAAAAAAAAGTTTTAGGCTCTTTTTAAGCTTTTCCTTATATTGTGCCTTTTCCTTTTCAATAATTTTGACTTACAGTTCACTATCACATTACCATCAAACATTTAAATCTGGCCACACATCAGATTCTTTGATGATCTCTGTCTGTCTTAAGAGGTTTGTTCTTACTTTTCTTTTTGGCTGGTGTAATTTCTTGAGCAATTTCCTCAGAAAAGGTACAAGAGTGGTATATTGGTTTCTTATTGCTATGTAAAAACTACAAATATAAAGCACAAAATTATGATCTTGTATTTCTGGTGACCTGAAGTCCATGATGAGTCTTACAGGGCTAAAATCAAGGTGCCAGTGGGGCTGTTTTCCATCCAGAGGCCCTAGGGCAGAAACGGTTTTTGCCTTTCCCAGTTTCTAGTTCCTGTCTTGGCTCATCATGCCCTTCTTTCATCTTCACATTTCAATCTATCTCTATCTCCTGCTTCCGTTTTATAAGAACCCTGTGATTAGTTCTGGCCTACATGAGTATATACTTTTATTTTATTTTATTTATCTTGGATAAACACCTAAGAGTAAAATGAATTTGCCCCTTTGAAGACCTTTAATCACCTCTGCTAAGCCCCTTCTACCACCCTTACTCACACATTTGCAGGCTTTGGTGGTTAGGACATAGGCCTCCTTGGGGAGCCATTATTTTGCCTACAAACAATATTCTGTTTAAGTTCTTGTCTGAAAAGTCTGGGTTTTGCTTTTCTATAGCCTCCTTTTGCAACTTCATGTCTTCCCATTTAGGAGAGAGGGAGAGGGAGGAAGGGGAGGGAGGGAGGGAGAGAGAAAGAGAAAGAAGGGGGGCATCTTCATTTTAATGAAGATTGTCCTATCTGGTAAGGTAAGAATATAAGGTTGTTGGGAGTTCACATTTGTGTAGAGTGCTATTTAAAGACTTAGCAGCGAGAAGGTGGACCAAGCCAATTCCTAGGCCTTTGCTCTCAGCTTGAGTTACCCTTCTGTTGTCTTCCCTTGCTGCAATTGGACTCCACAAACTATGTTCCTTCTCTGTCATCTGGTTCCCTGTTAATTTCTGCCAGTAGAAAGAAACTGGGAGGAATGAGGAGGGGCTTCTTTCTAACTACCTGCAGTGTCAGTTATAGGATTCTAGAATTATAAGCATTTTCTTTGGAAGGTCTATAAACACTGTTCCATATCATTTAGCTTCTGTTGATGCAAATGTGATCATTCTTCCCTCTGTAAGCTTGGAGTTAAGAAATTCACTAGTATAGAACTTGTTTCATTACTTCTCCTTGACATTTTATAAGCCCTCTGAATCTGAAAAGTCTTTTTCTTTTTTTTTCTTTTTTTTTTTTTCCTTTTTTAACAGAGAAATCTTTTGGAAGATGATTCAGATGAAGAAGAGGACTTTTTTCTGTAAGTTTTTTTTAACAACTTTTTCAAAATATAATTGACAATCAAATGCATATATTTAAAGTGTATAATGAGTTTTGACATACAAACTATGAAATCATCACTAAAATTAAATAAACAAATATAGCCATCCCCCTAAAAGTTTCCACATATCCTTTGATCATCTATTGCTCTTCCAGACCCTAGGCAACCACTCACCTGCTGTCACTGTAGTATATATTTTCTAGAATTTTATGTAAATTAAATCATAGGGTATGCCCCCTTTTTTACTCCTGCATTTGCTCAGCATGATTTTTTTGAGATTCAACCATTTATCAATAATTGGATTTCTTTTCTTTCTGAGTAGTATTCCCATTGCAGAATGTACTGCAATTATCTATCTATTCACTTGTATATGGATATCTGGATTGTTTCTAGTTTGGGGACATTACAGATAAAGCTGCTGTAAACATTTGTGTATAGGTTTTTGTGTGGACATATACTTTTTTAAAAAATTTATCTTAGATAAACACCCAGAGTAAAATACTTAGTGTACATTTACAACTGTTTTCCAAAGTGTTTGTACTATTTTACATTCTCACCAGTACTGTATCAGAGTTTTAGTTGCTTCAGATTATCACCAACTATATATGGTCCATCTTTATTATTTTAGATATTCTAGTGTGTATGTAGAGATAGCTCAGTGTGTTTTCAATTTGCATTTCCCTAATGAAAACTGATGTTGAACATCTTTTAGTGTTTTTATTTTCCATCATTATGCCTTCTTTGGTGAAGTATATGTTCAACTCCTGTGTGTGTGTGTGTGTGTGTGTGTGTGTGTGTTTTTGCTCTGATTGAATCAATCCCAGGGTTTCATACATGTAAGGCAAGCACTATGCCACTAAAAATACAAGTTCTTTGTCATATATATGCTTTGCAAATATTTACTCTGAATCTGTAACTTCACCTTTTCATTTTTGGAACAGTAGCATTTGAAGACTAAAGTTTGGGTTTTGATGAAATCAATTTATTGAATTTTCTGTATTGTTTTTCTTTCTTTATATCTTATTAAAAAAAAAAAAAAAAACTCTCCCAAAGAACTCAAAAAACCAAACACCAAAAAAACAAGTAACCCAATCAATAAATGGGCCAAGGAACTGAAAAGACACTTCTCAGAAGGTGATATACAATCAGTCAACAAATACATGAAAAAATGTTCAACATCTCTGGCAATTAGAGAAATGCAAATCAAAACTACTCTAAGATTTCATCTCACTCCTGTCAGAATGGCAATTATTAAGAATACAAACAACATTAAGTGTTGGAGAGAATGTGGGGGAAAAGGCACACTCATACATTGCTGGTGGGACTACAAAATGGTGCAGCCAATATGGAAAGCAGTATGGGGAGTCCTTGGAAAACTTGGAATGGAACCACCTTTTGACCTAGCTATCCCACTCCTTGGTCTATACCCAGAGGAACTAAAAACAGCATACTACTGGGGACACAGCCACATCAGTGTTTATTGCAGCACAATTCACAATAGCTAAACTGTGGAACCAACCTAGATGCCCTTCAGTAGATGAATGGATAAAGAAAATGTGGTGTATATATACACAATGGAATATTACTTAGCAATAAAAGAGAATAAAATCATGGCATTTGCAGATAAATGGATGGAATTGGAGAATATAATGCTAAGTGAAGTTAGCCAATCTCAAAAAAGCCAAATGCCGAATGTTTTCTCTGATACAAGGAGGCTGATTCATAGTTGGGTTGGGATGGGGAGCATAGGAGAATTAGACGAACTCTAGAAAGGGCAATAGGGAGGGGAGGGTAAGGGAGGGGGCATGGGGGTAAAAAAGATGGTGGAATGAGATACACATCATTACCCTAAGTACATGTATAAAGACACAAATGGTGTGAGTATACTTTGTATACAACCCGAGATATGTAAAATTGTGCTCTGTATGTATAATATGAATTGTAATACATTCTGCTATCATATATGACAACGTAGAACAAAAAATTAAAAAAAAAAAAAAAAAACTTTCCCAAACATAATATACTAAGATGTTCACCTATGTCTTTCTAGGAGTTTTATAGTCTTGGCTTTTAAATTTAGGCCTATAATCCATTTTAAGTTAATTTTTATACATGGCTGAGGTAAGGATGAAGGGTTTATTGGGGGGCATAAGTCATCTAATTATTTTAGAACCATAAGTAATTTTTTCCCCATTGAATTATCATAGTACCTTACTGAAAATTAATTGACCTGGCCAATCTTTTTTTTTTTTTTTTTTTTTTTTTTTTTTGGTGGTGCTGGGGATTGAACCCAGGGCCTTGTGCATGCAAGGCAAGCACTCTACTAACTGAGCTATATCCCCAGCCTATATCTGTATTTATTTAGTTTTATGTGGTGCTGAAGATTGAACCCAGTGTCTCACACGTGTGAGGCAGGCGCTCTACCACTCAGCTATAGCCCCTGACCAATCCTTTTAGTTTTAATTTGAAATCACTCTCATGCAGGTCTAGGTTTGTGTCTGTGAAGCAGTGTTGTAAGAGTCTTCTCTGGGAATTGTTACAGAAGGGATGCCTGAGGGGAAGCACTTACCTCCTACTTCATTAAAATATTGTGACATGTTTTTTGTGGAGGCTGATTTTTGATGAAAACATTTTATAATATCAACTGAAACTCATGAAGCAATGGACAAGAGCTTAGAGGATAGAAAGCAAATCCCGTAACAGGAAATAGTATTATTTTTGGCAGGAATGCCTTAGATATGGGGATGTAATTTCCTAGAGGTGACAAGCTTTCCATAAGCTACTTGCCTACAGTACCACTTATTGATGAGAAGCCTTAGATGAAAGCACTAGTTACCAGGAACTCGTGTTGAAAAGAGGCCAGACGCTTTGGGTAACAAGTGATTTTCTGAATGGAAGGTAGATGCCGTTGTGAGAAATAACAACTCTTTGGGCCAAGAATGTACTGATGTTTACTCCCAAATAGTGCTGTATGCATTCCAAAGGGCCTGACACCCTAAGTGGCACACCCCCTTAATATCCAGCTTCCATGCCCGGCTTCTGTCTACATGTTGAAAGGGAGACAAATAAAATTCTCAAAATAATTTTCAAATATTACTTAACAACCATGTTTATAGCAGCAGTATTAACAATAGAAAAAAGGTGGAAACAGCCCAAGTGTCTGTCACCAGAAGAATGTATAAACAAAATGTGGAATATACATAAATGAAATACTGGTTAAAAAGGAAGGAAATTCAGTGTCTGCTGCAACATGAATGAACCTTAAAGAAATCATGCTAAGTGAAAGAATCCCATCACAAAAGGAAAAGTATTGCATGATGCCACTTAGATGAGGTAACTGGAGTGCAGACTCAGACACAAAGTAGAATGATGGTCACCAGAGCTGTGAGGAATGGAGAATGGAGAGTTCATGTCTAATTGGAAGGATAAAAAATTTCTGGAGATGAATGGTGGTGATGGTTTCAGAATGCTGTGAACGCACTTAATGCCACAGACCTTTACATTTAAAAATGATTAAAATGGCACATTTTGTTATGTATTTACTATAATTTAAAAAACTAGCCGGGCGCGGTGGCGCACGCCTGTAATCCCAGCACTTTGGGAGGCTGAGGCAGGAGGATCGCGAGTTCAAAGCCAGCCTCAGCAATGGCGAGGCACTTAGCAACTCAGTGAGACCCTGTCTCTAAATAAAATACAAAAAAGGGCTGGGGATGTGGCCCAGTGGTCGAGTGCCCCTGAGTTCAATCCCCGGTACCACAAAAAAAAAAAAAAAAAAAAAAAAAAAAAAAAACTGATAAAAAATATTGACCATATACTTGTGGCACTATTTTTAGACTCTTTACTTCCATTGATCTGTATGTCCATCTTACATCAATACCACACTTCCTTGACCACTATCATTTTTTTTTTTTTTTTTTTTTTTTTTTTGGTACTGGGGATTGAACTCAAGGGCACTCGACCACTGGGCCACATCCCCAGCCCTTTTTTGTATTTTATTAGAGACAGGGTCTCACTGAGTTGCTAAGTGCCTCGCCATTGCTGAGGCTGGCTTTGAACTCGCGATCCTCCTGCCTCAGCCTCCCAAGTGCTGGGATTACAGGCTTGCACCACCGTGCCCGGCTACTATCACTTTTTAATAAGTTGCAAGGTAGTGTAGTGTATGTCTTCCAACTTTGCGCTTCCTTTTCAATGTTCTTTTGGCTAATTAAGCTTTCAAATTTTTAATGTAAATTTTATAATCATTTATCTGCTTCTACAAAAATTCCTGCTGGAATCTGGGTTGAGATTACATTGAATCATTACGCCCATTTGGGGAGAGTTAATCTCTTACCAGTATTGGGTTTTCTGACTCATGAACATAGCATGTCTTTTTTTTTTTTTTTTTTTAATTTATTTGTTTTAGTTGTACACAATGCCTTCATTTTTACGTGGTGCTGAGGATCAAACCCAGGCCGCACACATGCCAGGCGAGCGCTCCACCGCTGAGCCACAATCCCAGCCCTACATAGCATGTCTTTGTAATTATTAAGGTCCTTAATTTCACTCAGCAGTGTCTTATTATTTTCAGTGTTCAGATCTCTTTTTTTTTTTTTTTTTTTTTTTTTTGTCAAATTCATCCTTAAGTATTTCGTGCTTTGTTTTTATTTCCACATTTTTATTGGTGAATTGTAGTTATGCATAACGATAGGATTGTTGTTACATATTCATATATGCATGCAATATATTAATGTAATTTGGCCAATATCACTCCCCAGCACTTCGCCCCTCCCTCAGCCTCCCATTCCCCTAGACTCTTTCCTCTCCTGACCGACTTTTGATTTTCATGAGATTCTTACCCCCACCTTTCTTTTCCTTTCTAACTTCCACATGAGAGAAAACAAAGTATTTCATTTATATTTTTAAAAATTTCTTATTAGTCATTGCTAGTATATAGACATAGAGTAAATTAATGCTAAACCTTGCTAAGCTCACTTATTAATTTTAGTAGTATTTTTCTAAATTCCATTGGATTTTCCACATATACAATTGTATTGTCTGCAAATAAAGACAATTTTACTTCCTCCTGTTTGTATGCCTTTTTTTTCTTTCTTTTTTTTTTTTTTTTTTTTTTTGGGGTACCAGGGATTGAACTCAGAGGCACTCGACCACTGGGCCACATCCCCAGCCCTTTTTGTATTTTTATTAGAGACAGGGTCTTACTGAGTTGCTAAGTGCCTTGCCATTGCTGAGGCTGGCTTTGAACTCATGATCCTCCTGCCTCAGCCTCCCAAGTGCTGGGATTACAGGTGAAGGAGCCCTAATTAGGAAGGGCTGTTGCAGCTAGCTGGAAGCCATAAGTTCCACCTGATATGTATGTGACGCACCTGTAGGCACCCGCAAAGCTGAAGGTATATAACCGGGTGAAAGCGGTCCGAGTTAGGAGAACGAAGGAGAACGAATTCATTCAGTCAGTTGTGCAGTTGCTCGGTCGGTCAGAAGAAGAGTTCGGGTCGGAGAAGAAAAGAATCAGAGCGGCCAGAACGTAGGCAGAGCGGTTACAGAAGAGAAACCAGATAGAAGAAGTAATTGCTGGTCAGAGTTAGGCCGAGGCTCCTGAGGGCTGGTCAGAGTTAGGCCGAGGCTCCCGAGGAAGAAAGAAGAAAGAAGAAAGAAGCTCTAAAAAATAATCTTTCTCTAAGCTAAGCTCTATCTTTCTTTCTTTCTCTCTAAGCTAAGAAGACAAGAAGAAAAGCTCTCTCTAATCTTTCTCTCTAAAAATCTTTCTTTCCCTCTCTAAACTCTCTCTAAGAAAGTAGAAGTAAAAGTAGTAAAAGCTTTACTCTGCCTCCGAGTTTTTCTCCCGCGGCGCTATGGCTGGCCATGACAGGCAGCTTACAACAGGTGTTCGCCACCACGCCTGGCTGCCTTTTATTTCTTTGTCTTGCCTATTTTGCTTTGGCAGGAACCTCCAGTACAATATTGAATAGGAGTGGTGAGAGAGAATGTCCTTTCTCTCTTCCTGAGCTCCCTTAGGGTGAAGCATTCCTGTTTTTTACCATTAATTTGATTTCATTGCAGTTTTTTTTTTTTTTTTTTTTTTTTAAGATGCCTAATTTGCTAAGGAATAGATGATGTCATTTATCATCAATTTTGAAATTTCAAACCAACACTGCATTTCTGGAATAAATCCAATGTAGCCATCCCTTTAAACCATTGTCGGCATCAGTTTGTTAGGATTTTGTGAAGAATTTTTTTGTATCTATGTACATTAGAGGTATTGGTTGTTGTCTTTGGTTTTCATCATAGAGTAAGGTGGGCTCCATATAATGACTTGAGAGATGTTCTGTATTTGCTTTTCCAAAAGAGTTTCTTTCATATTGCTGTTGTGTCAACATTAAACGTTTGGTAGAATTCATTATTGAACTCATGTAGTCCCGGAATTTTTTTGTAGGAGTTTTTACATGATTTTGTAATAATTCTAGACTTACAGAAGGGTTACATGGGTAGTACAGGGAGTTGCCATGTGTCCTTCACTTAGCTCTCTGCAGTAAATCCTACATAACTGTAGTGCATTTGTCTGTAGTGATATCCCCACTTTGCCTTCTGTTAGTAATTTGTGTCTTTTCTTATTTCTGTACTGTGTTTTTCCTGAATGGTCTGACCAGACATTTATCAAGAACCAGCTTTGGGTTTTGGGTTTGTCCCTCCCCCCACCCAGTAACATTTTAAAGTCCCATGTTATGTAATAAGTGAAAACAAATGTCACCACTGCTGCTTTTTTTTTAACCTGAAGTTGGAATAATTTTAATCTAATAATTTTCAGATGGCTGTCTCACTTTGCGGTTTCCTCATTGAATGACTACTTTTTTAGGCCTTTTAGTTGACCCATTTGTAGTTCCTCTGGTTCAGAATATTAGTTTTCTCTATGGAATTCAACATTTAACTTGTACTTTGGGATGGGATACTGGTCCAGTATTTTTTGGGGGGGGGCGGGTAGCAGGGGTTGAACTCAGGGGCTCTCAACCACTGAACCACATCCCCAGCCCTATTTTGTATTTTATTTAGAGACAGGGTCTCACTGAGTTGCTTTAGCACCTCGCTTTTGCTGAGGCTGGCTTTGAACTTGCGAATCTCCTGTCTCAGCCTCCTGAGCTGCTGGGATACAGGCATGCGCCAGCTGCTATGCCTGACTACTGGTCCAGTATTCTAAGGCTTACTTACTTGAAGGAAGAACTTAGAGCAATTAAGACAAGATGATATTTTCATATTTATACATTATGTAAATAAGTTCTAATAGACAGTTGATCTTTTTCTCCAAAATGTTTTTCTTGTCACAAACTGGATTTTTTTCACCTCCTTTAGAATGTACCCTATGTTTAGAAATTTAAGAACTTGTTTCTATTGAGTTTTATGGTTTATGCCTTATTCACTACCTTCAGAAACATGATAATTAAAATACTTAAAATATCCAAAAGTTTCCATTTTGAGAATGCTAAAATGGATTAAGGTTATATACCCTTGACTTTTATAAAGAGATAATAAAGAATTGTTAATGTTTTTAAGACTCTTGTATTTCCCCTTTTCTGTTGGTAGGTTTAAGATGAATAATCAAAATTTATACTTAAAATTTTTTAGTGTTTTGAGTGAATAGTTCTCTCTATCCGACTTTCGATCAACATTCCTAATGAGCAATAGCCTAAATTCAAGGTGATTTGCACTTTTAGTTGTTTAAGGATTGATTATAAAGGTATTCATAGTCACCAGCTTAGGAAAAAACTGCATTACTAAGGGTTGTATAAGTCCTAAATTCTCATAAAGTTTTAACACTTAGAATAATTAAGGTAATAGTAACCAACAGTAACTACCACTGAAGTAAAGACCAGATTATGCAACATGGAGTTCACCAAGACTTGTAAAATTTTATTTCTTCTGGTAAATTGGCTGATCCATGTATATTCCACATGATTGCATGTATGGATGTATGTTTTCTGTTTTTGTTTTTGTTTGATACAACCATTACTAATATATACTGGCTATTTTATTTTCAGAAGGGGGCCATCTGGACCAAGATTTGGACCTAAAAATGATAAAATTAAGCAGTAAGTTCCTGAATACTCACTTGTTTAAATAATTGCCATATTTCCATGTGAACTGGGAGTATTTTTGTAAACAGAGTTTTATTGGAATGCAGCCATGCCCATTTGTTTTCATATTATCTATAGCTGCTTTCTAGCTATAACGGCAAAGTTGAGTAGTTGTGACAGAGAATTGTGACAAAGAGATACCTTATGACCCACGAAATCTAAAATATCTTGACCCCCAAAATAGACAATATAACTACTGAGTTATAGAAACCTAATTATATTTTCACAAATTTACTTTGGAATTGTAACTCAGCAAATGCAGAATTGATGGTTTCTCTTGATTACTTTATGTGAAATCCACTTAGCATAATCTGAAGGTCTCTTTTAGTTTGGGCTTTTAATTTATAACTTGATTCCCTTTATCAGAATCATAAAAGAGAATAGATTTTTTTTTTTATGTACAGCAGCTTTTATTTACTTCCAGAATTTTTTCATCTCTACTACTTAAGTGAATCCCTATATTGATCTTAGTTGCATGGCTAATTTTTTGTTTAAAACCTTTGCTGTATATGTATTACTTGGTGATAGAAGTATAACACGAATAACATGCTATAGTGAATGTATCTAATTTAGAAAGATGGGGCCATGATGAAATGGAGAGGAATGGACAGAGCAGTGAGTCACTTGAGGCCAGGTCCTGGAAACCGACCAACCTGTAAAGACTAACTATGGAAGATAAATTGAATAACTCATGTTCAGGATATAAGGAAGGGTGATAGCCACTGCCCTAGTTCTGGTTCTGGTTGAGAAAGGTACTGAATGGAGTCTCTAAGAATTGGTGAGGCAGCTGGACTTTAGTCAAGTACCATTGATAAAAATAAATATACCCATACTTAGTCTAATCCTGATCTTACTGCATTCTGAGATTAGAACCAAGGTACAAGCTGAGTATCCCTTATCTGAACTGCTTGGGTTCTGAAAGTTTTAGACTTCAGATTATTTCTAAATTTTGGAACATTTGCATGTACATAGTGAAATATATTAGGGATAGGACCCAAGTCCAAACATGAAATTTATTTGCAATTCTTAGAAACGTAGCCTGAGGGTAATTTTATACAATACTTTTAGTGTGCCTATATTTTGACTACAACCCATCACAGGAGGTAAGGGAGGAATTTTCCACATGTGACATTATGTCAGCACTCTAAAAGTTTTAGATTTTGGAGCACTTTGGATTTGAGGTTTTCACATTAGGTATATTCAGCCTGTACCAACACATTGATTAGAGTAATGGACTAGCTGAATTAACTTTATATTGCTGTGTAGCAAATTATTAAGAGCTTAGCCACTTAAAACAACATGTTTATCATTAGCTTCCATGAGACAGGAGTTCAAGCACTGCTTAGGTGTGTGCTCTGCTATGGATTTCACAGCCTGCGATCAAGCTGTTACTAGGTGTGTAGCTCACTGGAAGCTTATGACCAAGCTCAGGTGGTTATTGACAGAATTTAATTCCTTGCAGTTGTAAAACTCATGGTACTCATTGCTTCTAGACCAGCAGAAGAGAGAATGTTTTACTGCTTCCAGTTTCTGATTTGCCAGTAAAGATACAAGCTGCTTTTGGATTCAGGCCATTTATTACTTAACACAACAAAAGGAAGAGTAGCCAAAAATACCAGCTTCCCAGGTCATTGTCCCACACACCAAAAATGATACCAAATAAGAAGGGCCAGTGGCCACAATACCATTGTATACCCTATTATGAAGGAGCTATTTCTACACTGCTGCTAAGTGGTTTTTATAGTCTGCAGATAGAGCCTGCAAGAAATTTATACCTCATCAGTATCTGGGAATGATAAGAAACTATCTACAGTCCCCTAAGGAAGACATGGAGGTTGATGGGAGATGGCCTCATGAACCATTCATTTGGTCAGTGTTCCACGGGATTCACAAGACATTCTGCCAAGACTCAGATGAATAGTGGTTCAAGCATATGTGGATGCTGCAAAGGTGTCACTGAGTAATGGCTGAGTCATTCCCCTGCTCGGAGCCAGAGTGACTTCCGTGTCTACCCACATGGTTGTTCCTGGTGTGATATCCTTCTGCAGAGTAAGCCTATTGCAGAATATGGCCTCTTGGGTCTTTGGAGTATGATTTTCCAGCTGAACCCTAAAAGCATTGCCATTACAGAATATGTATGTGTGTTAGTAACTGCTAAATACACACACATGTACATACTTAAACTACCACAATAACTGGGATCACAGGATTATAAAATAATTGTTGAGTAAGTATAATGGTTCTTACTGTAGAGCTGAAGATTGGCCAGATTTAGTTAGAAGTCAGTTGAAATGCAGCGTAAACCTTGATGGCCCAACTTCATGAATGGGACATGACTCACCAGTGTGTCCAAGGTGGCAGCTACAGCTTGACATACCACTTACCCAAGAAAAGCTCCCTGGTATTAGTTTAGCATCCAGAATTAGTCAGTTTCTTTAAAGATAAGTTATCACCACTTAATTTGTAACATTTAGGGCATTTCTTAACTGTATAGATCAGCAACATTGTTGGTTTATTTGAATTTGACCACTAATTATTAATGTTAATAATAGACCAATACCACAAAAACTGCATTGTCAATTTTTAGGGAATATTTTTTGGGGAAAGATTTTAAAAATATTCACATTTATATAAAATTGGATTCTCTCTGGAATGTTTCCTTTGCTTTTAAATTCAATAACATCACTTCAAATGCCATTTTGGTGAATTCTAGGTATTCTCTGTTACCAATAGGGAATCTCCCAACTAGAGCCTTGGTCCAGCCAGCTTAACTTTTCTAAGATCCCCAGAGAATGGTTCCATGATATAACAGTTATATATATGTAGTTGCAAAAATACAACATAAATTTAAACTTCTTTTGTCAACAATACCTTAAAAGACCACAAGATGGGGATGTTAACTATGAAATAAATATTTACAAAATAAGGGAAGAGTATGTATGTGAGTGTGTGTGTGTGTGTGCATGCGTGCACGCCAATATGAATTTTTTTTTCTTAATGGAAGATCACTGGCATTTATCACACTCACGTCAAGCAAGTTAGTTTATCATCTTCATTTTTAAAGGTGAGAAAGTACAAGGCTAAAAGAAAGAGGCTTGTGAGGTGAATCCACAGTCACACGCATAGCACATAGCAAGTTGGATTGTAAGTCCAGTTCTGAATGAATATAAAACCCACGATTGGGGCCAGGGTTGTGGCTCAGCGGTAGAGCGCTCGCCTAGCATGTGCGCGGCCCGGGTTCGAGCCTCAGCACCACGTAAACATAAATGTATTGCATTGTGTACAACTAAAGCAAATAAATAAATTAAAAAAAAAAAAAAAAAAAAAAAAACACCCACGATTGTTTAGACTACACCACTAGCTTCCCTGCTGATGATTAGATTAGAGGACACTTCAGGAATGCTGTACTATCAGACTCAAAAGAAGATTTAAAACTGTATAAAGAATGCCTTTTCCTCTCTGTATCTCATCTTTTCCCAGGTATGTTCTCTTTTATGTCCTTTTCTTCTACCATTTGACCCTACAGCCATGATGTAAGTCTCCTAACTTCCTTTACAAACTTGCTTTTCCTTTGAGTTCTTAATTTTCTGTTTTATACACATCCAGTTAATCACTTAGTACTTAAAATATCCCCTCCTTTTACATATATTCCCTTAGCCTAGAACTTTCCCACTTTCCACCACCTCCTTTCCAGGTCATTCTTTGTACCCTCAGGACTCAGCCCCAGGATCTTGATGTCATCTCTGACTCGGGCTGAATTCTTCTAGGCTACATGAGTGATACCAAGGGCTTCCTTCCATTATAGTACTTAATACATGTTAATGTAATCACAGATATAAGTTTTTTGCATTAAATTGTAATCATCTAAATATCGGGCTCATGACCTTCATGTACGTATCTCTGATGGAAACATAACTTCTGAATAACTATTTTTTGAATGAATGAAATATTTAGATTAAACAGTATTTAATGCTTACTTTGTACCAGGCACATTTCACATGAGCTGGGAAATGAAAAGAGGGGCTGGGTAGTGTCTGCTTCTCTAGCATTTACAGCATAATAGGAAAAAAAAAAAAACAATGTAAAATAAAATAGAAATCAGAGGGTTATAACTACCATGGAAACATGGTCATGGAGAAGTGTCTTATTGCTGTTTTGCTAAAAAATTGTCTTTCATATTAAATACTATTTTTCTCCTACAAAAGTTGTGTTCTGTGTATGAAAACCTCTTAAAATATAGAAATACATGAGATTTTTCCATCACTGAACAAAGGTTACACAGTTTCTAGATTTAGAGCGTTATGCCAGTGGATAGTAATGTATGAAAAAGAAAATATTCATTGATCACTTAATAAAATAATTAAAATGTTGGAATATCCCCATTAGAGATGTATTACATGTGTACCATGTTTTTTTAAAAATATTTATTTATTTACTTTAGTTGTACACAATGCAATACATTTATGTTTACGTGGTGCTGAGGATCGAACCCGGGCCGCACACGCACGAGGTGTGCGCTCCGCCGCTGAGCCACAACCCCAGTCCTGTACCGTGTTTTTGAGGTTTGTTCCTAGGTTTGTCATAATCTAAGAATTAATCTAGAATTTTATGGATTCTGTTCCAATTCATCTGTGTGCCTATATCCATGGGGTCTTTTGCTTATGGAAATCCTGGGACTGTAGCGATTTCTTCAGCTTTTTGGTTTTATTTTTTAAAAAACAAAATGTGTAGTAGAGGTATATTAATATCCATAATAATAATAATCTGGTCCGGTGGAGAAGCAATAGTACATTGTGTCCATTCCTATCCCGCCACACTATCTTACTTTAGCCTCTTAAATATCATTGCTTGTTTAAGTGGGAAAAACAAAAAAACAAAAACAAAAAAACTACCTGGGATTTTCAAGATTGGTCTATGATGAACACTGGATTTGCCTCCATTTTATAGTTAAATGGAGGTCTCTGTAATTACTGCTTTATGTCTCTTTTCAAGTAACTAGGTATGCTTTGTAGGATACATACTTAAATTATGTCCTTACTCAGCAGATATTAATTGAATTCTTACTCTACCCCAAGAACCATTGTAGGTACCATGGTTGTTATGTAAATGGACAAAATAGGCAAGGTCCCTGCATTCTTTGAGCTTATCTTCTAGTGGGGGAGAGGCAGAAAATAAGCATGTAAGTAAGTGGGTACATGCTCTTACTGTTAGATGCTGTAAATAAAAGAGAGTAATGGGATTGAGCAGGCTGTTTGAATGCAGTGCCTTCATTGTACATTTGAACATAAATTCTATAAGGAACAGAATGTTTTGTTCTTTGTTGTTTTCTCAGACCTAAAACAGTACATAATAGGTGCTCATTAATTATTTGTTGAGTAAATTGATTCATTGTGTAAGTACACCACTGTTATATATATATATATATATGCATATATATATATATATACACATATATATATATGAGATACACATCTTTAGTTCTCTGCTTATATAATTAGGAGTTGCCTGAAGACATCTTAGAGAGTAGGGTGGGGGGGTTTCAGATCTGTTTGGGCAGAAGAGAATTCTGCCATGTCTCTGTTTGGTTGAACTTCAGTCTTACATCCTTCAGTGGGATATTGTGTGGGAGGCACAGAACTCTGGGAAGCTGGATGCTCCTGAACACTGTGTGTGGATAATCAGTGGATCACAAAACACTTTTCATATAGGAGGGAGGTGGTCATCAGGCATAGAGAGTTCCTTCCAATCCACCTGTGTCTAAATGGGCCTTCATTGTGTTTTTAAAGCTAATGTTTTGAAGAAATGTTTGTGTTAGGAAAAGGATAGAACTTTTAAAAATTACACATGACCATGCCTCACCCCCAGTTCTCTCAGTTAGTTTGGAGGATAGAGTGGGGTAGACAGAAGAGAAGTGTTTTGTGAAAGTTTTTCACAAGTTCCCCAGATGGAAAACTGGTTATTCATATGTAGAATGAGACTAGATCCTTTTCGCCCTGCATGAAAGTCAACTCAAACTGGATCAGAAACCATCTAATTCCTAGAAGCAAATGTATTAAAGTGAGCACTCCAGCATATAGGCACAGGCAACAACATTCTCAATAAGATCCTTAAAGCTCAGGAAACAATGCCAAGAGTTAGTAAGTGAGATGCCATCAAATTAAAAAGCTTCTGCACAGCAAAGGAAATAAGAAAATGAAGAGAGAAACTAGAGAATGGGAGAAAAATCTTTGCTAACTACTCTTCTGACAGGATTAATATCCAGAATGTAAGAAAAACTCAAAAACTTAGCACCAAAGTATACACACACACACACACAAATGGGCAAATGAGTTAAACAGATACTTCTCAAAAGAAGAAATGCAAATGTCCAACAAACATGAAAAATGTTCAACATCATTAACAATTAGGGAAATGTAAATCAAAACTACACTGGGATTTCATCTCACTGCAGTCAGAATGGCAGTCATCAATGATACAGTAATGTTGGAGAGGATGTGGAGAAAAAGGAACACTTATACACTGTTGGTGACATTGTAAGTTAGTATAACCACTATGGAAATCAATATGATGTTCCTTAAGAGACTAGAAATGGAGCCACCACATGGCCCAGCTATACCACTCTTCAGTATTGATCCTAAAGAATTTAAGTCAGTATACTATAGTGATGCATGCATACCCATTTTTATAGCAGCATGATTCACAATAGCCAAACTATGGAACCAGACTAGATGTCCACCAGTAGATAAACGGATAAAGAAAAACATTGTTTTATTCTACCATAAAGAATGAAATGTATGTAATTTGCCAGAAACTGGGTGAAACATGAGAACATTGGTAGGCAAAATAAACCAAACTGAGAAAGTCAAATGTCGTGTTTTCTCTCATATGTGGAAGCTAGAGAGAAAAGGGGGCGGGGGCAGGATGAGGGCAGGGAATCTCAGTTAAGTGGAAGGGCTATCAGGAGATCAGAGGAAGGAGACGGGGGTGGGGGGGAGAAAATGATACTGGGTAAATCATACTGTTATAGTGTATGCATGTACTAATATGTAATAACAAATCCCACTGTTATGTACAACTGTAATGCACCTATTTTTTAAAAAACATGGAAAGAAAGTTCCCATTCTCCAACTAGAAACACAATTGCATATCCTTATTTAAATATACATGTTTAATACTTATTTAGTTGCTAATAATCTAATGCACTTCAGGTAATTTTTGAGTTATAAGAGCCATAAGTTCACTTCTCCTTTTAAATATTTCATTGTCATGACTTATTTCATAAATTAAGATAATGCTTTGTCTAGTGGCTAGAGGGACAGTAGGTAGTTGAGGATCCTTAAAGTTAACGTTTAAGTTGGGTTTTCATTGAACAGTCTGAAATTTAGTTAGAATAGGCGCTTGTCACCTAATATAAAGGAGGAAAACATTTTTGTTTTGAATAAACAAAGAAATTTTCATTTTTTGCTTTCTGGTGAATGCTTCAGAATGTTCCTGGATTGTCTTAAACCCTGTTACATTTTAGAGAAACTGATGAGCAGTGAAGTGTTACATTCATTGGGCAGCAGTGTCTCCTAGGGTATGCCTTACATTTCCATTTTGGAAACTTCTAATGCACCTGGGCAAACACCTTTGTCAGCCTTTGTGTATGAAACACGGCAAAGGTAGGTTATGACTGTGTCCGAATGCTGCTTCAGTAGAAACTGAAGCATTAGTTCAAGCCTGTTTGACTAAATTTTGCAGTTAATGAGCATTCTGACAGTATATTTAATTTGCTTGTAGGTTACATTATTAGAGGCAGGACTAAAAATATTACTTTAATTTGTATCATTTTGTTGTTAATTACCTGAGTACTCAAGGCCACAGAGGGAAGAACATAGCTGACTTACATTTTATAGTTTAACTATAATCTCTTAGAATGTTCTATTCTCTGTTGTCTAATAAAAGTTTCGAAACTGTAAACATTCTTAAAATATTTATCTTTTTAAACTAGTGTTCAGAATCAAGTGGATGAAGTTATTGATGTCATGCAAGAAAATATTACAAAGGTAATTGTAAGAGGGGAGAGACTAGATGAACTACAGGACAAATCAGGTACAGATACTTCATATTTCTTGATATTATTAATCTGTTTTGCCAATTTTTGTCTTCCTTCTCTTGTCTAGCCAGCATTTAGGAATTTTCGCTTAGGAAATTAGTAGTTGATTCTTAGACATATGACCTTTGTAGTTAAATTTTCACTCCATTTACTTTGAATCATCTTATTGTATTATTTCTTTACTGTTCAGTTGAGAATGGAGAATTTAAAATTCTTGTTGAAGCATGAAGAGTAGAGCTACAGTTTTCCTTTTGCCCAATTATGAGGATATGCTTTGTGTTTCTCATGATCGCAATGTGTAAAGGTCTGATCACTTTTTTCCAACACTTTTTCAAACTTATCTGATATTTTTATTTTATGGTAACTTTAGTAAACTTTCTTTACTGACAGATGTTACCTCTGTACTAATAGTTCCTGGCACACATTAGGCACTCAAATATTGTTTGATGAATAGCAGAATACCTGGTAATTTATGTGTTCTCTGCTAACTTAGTAATCTTTCCTTACTGACAAATGTTAGTCTTTGTACTTCTAACAGTTCCTGGCACATGTTAGTGACTCACATTGTTTGAATGGTGAATCGCTGAATACCCGATTAATTCTTGACAGATTTGCTTGACTAAAAGACTTCCTTCTAAATCAATCCGTTTTCTAAAAATCTAACTTTCTTCACTTGTAATTTTTTTTAGCGGTGTGCCAAGTTTTTTTGTTTTGTTTTGATTTTTCTAGTTCTAGGGATTGAACCCTGGGGCCTTATGCATGCAAAGCAGGCAGGGGCTATCATTGAGCTATACCCAGTGCCCAGTATTTGTTTTTTTTGTTTTTGGTACCGGGGATTGAACTCAGGGGCACTCGACCACTGGGCCACATCCCCAGCCCTTTTTTGTATTTTATTAGAGACAGGGTCTCACTGAGTTGCTAAGTGCCTCGCCATTGCTGAGGCCAGCTTTGAACTCGTGATCCTCCTGCCTCAGCCTCCCAAGTACTGGGATTACAGGCGTGCGCCACCGCGCCCGGTTCCAGTATTTGTTTTTTTAAGGAGTATTTTCTCACCAACATTTGTAAATTTTTTTAATAAGCATCCAGTCCCTGGGAAAGCTTCTCTCATCTCATAGTAAAAATGAATTGAGCTAACCAACCAGCAACTGTGTTTTGCTTTTTAGTTTTAACTAGGGAGAATGGTGGAACTTGTGGGTGGAGAATGTTTTCATGCTTAAAAGGGAACAAATTTACAGAAGTAGAAATTAATATTTTCTTGTCTTTGTGTGACTAGATAAAAGAATCCTGTTATGTCGTTTAATCCTTCTCTCCATCCTCTGTGTGATATAGAAAGCTTATCGGATAATGCAACTGCTTTTAGCAACAGAGCCAAACAACTTCGAAGGCAAATGTGGTGGCGTGGATGCAAAGTAAGTAAATCAGAAGACACTGGGTAGACTGGCCAGCCTCTCAAGTGGTAGTCCAAGACAGGAAGGAAAGGGCCTTATACAGGATGAGCTCTGTGAAGACAGTGGCTGTAACTGTCTTGCGTATTACTGTTACATCTTCTTGAACCTGGGTATGGATGGAGCTTGGTAAATATTTGTTGAATTAATTAATTCTTTTGGGGCAAAAATAAGTAAAAGAAACAAGCAATGCCTAAAAGGATGTTTTCAAAGGGGTTTATCAGGCCAGATGCGGTGGTGCACGCCTGTAGTCCTAGCAGCTCCGGAGGTGGAGGCAGGAGAATCACAAGTTCAAAGCCAGCCTCAGCAAAAGTGAGGTGCTAAGCAACTCAGTGAGACCCTATCTCTAAATAAAATGCAGAATAGGGCTGGGGATGTGGCTCAGTTGGCGAGTGCCCCTGCATTCAATCCCCAGTACCAGAGAAATGAGAAATGAAAGAAAATTTTCTTGAATGTTCAGCTGTGTCCTTGGAAACAACATGAGACTTGAAGTCAGACAATCTGTTTTGTTTGCAGCTCTTCCACTTACAAGCTAAGCCCTTTGACCCTAGCACCTTACCTGTAAAATGGGACAATGTTGACTTATTCTTAAAATGGGACATGATGAGCATGGCTATGACACTTCCTCCGTCCATGAATAAACAAATAACATAAATAACAACAAAATTTTTTTTTTTTTTTTTGGTACCGGGGATTGAACTCAGGGGCACTTGACCACTGGGCCACATCCCCAGCCCTTTTTTGTATTTTATTTGGAGACAGGGTCTCACTGAGTTGCTAAGTGCCTCGCCATTGCTGAGGCTGGCTTTGAACTCGCGATCCTCCTGCCTCAGCCTCCCAAAGTGCTGGGATTACAGGCGTGCGCCACCGCGCCCGGCCAAAAATTTTTTTAACATGGAAAATAATGCGATCACTATATGCTACAGAACATTTTACAGAAATGAATGAGTCAAGAATGACTACTAATCATGAACAGAAAACTGTTCATTGAGGTGTTTAAAAATAGGTATCAATATTTCCATTGAAGTTTTTTTAAAAGTTAATTAAGCATAGCTTAAATTTATAATGACAGGGCAGAATAATGTGCATTTTGGGCGAAGTGGAAAAATTACCATAAAAGTCCAAATTACTTTAGAAATTTTTTCAGGTTAAATAAAGGATTAAAGAACTTTAGTTTGGGGCTGGGGTTGTAGCTCAGAGGTAGATTGCATCACACATGTGAGGCACTGGGTTCTATCCTTAGCACCACATAAAAGTAAATAAATAAAATAAATTATTGTGTCTATCTACAAATAAAAAATTATTTTTAAAAAAGAACTTAGTTTTTAGTATAATGTGGGCCCTACTGAAAATATAGCTCCTACCTCCATTAGTTTTGAGTCTGTTTCTACAATTTTTTTACTTTTTATTTATTTTATTTATTTATATATATATACATATATAATATATATATATATTTTTTTTTTTTTTTTTTTTTTTTTTGGTGCTGGGGATTGAACCCAGGGCCTTGTGCTCTACAATTTTATTTTTTAGTTGTAGTTGGACACAAAACCTTTATTTTTTTATTTATTTTTATGTGGTACTCAAGATTGAACCCAGGGCCTCCACACATGCTAGGTGAGTGCTCTACCACTGAGGCCACAACCCCAGCTCCGTTTTTTGGTTATTATAATGAATAATTTTTATAGGCACTGATGTCCAAATTGCTAAACTGCCATGTATTCCCTGGGTCATGAATGGAATGCTGCAGACATGTCACCATTAATTCTATTTTTAGAAACATTAACTATCTCTGTTTCTATTTGTGATACTCACTAGACTTCTTTTTTTTTTTTTTTTTTTGTATTTGCTTTAGTTGTACACAATGCGTTTATTCTTATGTGGTGCTGAGGATCGAACCCGGGCCACACACGTGCTGGGCGAGCGCTCTACCGCTAAGCCACAACCCCAGCCCACTCATTAGATTTTTATCTGGTTATGATAACTGAGTATCTTTTTTCTGAGTGAACCATTTTAAATCAACTATTTATAAAAAATTATGAAAATAAGACTTTCAGTTCATCAAGGAAATGAAATTTATAATTTATGCATTTTAGGATTACATGATAAACATGACAGTTTTATATAGAACGATAACATGAGCTTCAAGTGTCAAGTAGCTGACTGGGAACCGATTTAAGGTTTCTCCTCTTGACTATGAAACTGATACCAAATACTCTTAGGCAACTTATTAAGTGAGGCTGTTCATGAAGAATCCAAAATATATTCTTCGAAATGGAAATTAAAGCACCATGAAGAAACTGAGGGATGGACTGGGGCTGTGGCTCAGCGGTAGTGCACTTGCCTGGCATGTGTGAGACACTGGGTTCAATTCTCAGCACCGCAAATAAATAAAGGTCTGTCAACAACTAAAAAAAAAAGAAAAAAAGAAAGTGAGGGAAGATACCACCACCAGTGCTCTCCCATACTGTTAGAATATGTGCTATAAATATGCTGCTTTCCAGAATTCCAGTTACCCACAGCCAGCTGTGGCCAAAAATGTTAACACTTGTCTCGACTCGAACAAGAGAGACTGAATTCACATGACTTTTACTACAAATATATTGTTCTGTTTTGTTAATCTCTTATTGTACTAATTGATAAACTTTATCTTAGGTACTCATGTTTAGGAAAAACATAGTACATGTTGGATTTGGTACCCTCCATGGTTCCAGGTGTCCCCTGGGATCACATTCACACAAACATATTCCCCTCAGATCAGGGAAACACCTCTGTGTATTGACTACCTGTGCTGACCATCACATCCTGACACTTGGACAGAGTTGCTAAAATATCATATACTTTTCCTGGCCTCAGAGACAAGTCTGTGAAACATACACAGCAGGTCCAGACCCATGAAGGTGTTACTGTATCTTGTGCAATGCAGCCTTGAACTGGCGTAAAATGCAATGAGGCAAGCCCTTGGATTTGGGGAAACTCAGATTATTTATGAAAGAATGCAAAGTAGCCATCGAGTTCATATGAGAAAGGAATTGAAACCTTTCAAGGAATGTGCCTGTTGATTAATGAGTTAGAGTAACATGGCAGATAGCAGAACAAATAGTCCTGATTTTAGGCTTTATAAATGAATCAGATAATATCTTTCATGTGTCTTTTTGTGTGTTGTAGATAAAAGCCATCATGGCTTTGGTTGCTGCCATCCTTTTGCTAGTGATTATCAGTAAGTATTTTCTGGATTATTACTTCTTGGGGTTGTTATGTGTTTTGGAGGTCATTTAATTCCCTTTCAATTATTTTCAGTTGACCTAGTGTGTAATGTCAGGACTGAATGATTTGCTTAACTGAGTCAGGAGCCCTTATCTATGAAGCTCTAAAAATGTTCTGCTGTGTTTCTGAAATTTTTTGAGAATATGCAGATGTACATTTCTACAGGGAAAGAGGCTGATTCTCAAAAGGAAGCCCTCTCTGGCCCCTCATCACCATTCCCAAATGCAGGGCTAAGTGACTTGTTCAAGGCCATGTCTGGCTCCTGTTTATTTAGTATGAAATCATCATCTTCTCTTTACTGTTAGCTTCCAGGTGCATCAGTTAGCAGCTGGCATATTGTTTTGGAAGGACAGATCCAGTTAAATTCTCCAGATGATGTGTCTTTAGTTTTGTTTGGTTGTGGATTTGAACTGAACTGCAGTCCTTAAAGCATAACTCTTTTATTTCCTTTTTTTCTTAATATTGTTTTTAAGATCAAGTCATTTTTAGTATCTGCTTTTCTTTTAAGACCTCTTTACCCATGTTCAGAGAGATTTTATTAAATAGATCTTGAAAGTGCCACAGAATAATCGTGAAAAAAAAAAAAAAAAAAAAAAAAACTTTTGTTACTAAGAAACACAGAGTTGTCTCATTTGGCCTGGTGGTGCAGGCCTGTAATCCTAGCTGAGGAGGGAGGCTGAGGCAGGAGGATCAAGTTCAAAGTCTCAGCAATTTAGGCCCTCAGCAACTTAGTGAGACCCTATCTCAAGATAAAAAGGGCTGGGGATGTAGCTCAATAGTAAAGTGCCCAGGGTTAAATCCCCAGGACCAAAAAATAAAATAAAATAAAATAAATACAGTTGTCTCTTTAGTTGTGGGTTTGGGGTTTGTAAAATAAGCTGGAACTTATTTATGATCCCCAAATCAATACTGGTGTTGCTTTTACAGTCATTAGCAGATGCATTCTTTGAATCTCCTGCATGCAGGTTTCCAGCTGAGGTCAGACAAAGCCATCTCTGCCACCTCCTTTCCTTTAAGTTTCTCCAGTACATTTTAGTTTGCATTTATTGTATCTTAGATATATTACACTCAAAGTAACAGAGCTCCAGAGAGAGACCATTAACTGAGAATGGCCTCAGTATCTTAGTGTGTCAACTTTCTATTTATTTATCCTGCTCACCTTCCCACTGCAGATGCTTGCTCTCTTGTGGCCATTACTACATAACTGTCTTTCAGATGTGGCCAAAGGGGCTGGGGGAATGGCTCAATGGTTAAAGAGTACATGCTTAGCATGTGCAAGGTCCTGAGTTCAAACCGTAGCACCAAAAGGAAAAAAAAAAAAAAAAAAAAGTGTTGGGGGTAGATGGCTGAAGCTTGAATTTACTTTTGGCCTTAGGCCAAGTCTGTGACTCCATGAATATAGGCCACCAAGTATAATTGGGGTATAGCCCGATGAAGTCTCTGATGAGGAATCTGGAAAAACTGGCTATTCTCTTAGGAGAAGAAAATATACCATCATCTAAAGTGACAGGTACAATTTTCTAACAGGAAAAATAATTAGCAAAGTGAAAGGGTCTATAATAAAGATGGAGAAAACACTCTGATAATAGAGTAAGTACAGTGTGCACAAACCAGAGTAAATGGGCTTCTCCCAAGTTTAAGCTCTTTTATTTTTAAAAATCTGATAAAAATTTGCTCAGTTACATTTTATATGGTAATATTTAGTGAACTTTGTCCCAAAAGGCTGTTTTAATTTATTTGTAAAAATAACATACATTACTTATTTATGATACATAAATAAGTAGGCTTTCTATAGTCTGTAAGTCCCTATTTTTCCTTTTTGTGCTTTTGGTGATTTCCTGGTTTAAAATGCCCCTGGCCACAGTTCTGAGGTGCACTCCAGTGTAGTGAGTGCAAGAAGGCCAGGCTGTGCCCCAGGAGAAGCTATGTGTTGGGCAGGCTTTGTTCAGCATGAGCTGGTGCTGTCAGCCTTAAGTTCAGTGTCATTGAATCAAAAGTATATATTAAATGTCTTTAAACAGAAACACAGAAAACAAGGTTATGTTTCAATTGGTTGATAAGAATGTACTATCCAGAGGCTCATAAGAACTTGGGACTGTGTTTTCCCTTGGAGCTGTGATTTGGTATTCACAATTTAGTGTTTATGGTAGCTTTATAGAACATCACTCAAATAACAAGATCGACCACATATGGTGGTCAAAGTGGAAAATAAGGAATAGCATAAAGAAAATAAAATAATCTTACCATCCAGAGATAGCTACTCATTATAAACTACAGTATATATTTCTAGTATTTTCCTATTAATATATAAACATGTTTTTCAGAAACTAAGATCATATTGTATATGTTTCTTAATGAATATATTGTGAACATTTTCTCATGCCATCAAATATGTTTATAATATTTTGGCAGTGGCATGCTGTTATGCATAATTTGATTAAAATGCCTGTGTTAGACATTTGGGTTATTTTATGATATTCTTGTATTTTCTTTCTTTCTTTTTTTTTTAAATATTTATTTATTTGCTTTAGTTGTACACAATGCATTTATTTGTACGTGGTGCTGAGGATCGAACCCGGGCTGCACACGTGCTAGGCAAGCGCTCTACCACTGAGGCACAACCCCAGCCCTGTATTTTCTTTCGTTATTTGTTAAGTTGGATAAAAGTCCAGCCCTTGTTACCCCTTTCTAAAAGTGGACGTAACTACATTTGAGAATATTGCTTCTAACAGCATATGAATCTGATTTTGATTTCTTTTTTCCTTTTCTTTCTCTTACAGTTCTTATAGTTGTGAAATACCATACTTGATTTGATGACAGAGATCTTCATTAACAAGATCTGGGACAATAATAATTAAAAGATTGCTGTATAATTTAAATGGAATATATGTATATAACTTTCAAAACTTCTTTTCCAAGAAACTAAGAGGCAAGTATCACTTCAAATTGGAGCATTGAGAATGTCCAATTAACTTCTTCCTTTCTAACAAAATGTGCTCATAATAATTATGTTTAACACAAAGATAACTTTACATTGCTGTATTCCAAGGTCTAATTTGAAACTAGATACTTGCCAGTTCATTATTTGTGTATATAGTTAAATACTGATGGCAATGTTTCATACCAGTGTGTTAGTGGCACAAGGAACTTGTATTATTGCATGGAGATAGGGTCAAGCTGGGGTCGGGAAGCCTGTGTAGCATACCAGACTATTAAGCTAAGAGATGCACAACCGTCAACATTTGCAAGAATATCATTCTTTTCATATTGCAGTTGCTTTTAAGCAGTTTCCACATGTTTATGGGTGTAACAAAAGCTAAATGTTTTAAATGTTTCTGCCTTCAGCTATAACTAAGAACATTCCAGTAAACCTACTTCTAATTGTACAAGGGAATGGATTATGGAAATGGGAAATTCAAACAGAGAAAGGCATAGTATGGCACCATAATCTGGAGACAATAAAATTATTGGAGAATGTTGTCAATGTGTTTGAAAGTGACCAGTATTCATAGCTACCAATCGTGGTCTAGTCAGTTGTCAGTTAACTCCAGTAAGAAGAGACCAGTCCTAGTGTGCGTGAATAAAATCCACAGGTAACTTTTTCCTTAATCTTACTTCAGTTAGTAGTTCTTCTCTTTGACTTTAACCCTTTGCCTGAAATGCTCAGGTGAGCCCCGTTGGCTGTTTGGGATTCCGTGTCTCCGTGTTCTCTGCTCCTCCTCGCAGAGGCAGATGTTGTACAGTCTAGTGTCAAAACAGCCAACGGAAATAAATAATAAAACTTGGGGGCATAGGTTCCTTCTGTAGACGACCAGTCAGCAGCCAAGTGCTATGGCATCACCATTAATCTTGGCTTTTTTTTAAATGATAAAGTATATTAATTTTAAACTGAACCAATCTCCTTGTACTGTTTAAACAAGCAAAGGGGAAATGCTTAATAATGCGTGTGAGGAGGAAGCATTATAATAAAACCAGATTCTTGAGGAACTTATGCACATGGGCGTCCTAGGTTAGAGGGGGCAGAAATAGGCTCCTGGAAATCACCAATATTTAAAGGAATAAATAAACAATCTGGTTTAACAGATTTCATTTCTTTGGTCATTTTAATTTAAAATGTCCAAAACATAGAATTTGGATGTGTTTGCTTGATTAATTCTACATTATTAGTACCAAGAGGCAAAATGTTCTATTTATAATAGAAAGAAATTTGGAGAAAGTAGATTAAAAAATACTCGGGACACTTTTAAATTATAAAGATCTAAATAGCTAAATTTGATAATTTGCTTGAAGCATGAAGAGATCCGGGTCTTACATATTGTGGGGTATTGTCTCTAGTGTCTCCTTCTCTAGGCGTCAGTTATGTAAACAGTATCTGAACTGCTAGTAAATCCTTTGGCAAAGGAGGTATGCAAAAAAAAAAAAAAAAAAAAAAAAAAAGAGCATTTTAAAACTTTCAGTAGCAAATAGTTCAGGAATGGAAATGTTTTAACTGAATTGGCAGAATCAATCCTGATGTATATATGCCTTTTATTTAGATTGAAACAGACTTACAAATGGTTAATTTTCCATTTGTTGGTGTGGAAGTCTGGTTTCTTTAAAATATATATTGGCAAAGATGAAAATTATTTCTTAAAGACTCCACATTTCTAGTGTTTCTCTTAGTAAAGTCTGCCACTTTCAAAGAAATAATTATTTAAAAAGTAAAATTATTTTTAAAATTTTTAATCATAAAAATAAAGGAACTATTTATATGGCAATATTGGACATATGCAGTTGTGTTTGTATTTAAATATATTGCTGCCGGGAATACTGGAGGTAGACATGTGACTCTGGGAACTTTGCAGTAGTGGCGGCTTGGTTCACAGTTCATCATTTTGTCTCTCCTGGTGTTGATTAATCCTGAGACCCTTAAAAGAGTGGGCACGTTTGTGACATTATTGTGGTAACACTGGAGACAGAGCTGTTTTAAGATCAAGAAACAGAATGGTTCAAATTGATGCCAGACCTACTGTCATTCCTTCCCTTAATCACTCTTTTTCTCATTCAGATCATCCTGCACTAGAAAAAATGAAGTTTTACCACCATCAAAACTGTCATTATTTAACAACAGTGAAGATCAACAGAAAAATTCAAATAGCTTTGTAAATAATGGTTGATACCCAGTGAAATCAGTTCACTGTTTTTATGTGTGAAGCTTGCCCTCATGACCTGTGTTTAACTGCAGAAACCTCTTGTCTTGCAGCAGTTTTGAGATTATAATATTAACTGGTCCTCCTCCTGATTATAAGTCAGTAATACATATGGGCTTTTGACTCCTCTCCTCTAGCAAAGCTCACTAGAAAATGCCCTAAGATGTTATGAACTGGGAGATTTCTTTATTAAAAGGAAGTTCAATATCAAAGTTAGAATATTGCCTACAACGGAGGGAGGCTAATTTGTACACATCAGGTATGGAAATACCTTGGGCTAGCTCCCTATAGACTCCTACTGGTATAGTCTTTCTGTGCATTTCTGTACACTGCATTAGAAAATTCTAATGTTGCCATTTTTATGACACAAATTGGCATCTTTGAGTCCTGTGTGGCATGTGGGTGTCCTGTGAGTGCTTCTGCGAGCATAGACTGAGGTTTCCCGCTGCCAGCACCTTCTTCACCGTGCTCCATGTGCTGTCAGCATTGTCGCCCACCCTGGCTCTGTGTCCACATCTGTACCTACACTGTGGTTGAAAATATGCAAGAAACTTTTTCCATGTTGAGAACATGTGCCACTAGATGTCTTTAATTATGTTGTGTCCAAGCATCACTCAGTCCATTATAAAATCATATCATTATAAAAACAAGCCAAGAATGAAAAAAACTAATTTTGTCTTCACATGGACACGTGCTTGGAGGCTGTGATCGGGGAGTCAGCATGAATCAGTCTGGACACATTTGAGAACAAGATGTGGTGTTTACATCGGTGCAGGAAATGGCCACAGAGCAATTTAAAGACACTGTGGCTCATCAGAGGCTGACAGGTTCTGTACACCTTGATCCCTGTGTAGTTTTTTTTCAGCCTGTAGACAAAATGGCACCGTCCCTCAGACAGATATAGCGTATGGGTGGGGTCTTTTGTTTTTATTTTTGTTTGAGATGGGGGTCTTGCTGTGTTGGCCACACTAGGCTCAAACTCCTGGCCTCCAGGCATCCTCTTGCCTGAGCCTCCGGAGTCGAGGCTATAGGCGTGTGCCACCATACCTGGCTTTTTAAGTTTAATGTTAGTCTTACTTCATCTTTGTTTTTGTTTGTTTTTCCTGTCTCCCCCACCCCAGAAATCAATTAGAATGAGGGATATGGACATAAACTATGGTTCTGGGTGTGTAGAACACATAGTAGGAATTAAAAGGAAAGCATGACTGACCGGGTTTTAGGGAATAAACATAAGCTAGAGAGCAAAGACACACCAGCTCCCCGCACAGCGCTGTGTGCCTGGCAGGGGCTGGATAAATGTGTGTTGCTTGACAGTCACAAAGACACCAGAGTGCTGGTGTAAAAGTGAGCTGACTCCCACACTGTTCACGGGAGAAGGGACATGGCTGAAGAAACAGAGGGACCTTCAGCCGTGCCTAGAGATGGGAGTTCTTCTACTAATTCAGTGTAGAAGATCCTGATTTTATGATATTCCATCAGGTTCTTTTCATTCAAAGAGGTCATGAGATCAAGTCATGTATTAATTACTTTATGGCCACAAAATAAATTGCATAAATCAGCAGAGATTTTAGTCAGTATAATGTCAAAAACCAAACTAAGAAAATTCAAGCACTTAATGTTATGTCTTGGGCATACGTCATTGTGTTTCCTTCCACACTCCTTCACTCAGCCGTTTTGCTAAGTGCCTTGGACATTTAAGATGTGTGTTGGGAGATGAGCAGATGCGAACGTCGTGTGCCCTGCTCTTCCGCTTCTCGATTCCTCAGAACCATTTTTTACCAGTGTTGCCACGTGTGGTCCTTTGTGTGTGTATAAGACATGTATTTGTAGCCTCTCCGTAGTAAACAGCGAAATAAACTATTTCACAGAAAATGAAAATTAAGCACTTTGGCTTATTCAGTATGTGTTACCTGTTGCCTAAATGTTTAAGCACAGTTTATTTAGCAGTAACATCTGCATGATCACCCCTGGTTTAGTTCATCCCAACTTGCCAATAAATACATGAAGGAAGATTAAGAAAAGGTATTCTTTCACCAAAAACTATGCCCAGTGTGCAACCTAATGATAAAATCGAGGAAGATTTCTCAGTGTAAAGTCACTGAGGGGGTGAGAGTCGATGGAACACTCACGCTTCATCTTCTGACATCAATTTGAAAGAGAAGGTGGACAAAGTCGTCTTTAATCTATGTCCCAAGCAGAAAACTCGGCACCTGTCCCTCAGCTTCATGGTGCCGCTTTCAGAATAAGCCAGAAATGGCTCATTCCCTCCAGCCTCCCTCTTTCCACACACTAAACTGTGTGTCTTTTTAATACTTTACAAAAGCATAGGGGGGCGATATTGGGGCACAGGCCCCCTGCGATGTCGGTCTCTACGCAGTGCTGCGGGCAGGACTGGAGACGGAGGCACCCGTAAGCGCACTCTGGTGCTGCTTGGAAGTAACGTCCCGCCATTTGGCACGCGGGAAGCAGCAGCACCAGGTCCTCTGCAGCCAGCAGTCGCCCTTAGTCAACGTCCATTAGATGCTCAAAACTGGTGTGAGGCAGGGGACAGCCGCGGGCTCCTCAGCCGTGGGTGTGAGGATCTTGACTAGTAGCCAGATGCAGCCGAGCAGGCCTAGGGCGGTGCCCGTGCCCTGTTCAGGAATGGGGCCGGACCTGGCTGAGGGTGTATGGAGGATGTCTGGGGGGCCTGCGAGGAACACTGACAGCCAGGAGAGGGGAGCACCCTCTGGGACCAGGCCTGGCAACGTGCAGCCCGCTGCTGTTCATTCCTTCTTTAAAATCCCCACCCCGTCAGCCTCACCCAGATCTTTGTTCCTCTTTGTAGGAGTGGTCCTTGGAGTCTGTTCATCCTGCTGTCTGTAGTTCTTTTTTTGCTCATTCTGTTAAGCGCTTGGTTTGGTCTTGCCTACACACCACACCAGACTTGCTCCTGTGAAAGTTCCCAGTGGCCTCCGCGTGGTATTAGAATCCAGCGGTCCCTTCTCAGCCTCTGCTTTGCATGTCGGCAGCGTTGGTGCAGCTCTCCTCTGCTTCACTCTGCTTCTGGGGTTTTGTTTCTTCTTACCTCACCAATCGTTCCTCTTTCTGTAGCTCTCAGTGTTGGAATTTCCCAAATTCTGCTCGTGGTCCCCTCTAAGCACACATTCCCTAAGGAATGTCACCTAAACAGCACCTCTGTACTGACAAGCCCAAGTTTATGTCTCCTACTTGACTTTCCTTTAGACTCTTAGAATATTCTATTTGACATCTTCATTTTACTCATTTCAGACTTAGCATCCCCGAAACAAAATTCCTCTCTGCTCCCTGAGACTATTCCACATGCATTCTATTTTGTCTTAGTTGATGGCAACTGAGTCCTTGGAGTCATACTGACTCCTTCATTTCCTTAACATCCTGCATCTGATTCATCGGGGAATGAAGTAGCCCTAATTAGGAAGAGCTGTTGCAGCTAGCTGGAAGCCATAAGTTCCACCTGATATGTATGTGACGCACCTGTAGGCACCCGCAAACCTGAAGGTATATAACCGGGTGAAAGCGGTCCGAGTTAGGAGAACGGAGAATTCAGTCAGTCGGGCAGTCACTCGGTCGGTCAGAAGAATCAGAGCGGCCAGAACGTAGGCAGAGCGGTTACAGAAGAGAAACCAGATAGAAGAAGTAATGACTGGTCAGAGTTAGGCCGAGGCTCCCAAGGAAGACAGAAGACAGAAGAAAGAAGAGGGAAGAAAGAAGAGAGAAGAAAGAAGCTCTAATCTTTCTCTAAGCTAAGCTCTATCTTTCTTTCTCTCTAAGACTCTAAGCTAAGAAGAAGCTCTATCTTTCTTTATCTTTCTTTACTCTAAGCTAAGAAGACAAGAAGAAAAGCTCTTTAATCTTTCTCTCTAAAAATCTTTCTTTCCCTCTCTAAGCTCTCTCTAAGAAAGTAGAAGTAAAAGTAGTAAAAGCTTTACTCTGCCTCCGAGAGTTTTCCTCCCGGTTTTCGGTACCAGGTAGCTTACAGGGGAAGACTGTTCTGCCTTCAACTCTAGGATCTGAGCAGTTGCTGTGCCTCCAGGGCCACCTTCCTAGACAATGGTTTTCTAACCAGTCTCAGGCCTCTACCCTTTCTGTGCTCCCCACAATCCATTCTCAACAAAATAGTGGAAAAAAAATACTTTTAAAATACAACCAGATCATGCCATTCCTTTGCTTAAACTCTCCAGTGAAAAAGTTGAAGGTGTGCTACTGTGACCCTGAAGTCCCAGCACCCAGGAGGCCGAGATCTCACCAGTGTGAGACCAGCCTGGGCCACACAGTGAGATCCCCGTGAAAAAGAAAAAACTGTGATGCTGAAAGACTGCAGTGTCTTCCCATCTTCCCTAGAATGAAAGCCAAGGCCCTTCTGCAGCCTGCAGGGTCTCATGTCTTCCTGAGGCCCTTTGTGACCTCTGTGCCTGTCCCCTGGCTGTGCTGCAGGTGCACTGGCCTCACTGGCTTCAGACACCAAATGTGCTTCCGCCTCAAGGCCTCATACTTGTTGTGCCTTGGGTAGGTTTCCCTGAATGACTTGGTCAGACTTCACCTCGGAGCCTGTCCCCGGAGTACATCACCCAGGCCCTTCCCCCTCCCTTCCCAGAACACTTGACCCTTCTGACACTCGATAGTCTCTAATGGTGAGCTGCATGACAAGAGGGGGCTGCCTTGTTCTCTGATACCTCCTAAACCACATGCCAAACCACAAGTGTCCTAGTGAGTGCTCAGGTAGTTAAATGCATGGGTCCACTGTCCTGAGATACAAAGGGAGACCATGATTTTGAGAGTGATGTACTGCAAGAACCAAACTGACAGGTTGCAACACATACTAAGCCCTTCCCTGAAGCAGTAAGCCGTGGAATTGCCTAAAGAAAACCAGTAATGTAGAAGAGAGGCTCAGGAGGCTGCCTCAGAGGAGAGGGAGGTCACCCTGTAAATGAAGAGGGTGAAGACAGAGCTAGGAGGGGAGAAAACAGGAAAAGATACACAAGAATCACACAGTGCTCCAAAAGCAGTAGGATAAGCATCGTTGTGTTTTTCTCTTACTAAGACTTAAAGTCCTATGAGAGACGGGGCTGGAGTTGTGGATCAGTGGTAAAGCACTTGCCTAGCATGTGTGAGGCCCTGGGTTCGATTCTCAGCACTGCATATAAATAAATTGATAAAATAAAGGTCCATCAATATCTAAAAAAAAAGTCCTATGAGAAGGCTGGGGTTGTGGCTCAGTGGCAGAGCACTCGCCTAGCACATGTGTGGCCCTGGGTTCGATCCTCAGCACCACGTAAAAATAAAAAATAAAGGTATTGTGTCCAACTACAATTAATAATTAAAAAAAAAAAAAAGTCCTATGAGACAAAAAGCCTTTGTCAAACATAAGAACAGGTTAAGATGCATTTTAGGCGGAGGGCACAGCTCTCCAGAGCATTTGCCTGCCATGCATGGGGCCTGGCGTTCCATCCCCAGCACCAACGGGAAAAATCCTATAAATAGGCACTGAGGCTGGAAAAACTGGTCACCTGCAAGGAAGCAAAAACTAGGCATCTCAGTCTTCTCCATCACCAAACTACAGAACTCTAGAACAGCATCTGTGGGATGTGAGGAGATGTAAATAAGACTCAAGAATTTCATACCCAGCCAGTTATCACTTACACATGAGAATCACAAACACAATGTTGTTAAAAATATGAGGGTTCAGAAAATATGACATCCTGCCTCTTTCCTTGAAGAAAAATTACTGGGAAATTTACATAGTACAGCCATCCAAGAGAGAAACTGAAACCGAGTGGTCAATAAAATCAGATCATTTCATTCTTAAAACCCTGTGATGGATTCTTGTTGCCTTAACAGAAAAAACTTCCTGTCTCCCTTGGTCCCAGCAATTATCACCAGCTCCGTGTATTAGGTCACAGCTCAAATAATTCAAAAAGTTTAATAAAGGTGTGGGTAGGACCTAAACTACCAGGAACAGTATGGCTCCTGGGCTTGAAGGGATGTGGGAAGAGAGAGGTCACCAAAATGGAAGGAGGAGACCTGTGGGTAGGAAACAGATGCCTGACCTGTTCTTTCTTCCTTATGATCTGATTCTAGGACTCCCCATTCTTAAGCCCAACCAGAAACCAGAGGGGTAGTAATCCCAGTGATCTGTGTAATCCATGCTGGTCACATTCTGAAAGCAGGGTCAAGGGCATCTGATGCCCAGACACCAGTCCCACTATTCTAGATGTCAGATGCTAGTGGCTCACACTGCCCCCTTCTCTGGAGAACTGCTCTCAGCCAAAGGGAAATTTCACCTAGGAACTATACCCATCCCTGGGGGTACCCTGGAGCCAAAGACTGGCTGATGCTGGGGCCCAAAACACTGTGACCCCCTTGTGTCCAGCTGGAGCAACTCATGTGTACAAGCTTCAGAGACCACACACACACCCCTAGACTACCTAGACAACCACGTCCTTGCTTGGCTATTTCCCTCCTTGTCCTGCATCCCTTAATCCCTTAGAGATGTTGAGCACTCACTCCCTCAACAAATCACACACCCCTACATCCCTGTATCAGACTATTCCTAAGGAACAGAAGATGGTTGGTACCAGAGGTGGTCCTAGAAAACCAGTCTTAAGACTGGGATTCTGGGGGCTGGGGTTGTGGTTCAGTGGTAGAGTACTCAACTAGCAAATGTGGGGATGCTGGGTTTGATTCTCAGCACCACATAAAAATAAAATAAAGGCATTGTGTCCAACTAAAACAAAAAATATAATCCCAGCACTTGGGAGGCTGAGGCAGGAGGATTGCGAGTTCAAAGCCAGCCTCAGCAATGGCGAGGCACTTAGCAACTCAGTGAGACCCTGTCTCTCATAAAATACAAAAAAAAAAAGGGCTGGGGATGTGGCCCAGTGGTCAAGTGCCCCTGAGTTCAATCCTAGGTACCAAAAAAAAAAAAAAAGACTGGGATTCTGGCATTGACGGCCCTCTGGCCCTCTGCTGAGAGTCGTAAGGATTGGTGTGGTTTGGATATGAAGGGCCCCCCAAAAGCTCCTGTTAACGCAGGAGTGTTCAGAGGTGAGATGATTAGATTGTGAGCACTAGGGCCTGATGTGTCTCATGATTTGAATGGACTGACTGGGGGGTAACTGTGGGCAAGAGAGGCGTGGCTGGAGGAGGAGGGTCATGGGGGGGGTCTGGGCAGGGTGTATCTTCCCTGAGGCCCCTCCCCACCCTTCCTGATCCACCTTGAGCTGAGCAGCTCTTCTCCATCGGGCCCTTCCCCCAAGATGTGCTGCCGCACCTGGGCCCAGAGCAAGGAGGTCGGCCTTCTGTGGACCAAGACCTCGGAGCCCACGGGCCCCAGAGAAGCTTGTCCTTCTCTTAGTTGTTCTTGTCAGGTATTTTGGTCACCGCGACATGAAAGCTGACGGTGGTGGTGAGTGGGGTACTGATACCACCGCCTCCGACCCACAGGAACTTCCAGGGTCGTGGGAGGGACCCAGGGGAGGGGGTGCGGAAGAGCGAGCAGCGGCTGGCGGGACCAGAGCTGCGGGGGTTCTAAGGGCTCTGGAAGGGGGTGGCTGCTGCCACGCCAGCGTCTTGAAAAAAGAGAGTGACAGGTGCAGGCCGTCCTCGGGAGTCTCAAGCAAAATGTGAGAATTAGAAACGCTCACTGCAAGTATTGAAAGGGGTCTTCATTTCCCGAAGCTGGAGGACAGACAGAACCGCGAGCCAGACCCAGACCTGAGCGTGAGACAGCCGGGATTGGAAAAGGGCGCCCTCTCGGCCTCAGCGGCCTCCTCTGCCAGAGTCCAGGCCCTGGCGGGAGGGAACAGTGCCTAGAGATGGGAGGGGGTGGCTAGGCAGATGCACCTGAGAATCTTGACTCCTCCGATTCCCGGAGCCCTCCGGCCTGCAGAAGTGAAGTCCCCTTGTTGAAAATAAAGTCCTGTTTCCCCTTCAAGGTTTTAAGCCACACCATGGCCTCAAAGAAGGCCAGTGCCTTCCCAGATGATGCTGGCCCACCTTGAGACCAGCCCCAGTTCCCTGCCTGGTCCTCAAGCCCATCACCCACTGGGATCAAGGCTCGGGAGTGTCACAGTTTGCCTGGCACTTGCGCAGATGGCGTGTGACGGGTGAAGTGTGTTGGATTCCAGGCAGGAGGCCGGGCCTCCCAGGCAGGAGGCCACACCTCCCCAGGTGCTTTGTTAAAAAACTACACCTCCCAAGAGCCTCAGCGTGACCAAAAAACCTGACCAGCAAGTCCCCTGTCCACTACCCCCCCCCCCCACCTCTGATAGCCTATAGGGCAAGGACTCACTCCAAGGGGGTTTTATGACCCCTACTCTATTTAAACCAGCCCGGGACTGAAATCGCTCTCTGTTCGCGCTTGCCTCGGTTCCTGCCTGTCCCTATTCCCGTCCATCCCTTCCCTACCCCCCTTCCCTTCCTTTCCCTACCCTTGCCCACGTGGCACCCCAATAAACCCTTTTATTTCACTAACACAGTGTTCCCGGCTAAGTTAACTATGTTTCAGCATTTTTCTAACAAAGTGGGAGCCCAGGAAGTAGCCACCAGTCAGCAGGACAGTGCTGCGCAGGGCAGTGGGCGGAGCCTAATCTGGAGAGCTTGCGGGTCTGCTGCTGATTCTGAGGCCCATCCACCGCTTGCGGCAGGGGTCCCCATCTCCCACCCCAAGTCTCCCTTCTGTATTGATTCAGACCCTGGTTGGCAAGACCATGTTTGAGTCACCTTTGTTCCCAGCTCCAGCCTGACACAGTAGGAGCTCTGTGTCATGTAACCTTGGCCTGTGCCTCTACTTGTCACTTACTTATCCAGTCACAAATAATTATTGAACCCTCCTTGCCAGATGCTCTCTCTCCTCTCCTGAGCTCCTCTTTCTCATTTCTCCTCTCCCCTTGTCACTGGATCAAGGATGACAGTGGTGGCAACTGTCATCAATGCCACTGTGCAGAGCAAGGACAACCACATTTCCACCCGCTGCCCTTAACTGCTTCCTGCTTTCCGCACTCGTTTAACCCACATGATTGGCAAGTTTGTCCTCTGATTCCGCCTTCCCTGGGGTGGCCTGCAGGCCCAACGTAATGTCCTTCTTTATAGAACTCAGTCATCAACTAAAAGCATTAAAAGCACTCACCCAAGGCAGGGTAAGAGCCCAAATCTTAAAACCGGCACAGCAAGGAGTGGGGAGAATTGGGCGTGGGCCCTCGGGTCACTCGCGGGCTCAGGGCAGCCACTGTTTACCAGGAGAAGACAGCAGTTCAATAATTTACCATCAGAATAGCTGTGCTCACATCTACCCACCCGCTGGTATCAGCCTGGCCCCAGGCAAGGTCCTAGGGCCACCCCCAGGGTCCCTCACTTTCTGTGCTGAGAGGGCCAGCTGAGTGGTGGCCCTCTCCACCCACGGCCACCTCCTCAACTCTGGCTCCTTCAGCAGCCAGCAAGAAGCAGGTGTCAGTGACAGGCCCCGGGAACCCAAAAGGAGGACAGAGGAGGAGGTGCCTGCCTCTGCCCTCCCTCGGGAGCGGGTGGTCGTCGGTCTGGTTTTAAGCATGCAAATTCCCATGAGCAGCAGCTCTGGGCTGGCAGGAAGAGCCCCGGACCTGTGGTGAGAAGACCTGTGCTCGCCTGTCAGGACAACCTGAGCTCTCCCGGCTGCTCAGTATCTGCCTCATGTCTTCCCTTGGAACATGGAGGACAGCGATGACCTCAGGACCTTGCTGTCACTGCAAGAAAGCGGACCCAAGTGTCACCGCGAGCTGTGCTGAGTGCCTCACTCCAGTGAAATACTTGGGGAATCTCTGTGCAAAATGGGTGTGGACTTCATTAAGTCTAAGTGCAATGTGAGGAAGCCTAAAGCATCACTGAATCAGTGAATAACATGACATCTTCTTCCTCCAAATCTGTCCTGGAAATAAACCCTGTTTTGCCTGATGGGCGTGTTCTTTTCACAAAGCCAAGTCAGTGTTAATTGCTACCAGAAGAGGCTTGTGGGTAGGGAAGTGAAGCCTTGGAATAACTGGAACCAGAAAGCCCAGTATTTTGATGAAAAACCCTTCAACCCCCCCACTTGGCCCCCGTGCTCCGCCCCCTTCCTGGTCCCAAGCCAGCAGCGTGGAGGTGCCATCTGAGTCAGCTGCTCGCACACACTTCCAAGCATGGGGACGCAGCGCGGGCCCTGTCCTCCCCACCTCGCTCTCCCTCTCCTTCCTGATCACCTGTCCCTCCTCCCGTCACCTTCAAAGCCGCTGCCATCGTGTCATCACGAGTACAGTCTTGGTAAGTGCTGCAGGCGTGCCAGGCACAGTCTGGGCGCTTAATCTGCGTCATCTCCACACCGTGACCCTCTATTATTGAGGGCATTTATGGAACAAAGTGACTTTATCTCTCCTGTAACAGAAGGTGCATCCGAAGGAGTTCTTCTTAACACTATTACAATAAGCCAGCGGCTCACAGGACATTTGTCACCGTAAGGAGCCATTCTGGGTCCTTGTAGCTGCCGGCAGGATGCTGTTGGAGTCTGGTTGGGGAGGCCCTAAATGCCCCACTGTGCACATGGCACCCCTACTTCCAACAACGATCTGACCCCAAATGCTCAGGGGGTGGAGTCCCTAAACCTCGAGCCACACTAATCTTTTGTAAGGATGGGAAGGAACGGGCCACTGAGAAAAACCCAGGTCACCACTCGGGCTTTGACGTCAAATCCAACAAATTTTAAAATATCATTAAACACCTTGCTGCAATCTTCAGAACCATGTCTCAAAGCATTTAACGTATTAAATGCTTTGAATGCTCCAAGACAAAGTACTTTATGTGTCCATAAATTGAAGAACAAAAAAGCAGATCCTTTAGCACTATGAAAAATAGTTTTTTTTTTTTCCTTAATGAAACAAAAATGTGATTAACTGGCTCAGTGAACAATGGCTTCTTTTATACGGAAACTGAGGAAATATCATGTTTTGCAACTGTATCCCTTTAACCTCAATCTTACTGATAGGCACTAAACCGAACTTTGTTCACCTTCAGGGGAAAACTTCTGGTTCTCATTTTACCTTCCTTGAGTCAAGGGGATTCTTCAGCATTATAAAGGTGATTTGAAATTGTGTAAGGCCTCATTTCAAACAATCAGCAGCCAACAACAACAAAAAGGCAGCTGTTTTCACAATGTTCTTTCATCTCTCTGTTTAACCTCATGTTCTCCTTCTGATTCGTTCCTTGGGGCACCCTTGTCCCTCTGTGTCCTTCCTTCAAGTAGTGTCAGTTTTTTCCTGGCTTTCCTAAATAGCTTGTTTTCCCCAAAAGTTTACATTGCCCCACCTTCCCCCAAGCTCACATCCTTGTCTGTGACCAGGCTGTGTGGCCAGAGTCTGATTCCCACTGTGTGTGTGTGTGTGTGTGTGTGTGTGTGTGTGTATGTGTGGTACCGGGGATTGAACTCAGGGGCACTTGACCACTGGGCCACATCCCCAGCCCTTTTTTGTATTTTATTTAGAGACAGGGTCTCATTGAGTTGCTAAGTGCCTCGCCATGGCTGAGGCTGGCTTTGAACTCGCAATCCTCCTGCCTCAGCCTCCCAAGTGCTGGGATTACAGGCGTGAGCCACCGCGCCTGGCTGATTCCCATTTTTGGTGTCTTCATGCTCAGCTCTTCAAGTGCTTGGCCAGGGTGGCTTAGTACTACGTGTGCCTCAAGTTATCTGGGGCACTGAGACAAAACCCAAGCATCGGAACCTTATTGTTAACTTGTAAAATTCATGTTTGCTTTAAGAGCTCCCCTTCCTTTCCCTTTGCCCCTATTTCCAAACTAAAGACAGAGCTCATTCTAGAGACACAGAGTCTTGTTTATCCTAGAAACTTGGCCAGCAGATTTTGAATTCTGAACAGTACGCCCTACTTAAGGGGCCGGGTGGGGGGTGCTTAGTGGGAAAGAAAATAGCTTTCCCAGAAGCAAGCAGCTGAAACCCTCACTGGTCTACTTTTAAAATCTGGAAGGATTTCTTCCTTCTTTATTGGGCTAGAAGGGCTGGTTGAAGGCCACCGTGGCTTGATGTGATCCAGGCTGTTTTTGTAAACAGGTGGTATTGCTAAGGGCCCTCGTCCTCCTGTCCCCTGTCTCTGCGGGCCCGTCAGGGTGGATGCTATTTTGGAAGGGACTCCTTTTTGAGACGCTTGCTGTACTGAAGTGATCAGAGGCCCAGGTCGGCTCTGAAGAGAGATGGCTTCCTGCTGGGCGTTCTGCTGGTGATGGCAGTTGATATCACCAAGTAAATATTGAATCCTTGCATCTGGCAACAGCCCCCGGTGGCAAACTCAATCCAGATGTGACTGAAAGTCAGAAGGATGATTTAACAATAAAAAGTTTAAACATGAATGTAACCTTCCCCACCACTATTTTGCTTACTATTAAAAAAAGAAAAAATTGGGAAGACGACTTAAAGAAATATATAACCACCCAGGTCAAGTTAGGCTCTCTTCTCCCCTTAACTCTTATTTCTTCCGACCTTTCATAGAGATGTTTAAAAGCTGCGCTCAGAGTTGGGGTACGGAGAGTGTACACAGATCTGTCTGCTCCAGCAATCTGTCCCCAGGGCACTGTGTTCAGCAGCCGATCACCTTGCTGCTAGTTCTCCTTCTCTAATGAATTAAAGACTCCCATTGGATCGCACTGTGACATTCCCAAAGTCCAAAGCCCTTATACGGTCCTCCGAGCAATTCTGTTTGTTTGTTGGCCGTGCTAGGGACCAAACCCTAGGCCTCAAGTGTGCTAGGCAAGTGCTCTACCACCGAGTCGCACCCTGCCTCCGTAATTTTTCTTTTTTGGCTCAGAGAGCAGAGACAACTAAACAACTTCCTGCCCTAGGAGTCTCCTTCCCACTAGGAGAGAAACTACTCAGGGCCACGCCTCAGGACACCTGCCAACTCTCCTCCAGGGCCCTCTGCTGGGCGGGCGCGCTATCTCCTTATTCTCCAAGATGCAGTCATTTTTTATGCAGTCTTTTTTTTTTTTGGGGGGGGGGGTACCAGGGATTGAACTCAGGGGCACTCGACCACTGGGCTACATCCCCAGCCCTTTTTTGTATTTTTATTAGAGACAGGGTCTCCCCGAGTTGCTAAGTGCCTTGCCATTGCTGAGGCTGGCTTTGAACTCGTGATCCTCCTGCCTCAGCCTCCCAAAGTGCTGGGATTACAGGCGTGCGCCACTGCGCCCGGCTTCCAAGATGCAGTCTTGCCATGGACTTTGAACTATCTTTTTTCATACTTTTATTTTTTTTCTTCAAATCTGCCTGTTCTTTTTTTCCCCTCCTCTCACGTCCCTTTTTATTTAACACGAGATTTCCTGTTTTTCTTATAAACCAAGCTTTGCTTTGAAAGTTGGTTTGTTCTGTTGTTTCCAGCTACCTATTGCTTATGTGTCATCTTTCCAGAATGAAAGAATTTAGCTGAAATTTTGGGGAAAAAATACTTCATACCACATAAAAAAACACCTTTAGGGGCTAGGATTGTGGCTCAGCGGTAGAGCGCGCTCACCTAGCGCGTGGGCGACCCGGGTTCGATCCTCAGCACCACGTACAAATAAAACGCATTGTGTACAACTAAATCAAATAAGCAAAAATATTTTTAAAAAAAAAAAACACCTTTAACTCAAATGGATCCTATACATAAAAATGGACATATACAATAGAGGGAAAAATCTCCATGGTGTTGAATTAGGCAAAGGTTTCTTACATAAGACACAAAAACCAGGTGTAGTGGGATAATCCTCTAATCCCAGTGACTCAAGAGGCTGAGGCAGGAGGATCACAAGTTTAAGGCCAGCCTCAGCAGCTTAGTGAGGCCCTGTCTCAAAATAAAAAATAAAAAGTGTTGGGGTTGTAACTCAGCGGTAGAGAACCCGAGTTTAATTCCCAGTACTAGGAAAGAGAAAGGGGAAAACAAAGACACAAAAAGCATGAAAAAAATGCCTAAAGTATATAAACTGGACTTTTATCAAAATTCAAATCTTCTGCTTTTCAAAAGGTACGCCTAAGAAAATAAAAAGATAAGCTACAGACTGAGCAAAGTATTCACAGATCACGTGTCTGCTAAGGGACTTGGATCCAAAACATACAAAGAACTCTCCTGATTCACCAATAAGAAAATAAGCAACCCAATAAAAGAAATGGGCAAAAGATAAGTGGACGCCTTACCAAAGAAAAGACCCAGGTGATGAGTAGCATCGTTAGTCTTTAGAGAGACAAATGAAATTAAAATCACAAGATGGCACCATACACCTGTTAGGATGACTACAGGTTTTAGAAACCTGACCGCACAACATACCGGCCCTTGACCCTCGGCGAGGACGAGGAGCACAGGCTGCTGGGACACAGCACATCACACACGCTCTGTGGAACAGTCTGGCCGCACCTCGTCAGGTGAAATCTACCATCATCCCACCAGGCCCGCTCCCGCAGGTTACATGCGACTGCTGCGGTGTTTCTCATCCGGGGATCTGAGCTCGACCACTTAACATCCTTGCTGAAGCTGGTCTTCAGCAGGCTGCACAAAGACGTCATTGCAAACGGTCTCTGCAGTTTTACTGTTATTATGAGTGGAATCAAACCCCCAGCCAGATTCATACGAAGTCCTAACCTCCAGCACCTCAGGATGTGGCGTTATTTGAAAATAGGTGGTTGCAGATGCACTTAGTAAAGGCTAAATCAGAGTGGAGACAGGTGGGCCCTCCATCCAATGTGATCAGTATCGTCATAAAAGGGGGAATTTGGAGCTGGGTGTGGTGGCACATGCCTGTGATCCCCCCCCACCCCCCGCCCCGGGGCTCCAGGAGGCTGAGACAGGAGAATGGTGAGTTCAAAGCCAGCCTCAGCAAAAGTGAGGCCCTAAGCAACTCAGGGAGACCCTGTCTCTAAATAAAAGGCAAAATAGGGCTGGGGATGTGGCTCAGTGGTCCAGTGCCTCTGAGTTCAATCCCTGGTACCAAAAAAAAAAAAAAAAAGAAAGAAAGAAAGAAAGGGGGAATTTGGACGCAGTCACCTATGCCAGGAAAAGGTCACAAGTACATGAAAATGGCCACTGAAAAGCCAGAGGGAGACCTGGAGCAGATCCACCCCCAGCCCTTGGAAGAACTGGCCCTGCTGTCACCTCAACTTTGGACTTACAGCCTTCAGAACCATCAGACAACACAGGTCTGTTGGTTAAGCCACCCGGTTTGTGGGCCTTAGTTACGGCAGCACTAGAAGACCCAGCACATTCTTATTAGGCCAACACTGAGAACAGCCCCAATGTCCACCCACTGATAAAAATATAGACATATTCTGGTTACATCCACACAGAACACGACGCATTAATCAAAAGAAACTCTTTGAAAATACGACAACATGGACGCATCTCAAGAGCACAGATGCTAACTGATAAAAGCCAGAACCTGAAAGGTTGCATGCTGAACACGGCCATTTACATGTCGTTCCTGAAAAGGCAGAAACAGTAAAGACAGAAGTCAGATCGGTGGTAGCCAAGGACCAGGGAGCAGGGAGCAGGGTGGGGAGATGCTACCTACTGACACTGTGGGGCACATTCCAACAAGGCCAGCGTAGATGAGAAGTGCATTTAACACACCAACCCACGGAGCATCCCAGCCCCCCACACACACACTCAGCAGTGTGTCCCTGCTCATCCTCGTGGTCACGGCCCCGAGCAGCAACTCTCTGCCACCGCCCAGCACCACACGACAGTGTCCACTGTGAATGCTAGCCCAGAAAAAAACAAAGACCAAGAGTCCAAGCAGTTTCTGCAGCATGCCCCTCACTTTTACATGATTGTAAAGTTGAGAAATTATAAGTGGAAACACTGCAAGTTGGGGACCATCTGTATTTAGACTGTAATAGATGACTGTACGTATTGACCAAGACACACATATGGAAAGATGATGGAGTTTGCTGTGCACAAATTATAGTTCAAATAAACCTATTAAAACTTATATTACAAAAACTTTCAAAGATGGAAGTCACAGCGTCATAATTCTCATCACCTAAATGTAATCACTATGAATATCTTTGCAATCCTTGCATCTAGATTTTATGACTAAAATATATGTTTAAATATTGAGGGTGACGTTTCCTTATTTTGCTCATTAATTTACTTATTTAACAAGATACTTTAAATGATAATATTCTTTTGAAACTTTATTTCTGACTATTCTACCTTATGGTATATGCTACAGTTTGTTTTTTTTTTTTTTTTTTTTTTTTTTTGACCAATCCCTTATTGTTTAAAAAATAAGGGATTCCCTGCAGTGTTTTGCCATTATAAAATAAAGCCTAATCAGTATTTTTAAAACTTGGCTGTTATTCACATAAAAATACACATGGACTAATTATTTTATTAAACAACAATGATAAAAGACTGATTGAAATTACTGGTTTAAAAAGTGCTGCATTAGCCGGGCGCGGTGGCGCACGCCTGTCATCCCAGCACTTGGGAGGCTGAGGCAGGAGGATCACGAGTTCAAAGCCAGCCTCAGCCGTGGTGAGGCACTTAGCAACTCAGTGAGACCCTGTCTCTAATAAAAATACACAAAAGGGCTGGGGATGTGGCCCAGTGGTTGAGTGCCCTTGAGTTCAATCCCCGGTACCAAAAAAAAAAAAAAAAAAAAAAAAAAAGTGCTGCATTAGAATACAAAGACTACATCCCCTGGCTGTCTGTTTGGTCGCCCTGCTGAGCTGTGGCACCCTTCAGAGAGGCTGAGCGCTCCCTGGGGACTGGGCACGGACCTGGGTTTGGGCTGCAGCTCTGTCCCTCAGTGGCTGAGTGGGTACGAGAAAGCACACTAGCTTTTCCACCTCTAAGTTGGTGAGCGCATCTTTTGCTCACCTCTTCTGCAGATCTATGGCTGGAAACGCTAAAGGACCGATGTCTTTGTGAGCAGGATGGCTGAATAAAGGCCCAGGGGCACAGCATTGGGTTTCTGGTAAAAGCAGAGCTGTTGCTGGTGCCTCTTCCTCCCTCCCTTCTTCTCCAGCCTTGACCACAGAAGTGGCACCTGGAGAGCCATGTCACAACCATGAGGTGACTCTGACCTGGACGAGAGGCCGCAGGATGAGAACAGGGAAAGGGGGGGGGGGGGTCCAAGGAGCTGTTCTTGAGGACTCTGCTCAGCTACTGCCCCAGAGCCCAGGCCTCTCCTTAAATGAGAGAAACCGCCTCTCTGTTTACACCAGGTCTGCTGTCCCTTGAGGATGAGGAGGGCGGGGAGGAGGCACGTGGGACGGTACTGTCCAAACCAGGGCCCAGCAAATGCCCTGCAGGTGGCGCCGGCCAGTTCAACCTGAAGGGAACACGGGTTCACTCTCCTCGCCTCGGGACCTTCTGTTCACTGCCGGCTTCTTGTTCATCAAGAGTCTCTATGACCTTTCCTAGGCTCGTCCACCATTTTTTTCAAGTTGTACTAATTATCTTGAAAAACGGATATGATGAAACCACAGTATCCTGCACGTGAAAATTAAAAAAAAAAAAAAAAAAATTAAAAAATGCAGTTGCCTCATTGCGCGACTGAGTGCTGTAGAGGGCCAGGCCTGTATCACGAAGGAGCATCTAGAGCTCCAGTGTCAACAGCCACTATTATCTGCCAGGTCTGCAGAGTCCCACGGAGCCACTTCAGGAGGGTGGTTGGGACCTCGGTCCCAGCTCCCCGGAGCAGCCCTTTCCTGAGCCCAGGGCTCTCCCTCCTCCCTGGTGGGACTCAGTAGAAACAAGACGCACCCCCACTTTGCCTTAATCCAAGGCAAGTGCGAGTGCTTAGAGGAAAGGGATGAAGAACTTGGTCTCCAGCCACCAGGTCTCACATTTAAAACGGGGCGACGCACACCCCTTCCCTGAAGCGGCACTCGGAGCGTCTCCTGGGTGCTGGTTCAACTCGTGCGCTTGGCTACACGCAGCGAAGGGACGTTCAGGCCCTGTTGCTAAGTCACCGCCGTCCTGTGGCCTTGGCCGCAGCCCCGGCTCCCTCATCTGCAAAGCATCAGGATAATAACAGCACTTGCTTGACCAGCGCGTCGCCAAGACAGGGGTCCCGGTGAAGCGCTGGGAACGGCCGGCTCCTGGCATGCGGCTACGCTGACCACGCCAGCCCTCGCTACCCTCGGAACTCAGTCCTCCTCTGCCCTGTGGGCTCTTTTCCTTTAGCATATAAACACATTCAGTTTTTTCCATCTTAAAAAATAATAGTCCTTGGATATTAGTTTTTATTTGTTTTCCCCCTTCAATTGTTTTTTCTTTACTCCTTTTTGACTTTGGCCGCATACGCACGGCCTGGGTCCATGCCTAAAGACTCAACAGGGCCCACTGGGCCGCAGGCCAGCTCCGGTGACAGGGACGAGGCCGGCACATGGCGCAGAAGAGGAGAGAGAGGTGAAGAGCCAGAGCTTCATCTGTCTCAGCCCCGGCTCAACGGCTTTCTAGGTGTGTGCCCTCCGCCAGATTTCCTGCCCCGTCGGAATCTCAGCTTCTTCTCCAACAAGCTGGGGCTGGAAACCTCTGCTGTGCAGGACAGCAGCAAGGGCAAGACACACAACGCACCAAGCCCACGGCGCAGGGCCTGATGCACAGCAGGCAACCATGATAAGAAGCCATTGCCACTTAGAGCGAAACTGTGCAGCTCCCACAAGGACACCGAGGGCCCGCACTCCAGCATGCAGGACCTTCCTCCACAGGAGCCCTGGAGCCCAGGAGGTAGTGCCAAGAGTTAATAAGTGGGCGGCATCCAATTCAAAAGCTTCTGCCCAGCAAAGGAGACAACTAAGAACGTGAAGAGAGGACCTACAGAATGGGAGGAAATCTTTGCTACTCTTTTGACAAAGGATTAATAACCCAGCATATACAAAGAGCTTAAAGAATTTAATAACAAAAAGTCAAATAACCCAGGTAATAAATGGGCTAATGAACTAAAAGAGTCACTTCTCAAAAGGAGAAATGCAAATGGCCCAACAAATATATGAAAAATTCTTCAACATCATTAGCAATCAGGGAAATGCAAATCAAAACTACACTGAGATTTCATCTCTCTCCAGTCAGAATGGCAGTCATCAAGAATACAAATAACAATAATAAAGACTGGAGAGGATGTAGAGGAAAAGGAACATTTTTACACTGTTGGTAGGATTGTAAATGAGTACAACTGCTATAGAAATCAGTGTGAAGGCTCCTTGAAAGACTAGGCATGGAACCACTGTAAGACCCAGCTACACCACTCCTCGCTATTTACCCTGAAGGTCAAAGTCATCTTACTACAGTGATACATGCATAACCATGTTTACAGCCGCACAGTTCACAACAGGCCAACTATGGAACCAGCCTAGGCGTCCATCAACAGAAGAATGGATATAGAAAATGTGGTATATATTATATATACACAACGGAGTTTTACTCAGCCATAAAGAAAAATGAACCATGTCGTTTGCAGGAAGTTGGATGAAACTAGAGATCATGTTAAACGAAATAAGTCAAACTCAGAAGGTCAAGGGTCGTGTGTTTTTCTCTCACATGCAGAAGCTAGAGAGGAAAAAGGAAAATAAAGTTGGGGGTGGTTTTCATGGGAAATCGAAGGGAGATCTGTAGAGGAAATGACCCAAGGGGTAGAAAATGGAGGAGGAGGAGGAAATTATATTGGCCAAATTATATTGTTATATCATGTGCATGTATGAATAGTTAACAAGAAATCCCAACATAATGGACCAATAAAAATGTGGGGAAAAAAAAGAAATGATCACCACCTGCGATAGGAAGTGCGTTATACCTGGCGCTCCAGCTGAGGGGATGAGGCCCACGCATGAAGTCTGAGGCCTTTGCCTCCATCTTTAAGAGCAGAGAAGGAATGCATACCTTTTGACTCTTTCAAACAAATGTTCTTTAAAAGAAGACCTGAACCAGAGCTGAACTCTGAAGGGAGGGTGAGGACTGGATGGAGGAGAGGGAGATGCTGAGGAGCAGGACGGTGGGCTGCCCAGCCTCTCCCAGCTCCTGGTCACTTGCTGGTGGCACTGGTGGCGCTCCAGACTCCGATGCTGGAGGAGTAGCCTTGTGTTTACGCTCTCTTCCGAGCCCCGTAGCCCCGTGCCGTGGACAGCCAGGGGCTCTCTTTCACAGCAGGAAAAAAGAGATGCAGAGAGGTCATGCAAAGTAGGGCCTTCCAGCTTAGCGAAGTGGCAGAGAGGTGACTCACAGGGTCTCTGCCTCTGAGTCCTGGTGCACTTCAGTGAACCAGGGCTGGGGTCATTGTGTAAGCCACGGGGATCCGCGGAGGGCTCCGTGAGCAGGAGGAAAGCAGGGCACAGTGATAGATAGGCTTGGGCCGACAGGCCACCTCCCCCATGGAAATTTCCATTAGGAGCAACCTGGTTTCAATTTCCCCAGGCAGGAGCCAATCGGCTTAAAGGTCGCCCTGTTTACTGGGAAAAGGGCCAATGGCATTAAAGGTCACTTGTAGGAGCCCTGTTTGGGGAGATGGCTTGAATTGCGGTTGACTATGAGCCATGGAGATTTGGGCATTGTCGCCTTCCGTAGTCTCACGGGACTTGGCCCGGGATCTCGAGTGACTTGGCCGAGACTGCTGATCGGGTCAGCGCCATTTTGGTGGTGTGTGCGGCGCGTGTTAGTCGTTGTTAGAGCCAGAGAGAAAAGTTATCAGAATAAAAAGCTGTTTGTCTCCAGTTTGCCTCTGAACTTCTTCCCGCGGCTTCGTTGCTCCAAGCGGCCATCGCTTCAGGCAGCAACAGTCACTCAGGCACAGCCCCCCCACCCCTGAAATCCCTACTTAAGTCCCTGCCTGCCCGGAGCTCAGACACAACGGCTCATCCCTGCGGAGAGGAAGCAGCTGCTGCAACAGCTCCAGACTCACCATCTCCAGCCCAACGGTAGCTGCCCCGGCCGACAGCTCCAGAGACCACAGCCTGCACGACTAGGCACTGACCCTCCATCCAGAGCTTGCACGCTTCCCTCTCCCTGACTCCTCTCTTCTGCCTTCTTCTGCCTCCGACCAGCCGTAGAGGCTGGTGAATAAATCTCTTGGCTGCACGGTTGTCTCCGGTGTGATTTTTGCCCTTCAGTGGACACCGAGGGTGGGATCCGTGAGGGCGATCTTGGAGGCCGAGACCACAGACCAGCTCTCCCCACACGTGCGCCCATCATGAGAAAGGAGGGGTCTGTAGGAGGAGCACCGCGACACCCACAGACAAGGCCCAGAGGAAGACAGAACTCGGCCAGGATGGAGGAGCCATCAGAGGGGCAGCCCGAGACCCAGGAGCAAAGCAAGATTCCAGAAAGAGCGCAGAATCAACCGGAAACGCTGCCCTGATAGAAAAGTCTATACACTGTAAAAAAAAAAGTTTTTAATTGAAACATCCAAAGTTATATTTACCTTGGGCTGCATTATTATATGCTTGGGCTTTACTTGTTTTTAGCAGATTTGCCTTTTTAGTTCAGCCTTGCTGGTGCTAATAGTGAATCATTCTGAATTCCCTGACCCCAGAGTGGCCACACGCTGAGGCAGAGTGGCCTGGGACACTGGGAGTTTGCTGGGGGGGCAGCTGGACCAGGAGCATCCACAGATACTCAGGGATCACCCACAGAAAGACTCGGATCTTCCACGTCGGAAGTTTTCCCACTTCTACGTGGGCCAGAAAGCCACAGAGAAGATAGATGACTCTTTCTGTTGGAACCATTTCCTCCCCCCTGAGCACAGACAAAACCTCCCAGGACTGGCCTTTGGAAGGACAGGCTGTTCTCCCTCCTAGCCACGCTGCCGGCTTTGAGGGCATGCGCTTGCCTCCTTCATCCTCTCATCCAGAATTTTGCTGGTGGGAGGTCACCGCTCCTTTTCAAAACTAAAATATACTGTAATGTTTTCTTAATTAAAAAGCCCTTTGAGTCATGCTCTCTGAAATCTGTTACATGGATTTAACTGGTCTGCAGGGAAGAGATTTTCTGTTCTCTGTGGAATTAAAGAACTCAGAAGAAAGGAAATGAATAGATGAAAATGTCCCAGCAATGAAATCCCTCTCTTCAATAACACAGGTCCCACCAAGGTGTTGTCTGCTGGTAACTGAGCTTCAGTCAAATAAGAAAGAACTAATGAGTCACTCGGAGGCCCTGGCCCTGGGGTCTGAGGCTCAGAAACTGCACTTCTACATTAGTAACTTGGGGGAAATGCTGAGCCTCCTGGATGGTGGGTGAAGGAATGATTGACAGACGCTGTGTTTCTGGAACACAATAAATGGGGTCTATTTCATCAGGGTAAACTGAAGCATGGGGTCAACCACTGTCCTCAATGAGGGGAGGAGTGAATAATTTTTTTTTTTTTTTTTTTTTGGTACCAGGGATTGAACTCAGGGGCACTCGACCACTGGGCCACACCCCCAGCCCTTTTTTGTATTTTATTAGAGACAGGGTCTCACTGAGTTGCTAAGAGCCTCGCCATTGCTGAGGCTGGCTTTGAACTCATGATCCTCCTGCCTCAGCCTCCCGAGTGCTGGGGTTACAGGCATGTACCGCCCAGCGGAGTGAATAATTACACGATTACCGAGCAGAGATGTCCAGGCCCATCTGTCTGCTTAATCTACTGACTGCCAACAAAGCAGAAAGAGAAGAAATAAGTAAAAGGTGAGACTGGAAGAACCAAATGAAAATTTAAGACACTTAATATTCATTTAACATTGCCGGGCGTGGTGGTGCACGCCTATAATCCCAGCACTTGGGAGGCTGAGGCAGGAGGATCTCCAGTTTAAAGCCAGCCTAAGCAATGGCGAGGCACTTTAGCAACTCAGTGAGACCCTGTCTCTAATAAAATACAAAAAGGGGCTGGGGATGTGGCCCAGTGGTCGAGTGCCCCTGAGTTCAATCCCCAGTACCAAAAAAATAAAAAATTCACTTAACACAATTTCAAGTTGGTATAAGCATATTAGCATAACTATTAGATAAGCACATTGTATAATTATTAGATTATTACTAATTTACACTCTTAAGACTAAAAGCAATAAAAAGGGAATGTGTTAACAAAATTTTATTACTTTCTATGGAAAATATCTGCTTTTCTGTAAAATGTTCATGTCATTCTGAAAATAGTTTATACTAACTATCTTCTAGGAAAAAACAGCATGAACTTAATATAGTTCAGAGATAAAAGTTCTAAATTTTTATATTGTTTTTCTGAGGTAGAAGAGGAGGTGAGTAGTGGCGTGGGAGGGAGTGGGGGATGTCATGGGGGGAGCGACAGACGCCATGGATTGCAAAGCCACACCATTTCTAGTTTCCTTCTTTGTAAAGTGAGTTTAATGGTACTTAGCTCTCAAGGTTGTCATGTATTAAAATGGGTCAGTAAAATTGGTACGTAAGCCAGACATGGTGGCACACACCTTCAATCCCAAAGACTCAGGAGGCTGAGGCAGGAGGATTGCAAATTTGAGGCCAGACTCAGCATTTAGTGAGAACCTCCGCAGCTTACTGAGACCTTGCCTCAGAATGAAAAATAAAGGAGGTGTGGGGATGTAGCTCCGTGGTAAAGTACCTCTGGGTTTGAGCCCCAGTACCTCCCCCACTAAATGTGTTCTAGTGCAAAAGACTATTCAAATAGGGGCTGGGATGGTGGCTCAACGGTAGCGCGCTCGCCTAGCATGTGTGCGGCCCAGGTTCAATCCTCAGCACCACGTAAAGAATAAATGCAATACATTGTGTACAAATAAATAAATATTTTTTTTAAACAAAGACTATTCAAATAGATAAGGCCACATTTCCTTGATCTGTGAACTTTCTCAAAAGCCAAGCGTATTTGCTCGTGCTTTTGCACATGAACACTAAGTGCACAGCTCTCGTGCGGGTGTATTTTCCCTCGTATTGTTCTTGTGACCCGGGGCTTTCTGAAGCTACTGTGTCCCTCTCCTGGGTACTGACCACTTAATAAACAATAGATTAAGGGTAGTCCTGATTTGGTACCAAGATTCTAAGTGGATTCTAAGCTCGATCAGTAATGTGCACACTTGAATGCATCAGAAGTGTTGTAAAAATCAAAGCACTTCACAGACCCCCACTCAAACAGCTCTTGGGCTGTGAACACGTATTGATGGAGCCCCACACGTGGACCCGAGGGCCAGGCTCCACCCCCACCTGGCCAGAATGATGGTTCCCCTCGTTCCCTCCACACAGATGGCCCCTGACTTTCTTCAATGAAAAAACTATTGTTTTCTTTTTTTTGATGCCATGACAAACGTTTTCCCAAAGAAAAGTATAAATAGTAAGTGAGGTCCCAGGAAAAGCCCTGGAAGTTTCTTTCACCCATGTTGCGACCACAGCATATGACCACCATGCACGCCATCTTTCTTTTTCCTTTGTGTGGGTGAGAAGGGAAGCCTAAGTTATCAGGAAGTCGATTCCCTCGTCTTCTCTCTTTCCCCACCACAGACTTAACCAACAACCTTTGAAATTTCTTTCCCATGCCTAACACAGTGCCAGTCACACAGAAGGACCTAGAACAGTCAGTGACTGACTGTCCCACGCTTTCCCCTCATTGGTAAGAAACATTGTTACAGTTTGGATCTCCAAGGTCCCAAAAGACTTGTGTGCTGAGAGCTTGGTTCCCAATGCAGTAATGTTCCAAGATGGCGCTTCTGGGTAGCAATTGAACCACTAGTGTTCTGGCCTCATCGATGGACTTACCCACGGATGGTTTCATGGTTGAATGGACTATCAAGAGATGGTGGAAACTGTAGAAGGTGGGACCTAGTTGAAGGGAGTGGCCTTTTGGGGATGTGCCCTTGAAGACTATATTTGTCCCTGGCCTCTTTTTCCTCTCTCTACCTCTCTCTGCTTCCTGGTCATCATGAGGTGAGCAGTTTTCTCTGTTACACCATGATGGTGTGACACCATGATCGTATGCCTGGCCTCGGGCCCAAAGTAATGGAACCAGTTGACCATGGACTGAAACCTCTGAAACTGTGAGCCAAAATAAATCTTTCCTCCTTTGTTTTTCTTGGGTATTTTGTCACAGCAACAGAAAGCTGACTAACATGTACTGTCTAAAAAAGGTAAGGGAGAGATTGCTTTGGGGCACTGCACTAGAGTTGCTGATTATCTTTTGCCAACGCACATCTTCTTCTAAGGGAATCTTCTTTGCCCAGGGCCTCTCTGTTCTGCCAGGCCCTCAGCCCCCTCTAAGAAGATAATCTGATGATTCGAGGTGCAGCTTCTGTCCCAGCACAGCACTTGATCTGTGTACAAGACAATCTCCATTGACCGTGGCACCCTGAAAGCAGCTCAGCTGATCAGACCTCCCTCAGTGAGGTGCTAGGGAGATGCAGAGAGCTTGTCCAGAAGCAGAGAAAGCTGGCTGGAGGGCCACGTGCTGGGAGCTGGGCTCAGGGCAGTGGGGGGAGCAGTGGACTTGGCTTTCCTCACAAGGGCATCTCGGGTTTCAGTCCAGGAGACACCCAGCGCCCCAGGCACGCACACACCCTTTCTCCCTGGAACCTGGCTGAGAATCTGCACCTTCACACTAAGGCAGCAAGCTTGTCATGCTCAGCCTAAGGAAGATTCGTACTTGGGCCCTCTCCCAGCCTTGGGTTGGGTCTTGACGGTGCTCGGGATTCGTCCAAGACTGCGACTGTGCTGTGACAGGTCACCCAGTAGCTGCTCGTCGTTTCTGCTGTGGCCCTGCACAGAGGGGGACACAGTATCGATGGGGTGACTCCCAAGCCGATGTCCAGCATACACCCGGGCAAACACTGTCCTCCTGTGGTCTGGCAAGAGATTGCGAGAGGCACCCCTGGAGTTCAGCTCCCTGGCCAGCTCTCCAGGAGCTGCACCCAAGGACAGAGGCCGGCCAGCCGCCTTCCAAGGAAGAACTCGGCAACTCTGGAGCCCTGCTCCCAGTTTCTTCGTACAGGAGGAATTTTGGTCTTTGGGCAGTTGACCTCAGGCCGTGTGAAAACTAAAGGAGACCTGAGACAGACGGGGTCCTGTGGGCTCTTAGCCCTGATTCAGATGTGTCTTTGGCAGGACCACAAAGAGGAGGAGGACCATCAGCACGAGGGACGTGCGGCCTTGTGTGTCAGTGGCGATGTGGCTCCTGACGGGAGCCGTCCTTCCAGAAACAAGGGGCACTTCTCCAAGAGAAAACGGCAAGAGAGCAGCAGCGAACAAAGGAAGCCTGCCCTGGGGTGTAACTTCAGGAACAAACGACGAGAACCCAGAGTCAGCGAGGAAGGAACGGAGCCCGGGAAAAGGCTTCCCAAGTCCACGGTGAAGGATCCGGCCCTCGGGACAGGACGGCACCTCCACGTGAGCTGGAGGGGAAATGGGGAAAACCAGAGGAGCACGTCGGATCCACCCCAAAGTGGATCGTTACTTAAAAAACCAGACAGCATCGCCGCAGGGAGCTCAGGAAGTCCAGGCCAGCACAACAGAAAAACAGCAGCAAAACCACGAGGAGACTCCAAAGGCAGGAGACAGGGTGGGGGACACTGCCAGCACCACAGAGGGCGCCCAGGGGCATGCACCCCAGAGCAGAGGGCCCCGTGAAGTCTGGGGCTTTTCTGTTTGTTTTGGTACTGGGGATTAAACCCAGGGGTACTTAGCTGAGCCCCACCCCCAGCCCTGTTTAAGATTCTTTATTTACAGTCAGGGTCTTGCCGAGTTGCTTAGGGCCTCACTAAACTGCTGAGGCTGGCTTTGAACCTGCGATTCTCCTGCCTCAGCCTCCCAAGCCACTGGGATCACAGGGGTGTGCCACTGCGTCCGGCCTGAAGTCTGGTTTTTAAGGGACACACAGACAGTAAGACAAAAGGCTTGGTTAGACAGCAAGCAGAACTTGTATGTATTCCAATCAGCAGTGCCTGTCAGCGCGCACCTGAGGCACTGACCTTTTGTAAGTTTTCCTTTTGTCCGGTTTTCCTAGAAAGTCTTGACTCTTTTTTTTTTTTTTTTTCTTTTTTTTTTTGGTACTGGGGATTGAACCCAAGGGCACTTGACCACTGGGCACATCCCCAGCCCTTTTTTGTGTTTTTATTAGAGACAGGGTCTCAGTGACTTGCTTCGCCATTGCTGAGGCTGGCTTTGAACTCGCGATCCTCCTGCCTCAGCCTCCCAAGTGCTGGGATTACAGGCGTGCGCCACCGTGCCCGGCGTCTTTACTCTTGAAAGATAATTTTAATCGTTTTATGTATCACATAAATACGTGATACATAATCAGGGCAGGACAGACAGGTAACAATTTGGTAATGTCCTCAGGATAATGATACATACCGTGTCCCCGCTCCCTGAGGTGACGAGGAATCACTGTCCTCTCCAACTTTCCTTTTGCAGACTGATCCATCAGGGCCCTCGTGCACTGGCCTGATACTCCTTTTCAAAATGAGCTACCATCTTGGTCTCTTACATGGGAGGTTTCGCTTTTTCTTTCTGTGGTTTCTTTCATATTCCCATGTCCCCTCAGTGCCGGGTACAGTCCCATCTGTGGCTCGAGGAATGTCAGGTTAACATGCTGCACAGCAAGACTTGGCTCAGGTGTTCACAGAATGAGTGGTTGGATCCTGTAGGCCTAAAATCACTAACAAGGTCATCGTGACCTTTATTAGATGTAGCCTGACTTTGGAGCCTTCCGGGTCCTCTTGAGAGCGACGTCACTCCACCTGTGGGCCCCTGCTCTCTGGGCGGGCAGGCGCGTGCTGCTGGGCTCGTGGCTGTGACGGGCCCGAACCTACCCTTGGAGGTCGCTCATCCAAGGAGGAGGCCCAGTGCCCAGGACCAGCGCCCATTCAAACCCTGGGTGAAGGAGACTACAGGACCTTTGGCTCGAGGCTGTCTCTTCCCTGCTGCTTTGGGCCACAGGGTGTCCAAGGGTGGCAGGAAGGAGACATTCCGTGTGTGTCATCTGGAGGTGATCCTGCATTTCTCGATCCCAGGCACGATGTCAACGTGAAGGACCCAGGACAGGCAGACCTGTAACCAAGTCTACAGCCCGAGTGCCTCAGCGTCACCTCAGGAGGTCCCAGTACAAGTGCCACCTCCCTGTGACACCTGTCCTGCGCCCACAGTTGTCACCCTGCTGAGGACTGCTCTGGAGCTTGGTCTGTGACAACAGACTTACACACGTTACAGCTCGAGAGCGGGTCTGCGTCTTGCACGTGGGAGCCCGTGCCCAGCCCTGGCACGGAGCGGGTGCGGAGCAGTGGATGATTGGAATGATTTGCTAAACCAGCAGGGAATCCCAGGGCGCCCTGCCAGGTGAGATGGGTGCCAGGGGCTCCTGACTCTGTGTTCTGCTAGGTCCCTCCCTGGCCCTCATTTTCATGCTGCTTTCTCTTTTATCGGCTGTGTCTTTGCGGCAAGCCTCCACCCCCTGCACAGTGAAGTAAAGGCACGCAGAAAACCCTTCCACCTGGGGCTGTGTTTGCAGAAGACTGTGTCCCCAAGACAGACCTCTTGAAGCCCGCAGTCGAGGGTTCCCCTCCAGCCGGGAGGGCCCTGCAAGCCGCTCTAGGCAGGTGTCCAGAGTGCCCCAAGCAGCCTATAAGCCACTGCTGTGGACTGCTTTGCTCTCACCCTTACAGCCCCTTTGTTTTCCATTTCTGCACGATGCTCCCATCCATTGGAATTTCTTCTTTTGTTACTGGGGATTGAACTCAGGGGCACTCAACCACTGGGCCACATCCCCAGCCCTTTTTTTTTTGTATTTTATTAGAGACAGGGTCTCACTGAGTTGCTAAGTGTCTCGCCGTTGCTGAGGCTGGCTTTGAACTCATGATCGTCCTGTCTCACCCTCCCAAGTGCTGGGATTACAGGCGTGCGCCACCGTGCCCGGCTCCATCCATTGGAATTTATCCAATTTATCCAATTTATGGCATCCAGTGTAATTTATGGAGCACTTACATCCACAAGACACTGGAACAAAATGGTAAGCAAAGCAATGCCAGCCCTACCTTCGCAGGACTAACAGCCCGTCACAGATCTACAAAAGAAAAAATATCAGTAGCCGACCAGCCTGAACCCAGTGCTGAAAGACAGGAAATAGACACAGCCTTGAACAACTGTGCTCTAAGCACCTCCTCGAACCTGCTCCCTAGTGACCCCTGCGGCCTCCTCCCTGCCAGGCAGACTGGTTCCAACTGGCTTCCAAAGACAACATCACTGGCTGCAGCTGGCCGGACTCCCCTGAGCATCTTCCTGGCACATCTGAGCTGGAGACTCCCTGGCTCCAGGCTCCAGAAAGGAAATGTAGATGGAACCGAACCTGGGGCGGCCGATGTTTCCTAAGAGGGAAAAGGGTCTCCAGGTCCAGCATTCCAGGAGGTGGGGACGGCAGGGAGGGGGTGCCGGCCGGAGGGAGTGCTGAAAGGCAGGAAGGTGAAAAGGGCAGGCAAAAGCTGGCCAGATGTTTGTCGCTGTCCCCGGAGCTGGGAGTTTCCTGCTTTGTCCAGTGAGCCTATTTTTCTGCTTGGAGAAGAGTATTCTATTTCATGAAAGGATGCCTTTTCTTTTATTAAATTATTTATTCTAATTTGTTGTAGATGTCGATAGAATGCAATTCATTTCAAATTACACATGTACAGCGCGATTTTTCAAGTCTCTGGTTGTATATAGAGTCACACCATTTGTGTCTTCATATGTGTACCTAAAGTGACGATGGCCACCTCATTCCACCATCTTTCCTACCCCCATGCCTCCTTCCTTTCCCTCCCTCCCCTTTGCCCTATCTAGAGTTCCTCCATTCCTCTCATGTTCCCCATCCCCACTCCACTAGGAATCAGCCTCCTTGTATCAGAGAAAACATTTGGCCTTTGGTTTTTTGGGATTGGCCTACTTGGCTTAGCACTATTTTCTCCAACTCCATCCATTTACTTGCAAATGCCATGATTTTATTCTCTTTTAATGCTGAGTAGTGTTCCATTGTGTACATATACCAAAGTTTCCCTATGAAAGGACTCTTTCTCATAAAACCAGCTATTAAACACTCCAGTCCTCCTTCTCCGAAGGCCCTGCTGCGGGGGAGCGGAGGCAGCGAGCTCACTTCCTGCGCACGGAGTCATGGAAGAAGTGACTGGAATCTCCAGACCTCCGGGCGATGGGCGGACTTGGCTTGTGCAAGAAAGAGGAAAACCTGTCGCTTTGGTTTTAAACACTCCGTTTCTTTCTGGTTCTGCCATTCGTTGGCCATGGGCAAGTCCCTCTCCTTCCTTGGCCCCAGTTTTCTCATCTGTGAGGGGCTGGGGTCCCAGATTCTATGACCGTCTCCCCCCACTCTGTTGTGTCTGAGAATGGGCTGCCAAGAGCTGGCAGGAGGCAGAGCCTGCGCAGCTGAGCAGCAGCGGGGGTGGCTTCCCCGCCAGACTCCACCTGGGAGAGATGACCCACCCTGAGGCACCACCACATGTCCTGTCCCTAACCGTTCACAGTGGTTGAGAATGGCCGGGGGTGCTTCATCCTGGCACTCAAAAACTGGGCCAGAGCAAGTGGAAATGCCAGAGATTGCTAAGCTTTGAACGGCACCGACACAGCTGGACAATGACCTCAATGCTGAGGACCGGTCTGCAGCTCGGAGGAGACGAGGAGGGACCAAGACAGATTTATAAAGCACAGTGGGGACTGACTGCAAAGGCCACCGCCATTACAGAGCATGGACCTGGGTGACGGGGAACAGGCCGGGCTACAGTTCAAGAGAAGTCAGGACACCCGATTTCCAGAACTATGTTCTTCTTTACAATCCAGCAACCCCAAGGCCGTCACTAGGTAGAAACTGGAGGCAGAAAGACTACTTACACTTCTCTTCGCAGGAAATGCTTTCCTCCACGGAGCCGGCAGCACAGGAACGAGTTCCATCCTTTTAACAGAATGAAAAGCTTCCTAAGAATAAAACCAGACACATGGGGCTGGGGTTGTGGCTCAGCGGTGGAGCACTCGCCTCGCACGTGCGCGGCCCGGGTTCGATCCTCAGCACCACGTAAACATAAATGATTGCATTGTGTACAACTAAAGTAAATAAATAAACAAATATTTAAAAAAAGAATAAAACCAGACACATTCAAACCTCATTCTTGCTGACTTTTTTTTTTTTTTTTTTTTTAGGGGGGGAATCATTTTGGTAATGTTTACACCTGCTTCAGGAACTGAGACTCATAGCCTTTATTCAGAGGTGAATGGATACCACTTGTAAATGTTTCAAGTTCAGGTTTAACTTTAGAACCCCTTGAATAAGAATAGAATCTTTAGGAAGCCAGGCACGGTGGTGCACACCTGTAATCCCAGCACTTGGGAGGCTGAGGCAGGAGGACTGCGAGTTCAAAGCCAGCCTCAGCAATAATGGCGAGGCACTTGGCAACTCAGTGAGACCCTGTCTCTAATAAAATACAAAAAAGGGCTGGGGATGTGGCCCAGTGGTTGAGTGCCCCTGAGTTCAATCCCAGGTACCAAAAAAGAAAAAAAAGAATAGAATCTTTAGAGCCAACTGTGTGTTTTTGGTCTTAAGGTGAGTCTGCCAAGGACACCTGAGACATTTACTACACAAACACTGAAGATGTCATTGACATCTGACAACATACAATTGATCAAATACTACCATTATTTTCAGCTCCTCTGAAGCTACCACGAGCAAGCTGATTTGCATGAACTTCCTACAGTTCTTGGTACATTTGGGAGTTTTCTCCATTTGCTTTATTTTCTTTTTTGGAGGGGGGGGGATCCTCTTTGTGTTTTTGTTCTTTCAAGATCTGGTTTTACTATGTTGCCCAGGCTGGCCTTGAACTCCTGGATTCAAACAATCTTTGTGCCTCAGTCTCCTGAGTAGCTGAGACTCCAGGCCAGCACCACCACACCTGGCTCTCTTTGTGTTTATTAACATAAAGCAGGGATTATTAATCTTCAGCCCAAAAAAGCCCATGACTCTGGACTGGGGAAGTAAGTGACATTTTTATTTTCAGTGCCTTCTAACTAAATTTAACATTTCCTTCCATCACGGATATAGCCACAAATCCAAAGTTGTATTAATGATAGTTGTAATTTTTGTTCCTATCAAGAAAAACCACAGGCATTTTATACTATACCTGAGTTGTTGGAGATATCATAAAATACGGCCTACATTCAAAACTACTCTACTAGATCTTGAGCTTAATGCAATAACCACAAGTATAGTTCAAATTTTAAATATGTTGACATTTACCATAATTCAATGTCACATGTTTTCTTTGTGATCTCATACATCTTACACATAAAACATTTTCTGAGAAGATTTCACAGGTTTTACCAGAAAGTTTATGATGAAGAACATGCGCGCGCGCGCACACACGTACTCTCCCCAATGACACACCCATTTGTTTTAAAACTAGAGGCAAGGGAAGAAATCTTCTTTCAGCTGCTTCCACAGATGCCTGACACCCAGTGGCTGCTGTCCTTGGGTTCTGGTTGGCAGTTACTTGTCTCTGTCCCCGATCCAGGGCCAGGACTACCACAGGTATCTGTATTCTCAGTTCCTTGTAGAGAGAGCCTGGCAGAGAGCACTTTGTGGAGTGGATGGAAATACAAACTAGAAATAGGTCCTTGTTCAAATCAGCCCACAAGTCTTCCTTCCGGGTGAGGCAGACATGTCTGAGTGTGAAAGTGTGCCCTCACACCCAAAGAACAGAGCAGACACATAGGGACGTTATTGGAGTGTAGGGGGCATCTGGTGGGACACTTTTCTCAAAGAAATTCAAAACAGACTTCTGGAAGATTATTTCCTAAGACTCTCGCTGGCCGTGTGGGAACAACCCCCTGTGCCGGCCCCACCCGGTCTCACGTGGCCACCTCTCTACCCCCACCCCCGCCACGCAGGGCTGGCTCCCCAGGATATATAAGCCTGAGTTCAGGCGTGAGCCAGCAGGGCCACCCATCCAGCCCCTCACAGAGCTGCAGAGTTTTCCAGAGGAAGCCTCACCCAGCCTCGGCACGCAGGTCCTCCCGGGCACTTGCGGCAGCTGCGAGTCCAAGATGCCAGCTCTCCAGGTGCTGCTCCTGGCCTGCCTGGCGTGGGGAACGGGGGCCAGGACGGCCCAGCTCCGGAAGGCCAACGATCGCAGTGGCCGGTGCCAGTATACCTTCACTGTGGCCAGCCCCAGCGAAGCCAGCTGCCCCGAGCAGGGCCAGGCTGCGTCAGCCCTCCAGGACCTGCAGAGGGACAGCAGCAGCCAGCGTGCAGACCTCGAGGCCACCATGGCTCGCCTCAGCTCCCTGGAGAATCTCCTCAACCGACTGACCCTGGGCCAGGCTGCTGGGCCCCGGGAGGCCCAGGAGGGGCTGCAGAGAGAGCTGGGCACCCTGAGGAGGGAGCGAGACCAGCTGGAGACCCGAGGCAGGGAGCTGGAGGTGGCCTACAGCAACCTCCTCCGAGACAAGGCAGCGCTGGAGGAAGAGAAGAGGCGACTGGTGCAAGAGAACGAGGAGCTGGCCCGGAGGCTGGGAAGCAGCGGCCAGGAGGTGGCCAGCCTGAGGAGGGGCCAATGTCCCCAGGCCCGAGCCACCCCTGGGGAGGTGCAGCCAGACTCCAGGGAAGGTAAGGACGCAGGTGCGGGTCTGCCGGTCCCCCAGGTGACACGCTCACGGGGACCTGTGAAGGTGTCTGAGGCCTCTCTTCCGGCCCCTCCTCGCCCCCGGAGACCACACCCCTAGCCCACCACACCCGAACACCTTCAGAGGACCGAGCAGGTATTTTCACATCTTTCCAGCAATTTGGCTCCTACGAGCTGGTGTGGTTGGTGGCTCTGAGCTGGTGACTATCCAGGACAGAGGTTTCATCTCCCGTGGCAAAACAAGAAACCAGGATCAGGGGAGGGATGCGAGGTATGTGATCAGTGGGAGGCTCCCAGCTGTGCTTTTTGGAAAACTATTTTGGTTTTGAATCTGCTCAGAGATCATTATTCCCACCTTTTGGCGCTAGAATGGCCTCTGTCCACAGGGAGGCGACATGTTAATGAAATGATACTGGGAGGTTTCCCCTCCATTGTTGTTTTGGAGGTTTTCCTATTCTTTGCTCCCCTGAGAACCTCTGCTTTTAATTAAGATAACTTCCCCAGGCAGCCTTTCCAACTGAGCTGCTCTCTGTCCACGCTGGCCCACATTTGCTTGGGGACAGGTCTGTGTATGTCAGGGGACAGGCACACTCTCCCCATCAGCAGGGAAGACAGCATTTGCATCACTTTTTGTAAAAGTTGTGCTCCTGAGTGTTCGGGGTGAAGTAAGCTTTCCCACCACCCACGAGAGAAAGCAACGTCGGGACAAAGTCTGGATCCTTTACCAAGGAGGAAGGAAAAGGGGCCGGGGGAAGGGCAGGCGCTAGGCTAAAGGGGACTAAGAGACAGGTCACCAAATGGAGTGTGTGACCCCTGACTGGCTCCTGCATAGACAGGGAGAAAGCCAGAAGGGACAGGTGGGGGACCTTTGAGGAAATGGAAACATCGACTGCACATGCTCCTCTGTTAATGCTCCTTTTCTTGGGCAGACAATAGTGCTACAGACATGGTGGAGAGAGTCCTTGTTCTAAAAGATGCATGCTCAAGGGCTTGGGGTGCAGGGGTCAGGATGTTCGTATTTTGCTGCCAGAGGGTTCAGCAACGATTACAGAACAAAAGGAAGAGTGCCAAACAGATGTGGCAGAAAGTTAATAACTGACAAGTCCAAGTGCAGAGTACCGGGGTGGTTGGGGGTGGGGAGGTATTTTCTTAAGTATCTTTCAGCTTTTGTACAGGTTTGAAAATCTTCAATATAACTTGATGGGAAAATATTTTCTGCAAAAAGCTTTCTACAGGAAAGGCAAGATCTGCAGAGGGGTGAGGCTAGAAAACCTGAGTCAATGCCTGGGTCAGTTATTTATCTCTGTACCTGCATTCTGCACCTGCAAATCGGCAAGGAAGAGCCCTGCTGTGAGCAACGACTTCCGCAGGGTTCAGATGAAATGAGTGTAAGGCCTGGGGGATTATTTAAAACCCCACATCCTTAGCATTGGAAGAGATCCCACTCTGAATGTTACCACTAAGGAGAGAGTTCTTCAGAGGTTAAAGGGTCCAAGGTCGCACAGCTGGTCAGTGCAGAGGGACAACGAACTTGAACTTGAGTCTGGGAGGACAACAGGGAATTATTACTGGACATAACAGGAGGCACTGATTTCAGAACACTCACGGAATGACACCCTCAGCGCAAACCCATACATGTGTGTGCAATATGTGTGTGCACGTGAAAATACAGTCAATGTTTTGTCTTTTTTATTGTCTTGTGGCCATTTAACAGGCCTTTGGAATTCATTAGCTGTGGCCTCTGGTTTTGTATTTTTTGTGTGTGTGCTTTCCAACTGCTCTGCTTTTGAAATTGGGTGACAGCCCGTTAGGATCAACTCCAGAGCTGGAGTTTTTTTTTCTAGAAGTGGATCATTTTCAAGGCAGGAAATCCCATCTGTGCAAGAACGTGGAACTCGAAAGAGACCCCATGGGCTCTGGTGCCACCGGCTCATTCTTGTGAATGTGGAAACTGAGGCCACCCATAGTCCTAATCATTACTGCCACTGTCTTTTTTTGTGTGTGTGTGTGGGTTACCGGGGATTGAACTCAGGGGCACTCGACCACTGGGTCACACCCCCAGCCCTTTTTTGTATTTTATTTAGAGACAGGGTCTCACTGAGTTGCTAAGTGCCTCGCCATTGCTGAGGCTGGCTTTGAACTCGCGATCCTCCTGCCTCAGCCTCCCACAGTGCTGGGATTACAGGCGTGCACCACCACGCCCGGCTAACTGCCACTGTCTTTATCATGCAATTGTCACACAGGACAAACAGTCCTTAGAACTACAGAAGTCACTTGTCTATGCATGCACACATGTGACAGAAAACATGTCAATACATGCACACACCCTCACACAAGCCCGCACCATCCATGGAAGGCCCAAATAGGGGAAAATGTAATTAACCTGCACCCTTCTCTTCTTAGCCTCTGCTTTAGACAGGACCCCCACAGACCAGAGCCAAGGTGGGGGCTCGTGTGCAGGTGGTTTATTGTGGGCTTACTCCAGGGAAGAGGGAGAGAATTCAGGGAAGGAATTAAGACGGCAGGGGCTTCTCAAAGGTCACCACAGTGGACAACAGCAGCTCAGTCCCAGCCGGGACCTACAGAGGGCCATGTCCAATGTGACAGAAGTAGGGACCGTTTATCTGTGACTCTGATAAGGGCTACGGTGAGTGGCACCAGGCGTTCCAGCAGACCTCTCACACAGTCGGAGAGGCTGGGCAGGGTGGCGAGCGAGGCAAGGTCCTGGCAGGTGTCACCTGAGAGAGGCAGGCCACCACCACATGGCTGGGAACGGATGGGACGTGGGCACCAGGGGTGTTCAACCCTAGTACCAAGGATTCCCTCTCCTCGCCCATAGGATTGGGGCAATGACCCCCAGGATTGGAGGCAACACGGGGAAGCACCCAGCCCAGTGCTCGGCAGAGGAGCCACCCAGTATGTGACTGCCACTCCAAAGGGCTTCTCTGGCTTGAGTTCCATCACGGTCAATATACACATAGCACCCCTGTAACTTGCATTGATCCTAGAGACAGAGCTCACTGGGACAGTGCTTGGGACAAGTCTGTTAGCTAATCTTCACTTGCCTAAAGTATTTGTGACAACCTCTAAATACCTTGGCACTCTTCTTTTTCCTCATTCTCTTCATTTTAATTTCATAAATATATTTTTGTATTTATTTGTATTTTTTTCCGGTGCAGGGGATTTAACCCAGTTACCAGGGCTCTCTACCACTGAAATACACCCCAGTGTTCTCTTGGTTTTTTTGGATTTTTTTTTTTTTTTAATTTTGAGACAGGGTCTCTGAAGTTGCCCACCCTGGCCTCAAACTTGCAGTTGTCCTGCCTCACACCCCCTGGTAGCTGGGATCACAGGTGGGTGACACCGTGCCTGGCTCTTCACTTAACCATGCTGACTGGCCAGGCATGCTGGTGCACATCTTAATCCCAACTACCTGGAAGGTGGACGCAGGAGGAGCACAAGCTCCAGACCAGCCACTTAGGAACACCCAATCTCAAAGCAAAGAAGTAATAGGGGCTAGGGATGCAGCAGTAAAGCACCCCTGATTTCAGTCCCTAGAACTGCAAATACACACACACCCACACTCTGAACTTTTCAAGTAGTGATAATATTTATAAAATTTATTACAATATCATTTGTATTATCATTATGCAAAGGAGTTAATGAGCTCGGTTTCGAGGTCAAGCTTCCTAGAATGAGTTTAGCAGAGGAGGTTAGGGCAGAATATACAGAGAACTTCCAAAATCTTATAATAGACATGAACCTTGAAATCACAGAAGGACTGAATTTTGATTTTTTTTTAATATCTTCATTTTGTTTATTTATTTTTGTGAGGTGCCGAGGATCAAACCCAGTGCCTCACATGTGTGAGGCAAGCGTTCTACCACTGAGCCACACCCCCAGCCCTGATTTTTTTTTAAAGTCATAAATCTTTTAACTCTGACACAACACAGTTGCTAACCTTTTCATAATCTCTTTTTTTTCTTTGCATTCAGAAGGAAATGTTAGTGACTGAACTATTCCATGGAAATTTGAGGGGCTTTTAAAATATTTATTTAGTTAGTTGTACACATTGCCTTTATTTATTTTTACGTGGTGCTGAGGACTGAACCCGGGCCACACACGTGCTAGGTGATCACTCTACCACTGAGCCACAACCCCAGCCCGAATTTTTTTTTGACACATCTTTATTGAGGACCATTTCACTGATAGTATCTTATGTAATCCTTAAAACAACTTGATACAATCGTGCGGTTGAGAATACTGGGGCTCAGAGAAGTTGAACCGCCTGCCCAAAGTCACCCCGCTGGGACTTGGCAGGACTGAACTAGGAATCTACAACTCCTGGCTCAGCCCATTCCCTGCACACCAACGCCCCCTCCTTGGGTCCTCACGCCAGATGGCTCTACTCTGGGGTCTGAACGTTGCCAGATGCTCCCGGCTGACAGGACCAAGCAGCAGCCCTGGGCTCCCGGTCCAGCCCTCCCATCTGCCAACTGGGACCCGGCCTTGCAGTCCTGCTGGACGCCCTTCCCTGACATCACGTTTCGCTGTGGTTCTTGTTTACCGCAGTGAGGGCTGCGAGGCGTGGTTCCTGCAAACAGCAAGGAGAGAGCCGGGGAGAGCTAGGCCACGGGCAGGTGCGGCCCTGGGACCAGGATGGGAGCCAGCCTCCGCTGGCAGGCAGAAGAGCGTGGGGTGGCTGTGCTCTCTGGGGAGCAGCAGTGTCTTTCCTGTGACGCCCACAGGGCACTGGGCGCAGCCCCAGAGTGGGGTCACTCCCCAAAGAGCAGGGCAGGTTTGCGAAGCCTCCCAGAGCAGCCTGGGCCGGGTGAGGAGGACCCGCGGGAGGCTAAGCCAGGGATGCCCGGCACCAAGATTAACTGTGATGAAGGGCCACTGCGAGACAGAGGGGGACTCCCCGTGGCCCCTCAGGGCTGAGGGAGGGGATGGAGGCAGGATGAACTTGGGAGGGGCCCAGACCTCACTGGACAGGAGAGCGGACAGGTGGCTGGTTGGGCCAGGCCTGAGCAGGTCTGTGGCTGCCTGAAACTTTCTGAGTGCAGGGCACATGGGGAAGAGAGCAGCCTGTGGCCATCAGAGCACCGGGTCCCCAGGGGGTGCCAGCTTCCTCCTGGGAGGGCTGAAGGTCACAGAGGAGCATTCTGCACACAGGGATGACAGGGATGACCCCCCACAGCCCAGTGTCCCTCTAGCGTCCTCTACTGAGATGGGTTGGTAGTGCACCCACTTTACAGAAGGGCATGTTGGTTTTCCCAGGGCAGGTGTGGAAGGGCAACTGTTCAACTCTGAGAAGCAGGCGTCCCAAACTAGCCACGCCCACCACTGGGGTACAAGGGCTCACATCTACAACTGGCCACGCGCACCACAGGTGCAAGGGTTCACAACTGCCACAGCTTTGGAAGACATCATTCAAGTTCCAGCCCCACCACTGACTAGCTGTGTGGCCCTGGGCAAGTTACTTAACCCCTTTGAAGCTTGCTTTCCTCGTTTGCAGATGGAGCTAATAGCCCACTTTCAGAACTGTTTTTTTGTTTGTTTGTTTGGTTGGTTGGTTTTGTTTATATGGGTATTGAACCCAGGAGCTACATCCCTGCGCCCCCACAGCCCTGCCTTTTAAATTTTTATTTTTTTATTTTTTTGCTTTGAGACAAGGTCTAAGTTGCCAGGCTGGCCTGGAACTTGCCATCCTCCTGCCTCAGCCTGCTGAGTTGCTGGGATCACAGATAGGAGCCACTGGGCCTGGCCCACTTTCAGGACCGTTATATGAAACAGAGGAGGAACTAAATAGCCAGCACCGAGCACACACCTGGCTCACAGCAGCACTTCATAAGTGATGGCAACGACTAGATCTCACTGGGTGCGGATGGCAGTCCCACAGCCTTGTTCTACTTCCCTGGAACTCTGAAGGCACCACCCTGTCCCCACCCTGTCCCCCCACCGCGGCAGCCTCCTGAGGTACAGAGGCTTCCCATGGGCCACCCTCCCCCTGCAGGTTGGCATTTCTCCCCTTCTGGGACCCACAGCAATATGGACTTCAAGATCTCTCTTTTTTTTTAATTTTTATTTTTAGTTGTAGATGGACACAATATCTTTATTTATTTATTTTTATGTGGTGCTGAGGATTGAACCCAGTGCCTCACACATGCCAGGCAGGCAATCTACCACTGAGCTATAGCCCCAGCCCAGACCTTTTTTTTTTTTTTTTTAAAGACTTCTTTTTGGGGCTATTTTAGGTTCACAGCAACATTGAGAGAAGATACAGATGTTTCCCACATGCATGGCTTCCCCCATCCTGAAGACCCCCCAGGGATAAAGTGGAGGAACCCACATTGACACATCGTAGTTACTGAGACCACAGCTTACAACTGGGTTCTCTTGGGGTGTTGTAACTTCTATGGGTTTTGGGCAAACATAAAATAACGTATCCACCACCGGAGCACCACCCAGAGGAGTTCTGCTTCCCAGGAGGCCCCGCGCAATGTCTATCATCCCTGCCTGCACCCTGCCCTGGTAAAACACTGAAGTTTTTACAGTTTCTATGGTTTGCCTCAAACTATCTCCCATCACCCCCACCCCCAGTTCTGGAGATAAAATACAGAGATGCTCACATGCTAGGCTAGCACTCCACACCCCCAGCCCTTGATTACTTTTTTTTTTTTTTTGTAGTAATGGGATTGAACTCAGGGGTGCTCTATTACCGAGTTACTCCTCCTGCCTCAGCCTCCCAAGCAGCTGGGATTATGGGCCACAACCCTGCACGCAATTGCCTGATGATCTGTAGGCCTTACTGTACCTGAATAATAATCAAACCTACATTTTAAAACAGCCACGCCTGTTTTAAATGTCCCTTGTGGCCACTAGCTTCATCCTTGGAGTCCAGAATTGCTTTGAAGCTGGGCACGGTGGTGCACACCTGTAATCCCAGCACTTGGGAGGCTGAGGCAGGAGGATCGCGAGTTCAAAGCCAGCCTCAGCAATGGCGAGGCACTTAGCAATTCAGTGAGACCCTGTCTCTAATAAAATACAAAATGAGGGCTGGGATGTGGCCCAGTGGTCGAGTGCCCCCGAGTTCAATCCCCGATACCAAAAAAAAAAAAAAGAATTGCTTTGAGATCAGAATCCTAAGCAAAGGTAGGACCCATGGTGACAATGACCAAATGTCTAACCAGGGTCACCCAATGCTCCTCCCTTCTCCACGGCTCACACCCTCCCCTAGTTCTCATAGGAACCCTGCACACACTCGTCCTTATGCAGTGTGGCCTCAGAGAGAGACAGACATTTCAACTGAGTGTGTGAAGCTTGATACGTTACTAACAGCTGCATATTTCAGAACCACTAGAGAGGATTTTGAATGTTCCCAACACAAAGAAATAACACATTTCTAAGTGGTAGACATGCCAATTACCATGGGCTGATCTATTGAGATGTCACTCTGGCCCCCATTGGTATATGCATCAATTAAAAATAACATATTTTTAAAATAAAATGATAAGCTGGTTGTGGTGGCACATGCCTATAATCAGGGCAGGAGGACTCCAAGTTCAAGGCCAGCCTCAGCAACTTAACAAGAACCTATTTTAAAAGAAAAAAAAAAAGGACTAGGGAAGCAACTCAGTGATAAGGCTCCCCTGGGTTCAATACCCAGTCTCTCTCTCTCTCTCTCTCTCTCTCACACACACACACACACACAAAAAAAAAAAAAAAAAAAAAAAAAGAAAGAAAGAAAGAAAGAAAGAAAAGAAAGAAATATTGAGGTTTCTTCTTATAAGATACTTATATATGGCAAGGAAAACCTCTCAGTCACAGAGTAAAATTTTATTATCTTATATTCAGATATCTAATTGCTAAGAGCCTTAATATTACTAAAATCACACCTCATATACTCATAAGCCTGCCCTTCTGGTGGAAAGTATTTTAACTGTGCAAAGTCTTATTTTATTCTGAATATCCAACTCTGTGCTAGGAAGTTTGCTAAGTAATTTAATTGCTATGTGATTAGGTAAGCTTTTTAATTATGGGATTTTTTCAAACAGTCACAACAGTGGAGAGTAAAGAACACCCGGCCACACCCGGGCATCATCCTGAGGCAAATCTCAAGCGCAGAATCTCGGGAGCCTAACTAAGTGCTCTCCTCCAGTCGATCCTGGGCCCATTTCTTCTCCTGGTACCATCTGACTTTTCTCTTAATACAGCTTCTCAGTGGAATTTGGACACTCTGGCCTTCCAGGAACTGAAGTCGGAGTTAACCAAGGTTCCAGCTTCCCAGGTCTTGGAGAGTCCCTCTGGCCGTCCCAGGAGTGAAGGGGGAGACAACGGTATGAAGTTGGGCTTCTTCCCCTGCTGAGCCCACGTGGTGGCTGTCCTGTCTAGTTCTGGGTTCAGAGTTGGAGATACATGCCATCAGGAGTAACCTCCCTGGGAGTAGGGACGGGGAGGGACTGAGGGCAAGAACCCACTCTTTCCCCTAGCCAGGGCAGGTCCTCAGGGGGGCGGCCTTCCCCAGAAGAGCCTGTCTCCAGCTGGGCGGCACCTGGAGAAGCCCAGCGAGGCTTGCTTAGCCCCTTGATCACTGCATTGAATTCACTGCACCTGGGACATCACTGTCTCAGGCACTCCTTCAGCCTTTAACCTGAAGCCAGGTGGACTCCATGAGCCATCTAGCCCAGGCTGTTAGTAAAGGCATTTCTGCTGAACTTGGGCCACCCAGGAAAAGCACAATTGCCCCTCTCCAAAGTGCTCCCTGAAAGGATGATTTTTAGAAGCTTTGCCTGTGTTACTTACAATTGCTGCAAGCACTGAAGGGCACCGGTGGGAATGGGGTCATGGAACAGTCAAAGCTTGATTCAGTGAACGGTACCCACCTTCTATGTTGAAACTGAAGGTGTCTGCTAAAGCACAGAAATTTGTTTTGAAGCCGGGTGCGGTGGCGCACGCCTGTAATCCCAGCACTTTGGGAGGCTGAGGCAGGAGGATTGTGAGTTCAAAGCCAGCCTCAGCAATGGCGAGGCACTTAGCAACTCAGTGAGACCCTGTCTCTAAATAAAATACAAAACAGGGCTGGGGATATGGCCCAGTGGTCGAGTGCCCCTGAGTCCAATCCCCGGTACCAAAAAAAAAAAAAAAAAAAAGAAAATACATGCCATCAGGAGTAACCTCCCTGGGAGTAGGGACGGGGAGGGACTGAGGGCAAGAACCCACTCTTTCCCCTAGCCAGGGCAGGTCCTCAGGGGGCGGCCTTCCCCAGAAGAGCCTGTCTCCAGCTGGGCGGCACCTGGAGAAGCCCAGCGAGGCTTGCTTAGCCCCTTGATCACTGCATTGAATTCACTGCACCTGGGACATCACTGTCTCAGGCACTCCTTCAGCCTTTAACCTGAAGCCAGGTGGACTCCATGAGCCATCTAGCCCAGGCTGTTAGTAAAGGCATTTCTGCTGAACTTGGGCCACCCAGGAAAAGCACAATTGCCCCTCTCCAAAGTGCTCCCTGAAAGGATGATTTTTAGAAGCTTTGCCTGTGTTACTTACAATTGCTGCAAGCACTGAAGGGCACCGGGGTGGGAATGGGGGTCATGGAACAGTCAAAGCTTGATTCAGTGAACGGTACCCACCTTCTATGTTGAAACTGAAGGTGTCTGCTAAAGCACAGAAATTTGTTTTGAAGCCGGGTGCGGTGGCGCACGCCTGTAATCCCAGCACTTTGGGAGGCTGAGGCAGGAGGATTGTGAGTTCAAAGCCAGCCTCAGCAATGGCGAGGCACTTAGCAACTCAGTGAGACCCTGTCTCTAAATAAAATACAAAACAGGGCTGGGGATATGGCCCAGTGGTCGAGTGCCCCTGAGTCCAATCCCCGGTACCAAAAAAAAAAAAAAAAAAAGAAAGAAATTTTTTTGATTCTGCTAAATCTAAATTTTCAACCATCTCTATTTTTTTTATTTTCAGTGCTGGGGATTGAACCAGGTTTGAGGTTTCTTCTTATACGATACTTGTACATGACAAGCAAAACCTCTAAGTCACATAGCAAATTTTTTTTTAATATTCAGATATCTAATTGCAAAGAGCCTTAATAAGCTGGGGAATGTGCTCCACCCTGGCCCTATTTATTTATTTTTTTAATTGATTAATTTATTTGTTACCCCCAGCCCTCTTGATTTTTGGTTTGGAGACAAGGGTCTTTCGAAGTTGCCAAGGCTGACTTTGAGCTGCCTGGGCCTCCTGAATAGCTGGAATTACAGGTGTCCACCACCATGCCTAACTAGAAAGTCTTATAGTGAGTTTATTTTCACTCTTTTTAAACGACAAATCAGGCCAGGCGCGGTGGTGCACACCTGTAATCCCAGCGGCTCGGGAGGTGGAGGCAGAAGGATCGCAAGTTCAAAGCCGGCCTCAACAATTTAGCAAGGCACTAAGCAACTCAGTGAGACTCTGTCTCTAAATGAAATGCAAAATAGGGCTGGGAATGTGGCTCAGTGGTTGAGTGCCCCCGAGTTCAATCCCTGGTACCCAAAAAATAAAATAAATGAATACATAAATAAAATAACAAATCAAACTTGAAAGCCATAAATAGTAATCTAATGAACACTTCTGGCCCCTGCCAAGCTCAAGTTGAATGTTGCAGACACAGTTGAAGCCGCCTGAGTAGACTTCATCTTTATGACTGTTAGGAGTAGAAATTCACTTCACCTGTTAGATCCACCACACATTTCCTGTGCGTTTCCTCTATACTTACCCTTAACATGTCTAGTTACATGTAAAATTCAAAACAGCCCTGCTACCCCAAACAGTACCGCTATCCCCTGTGGCATGGGAAGACTGAGCTGGCAGAGCTGAGGACATTATTGAAAGTCAGGCCTATTCACGGCCAAACCCTGATTTAAACCCAGACAGCCTGTCCCGGGCCCTTACTTCTCCCTGCTACTTGCGCATGCTGCTTCCATGCCGTCGCTGTCCGTCTTAGGAGAGCTGATGGATACAGGGTGTTTTCTGTGTGTCCATCAGGATGTGGAGAACTGGTTTGGGTAGGAGAGCCCGTCACCCTGAGGACCGCAGAAACAATCACTGGCAAGTACGGCGTGTGGATGAGAGACCCCAGGCCCGTCTTCCCCCACACGCGGGAGACCACGTGGAGGATCGACACGGTGGGCACAGACATCCACCAGGTGTTTGAGTACAGCCTGGTCAGCCAGTTCCGTGCAGGGCTACCCCTCCAAGGTGCACGTGCTGCCCCGGGCCCTGGAGAGCACGGGCGCGGTGGTGTACGGGGGCAGCCTCTATTTCCAGGGGGCCGAGTCCAGAACCCTGATCAGGTACGAGCTGCACACGGAGGCGGTGAAGGCGCAGAGGGACATCCCGGGAGCCGGCTACCACGGACAGTTCCCGTACTCGTGGGGCGGCTACACAGACATTGACTTGGCTGTGGATGAGACGGGCCTGTGGGTCATCTACAGCACCGAGGAGGCCAAAGGAGCCATCGTCCTCTCCAAACTGAACCCGGAGAGCCTGGAGCTTGGACAGACCTGGGAGACCAACATCCGTAAGCAGTCGGTCGCCAACGCCTTCATCATCTGCGGCACCCTGTACACAGTCAGCAGCTACTCCTCCGCCGACGCCACTGTCAACTTTGCCTATGACACGAGCACAGGGGTCAGCAAGACCCTGGCCATCCCATTCAAGAACCGCTACAAGTACAGCAGCATGATCGACTACAATCCCCTGGAGAGGCGGCTCTTTGCCTGGGACAACTTCAACATGGTGACCTATGACATCAAGCTCTCCGAGATGTGAGGTGCCCAAGCCCTGCAGGAAAGGCAGGAGGAGATAATGTTCAGGGCTCCAGAGGGGTGTGGGCTGCTGGGACAGCCATCCAGCCAGAGCCAGCAGCTTCTCCCTGCTCCCCCAGTGCAGGAGAATGTGTGCAATCGCCACGGCTGGGCAGGGATAGACTTTGTAGGATGATATTCTTTCCTTTTGTCAGCTTTTAAAGGGATGCTTGTCCAAGATCATTCAAAGTTTCTGTAAATTTGGGGCAAGAGCTAAAAGGCCCGGTGGTTTCTTCATAGAACCCTTACTCTCGCAAGTCGCACAGCTCCCACAAGCCATGATAAAAGCAACACTTCTAAAGGAGGAGAAATGGCCCCGTGGCCTGCACTGAACTTACGTAAGAAGTGTTTACTACCACTGGCTTCAGTTGCGTATTATATAACCCCTTGCCTTGGAAAATAAAATGATCATATATGACATGATCTTTCCTGAACTTTGTGAGAATCTTTGCTTAAGAGAAGCACGCAGATTCCAACAAGCAGATAATGCCTTTGGGCTGGGAGACGTGACTGTGAAGTGCTGGGTGTGTGTGTGTGTGTAACCGAGAGGCTTGTGCCTGGTTGAGGCTGTGCCCAGGACAGCACCAGGCACACAGGGGAATCCACGCCTCTGAGCGCTTCCAACTCCTGGTGTTCCTGGCCCTTCCTGAAGCATATTTCCATTTCTCCCTCAGCTCGGCCTCTCTTCACCCTAGGTCCCCTTTGGTTCTTATCTGTTGTCCTGGGTATATCAGTTCCATAAGCCTCAACCTCAGGTGAGCAAACCTCACAGTATTTTTCTCCGATCCTTAAAATCTTGATAAAAATGCACGTAACACTTACCATCTTGACCATTTTTGAGTGCAAGGTTCAGTGGTATTAAGTACATGTGTGTTGCTCAACCATCACCCCATCTATGTCCACACTTTTTCACCTTGTAAAACTGAAACGCTACACCTATTAACTGATAACTCCCAGGGCTGGAGAGGTAACTCGATAGAAGAGCGCTTGCCTGGCATGGGCAAGGCCCTGGGTTCAGTGCCCAGCACCACAAAACTAAAGTGAAACCAAAAATCTCCCTGCTCCCTGTGGAATTACTTTTTATTTAAAAATAATTTTATTTTATTTTATTTTTTTTTGACACCAGGGATTGAACTCCGGGGCTCTTGACCACTGAGCCACACCCCCAGCCCTATTTTGTATTTTATTAGAGATAGGTTCTGAGTTGCTTAGTGCCTTGCCATTGCTGAGGCTGGCTTTGAGCTTGCGATCCTCCTGCCTCCGCCTCCTGAGCTGCTGGGATGACAGGCGTGCGCCACTGCGCCCGGCTGAGGAATATACTTTTTGGTAACTGGACTGACTTTTTTCTTTCTGCAGTTGCCGTCAGATCTCTTCACCCCGTTGTTGCTCATTTCAGGGTTTTCCACTCCCCTCTCCCCTGAGGTGGCGAGGGTGAGGACCCCGTGGTAAGAGTGCAGGCAGCGCTCCCCACAGCTGGATCTGACCCTCTGGGTGGATCCCAGCGCTTGTCCCGACACCGTGACTCCACTGAAGACGGCCGGGCCTGCCACGGTACATTGTTTTTTCCTGGCCTGTTGCGTATGCCCTGGGCACGCGGGGGGACATTTGAGCAGTTGCCCTGTGCCACAGGAACGCAGGTCCCCCTTTGCTCTTCTGCTGGGGCTGGGCCACTTCTCCTGGAGATTTGCCACCTAGACCACAAGCTCCTCGGGGAGCCATGCCCAGTCCCTCTGCCCTCAGAGGCCCCAAACCGTGTGGCGGTCCCCAACACCTAGGCTTGGTCTCTGACGTTCTTTGCTTCCCCAGACTTTAGCCACGCTGCAGGGGTGGGACAGTCCAGCCCTTCCTCTGCCATCTTCCCGCGACCGGGGCTTGGTCTTCTAGGAGAACCAGCTCGAGGGGCCACAGCCGCTGGTTTAAAGCGGTTTCCCCCACCAGGAGTGCCGAGGACCGTCTGAGGAAAGCACAGCCAGGAGCTTGACTCTTCCTGCCACCGAGTCTCCTTGAGGCTCCCCTCGCGGGAGCCAGTAGGAAGAGGACAAGGCCCCAGGACGCCTCTCCACGGGCATCTCCCTGGCCTGGGGCTGCCATAAACACCACAGACTGCGGGGCTCGGTGACAGACATCGATTGTCCTGCGAGTCAGCGGGCGGGAAGTCAGAGTCAAGGTGTCTGCTCCTTCCAAGGCCCCGCTCCTCGGTGGGCAGAGGAGGGTCTTCTCACAGTCCTCCCCGAGAACACGTCCCCATCTCCTCTGTGATAAGGGCGGCAGTCATATTGGGTTGGGGCCCACCCTCGTGACCTCAGTTTAACTTAATCACCTCGTTAAAGGCCAGATCTCCAAAGGTGGTCGCATTCTACATTGCGGGTTTTATACTCTTGTCTGAAACACTCATGACCTGAAGGGTTTTGAATTCGGGGTTTTTTCAGATTCTGCGGTATTTGCGTACACCTGAGGAGAGGTCTTGGGGAGGGGACCCAAATCTACACCTGAAATTGACTTATGTTTCAGGTCCACCTTTGCACATAGCCTGAAGGCGATTTCTTGCGACACTGACCTTCTCAGCGTGGCTGTGTTGTGACCGGCTCTTCCCAGGAGGTCAGGGGCTGAATCGCGTGTCTCTGGGGCCATCACACAAACACCTGAAAGTTTCAGATTTGGGGCTATTTCTGATTTTGGATTTTTGGATTTAGGATGTTCAACTGGCATTAGGAGTAAGACCTGAACCTAGTACGCGCGAGCCCCTGTCGGCTAGCTGTCACCACCCTCGCTCATGGACGAGACTCGAGGAAACAAGGGCGCCCAGAGGTCAGCACGCAGGGCCTCAGCCACTGCTCAGGTGTGGCGGGTGGGAAACGCCAGGCGAGGAGACACGGCTCTCCATCGGCTGTGCCTCTGGCTTGGGGACAGAGAGGGTGACGGAAGGATGAACGGAGGGAAGGAAGAAGGAAACTCCCTCCCTATCTCCCGGGGTGCTGGACCCTCCTGCGCCCTTGTTCCTGTTGCTAGCTCGCCCTCCTCGCCCCAACCTGAGGCGGGAGCGCCCCAGGACGCAGTGCAGGGGCTGCTCCGTCCTCGTCCTCTGTCCGTGTCATCTGCCACCAAGGCTTCAAGTGCCATTTCCACGCCGACGACGGCACCCAACATTTGCATCTCCAGCACAGTCGTTACCCCAAAACTCCAGATTCCCGTTTTCATGTGCCCGGCTGACATCTCCATGCAGGCGTCTGCGGGGCTGATCACGCCAGCCCAACCTGAACCTCCGAGTTCTCCCCGCCCCCCTGGAGCTGATGGAACTCCACACCCCCGCCACCGGCCAGTCACTCACCGGCCAGTCACTCGAGCCAACACTCTCGGCTTGTCCTTTCTCCCTCTCACATCCCACATTCCTTGGACCAGCAACGTGGTTGGTCAGTCTCCAAACACATGGAATCTTGACCTCCTTTCTCACGACCCCAACTGCCGCGGGTCCAAATGCCACCTCGTTCCTGGACTGCGACTGCAGCACCTCTGCGAACCGTCTCCTCTCCTTCTCCCCACCGCAGCCAGAAAAGTCCATCAGAAGGCAAGCCGGCCCGTGCGCTTCGTTTCCTGGAAACCCCCATGGCTTCCCATCTCCAAGGCAAAGACTGAGCCCTTACCAAGCCCACAGGAGCCACCTCCTTTCCCACAGGGTGACTGCATCTTCTGCTAATGTCCCCATTCACTCTACTCCAGCCAGGCCCAGCGGCCTCCTGGCTCTCCCTCAAATGCACCAGGCACACTTTGTCCTCCAAACTTTTGCACCAGCTCCTTCCTCTGCCCCAGAGGTCTACATGCCTGACTCCACCACTGGCTGCAAGTCTTGGCTCAAATGCCACCTTCCTAGACAGGGCCACCAGACCACCCTGTTTAAAATTGCAGGCAACCTGATGCTTCCTGGGTACTTCTAATTTCTCTTACCCCATTTTATCATTTTAAAATTTCTTTTCCATTATACTCACTCACCCCTTCCTCGTGTAGGATAGAATTCATGTTTTTAGGTTGTGTGTCTTATGTGTGTATTTTGGTGGGGGTGCTGGGGATTGATCCCAGGGATGCTTTACCACTGAGCTACATCCCCAGCTCTTTTTATGAGACAGGTAGTCACCGAGTTGCTGAGGGCCTAAGCTGCCGAGGCTGATCTCAAACTTGAGATCCTCCTGCCTCAGCCTCCCAAGTCACTGGGATTACAGGCAAGCACCACCGTGCCCAGCGGATGTGCGTATTTTTTGCTAGTCTTCCTCTACTGGAATGTCTATTCCACTGAGGCAGGGATTCACTGTTCTGTACAACAAAACATCCCTAGAACAAAGGGCTCATATGTATGGCGGGTGCTCGACAATGTTTGTTAGACCAATGAACAGAAAGAACATTCTGGAACTTGCTTAGAAACAGAACAAGAAATAAAACCAGCACAAGAGCTGGTCCGTCCCACTCTCTTCCTTTGATTCTGTTCTTTTTTTTTTTTTTTTTTTTTTTTTGTGGTACCGGGGATTGAACTCAGGGGCACTCGACCACTGGGTCACATTCCCAGCCCTTTTTTGGGATTTTTTTATTAGAGACAGGGTCTCACTGAGTTGCTAAGTGCCTCGCCACTGCTGAGGCTGGCTTTGAACTTGCGATCCTCCTGCCTCAGCCTCCCAAAGTGCTGGGATTACAGGCGTGCGCCACCGTGCCCGGCTTCATTCTGTTCTTTTTTTTTTAATATTTATTTATTTGCTTTAGTTGTACACAATGCAACGCATTTATGTTTACGTGGTGCTGAGGATCGAACCCGGGCCAGGCACATGCTAGGCGAGCGCTCTACCGCTGAGCCACAACCCCAGCCCCCAATTCATTCTGTTCTTAATGTCTGTGTGACCCTGAGTGTGAGGTTGGACCTCTGTCCCAGACTGTGTATCAGAACTTTCTGCAGTGACAATGGTCACGTTCTACATGGGGCATCCAGCAGGGAAGGCCACCAGCTCCACAGCTACTGAGGACTTGTGATGTGAACTGTGTGGCCAAGGGACTGAATTGTTGTTTGCCACTGCTTTGGCAGAGTGCTGAATAAACCCAGGGCCTTGGGCATATTAGGCAAGTGTCCTACCACTGAGCTACCCAAGTTTTTTTTTTTTTTTTTTCCCCCCTGATTTAATTTTAATGAACTTAAATTGAAGCAGCCACACATGGCTAGCGGCCATCCTGTTGGACAGCGCCGGTCAGCTTCCTCATCTGGCTGAGGCCAAGGTATGAGCGCCTGCCTGGTGACGACAGGTGTCAGCGCACGTCCTGTCCCTGCCCTGCATGCTGCAGATGTCCGCAGAGGCCTGCTGACCATGTGGTTGGAGGACCAGAGCTCCTTTGTAAGGCCAGGTCTGCAGAGAACACCCATGAGGACCTAGGAAGATGTGGATGGAGTAAAAGATGGCACAAAACGACCTTCTCCTATGGGCATCTGAACTATCCACTTCTGATAGTTTCCAATCATTCAGGGGAGCCCTAGAAATCCTTTGGGGTGCTCTGGGGTCTGCTGAGAGGCTTGAGCAGGGGACCTGAGAAATATAATTCTCCCCACTAAATCATTCTACATTGGCTGCTTTGCAGGGTAGGGCTTCCTGTTACCAAGTTCTTTAACCTCCTAGAAGTGAGCTGTGAAATGGCTGTTATCAATAAATTTAAAAGTCGACCACCAAAACAGGGGGTGGGCACTGCGCACCTTAGTTCTACTAGCATGGAAGGGCCACGCAACGGTGGTGTCCAGCCTGAGTTTTGAAAACCCAAATCCCCCAGGGTTCTCTGGACCTCAGGTCTTTAAAGTTAACACCGCAGAGGTTTTCAACACCGATTCAGATTTCCTAACAAACAAGACCTGATTGGTTTTGTTTTGTTTTGTTTTGTTTTGGTACCAGGGATTGAACTCAGGGGCACTCGACCACTGGGCCACATCCCCAGCCCTTTTTTGTATTTTATTAGAGACAGGGTCTCACTGAGTTGCTAAGTGCCTCGCCATTGCTGAGGCTGGCTTTGAACTCGCGATCCTCCTGCCTCAGCCTCCCAAAGTGCTGGGATGACAGGCGTGCGCCACCGCGCCCGGCTCCTGATTGTTTTTTTAAAATTCAAATGTGGCTGACTATCTACCGCAAGTGTTCTACAGCACAGCAAAAATTAAACACCAAATCTGCACCTGTCATGTCAGAGACTCGGCTCGGAAAGACAAGATCCCTCGAGACGCAGAGCTCAACAGCCCTTCTGGGAAAAGCCAAAGAGGGAAGAAGATCTCCAAGACAGCTGTCAAGGACCAACTCAGGAACGCCACCAACGCTGTTTGCTGGGGTTTTATGTAAGAATCCACCACAAAATAGCTTAAGTCATACTTGGTTGGGAGACGGGATCCTCGGCTGGAGAAGGAGGCGGGGCAGGAGGTACTGTGAGGTAACTCTTGCTGGGAGGAGGCGTTCGTTCTGCACCCACATGGGACAGCATGTCCCCAGCTTCATCGCTCTTCTTGGTGATCATCTCTTCTCTAGAAGGAAAGACACATTAAATGTCATTCAAAGAGCCAGATGAAGTGCTAGACACCTATAGTCCTAGCAACACGGGAGGTAAGTTCAAGTTCAAGGCCAGCCCAGGCAACTTGAAAAGACCCTGGGCAATTTAGAGACTCTGTCTCAACATAAAAAATGAAAAGGCTGGGGATGTAGCTCAGTGGCAGAGCACCCACCCTGGGTTCAATCCCCAGTACCCAGGAAAAAAAAAAAAAAAAAAAAAAGGTTTTCAAATAAAGATAGGATGAAAAAAAAAAAAAAAGAAAAAAAAACAGAGGGACTTTCTCCCAGACTCCTCTTTCCACCATCCCCCTGCAAAAACAAAATATACTCCATTTAATTCCAAGCCAGCTCTTTTCCAAGTGTGCTAAACTGTGTCCTTTAGTCCGACAGAGGCAGTAGAGCTGGATCCGTGCGCCCACCCCTGCAGGGCCTTCTCCCCAGGCTGGGCTCTGTCTGACCCCCAGCCCCAGCCCCCGGGGACCTTGCAGCCTGGGGCAGACTCTGCCTCACAGGTTTCTGGGTTTCTGTGCGTCTGTCTGTCTGTCTAGCCTCAGGCCTGAGCTTCACTTCACACTCCTCCAGCCCCGCCCACAAGTCTCCCCTTCTGAAGTGGCCGGGGCTTTGAGGTCAGAGCTGCCGGGGTTCAGGTTTCCCTTGATCCGGAACACTTACTGCGCCCCAGGGTCTCAAGATGAGCCAAAACCAGAAACCGATTCTCAGCCACACCCCACGTAAGTCTGAGGTCTGTCTGGGACAGACAGAGGGAGCTGGGACGGGACACATGGCCAGCAAAAGGCAGAACGGGGTCCAAATTCAGGTTTGGGAGGCGGCAGCAGGGAACTCGCGTCCACCATTCACGTAATGGATGCAGGCTGAGGTGCGTCATGGCCCTAAGGTTCTGTTTCCCACAGCGGGTGACGCAGGGTTCCCAGCGGGGACACGAAGAGGTGCCCGCGACCAGTGCCTCTGCAGCCCCTGCTGGGCCCAGCCACCGTTCTCTATCCCAACCCCACAGCAAGCCGGAGGGGAGCTCTCGGGTACCTCCTGTCCATGGTGACTCTGCGCCTGGTCACCTCGGAGGCCAGGTCTCTGAAGGGAAGTTCAACGCTGGGGTCCACAGGGCTCTTCCGAGCCATGGCGCGCTCCGGGAGCACTAGAGGAATTCAGATGCCCGGCACCTGTGTAGCTGAAACCCAAGCACCAGAAATAGGTTTCAGGTGTCGGGGGAATGCTCCAGCTCCATCCGGCATGGCTTGCAGAGGACTGTCACTGTCACATTCTCAGGGGTCTTCCCTCTCCCCACCTGGTCAAGAGGCCCAGAGACTACCTGACTCTCCCCAGATTGCACAGTGGGCCCGGCCTTCTGCTGCCTCCTCTGATGGTGCCACTCTAGCGTGGCCCTCCCCTCTCAGGGCTCTTTGGCACAGGCGGAGCTTTCTTCCCAGAGCCCTAACCTTCCATGGGACAGGAGAGGAACAGACAGCAGGGGCTTGAGCCAGTCCATTTACCCAAATATGCACATGGTGCAAATACCGGAGGCTCCGTACTACTAACAGAAGAAAGGGCTGTCACCCATAAGTGCCACCATGGGACGTCTCTACTTGTATTAGGACTCCCATGAGACAAACGGGGAGACTAAGCAGCAGAGCAATCAGGCAGCTTCCGCAGAAGGCACAGAGCTGGAGCCTGGTCCCGGGTCTCTCTGGCTTCAAGGACGGTGCTCTCGCCACCCCAGAGCCAAGCAACCCTCAAGTTCCACCTCGGGACCAAGCCTTCTCCAAAGAAATGGGGGATGCGTTCCCTTCCTGCTCACTGGGACACACTGTCCTTGCTGGAGCGCGAGTGCACCAGCTGAATGGACAGTTCATTCTCATAAGGACACCCCAGGGACTTGCCTTTCAATCCCAGATCAGCTTAGGGTACAGCCTCTTTCACACTTCAGCTCCTGGTTTGGCCAAGAAACACGCTCATTACACCCTCACCCACACACCAGCTTCTCCCCCTCCTCAGAGATGGAAAAAAACCGAGGAAGAGCCTCTGCCACCACGCCCTCTTTTTATCCTGCTGGAGTTAGTCTCTCTCAGGAACTTGAGTTAATGGGATTGATCTGTGCCCTTAGAAGGTAGCAGCTGGTACAAATTATCCTTGCCAACGGTGGCCTTGGGAAATCCCCACAGAGCAGAAGTTGAGTCTCCGGAGCAGAGCAAGAGAAGGAAGCACTCTGTCACTTGGGCAAGGGACAGCACTGGCCTAGACTCTAGTGGACGTGACATCTCAATCTGTGTCTATCGATGGCATTTTAAAGGGCAGACTCGTCAGCTGCCCCCCTCCCAGAGCCATCGTGCTCACCCAAACCTCCCTGTCCCGATAACCCCGCGCCCCTGCTGAGAAGGCAGCTGTTTCAGCTTCGGAATCACAGGGGTGGGTTGTGCAGCCCCCACTTTTGAGTTAAGTGATCCTGGGCAAGAAACTGAAGGTCTGCGAGATGATTTTCTTATCTGCAAGAGAGCCTTTCTTCTAGGGTAATTGTAAAAATTGAGAAAATATTTGCAAAAATTCCTTATTGTGTCTCTCTACCATTTGTAAATGTTTAAAAGCATATTTAAATATACGCGTTTAGCCCAGACTGTATGTGTATGAATGTATGCACAAATACAGGTATTTCCCCTCCTATGCTGCCAGGACTAGGCCTGGTCCTCCCAAGCCCAAGTTTACACATTTTGAAAGCAGAAGCCCACTTCCTCCTCCCTCCCAGCTCAGGGCTTGGCAGGGCTGAGCTCCTGGGGGGCGCCCGGCAGTTGCCTAAACTGAGGCTGAATCCTCGACAGCCTTGTCTTCCCAGCCACAGGATTCCCCAAGTCCCTAAATTGTGAGGGGGTTTTCAAAGCATAGACAAATTCTTGCAGATGTGACAAGCAATTATCATTTGCACATTTCCAAAAGGGAGCCGAGACTGCTGATTTCCTCAGGTTGTGTGTGTGTGTGTTGCTCAATGCCCTTGGAGAGGAATCCTCAGAGTTGGCTGTAGTTGGGCTACACCTCGAGTGATCCCCGGCAACACAAGCCAGGAGAAGCCACTTCCTCCCGCACCATCATCCCCTGGAGGAGGTGTGCTGCTCGTCAAAAACACGTTCCCGATGCTGACGTGCAAATGTGACCTTCACATTTCACGAAGGAGAGGCTCTGGCCACAAAGCAGAGCGTCTGTTTTTTCCCACTGATATAAAGAAACCAGACAAGGGATTTGCTGCCGGGGCGGGAACGCTGGCCTCCATAGCAAGGCCCGCGGGACACCAGCGGCCAGCAGTGTATTAACCGTGTTCTTCTCCCAACACACGAGGGTCCAACAAAACCAGCACACGCCTGCTTCACCCACAACAGAAAGCAGGCAGCTTCAGGACGCTGCAGCCCACGTTAACACAGGGGCACAGAAGCTGGTCTCCTCCACTCTCTCAAGTTGCTTGGAAAATAGACGAGGAGACCCCGGAGACCGCGGCCTGCTGTGAGTGTGCTCCTGGCAGAAGAGGAGACCCCGGCTCTCGCGGCCTGCTGTGAGTGTGCTCCTGGCAGAAGAGGAGACAGGGCTCTTCCAGACAGAAGAGGGTCCCTACTGGGCCAGGGGGACTGCAGTCTTGTCCCCTCACCCAGAAAAACTTCAGGGCTCTACGCATGACCATGAATTCCCATTATTCAGTCATCACACCAGTCTCTGAGGCCCGGGAGGCTAGTGGCGCGCTCTTTAGGCCTGTATGCATGTGGCCAGCAGGGCAGTGGGCACCAGCACAGGACTTCAGGCCAAGGACCTCAGCAACAGGACCCAGCGTGAGCGTCTGAACATGCTTGGCCGAATGCCAGCCCCGGTTCAGCTCACCTGTGCACCTGCTCAGGGCTGCACCTGTGCAGCTGCGTGTGGCTAGGGAGGACTAGTTTCCCTTTCAATAAGTGGGAGCTGGCCCTGGGCCTAGGCGGCTTCCCCGCACTCCTCGGACCCCCAACACACCTGCCCAGTTCTCACTCCTAGCCGGGGACAACTGACCCAGCACGGGGGACGTCCACACCTGGCGCTTCCTCCCACCTCCCAGCTTGTGTGTCCCTATTGTCACGTTGCTGAGGTGGCCCTGGGCTCTGAACCCTGTTCCCTCTCATCAGCCATCTTGCCTACAGCTCTCTCTCCATTAGCCAGTGCTCCCTCCCGGTTGGATCTTCCTTATCAGGGAACAACAGAACACCAACCTTCTCTTGACCTCCTCTTTGTTTGTTTGGACTGGGGACTGAACCCAGGGGCCACATCCCCAGCTGGTCAGCTGAGGCAGGCACAGGGCTGCTGGGGAGGTGGCTACAGTGCCAGCTGGTCTGTGTGGATGGACTGCGCCTCAGCACCCTCCACCGGGGCGGTCACGCTCTCCTTTGACACAGCCCACCAAAGACCTGCAAGACCATGCTCACAGGCCGCTCTGATGGTTCTTGGAAGCATGGGGCAAGGGATGATCCATATTAAGTGAAGCAAAAATTCCACAACGGATGGTAGAAGAAGGAAACAAAAGGCTCAGAAATGGCTGGGCACGGTGGCACACGCCTGTAATCCCAGCACTTGGGAGGCTGAGGCAGGAGGATCGCGAGTTCAAAGCCAGCCTCAGCAATGGCGAGGCACTTAGCAACTCAGTGAGACCCTGTCTCTAATAAAATACAAAAAAGGGCTGGGGATGTGGCCCAGTGGTCGAGTGCCCCTGAGTTCAATCCCTGGTACCAAAAAAAAAACCAAGGCTCAGGAATGGGCGTTCCGGACTGGACGAGCTGTGTGTGTTCTGTGGACGAGCCCCAGGGGTGCTCCCTTCACCCAGGAAACCAGGAGCACACTGCTGAGAGGCTCTGGCGTTACTGGGGAGCTCGTGGGAGGTGCTCTCAAGGCCCTGGCCTCACACAGGCAGCAGCACAGTGAGCGAGTGCAGCGAGGGACAAGACAGTGCTTAGTGACAGGCGGACAGGGTGAGCGGTGTCACCAGTCAGCAGCAGGCACGGAGTGATGAGGGCGGCGGCTGACGCGGCTCCCCCAGAGAACGCAGAGGAGGTGAGCACACCAGAACCTTCCCGGCAGGCAGCTGTGAACAGGCAACAGACAGTGCCTGGCCTCAACGTTGGTGATGGACGAAGAGGCCGAGGGCAGCCACCCCCACCAAAAGCCATGACCTCTTGGCTCAGTTTCTGACTGAGAGAGAAATTGGGTCCCCAGGAGGATGGACCATATAATACCAGCGCAAATGTAGAGTGAAGGGCAAAAAACCCATGCCAGAAACCACCGCGTACGGAAGCAAAGGGGTTTATTATCCAGCCCCTAATGGCCGGTCAGGACCAAGGGGCACGTGGAGGGAAAGGGAGCGAGGGGAAGGAGAAGGAGGGAAGGGAACCAGCAGGGGGAAGAAGGGCATAGACGGGAAGGAGAAAAAGGGACAAGTTCCAGCCGGGGGGGGGGGGGTTTAAGTAGCGACTCCGGAGGTCTGAGGGACCCCCAACGCCACAGGCTGCCTGGGTCAGAAGAGGGACCCCTGTGTCATGATTGGCTCAGTAAGGCACCTGAGGTGTGGCCAGTTTAAGGTACCTGGGAGGTGTGGCCTGTCAGCCCGAATTCATCTAACATATAGTCATGATTCTCCACGGGTACCTTAGGCCATTTGCTCAAGTCACCATGTACTGGACACAGGAAGACCCGTGCATTTTGGAGATTGTTGGACAGAGGATTCAAGATGATGGTAACACGGCTGGGGGTGGTGCAGCTCAGTACAAGGGGGTCACAAGGCCCTCGGATCAATCCCCAGCACTGCAGAAAAACAAAACCCCCAACCAAGCCCAGTAAAGTGGAGTTTGAGAGTTGAAGGCACAGGGAAGCCAGGGTGTCCAGTCTACCTCACAGCACGTCCACCTGGCCTAGGATGCACCCAGGGGTCATTTCCCTTCTCTTCGGGTGTATAATGGGGATGAACATATTTGGAAGTCAACGGTACTTTTACACAGGTCATTGGCCAGTAGGAGCTATTTGTAGCGGGGATGCTGAGTTGCTAAGTAAAAGTCTGTGAAATCGCCTGCCCCAGTCAAGGTAGTAACTAAAATATATGTGGTGGGTCAGACAAGCCCTGGTTAGTGTCCACCTTAGAAAAGTAAAGGATGAAGGGCTAGCAGTTCCTATGATATCCCTATTTAATTAGTTTTTCCGGCCCCTACAGAAACCAAAGTGAAGTCTACTGCAAGTGCAACCAATGTGTAGCCCCAATTGCAGGTGCTGAGCCAGAAGTAATATATTTGTTAAAGCAAATTAATGTGGGTCTATCCCTAAAAGACTTTTTTTTTTCCCCATACTGGGCACTCAGGGGCACTCGACCACTGGGCCACATCCCCAGCCCTTTTTTGTATTTTATTAGAGACAGGGTCTGAGTTGCTAAGCGCAGAGGCTGGCTTTGAACTCGCAATCCTTCTGCCTCAGCCTCCCAAGTGCTGGGATTACAGGCGTGCGCCACCGCACCTGGCTCCTAAGTGACCTTTTAGGCATCCAGTAGTCTGGGGCCTGATGTTTCATCTTAACATATTGTACATTGTACCCTCCACCTGTAAGAAGGAAGCACAATTCCTGGTGGGCCTCTTTGGACTTGGAGGTAGCATATTCCATGCTTGGGAATAATGCTCCAACCCATATGCTGAGTGACACAAAAGTCTGCTAATTTTGAGCAGGTTCTAGAGCAGGAAAGGACCATACAGGCCCAGAACTATGGCCACCTTCCCACTTGGTGGAGGTTAACTGGAGGACATGCTATCAGAGGTGATCATGGGAAAGATGTGTTGTGGAAAGAGCCAACAGGGAAATGGTGTGCAAGTCCATCTGCTGGTGGAGCTTTAGACAGGTTCCTGGACAGGACACCTGAACTTCGGATGTGCAGTGACCGAGGCCAGCACAGCCCATTTTGCCTGGTTCTGTTAGTCACCAGATTGTGCATAAGGAGGGCTGGAGACACCCATATCACTACTACACTTGCACCAGCGTCTGTCCCCCAGCTCATCCCTACACTGGCCTGTGGGGATTCTTAGAGTCAGCTTAAAGAGAAGGAAAAAAACTCAATGTGTGGGTGCAAGCCGGAATTGGACAGCTTCTCCAATTCTCAGGCTGGCCTTGCATGAGAACACCAAGTTCTCAAGGTCAGTTTCAGGCTACACATTTGGTCATCTGTTTCATGTGGGAAGCGAAGTAGCCCAAGGTAAGAACATATGCAAACTCATGGGCAGTAACAGGGCCTTAAAGGGAAAACTGGAAGACCACCCAACTGCTTGATGAGGAGACTTGATGGGTGTTTGATGTATGGGTTACATACAATAGCCTTACATAACAGGGCAGGACCCACCTCAGCTTGCAGCACTAGAAAAAGGCTCACAGTGTTCTGTCCTCATGGGATCCTGCATAACATCTCACTGGACCAAGAAACATTCGTATCTGCATAATCTCCCTTGGTGGGGATTTACTGACTGCCTTCTAAGGAACAGAATAAGGCAGAAGTGATTCTGACACTAAGTTAGAAAACACTGTGACTTCTTTTTTTTTTTTTTTTTTTTTTTGGTACCAGGGATTGAACTCAGGGGCACTCGACCACTGGGTCACATCCCCAGCCCTTTTTTTTTTGTATTTTATTAGAGACAGGGTCTCACTGAGTTGCTAAGTGCCTCGCCATTGCTGAGGCTGGCTTTGAACTCATGATCCTCCTGCCTCAGCCTCCCAAGTGCTGGGATTACAGGTGTGCGCCACCGCGCCCGGCTCAAACACTGTGACTTCTGTCTGGGATGTCAAGATTGGAAACTAGCTGCTAGAATGCGAGGCAGCCCCGTGGAGGCCCGTATGGGGGGCTGGACTGAGCCACAAGCATATGGTGATCTTGGAGGACTATTTCCCCCATTTGAGCCTTATAATGAGACTGCAGACTTGGTCAACAGCTCGGCAATGAAGTCCCGCTGGAGGGCCGTGAGCCCTAAGCACCAGCTGAGCTGCATACACTCCTGGCCTTGCAGGAACTCTTTATTGTTTTGGGGTAATTTGTTACACAGCAACAGAACATTCATAATGGATTGCCCTTCCGGGAACCAAGGGCAATCTCACTCAGCAGACCCACCCAGGAAACGTCTTTCATCCCTGCCAACTCTGGGCATGTGGGTTGAGACTCTTGTTCACAGAGGAAAGATACATCTATCAGAGATGAAGGAGGAAGGGGCGCTCAGTTCTCCCTGGTTACCTGGGGCATATCTTGCCTGCCAAGAGACCCACAGGTAAGAAGTTATAGAGCAGGAGGCCCTGGCTCACGGAGTTGGGAGACAGCTTTTATACCATAGGATCTGGGGAGCGCCTTCGACCTCAGGGTCTCAGGCCCTACTTGGAGCAGAGGGCAGGACTCTGGTCAGCCTAGACCAGAGGTGCTGGCTGAGGGTGAGGGACATCTAGAATGAGCAGGGGACAGTATCAGTTGGGGCCTAGAGACAGTTGCAATGGCAGGTTTACCTTTGCCTACTTTACTGGGTAGAGACCAACCAGAACCTGGCGCAGCTACTGCCAAACCTGATCACAGGAAGCCAGCTCGTCTGAGCAGTCAAAGGGAGGAGCACAGTGGATGGTGGGGTACACTACCTGGACCCCATTTTGAACCAAGAACTTGCTTTTTCCAACTGCTGGGAGTGTTAGCTCAGACTGCCCCTGGCAATTCCCTCCTCCCCCACCCCTGAGAGCCTAAGTCCCTTTTTCAAGGCCTGATGACTCAGAGGGGCATCATTTCTCCAGAGCCTCTTGAGACAGACAGAGGCTTCTGTTGCATGGGCATCTCAGCCCGACTCCCCCTCTGCCCATTCCTTTCACTCCCCCAAGTGTAGACCCCAAGGGCAGGCCACATCTCTTCTGCAGGGTCTTGTAGCACCTAAGACAAGTACATAAATCACTGTATCTGTAGTCAAGGAACACCTTCCTATCTTTAACCCTCATGGAGAGACGTTCAGAAAACACCAGAGATTTGCAGGAGTTTTTAAAAAAGACAGGGACAACCCAGAGTTAAATTGGGGTATAAGACAGCAGTTAGAAAACAGAGTTAAAAACAAAATAGGAAAGGGTTTTAATGTCCTTAAAACTTTTTTTTTTTTTTTTTTTTTAATTTAACAAATCACTTCTGAAGTTAAATCTTACGTGGTCCCTCAACACATAGATGGATTTTATTTTACTGTGAAATGCATCTAGGGAACCTTGAACCCTTCAGTATAATTTGAAGTGGGAAAGAGAATCGGTAATGTAAACCTCATATTTACAGCAGCTATTTAACTCGAGGGAATTCCAGAGCTCAGACGAGCATAGGTGTGAGTTTGAAGGAGCCTGCATGGTCAACCAGGCAGGCAAGCTCATCACATTTCCAAACACCAGGCTTCGCAGGCTTTTGTCGGGCAGTGCTACAGACCCACCCCAGCCTCACACACGCCAGGCAAGTGCTGTACCATAGCACCACACCACGGCCCGGGCATGGTACATGTTTTTAAACCTCTTGAGGAAGAAAACCATCCCTTCCAGGGGTTGAGTGCTTTTTTCCTTAGGCTGTTCACCTGGCACCTGCAAGCAGTTGATTGACAGCAGTTGATGCAGTAGGAAGTGCTTGTGATGGACAATCAGACTGCCTGGACCTAAGCTTCCTCTTGCCCTCCTTGTGTGCCAAGGGTGTGAGCAGTGGCATGTGTCCACCAGAGCAGGCAGCGCGTGGCTCAGCGGTTTCCAAGTGTTCGCTCTCTTAACGCAGGAGCAGCTGGGGAAGCACACGGTGACCATGACCACAGCATCTGCACTTGCTCTGTCAGTTTCCTGAGCTGACACTTGGGAGAAAGCCTTCGCAGCCAGGGGTGGGAGAACAGCACGACCAAGATCGACCACAAAAGGTAATGCTGCTGTCTTATCACTTTGCTCTTCTGCCTCATGGTTTTGGCTTTGAATATTTAGGACCAAGCAAAAATGCCCGCCCCATGCTTTGCGCCCTGGATAAGAATGTGATGGCCCATGTGGGAGGCCTCCTCAGAAGCCACCTCCTGCTTCTTGAGTGCATGTCATATTCTACCCCGCTTCAGTGCTAGGGATTGAACCCAAGGCCTGGACATGCCTAGAACGTACCAGGAAAGTGCTCCCCACCGGGCCACATCCCCAGCCCTCCTAATTGCATGACAACGTACCTTTGGAAAGAAGGCAAAAACTCCCCGTGCCTGAATCATTCCCTCTCTGGGCTGCTGGGGACAGAGATAGGGGTGAGTGGCAGGTCACTAGTAATTCTGTGTTGCCCTGAAGCTTTCCACGGTGGCAACTGAGCCACAGCCATTTTAACAGGAAACTTCCTAACACCCAGTTGGATTCCCAGGTTACAGGAATCCAAGGCTCGAGCAGGCCTTTGGCAGGCATCACCAACAGATCTGAGCTGGGCATCTGTAGTTGGGGGGCAGCAGCATTCTCTCCATTTGCTCACGAAGGCCCCAATAGGGCTGCCTCCCTGAAACCACCAGCTTCATTCACATGAGTAATTTGTTCTAAAACCACTGAATTCTTTAGTTGAGCAAAATTTTAAAAAAAATGAAATGGAATGGTGGGTGCATTTCCAATTTGAAAACTAGTGAGTAAAGCAAGCCAGATGCCAGTCTACACACAAGTGTCTGAAACTAACAACTGAACATTTTGCCTCTTGGCAAATCTAACTCCAGAGGGCCAGAGTACATCTTGTTCCGTCCTTGGAACTGACTGACACTACCCTCAGGCCCATAGGCTCTACTTAATGAAATTCCCTCACTGTATTCTTCACTCAAGAGTAATGCATTTTGGGACAGGCACGGTGGCACATGCCTATAATCCCAGCGGTTTGGGAGGCTAAGAAAGGAGGATTGTGGGGCTGGGGTTGTGGCTCAGTGGCAGAGCGCTCGCCTCGCACATGCGTGGCCCAGGTTCGATCCTCAGCACCATGTAAACATAAATGCATTGCATTGTGTACAACTAAAGTAAATAAATAAATATAAAAAAAAAAAAAAAAAAAAAAAAAAGAAAGGAGGATTGTGAGGTCACAGCCAGCCTCAGCAATGGTGAGGTGCTAAGCAAGTTATGTAGAGACCCTGTCTCTAAATAAAATATGAAATAGGGCTGGGTGTGTGGCTCAGTGTTTGAGTGCCCCTGAGTTCAATTCCTGGTACCAAAAAAAAAAAAAAAAATAGAGTAATGCATTTTGGGACTCTCTTCAGTTCAGATGAGGAACTACGGACTACCCCTTTCTGGGCTCATAAAACCAGTAGGACCCCAATTTGTGTATAATTCCTGGACTTATTAGCTGGTATCAAGAACTGGTGGGCTGGGGTCAGGGCTCAGTGGTAGAGCGCTGGCCTAGCATGTGTCAAGCACTGGGTTCGATTCTCAGCACCGCATATAAATAAATGCATGAAATAAAGGTTCATCAATATCTTTTAAAAAAATCATTTTTGATGAGAAACAGGGCCAAATCAGGACTGCCTGGAGACCTCTGGAAGATTCAGATCATATTTAAAAAGTTAAGCAATATTAATATGAATGGGGTGGGAGGGCTTAGACTGGAAAATGGCTCAATGGGTGCATGAAAAAAGACATGCTAGGTTGTCAGGGGACAAAGACCTAGAGGACTCCAAGCCGCCAAGCACCTCCACCTCACTGCTAGACTGCACTAGTAGACCGCCTTCCCCACTCCCAGCAAACGTGGCAACACTCGACTCTGACTCACGGTGCCTTGTCTCTTGCTTGAGCTCTTAGCTCAAGTTGTCTTCCTTCTCCCACTGCACATTGTTTCTGTCAAGGGAAGTAACCAAGGGGAAAAAATTACATTGGAATATGGAAACTAATGATTCTTAACCAAGTATTAACCTCCGTTGGCTAACACATATTGACTGATACCCATAGCTACGAGGCAGTTAAGTTTGTGATTATATGGTTTCTGAACTTTACACTCTAAGACACTGTCAAATTAGGTAAGGGAGAACTTGGAAAACTGCAAGGGAATTCTCTGTTCAGATTGCTTTCATCAATCATGCCACTTGACAGACAAAACTTAAAACCATAGTGTGTATGTAGAAGATTCCAGTTAGCAGAAGTCTAAGGGATGATGGCACAGTCCTACATGAAAAGATCAGAAAATAGATACATACCAAAATCAAACAACTAAAATATCTACACTTTTCAGTTTCCTACTTTAACTGACCAGCCACCAGTCCAGAAAGATCTGAGGGCTTCAACTTTTGAATCCAAGTGACACAGGTCAGTTCCAATTACCAAAGAAACAAGCTTCTATTCATTATAACCCCAAAATGCTGAAAATCTATAGTGCTAAACTCTGTTGCTACTCAAGTCCTCTGGCATTTCAGAAAAACCAAAAATGGACTCTGTCCAGCCAACTCTGAGGGTATAAAGACCAGCACATGAAGAAGGAAAAGGGGCCAAGGAAACAGTTCGGGGACTTAAAAGCAACATGTTATTTCTTGAATTATGAGAGAAGTTGAACACTTTTTCATGTATTTATTGATCAATTGTATATCTTCTTCTGAGAAGTACCTGTTCAGTTCCTTAACCGATTTATCGACTGGGTTATGTTGTGGGTGTTGTTTGAATTCTTTACATATCCTGGAAATTAGTGCTCTACCTGATGTGTGTGTAGTCAAGATGTTCCCTACTCCGTGGGCTCTCTATTCACATTATTGTTTCCTTTGCTAAGAAGCTTTTTAGTTTCAATCAACTTCTCTAGTAATTAGGGAAATGCAAATCAAAACTACTTTAAGATTTCATCTCACTCCAGTCAGAATGGCATTTGTCAAAAATACCAGCAACAGTGTTGGTGAGGATATGGGGGAAAAGGTACACTCAAGACATTGCTAGTGGCAGTGCAAACTGGTGCAACCAATCTGGAAAGCAGTACAGAGATTCCTTAGAAAACTTAAAGTGGAACCATCATTTGACCCAGGTTATCCCACTCAGTCTATACCCAAATCAACATACTATAGTAATGCAGTCACATCAATGTTCATAGCAGCTCAATTCACAATAGCTAAAATATCATAATGGGGCTGGGGGAGAGCATGGGAGGAAGATGAAGTTTAGATAGGGCAAAGGGGAATGAGGGGAATGAAGGGGGCATAGGGGTAGGAAAGAAGGTGGAATGAGACAGACATCATTACCCTAAGTACATGTATGAAGACATGAATGCTGTGACTCTACTTTGTGTACAACCAGAGACTTGAATGGAGGAACTTTGATTGGACAAAGAGAAGGAGGGGGGAGGCACGGGGGTAGGAAAGATGGAGGAATGAGATGAATACCATTACCCCAAGTACATGTATGACTGCACATATGGTGTGACGCTACCTCATGTACAACAGGAGAAATGAAAACTGTGCTGGAATTGTGTACAATGAATCAAAATGCATTCTGCTGTCCTATAAATTTTTTAAAAAAGCAACATGTAAATGCTAAGGTGGGCCAGTATAACATTAAGACATTATTGGTCTTGTTCTTTTCTACTTCATTTCCAATGGGCATTTTACAGTTGAAACTTAAAAAAAAAAATTTTTTTTTGTTATAGATGGACATAATGTCTTTATATAAAGTAACCTGGTGCTGAGGATCGAACCCAGTGCCTCACAAATGCTAGCTGAGCGCTCTACCACTGAGCCACAACCCCAGCCCTACAGTTGACATTTCTTAAGCACCTAAAGGTATTTCTTAGAGCTCATCTAAAACACATTAAAAATGCTTTATATTGCAAGGGAATGCAAAGTCAATGCTAAGAAGCAATGAAATATGCTGCTACAGTAGCATGAAAACATTACTCATGAGCAGGGTGTAGTAGCAAATGCATGTAATCTCAGAAACTTGGGAGGCCAAGGCAAGAGGATCACACATTTGAGGCCAGCCTCACCCTCAACCACTTCGTGAGACTGACTCAAAATAAAAACAGGTTGAGGGGGCTGGGGTTTTGGCTCAGCAGCAGAGTGCTCGCCTTGCACGTGCGCAGCCTGGGTTCGATCCTCTGCACCACGTAAACATAAATTCATTTGCATTGTGTACAACTAAAGTAAACAAATAAAATATTTAAAAAAAACAAAAACAGGTTGAGGATGTGGCTCAGTGGTAAAGTACCCCTGGGTTCAATCCCTAGTGTTGAAACAAGCAAAACCCCCAGCAACATCTGAGAAGCACGTGCCGGGTGGCCTGTAAACAGAGATAGTGCAAGCTATGTAGTTTGTCATCCTTTAGCTCCTAAAATTTAAGAGGACTAAACTTAAGGACTAGAATATGAAATTACCAGCTAAGTGAGTGAGTTGGTAAGAAGGCAAACACGAAGTGGTAGTACAGGTTGCATTTCCGACCTTATTCACTGTAGTCCTTTCACCCAGTCACATACAATAAGCTAGAGCTTTTTTTTTTTTTTTGTGGTACGGGGATTGAACTCAGGGGCACTGGACCACTGGGCCACATCCCCAGCCCTTTTTTGTATTTTATTTAGAGACAGGGTCTCACTGAGTTGCTAAGTGCCTTGCCATTGCTGAGGCTGACTTTGAACTCGCGATCCTCCTGTCTCAGCCTCCCAAAGTGCTGGGATTACAGGCGTGCGCCATCGCGCCCGGCTTAGAGCTTTTAATTTAGAGCATATTTCAAGAGAAACCTGAGACCAAGACGCTTATGAGAAGGCCCTTGAGTATTTTAGGGGCTCCATGAGAAGAGGGCACACATGGCATTACGGAACCAATGACTCACATTGGGGAGGCTGGGTCTGGAAGCCATGTGCTCTGGACATGGAATTTTAGGATAAGTGATTAACAATCTCTCAGTAATCTACACACTGAGTAAACGATAAAAGAAATTCTAGTCTCCTGAGTAGGAGATGATGTTTATGAATGTGTTAACAAACATGAGAAAACAACAAATGTAAATGCTCAAATCTACTCTGGTCTTTCAACTTCTGTCCACAACAGCGTCAACAGTGTTAATTATTTATTTATTTATTTTTTTTGGGGGGGGGGGGCGCGAAGGGGCACTGGGGATCGAACCCAGGGGCCTGAACCACTGAGCCACATCCATGGCCTTTTTTCATGTTTTATCTAGTGACAGGGTCCTGACTAATTGCTTAGGCTGGCTTTGAACTTGTGACCCTCCTGTCTCAGTTTCCCGAGCTGCTGGGCTTACAGGTCACTCTATGGTGACTTCTATATTCAATATTTTGCATCATTAAGGATTCCTCCTTGACAGACTTGTTTTCAATTTAAAACATTCCAAAAAACAGGGGCCAAGACTATTCTCCACAGCACTTACTTTGACTGAGTAAGCTTTGGAGTCTTTTATGGTAGAAGCCAAATCTCTGGATGACAATCTTTTCCTTGAGAATAATGTTCTCGTTTGATATTTTGGTACATGACAGGCCTTGCTTAGAATTTCAGGAATGGAACAGAAGATCCAAGATTCATTATTTAGAGAATACTTTATTAGTTTCTGTAATCAAACCCACGTAGATAAGACCTTACATATTTAATACAGTGCGTTACCCCTGTACAAATGGAAAAAAATTAAGTTTAACGTTTCTAGACCAATATGGCTGTTAATTTCTGTACAATGCCAACTCAACACGGTAAACTGGGATACTTTTTCCAAAGTTGACAGCACAGCTAAAGTTTCCAAAAATTCAAATTATATATATATGTATATATATATATATTTATATTTATATAAAAAGACCAATAATAGCAGTATGTTATGCATCAATAGCAGCAACAGCTTTTCCAGGTTCTGCAGTCATCTGAACAAAATTATAGAGACATCCAGCACACTCCATTAAAAAAAAGGGGGGGGGAGTAAAAAAACAAAAACAAAACAAAACCCGAGAAAACAGCAAAGTTCTGTTACTGTTGTGATACCTGGCACCATTTTTTTTTTTTTTTTATTAGCTTCTCAATCATCATCTGAAAAGAAAACATTCTAGAGTAACATCATTAAAAACAGCTCTGATAAAGCACGGTCACTACTACGTATCATAAAGCAGGTACAAGAGGTTTTACATTCACAGAGTATGATACAGTACTGTCCTACATCTACAATACTAGAGGATACAATTAAAAAGGCAATTATTTGAGACTTGATTCTACTTTTCCAGCAGAGGGCCCAAAGGATGGTATGACACAGCTCTGTAAAGAAATGTACTTCCTTAGATTTCCTTTCACTGGCGGCACAGTTCCAAGTACTCACTCTCTTCATGAACATCAGCTAAAAACCGTTTTAAAACAAAACAAAACAAAACAAAAAAGCCAAAAACACAAAACAAAGCAACCATTGGATCCATACAAAGGTGACCAAGTGGAGGCAAGCAAGACTCAACCTAACTAGCATTTTACCAACTGTCATGTTTGAATGGTGAGCGCTCCATAGAAGAAAGGAGGTGCCCAGTAGCGCTTCGAGCTTTAGACCACAACCAAACCCAGCATCATTTCGAACAGAGGCAGTTGCCAAACACTGCTCATTCAGATATGCTCAAAGATGCTGATGTCAATACTGAATCATCTGCTCACTCATTCAGGAAGAAGGGGAGATCAGTTACTACTGTACTTTGATTGTGTTCAACTCAATCATATTACAAAAATAGCAAGCTGCCATAATAAAAAATAAGGCTCCTCTCTCCAGCACCAGTTATCTTCAGCTCTTCACCTCCAAGCCTATAAACACCATAACCATATCCAATGAACATAAGTGACCAAAGAAACCACATGTGATCCACTGACCGGGTCCGCCACACTGTTCAGGCTGAGCTATTCCTCTGTGGTGTTATTTTCCTCCTATTTCTGGTGTTTCATCTAACCATAAAGATTTTTAGGTTTAAATTATATGCACTTAAGGAATATGTGCACCTATTCATGTATAAATTCTGACTGAAGATGCACAGCCGTCAACTGAGCAAATGTTATACAGTAGGTGCAAGCTTGCAAAGCCTGGTTAACTGGTGCAGCAGCTGGGTGCCAGAGCAAATCACTCTTATGTCCTTGTGCATCTCCAAGCCCTAGACAGAATAATGTCACAGACCATTTTAACCTGGTGGCTACTGGCATTATCTGACTTCATTCTGTTTTCCCTCCCCCCTCCCTCAATACCCTGCAATAAACCATTAAGATTTTGTTTCTTCGGTTTTGATTGCTTGAGGTTTGATTGGTCCAGTTCTAACAGGTTTGGTGGCTATGGTGGGTGCAGGGGGAGGCTTTTCTTCTACTTTTTCCTGACAGACACCAGGAGGGTCGGTCAGTGTTTCAGGAGGTTTACTTGAATCACTGTCCACTTTCTGGGTTTTGCCTCCTATCTGTTTGCTCTGTTGCTGTTCAGAGAAGAACCGCTGCGTGGACTGAAGAACCTCTGCTCTCTGCTTTGCCTTAAAAAGTGAGAAACAATAATTGAAAATGCTGCAGCATCACCAAAGCCTGTCAGATCAATCTCAGTTCAAATTCTTTTACCAATCACAAATCAGTTTTCCCCACGTTGGTTTGGCCTAAGCCAAAGGTACCTCATTGATCTTTCAGTTTTTAGTGCATAGACTTCTTCCTATCTTTGAAAACATTTCATGTGGCTTTTTAAACATCTGAAACAAGACCACCTCCCACCATCTTTTCAGAGTCTGCCCTCTTATAAATAATAAAACATATATTGCTAGTGGTCTGACTCTTCTCTGGAACAGCTTATTGATATCAAATTTTATTTAGGGAGGCTGCTTGCAAGTCTGAAAACATACATGTAACACTTAAAACTTCTAGTTATCAATATGTGGTCTACAATAAAATGAAAAGGAAGCACTTATATCGTGGCATTACCAACACCTAGGACCAAATGTCTTGTGGCTGAGTCCTCTTCCCACAGCTCTCTTCTGCAGGGGAAGAGCATCAGGAATTAGTAACTACAACTTCACTTGATCACTAAGTTCTGATAGCTCCTACCACATTCTGAGCTGGTAAAATAATTTCTTAGTTTTATTGACTACGTGCCCCAAAGAATATACTTACGTCAACCTGTAAACTATCCTCTGTAACATACACAATTCAAATTTAATACACTTCTTGCATTTAACAAAAAATCCTTCATGGCCTACAGGTAACCTGTACTAGTCAAAGATTTAAAACAATTTTCAAGAAAACTGTATACTCTCCCACCCCATTAAGGTTATTAAGCTCTACTGTCATTTCTGACAAGAGAATGTGTGAAAGTAAGTGCCGAGGAGCCAGGAGCAGAACTGGAAACCAAGGCCAAATAATCTCTAAAACTTTTTATGTATGCTAGTATTTTTAGTAAAAACAGTCAAAAATCCTAGGCACACAGCCTAATAAAAGTAGATAATATTTAACAAGTTTTACTGCAGGGTAGTCTTTACATTTTATTACTCAGCATCAGAAACACAAAGGATGTCAAAACAGGAAGAAACTTTAGTCAGCCAATTGAATTCTCTAACAAGGTCATCACGAACATGTTTCTAATTCAGAGTAAAAGCATCACTATGTACACGTCCCTGGTTATAAGCAATAAGCTTCTCTTTGTTCCAGACTGATCTACATAGTGACAAAACAAACGAAATAACTAAGATCTCGAAGGTCAAAAAACTTCCTCTGGCTGTATAGGCAGACAGGTAAGGGCTATGCTACAAAATGCTGTCCCCACACAGACTCCTAAAGGCACGCCTCTGCTTTAGCAAACCTCATGTTTACTTGTGCCTTTCATCATGAAGGATCCCAAAGTGCTTTTCTGAGTTCTTCACCTACAACTGCACAATCCATTGCAGAACATGCCCACCTCAAGTGGCAGGCAAAAAAGGATGTGAGGAACAGTTTGACAAGAAAACTGTACTGGAATGATTCATGAGAGAAGAAAAATCAAGATAGGTGACATGTCTTACCCATTCCAGAGTTTTTACATAACCATGATTATATAATAGGCCAGACTGGGGGGAAGGGGCTGGTGGTGGTGAAGAAAGGTGAGGAGGGAAAGGAGGGAAGAAAAACAAAGTAAAAAAATGAAAGAAAATGGGAAAGGCTATAATAATCCATAATTACTTTTTTGCTATTTCAAAAATACAGCATCCAAACTCAGATCTCCCTCAAATACTTGTTTTATAAGCAGTTCATTTGACCAGAGTTTAAAATTTTTTTGACTACAGTTGTTAAAAAACAACAACAACAACAACAACAAAAAAAAAAACACCCAAAAAAGCAAAAATACAAACAAAAGCAAACAAACCAATGGGGGGGGGGGGGGGAAAGGAAAATGGTTGGGGTGGGAGGGAAAAATAGGGCAGGGGGATGGGGAGAGATGAATAAAAGTAGGTTGGTTAAGTCTCTAAGACATTAAATGCCTGGATATGCGGTTATGGTCCAGAGGCATTTTTAAGACATGGTTCAGAGACAAATTCTTGCTCTGTTGGCTGTTAACACTGTACTAACCTTCATGTCTTGTTCAGCCTTCAGCGCAGCCTGGGCCTGATTACCTCTGACTCCAGATAGTGATCCACAAGGACCCCTGGCTACATGTGGCAAACGAGCATGGCTCATGAGGCCTGTGGTCAGCGGAGGAGGCATCTGACTGGCCAGTGCCATTGGTGGCCTCTGAACAGGCGCTGGGAAGGTGTTAGTATGTGGGGCTCTTACCAATGGAGGGACCAGGTTAGGCTGAGAGAGAATCTGAGTGGAAAAAACAAACATACAACATTGAACTGTTAAAAAAAAAAAAAAAAAAAAAAAAAAAAAAAAAAAAAAAAGCCAACTAGACCAGGTTGGCTTATCCCAGAATAAATCTGTGCCCATCCTGTCAGTGAAAGGAAGCTTATGGATTGTGCCATTTCATCAACAAAGACAAAGAACAAACAAGTCATGCTTGGAGGATTTAACAGAAAAAGTAGACAAAGCATGCTACAGCCTGTCAGTTGATTCTAGCGCCTCAGCTGCAAATCCCAGAGGGGGGTGGAAAGGCGAATCATTGAGATACCTTTTAAAAAGGCACACCTGCAGAAAAGGCATATGCCACACTTAGTCTGAAGAGAATCTCAGGAACCGATTCTAGTTTGTGAGAGTCTTTATCAATTTTTAGTCCTTCTATGATTAGCAAAGGGAAGCCAACTTTTTACATATTTGCTGGAAACATCTATTTTGGAAATTTTACTTCAACTGCACATAGATTCATTAAAAGTTAAAAAAAAAAAAAAAAAAAAAAAAAAGCACAATAAAGAAAAAACCCACTTTGAACCTAGAAAACTTCAAGCACTGGGACCTTCGCTGAAAAGTCAACTTCCTCAAAAAAAGATAAATGGAACAGGACTCAAACGATCAGAGCTGTGTGGGGAATCTTTGAAATATTTCTATTGTCTGCTTTAAAACTAAGCCATTACTATTGGACTCTAGCTATAAATTGCAAAGAATATATTTGAATATCATAATTTTTTTTGTTAAAAATCAACCTTTTTCATTTAAAACTGTACTTCTAAAACTGGTTAACATTCAGTAAGATTATAAAATCAGAGATTTAATCATATCACCAATTGTATGCAAGTAAATAATACTTATTCTTACTTATATCTGCATACCTGGGGTGCAAACTGTGTAGGAAATGGCTGTGTCATTCTCACGGTGGCAGGGGCTGACTGGAACTGCTTCTGATAGACAATGCTGCTCATTTTGCTGGACTGGCTGTTTGGACTTGTTGAAGTAGCCCTTGGAGAGAAGCCATTGCTGGTCAGTACAGTACTGCCATGTAAATGCTGCTGGATTTTTATAGGCATTTTTCTTGGTATTTTCATCATACTTTGTAGTTTATGAAAATTGACCAAACATTGTGCTAGGAGCCACTGGAAAGGCAGAGCGAAAAAGGAGAGTAGCTACATTTGCCCTGTATTAGAATAATTTTCTTTCTTCTTTGTGCGGTACTGGATTGACCAGGGTCTCACACAACATAGACCAGGATTCTACCAGAGTCACACATCCTACCGTTTTAAGACAGATGCTCAGCTAAGTTAGTCGCACGGGCTGGCCTGGAACTTGGGATTTTCCTACCTCAGCCTTTGGGGTAGCTGGGATTATAGGTGTGAGCCTCTGTGCCCTGGTGAGTTTTCTTAAAATACATATTAACATTTTAGATAAAATTATTGAGACTATTGACATATAAGTATCTAACAAAAGATGGATTAATAATACTTTGAAATTTTATAAGCAAATTTAAACATGAATTTTACCGGAAAGGACTAGATGTTGGTGTGGTGCTTCTACCACCAATTGGAGGTGTGCCAGGTTTTATATCAATGCCACTTCCAAAGGCTTTTAGTTCCATTTCAGACATCTGAGGAAAAGCATAAAGTAAATTAACATTCCTTCAATTCCATGGGTAGGTGCTATGTTTAATGTCCTATATGTAAAGGCTTCTAGTAGGAAAGGACTAAGAACCTCAGCACAAAAATCTTATTACCAGGCTTCAAATTTTAGAATTATCAGACTAAACAGACTTATTTAGAAGTTTGAGATTTTCTGCAGAGTGGTAAAAAATTGATATTTGAGAAAAAAACAAACCACACACACACACAAACAACAACAAAAAACCCCACTCAAATGCATACATCTGAAAACATGGGCTTACATTTTTTAATAAGTGCATAGTATTTTTCTCTTCACTTACTTTTCCTGTGGTTGCAATCATGCTGTGCTGTGTCCCAGCAGGGATTAGTCCTCTGAAGGGTTGGCTTACTTGTGCAGGACGGCTCAGACTCTGAGCCTGAGCTTGTGGGGTGGTGTGCTGTAAAGGCGGCTGAAGAGTCTGAGGCAAAGCAATCAGAGGCTGTCCTGTAGATCCAAAATTAGGCAAGGAAAGCTGGGATGCTGGTAAAGGGACTGTAACCTAGAAAACAAGCAGGTAGACAACACTGCAGTTATTTACTTATAACCTTGGTATGCATATCCCTGTAAGGATACACCACCCTCAAATACTTTTGAGTAAGACTTTAAATAGAACACACCAGTGTATAAATACACTTCATATACAAATTTTTGCTTAGTAACTATCCCATTCTTTTATTAAAAGCATATCAACAAAATGTAGTCATTTTGGGAAATGTGCTTTTGGGCAATTTCATCATTATGTGCACATCACAGATGGTCCTTCTATAAAAGAACATGGCCAGAACTGTGCTCTCTCTTAGAAGAGGTCTTGCAGTGTGTCCACAAGCGGTCTCAAGTTTGACCCTCACCTCAGTCTCCTGGGTAGCCAGGGCTACAAGTACCTGCCACCAACCAAGCAGATCATACAATCTTCACATGTAGTCTCTCACTGACGGAAACATCACTATATGGTGCTCGACTATGGTTTTGCTAATATTATGTGTAGTGAATACACTATATAACTAAAATAATTTGACCATCTTTGAAATTCACAGTTCTTGTCAAATAACCACAAAATACATGTTACAATTTAAGAAAGTAGTCACAAGTTCCCAAATAGATATTTGTATAGTGTTTTCTGTTCTGGTCAAAACAAGGTTCGATGAGAGAGAAAAGAAAGAAAGAAAAAAAAGAATCTTTTAAGTTCCCAAACACTATAATATTAATGTCAATGAGATGACATTATAAACTGTTGCTCCTTAAAATAACAACCAAAAGACTCATGATAAAATAACTAATGGCTTGCCCTTCTCCTCCAGACTTCCACCTACTTTTTAAAAAGATGATTAATGATGTTAATAGGAGACATTAAAAAAAAAAAAAAAAAAGCCATACATTTTTCACTGAAGAATATTGCTGCATTCATTAGAAAGGTGATGGTCACTTGCACTCTATTCTGTACTATACTACCCAATGTGTTCCAGTAAGCTGTCTCTAAGAGTCTCCTTTCACCTCTAACACTGATGGGCAAACTACGTTTATATTCCTGAAAAATGGTTTTCAAACTTTTATATTCTTAAGAGTCTTTTGCTAAATAAAATAAACGATCAGCCGGGCGCGGTGGCGCACGCCTGTAATCCCAGCACTTTGGGAGGCTGAGACAGGAGGATCGCGAGTTCAAAGCCAGCCTCAGCAATGGCGAGGCACTTAGCAACTCAGTGAGACCCTGTCTCTAAATAAAATACAAAAAAGGGCTGGGGATGTGGCCCAGTGGTCGAGTGCCCCTGAGTTCAATCCCCGGTACCACCAAAAAAAAAAAAAAAATCACATGGAAACCCAGTCCAATTAAAAAAAAAAAAAAAAAAAAAAAAAAAAAGAGGGGGAGGAGGCAGGCTGTGAATATAGTTAAGGGATACATGTATTGAGGCCTTATGTTCAATCACCACTATGGGTTGGGGAGACCCAGAAATGATCGAAGTGGGGAGTGAAGAGGGAGAATCAGGAGAAGGGTATTATGCTATTAGGTGAAGTACCTCCCACTGCCAGTGGAACACCTGAGGGGTGTATGAAAACCACGCCTCCCATCTTGTTTCTGTGTAAATTCCCAGACAATAATAAAAGCAATAAAAATAATAATAAAATTGAGGAAATTTACCATGCCATAGTTTACCTGCTGGAGAGCACTTGGTGATTGGGCAGTGTTATAAAAATTTGTTTGCCCAGGCTGTTGTACTTGTCCAGAATAAAGATTTGAGGCCTGGGTCAGATTTGCTCTAGCCTAGAAAAAAATTTTATAACAAAACAGTCAGAGGGTATTTTCAAAGCAATCGCTAGAAATATTAGTATTACATAAAAAGGAAAGGGGAAATGATTACTTTTTCATTGTGTCTTCTATCACACTTTTATTCTTAAAATAATCTGGATTTTTGAAAATAGGAATACAACGATGGTGCATCATCCTGGCCCCCACCTTACCTGGAGAAGATGTGTATCTATCAGTTGGGAACCTCCCAGTCCTGATGCCTGCCCCAGCTGGTGTTCATACAATATAGGAATAGGCTGAGTATTTGAAGTTTGTTGAAAGGCAAGACCTGATTGTGCCTTGGCAAGTTCCTGGTGTTGGACAGCTGGAAAGTTGTGAATAGCAGTACCAGAGAGTACCACAGATGGCTGGGATAGGCTGCTTTGCATAAAGGCTGGCTGGGATCTACGTAAGTATTAAAGAGGAGGAAGGTTGTGTTACAAATTAATTTAATTTCAAATCTGAAAATCTTAAGAATGAATATACCAAATGACCAAGTACTCTAGTGTTCAGAGAAAAATCTGCTTTCAAAATCTAAATTTGTGTCTTCTAATACAGTAGTCTCTAGCCATAATTATATGTGTCTTACATGACATTTCAGTTGAACAGGTCTGGACTTAAAAAGCACATCCTTCAAGACAATTTGTTGAAATGGGGATTACCAACACAAAGTGTCGGTGCATGGCTCCTCCACTTCTCATGGCTTTGTGGACATTACTAGCTGATCACACAGAGCTGGAGAGTGGCTGCAAACTTCACAACACTATTTTAAGCAGACAATATAAATTAAAAGAAGACTGGCTTGGGGCTGAGGCTGTAGCTCAGAAGACTTGCCTAGCATACACAAGGCCCTAGCTTTGACTCCCCAGCACTGCAAAAAAAGACTGGCTTGTGTAGTTTTATTTAACTCATTTATTCATTCCTTGTGCATTCACACATTTCCTGCAGTGCTGAGGATTGGAGCTAGGGCCTGACACATGGCTAGGCAAGTGCTCTATCACTAAACCACACCGCCAGCCCTATTAAAGTTTCATTTTAAAAAGAAATTTCGGCTGGGCGCGGTGGCGCACGCCTGTTATCCCAGCACTCGGGAGGCTGAGGCAGGAGGATCATGAGTTCAAAGCCAGTATCAGCAATGGTGAGGCACTTAGCAACTCAGTGAGACCCTGTCTCTAGTAAAATACAAAAAAGGGCTGGGGATGTGGCCCAGTGGTCGAGTGCCCCTGAGTTCAATCCCCAGTACGAAAAAAAAAAAAAAAAGAAATTTCGATACTCCCCCCGCCCCCGCCAAAAAACCATCTACCTCTAACTTCTAGCGAGGGTAAACAGTTTTATATCTACTGGAAAAGAATTTCATGAAATAACCAAAATAAATGACAGAGTAAGACCAGCAACAGGAAATACTATGTCAAATTCTACTAAAGAATCTTTCATCAGAAAGCTCAAAAGTAAAAGCCATATTTATCAAGTTTATTAATAATTTTATGTTCTCTTATAAGAAAGTTTAATTAGTTGAACCTGGCTTCTTTATGAATGCAAGTTATGATGATCTAAAAGAAATAAGCTATATCATTTGAGGTAGAGTTTAACTTAGAAATTATAGGAATTCTATCTCTTCTCTTTCTTTTTCAGGGAGCCACATCCCTAGCTCTTTTTATTTTTTAATATTTAAAGACAGGGTCTCAATAAGTTGCTTAGGGCCTTGCTTTGTTGCCAAAGCTGGCTCTGAACTTACAATCCTCCTGCCTCAGCCTCCCAAGCTACTGGGATTACACTGCTGGGACTACTTTTATGAAACAAATTTCTAAAAGCAAATGCATAGCTTTTAAATCTTCCTAAGCTAAATGTCCTGAATATAACTTATTTTTCTTTCTGATGATCAGGGACATCACCAGGACTATGGACAGTAAGTAGCTCTTGCCATCTGAATACTCCCAACCCCTTACCCTCTTATGGTGGAGACCAAAGACACCCAGGGTTGAATCCAGTTTTGGCCTCTTATTTATACTGTGAGCTCAGGCAAAAACAAAACATACCCCGCCCCCCCCCCCCCAATACCTCTTGAAGTCCTAACTTCCTCATGTCAAATGGGAATAACTTAATTTACTATGTGGTTTTATGAGAACCAAGTTAAATGTAGTTAACATATATTAAGGGCTAAATAGCTATCACAGATGAACAAAGTTAAACAAAAAACCAGTTTGCATTATTTTCCTAAATGTAAAGATAAGGTACACTGCATCTGAGTGAATTCTTACAGAACACTCTCTTCTGAACAGGTAACAACAGCCAACTTGTCATCACTAACATATATGCTTCTATTTTATTTTTGGTACCGGGGATTGAACTCAGGGGCACTCGACCACTGGGCCACATCCCCAGCCCTTTTTTGTATCTTATTAGAGACAGGGTCTCACTGAGTTGCTAAGTGCCTCGCCATTGCTGAGGCTGGCTTTGAACTCGCAATCCTCCTGCCTCAGCCTCCCAAGTACTGGGATTACAGGCATGCGCCACCGCGCCCGGCTTGCTTCTATTTTTTTTGTCTAAAACTTCATCCTCTCTCTTCTGATATATGATATATTCTACCTGTTCTCCATACCTGATACACTATGGTTTTCTGCTATGCCTTAGCCCTTACACAGAGGACACTTGGATTTATAGTTGTTAGCAGCCACATGGCACATAAAGTTTCAGGTTCTGTTAGTAGCTATTATTATATCTGTGAACTCTAATTGTCATGGGTTGTTGTCATGGACTTCATGAAGAAGCTTTTAGGCTTGACTTTCTTTCTAGTCCATTGAAATGACCAGAGATTGAGGTTAATGACATATAATCAATATGGTGGTTTTTTTGTTTTTGTTTTTGTTTTTTTTTTTTGTACCAGGAATTGAACTCAGAGGCACTCGACCACTGGGTCACATCCCCAGCCCTTTTTGTATTTTTGTTAGAGACAGGGTCTCACTGAGTTGCTAAGTGCCTCGCCATTGCTGAGGCTAGCTTTGAACTCATGATCCTCCTGCCTCAGCCTCCCAAGTGCTGGGATTACAGGCATGCGCCACCACACCAGGCATAATCAATGTTTAACTATTCAACATAGTCATGGTAATTCTAGCTTTGCAAAGGAAGGAAGAGGCAATAGGAATTCTGATAAGGAGGATCAGCAATATCATTAGATTTAACATGAAGACATTTAAAGCAATTACCTATATGGCTGAAGTGAAGAACTGAATAATTCTTGAGCCTGGGAAACAGCAGGACCAGCCCCCAAACTCAGCTGGGCTTGATGTTGCCCTTGCAGTGGTGCATAAATAGGGATTGGAATTTGCTGAACTGAAGCTGGCTGCAGTGCAATGAAAAAAATAAAAACATTCATTTAAATGTATATGAAATCATACACATGAATCAAAACACTGGAAAAAATAATCAGACAGAATAAAAAGATAGTATGTATCAGCTCCCTTTTAAAACAAAACCAAATGTAAACATCTAGATTTTCTTTTTGACAAATCACTTCTTCTATATCATAACTATCGAGCTCTGATAAAGTTCAAAAATTTTATCAAGGTAATCATGGGGATGATATAACTTTAGGGAGTCTATCTTGTAGTCTAAGATTAACTATTACAACCATAAAAATGGCAAGAAATAATACATGATGGAAGAAGTCTTCGAAATGTACCTGAGAGAGACCCGGCTGGAAGCCCTGTTGTTGAGCCAGGGAGGGTGGAGCCAGTCGTGCATGTTGGGTGTTGAATAGATGACTTGTATCCATATAGAAAGCTGGGATCTGAGCTGCAGGCCACCAGGAAAAACAAGCAGCAATAATGTCTAAAATTTCAGAATTTTCCAAGTAGTAAGTAAAAAACAAGTTTAGTTTTGTAGCAGATTTACCGCAAATGAACCCTCTCAAAAAAGTCAGAAAAACTAAAAATGTGAAAAGATACAAATGCACTCCCCCAAAAAAGCAAAAACAAAAGCAAAAAAATCCCACAAAACCCAACCTACTACAATTATAAATCTACCTACTAGAATTTAGCAAAATACATATCAAAAGAATGGATATTTAATAATTTAAAATTTTGTCGCTACAAATGAATACCTTCAAAGTATATTTGTTAAAAGATTCCTTAGCTACAAAATTGTTAACTACAGTGATTATAAATGTGAATTTTCTAAGATACTTTTCAAAAAGAATTATGTCAACTTATATTACCGGATTATTAACAATACCTCGCATCTCTACAGACACTGGATATTAACAGAGGCTAATTATTAATTTTTCTAAGAAAGGTAAGAAATAGCATCATTGTTTATTTTTAATTTAAATAATTGGATTGGTGAGTTTAAGTATTTTTTAGATGTTTCAGATGAACACTGAGATTTTCATTTGAACCAGCTACCCACCACCACCACATGATTTTTTCTTTCTATTTTTACATTTAATTCCCCCTCTCTTTCAAACCATTACCTATTGTTAAATGTCTTGTAATTTGAATGGAACAGTGACACATGCATAAATAAGTTTTCAAATTAGTAGACACCAATTTGTTATAATAACAATTGGTAATAATACAAACAAAACAATTGCTCTGAGTCCTGGAATACTTGTCAAGAAGAAAGAGGATTTAACTCTAGAGGACATGAAAAAATATTTAAACTTGAAAGAGTTAAGAAAAGAAAGAAAAAACAGGAGTTTTTAAAAAGTTTTCATTTTCTAAATTCTTTATATTCAAGCCTAAAATATTACCTGCTGCAGACTGAGACACATAAACTTGTGGACTCTGCTGTTGCTGGGCAATAAGGGAAGGCATGCAGCTTAACTGTGAAAAATGACTTGCAGAAGGCAGGCTACTTGTCTGTAACTGCTGGGGCTTCACTTTACAAATATTAGGAGGGTCTGATGTGGTGGTAGATTTTGTGCTCAAAGAAGAGGTAGTGTATGTACCAGCTCCTGTATTTGGAGGAGAGACAAAATCAGAGGAAAATATTGCATATCTAAAAGTGCCACTATTGTTGACAATACCAACCAGAAAGTGGAAGATTAAGGTTCATGTACAGCAGGCCCTCTGCACCTACGGGTTCAACATTTAAGTAGCAAAGCAACCACAGGTTAAAAACATCTGTACTGAACATACACACTCTTTTCATTATTATTTTTCCTAAACTACACAGTTTAATGTTTATAACCGTTAGTCATTAAAAGTGATCTAGGGATGATTCAAAACATGCCAGAAGTATAGGTAGGCTATATACATATGCAAACATTACATTATTTTATATAAGGGTCTTAGGCCAGGCATGGTGGTACATGCGTGTAATCCCAGTCACTCAGGAGGCTGAGGCAGGAGGACTGCAAGTCAAGGCCAGTCAGGGAAACCTAGCAAGATCCTGTTTCAAAGTAAACAATAGAAGGGGATGGAGATTTAGCTCAGTAGAAGAGGACTCCTGGACTCAATCCTCAGTACCATAAAACCAAACACAATCCTACCAAACCCACAAATCATCTCTCAAATAGCAGGCAGGTTGGAAATTCTATACACCTAAATCTTCACCAGATAATTTAAGTTACCCCCGCTTGGTTTAGGCCAATTAAATTAAGGTCTTTAAATTAGATACAGATTGCAAAACATCTAAAAGCTATGTGGTTCTTTATTAATTCTGAGCTGATCAAAACAGTAAATACAACTATGTACAGGTAAAAATATTAAAAGGTGAAACTTCACAGAAAAAATTTAGAAGAAAAATGTTTTTCTCCATTATTCTTTGGTATCTGTACTGTGTGTGTGTGTGTGTGTGTGTGTGTGGAGGGGCGTGTGCTGGGGACAGAAGGGTCCAGCAAAAACTACTAAGGTTAATCTTCAATAAATGTGCCAACCTAACTAAAATTCGGAGAGCAAAGAGGAGGAAAGGCTAAGTGAAGCCAGAAGTTTTACAGAAGAGCTGATAACTACCTCACCCACAATCTCACATCTTTTATACACAATACTTTTGGGGGATAGCGAACGGAAAACTATAAAATGTTAAACAATTCAAGATATACAAGATGGGGATATAGCTCAGTGGTAGAGCACTTGCCTAATATTCCTGAGGCCTCACATTCCATCCCCGGCACTGCTTCATACAAAGCTGTTTAAGGAAAGGTACAAAAAAGTTCTACCTGATAGTGATGTTGTAGGAGTGACTGAAGCGACAGGAATCTGAGGCACCGATGCACTTGAGAATGAACTATAATTGGCAGTGCTGGGCCCACTGGCACTACTGCTGACTCCACTTGGAATTGGAGGTGCTGTGGAAGTTACTGGAGACCCCTTTTCCCTTACATTTGGAGAATTCTCCCACGCCTTGCGAGCAGACTCCATCTGCAAAAAGAAGGACATTTATTAAAGGAAAACCACAAAACAAACACACACACACTACAGAAAAAGTATACATACTTTTATGGTCTGAATATGAAGTGGTCCCTACGTGCGTGTGTTGAAGGCTTGGTCCCTAAGCAGCCATGTTCAGAGGTGGGGCTAGGCCAAGCAACTATCATGAGGGCTCTAACCTACTCGGTGGATCAGTAATTTGATGGCATTACTGGGAGTTAGTGATACCCGTAGGAGGGAAGATCTACTTGAAGGAATAGGTCCTTGGAGGCTCTATCCTGTCTCTCTCTGGCCCCTTCCTCTTTCTCTGCTTCCCAGCTGCTATGAGTGAATAGCTCTGCGCCACCAAGCTCTTCTGCCATGATGCTTGGCCTCACATCAGGCCCAAAGCAAGGGAGCCAGCTGATTGTGGACTGAAAACTCTGAAAACGTGATTCAAATTAAATTTCCTCCTTTAAATTGTTTATGTCAGGTATTTTTGGTCACAGTGGTGAAAAGTTGACTAACACTCATCACACGTACACACACACAAGTATGTGTATATATGTACACACACACACACACACACAAGTATGTGTATATATATCAATAATTAAATTTTGAACATAATGTTAAAAACTACACAAACCAGAGAAAATCTATGGCTTTCAAATTTTTCACTTGCCCCATTATCTTTGCTCCTTTACTCAAATTGAGGGGGTGGGGAATGGGGCTTAATTACTTTTCTACAGAGAACTTGTTGATGGCTTTGGAAACATGTCAGCTCTTGTATCATATAAGCCTTGTTCCCCTACCAGTGAAGAATAAGAGAAGGAACCAAGATGCCCCTATAGAATGACTTAAGGCTCTGCCTATGATTGCAAAGGTCCTTAGGAAATACTTATCAAATGGTAAGGCATGTTTTGATTGTCTGTTTCATGCTCACAGTGTCTTAAAAGGCAAAATATAATTAGAAAGGTTTTAGGCTTTGATGCAGTATATACCACTTCCTGTTTCACACCCAGACCTCTTTAAGCATTTCAGGTACTGGCTGCAGCCATTTCCATTAGTGGTCCTGTACTTAACTGTAGTCTCCTCATTTGTTAAAAGTAGAAACAAATCTTTTTTGAATCTGTTTAGAGTAGTATTGTTTAACAATTTGCAAAAGACAGTCTATAAATGAAAATCACATATGTAATTAAATTTTTTCTGGTAGAAACATTTTAAAAAAGCTAAAACAAGTAATATTAATTTTGATAACTTTTCATTCAAGCCAATTTATCTACATTACAATTGAAAGAATTGTCAACATAAAATTGAGACATATCACATGCTTTTTAAATTTAAGATAACAGATACAGTATGAATTTAATTTGCACTTACAGCACACCTCAGTTAGGACCAGGCATAATTTCAGAGCTCAATAGGTACCTGAACAAGAGGATTCTGAATACATTATCTTGAGGCTACTTTAATAATTAGAACAGATACACAGATTTTGGAGTTTTTCTAAAATTTTAATGTATTTTACGAATGAGAAAGAATCAATTGTCATCATTGTACATTCAGAATGCAGGATGCTTATGTGGGGGAAACGTCTTTTTGTCATAGTTACCTTGTTGATTTCAAATGTATTTTAAATGGGGTGGGGAGACTAACCAAAAAGAAATTTGAGAGTACAATGTCTTTTACACCAGTTTTGCTGAGGAAACAATTAAATTTTAGCAAATAAACACTGCATAATATATAGGCCACATGTATTACACTTAATTTCATTTATTAAGCAGGAAGAAAACTTGAAATTTCTATTTTTGGAACTACAAGGAAACTAAAAGTACAATTATTTAACGATACACACTCTCAGCAACATCTATATAGAATTTTTCTTTATTTCATCTATTGCTCAATGAGAGATGTCAGAAACAACAAAAAAACTAGAGAAAGCCTCATGCCTTACGCAATTTAATTTAAACTACATTTCCTCTTGGAATGGTAAAAACCTGAGTGAAAGGCAAAGTTGAATAGTAACCTAAAGAATTAACTACTGGCTTAAAAAAATAAAGATGAACTATTTTTTATGTGAAGTTATAGATTTCTTTGGTCTTGAATAGCATAATGGTAAAAATCATATAAATAATTAGACAAAGTAAAGAACACAGACTGAAGCTGGGCGCAGTGGCGCACGCCTGTAATCCCAGCACTTGGGAGGCTGAGGCAGGAGGATCGTGAGTTCAAAGCCAGCCTCAGCACTTAGCAACTCAGTGAGACCCTGTCTCTAATAAAATACAAAAAAGGGCTGGGGATGTGGCCCAGTGGTCGAGTGCTCCTGAGTTCAATCCCCAGTACCAAACAAAACAAAAACAAAACAAACCCACAAAACACCAACCACCAACACAGGCTGAGACAGTCATTTAAGTGAAAAGAAACAGCAAAGGCCAAACAGGAATTGGTAGTAAATAGTAAGGACTGGGTACAAACAGCACACAGCAGGGGTTGTTGTCTTCTAAAATTTATAGCTTCAAACATATTTATTAATCCTCTTATAAAGAAGTTAAGAGGGTATGGGATACAAGTGATCAGGAGGCTGAAAGGGTCCAGAAATGAACACAGGCCACATGATAAAACAACTTAAGTTTCCTCTTTTTTCTAAACACCATCCAAGAGATTCACTGTCAACCAGTGCAACATTACGAAGATGTGCTTTGACAGAGATTAATTACTGCAGTTGCCCAGATAATGAACAAAGAGCAATAGTGAGATAAATGCGCTGAAGGAAAAAACAAAAACAAAACAACAACAAACAAACAAACAAAAACAACCCTCATATAATTCCATGCTTTTTATAGCCTGACTAACGAATCTATGGTGTACAACAGATTTTAAAAGTGCTAAATCTGTTTTGTCTACTTAAATCAAAATCCCCTGATGTTGTTTATGAAGGAACATGCATGTTAATTAACTACTTATCTATAAAATATTTTTATCACTAGATTGCATTCATTTACTTCACACTTAACAGGAAAAACAAAATAAAAAATCACAAGCGTAATAGGCCTTACTTAATATCAGGATATCAAATCACTGCCAATTGGGGTTAAAAGGTAATAAACTTTTAAGGAATAATTAATTTCACATCTGCATTTCCTCAGCTTGGTAACTGTTACTTACCACATAAAACTAGTAAAGATACCAGAAGAATATTGTTAACTTATGTCCCCCTTGCATGCAATAATGAAGGACCCTTAGATGTTGTACATACCTTGAAGGTGAGGCTGAAAGTAGTGGGAGGAACTGAAGTGAGGCTGGAGCTCTGTTGTATAGTCTCCCTCTTAGGGAGGGGAAGAGTGTTGGGCAGGGGCACCTGAAAAGGCAGGCAACACATATCACAATCTAAGTCTGCTACAAAAGCCCCATTAACAATAGCACTAATGCCCTCCAAACGTGGTATTTATTTTTCATCAGAGCCAACAGGGAGATTTGATTACTTAGAATTATACTGTTTATAGTAGTTGATAATTAGGTAATTCTCAAAAGGGGGGAAAAACCCCACTATCTTTTTATGCACAGATCACGAGAAAAAAAGCCTTTCCCAAAGACAAGGTATATGTTTAAAGGCAGCATTTCTCACATTTCAGAGTGCGTAGGAGTCACCTGGGCTATTGTTAAAAATGCATAATCTGATTCAACTGCTCAGCGTTACTTCTAGGTAATGCTAATGTTGCTGGCTCAAGGTCCACATGTAGCAAAGCTTTAAGGAAAACAACTTTTACCATGAGGGAACCATAGATTTCAACCAGAGAAGTATTTAAAATGACAATGAAAATATATGAAATTAACCTCTTTTCTGCCAAGAGTCAACTTTCTAAATTCAAGTAATAGCTGGGGCAAAGTATGGAATATTACTGCAATACACCAAACAGTTCTGCTATAATAATAAAATTATGACAAGTGATGTTAGAAACAGGCTACCCATATCCCCCCTTCTGCCAAGTCTCTGGATCCTTGGACTTTACTATATACTATTGTATGTTTACTTTTGATGGTTCATTTAGTAGTTTAGCTAAAACTGGCTGGCATGGTTAGGGGTTTTAAGATAATCACTGTGACATGGACTAATGGAGATACATAGTAGCGTGCATTATTATTATTTTTTAAAATATTTATTTATTTGCTTTAGTTGTACACAATGCAATGCATTTATGTTTACGTGGTGCTGAGTGCTGAGGATTGAACCTGGGCCGCACAGGTGCTAGGGGAGCTCTCTACCGCTGAGCCACAACCCCAGCCCCAGCATGCATTATTTAATGAAAACACTTTCATAAATCTTGCAAGTAGCTGTGACTTGCACTTAAAATCCATAGGACATTCAAAATATTTAATGATTGTAGGTGCTGGGGTTGTAGGTCAGTGGTAGAGTGTTTGCCTAGCACATGGAGGTACTGAGTTTGATCCTCAGCACCACATTAAAATAAATAAAATAAAGGTATTGTGTTCCCAAATACAACTGAAAAAAATATTTTAAAAAAATTGAGTGATTATAATATTGGATCATACTACCAAGAAATAATCAGTGCAGATAATAAAAAATGGTATTAAGCCTCAATAAGAGAAATAAGGCTGAACTATATTCTTTATTTTTTGGGGGGGAGGAGGTACCAGGGATTGAACCCAGAGATTAACTACTGAGCCACATCCCCAGCCCCCCCCCCCCCTTAAAAGAATACTTCGTTTAGAGGATCTCTGAGTTGCTTAGGGTCTCACTATGTTATTGAGGCTGGCTTTGAACTTGCAATCGTTCTGCTTCAGCCTTCTGAGCTGCTAGGATTATAGGTGTGCGCCACCACAACTGGCTAAACTATATTCTTTTTAAAAAGAAGAAAGTTCTAGGTATAAAATGGAATCGCAAACTAATGGAAAGAAATAATAACATTTTAAAAGGCCCCGAAAATGTAGGACATTTGTTTTCAATACTATATTAAGATCAAAATCACTATCATGTAGCACAAGTTAGCAGAACTAGGAAACCATTCCAAACTAATGATCCTTTAATCAAGCTCCCTGACCCCAAATAATCTGTTTTCAAACACACACTGGACACCCTGCTAACAATCAAATGTAGATTATTCCACTTCTATAGGAGACCTTGTTTCTTATCAGAGTACAAGTTACCACACTAGCCTTTATAGATCACAGAGACACCATTAAAATGCACATATGGATCATTCTGCTGACAAATGCTTAAGGTTTCTCAGAATAATGATCTTTTCTTCCATATTCATATTTAATAAATTATATTTTCAGAGGATAGATTGTCCAAAACCATCATTTACTTTCTTGAAAACTAAAACTTTAGAAATACTACATTTTTAAAAAGAGAAAAGACACCACAATTAAAGTATAATTAAACTCTACTGAGACTGTAGTGAGTCAATATTTGATAATACAGACAGTGACAGGAGGATTACACTGATAGGAAGTAATTTTCTCTTTCCTAAGTTCTCCATTAAACAGGAAGTAAACACAAATATTTAAAACGCCCTCAGAAAGATAAGAGGAGGGAAGATTTGATGTATGAAGTAAAATTTTTTAACACTGGTAAATTGGAAAAATTATACTATTAGCCCCCAGAGAGCTGTTTTCACTTGAAGAAATTTTGTTTACTCCTTACTCCTCTCTACTGCTCTTCCTCAGCTACACCATAAAAGTCCTTCAAATGGACTATAAAATTTGGATTAAGTGATCCCTAATGTAGCTCAGTTTTCTAAAATTCCATATAGTTGATGCTAGAGAGAAAAACAGACAAGGGGAAAAAACATCAGAAGACAAAAATCAAAAGATTTTTATATTCAAAATGATAGTCAAAGCCCTTGCGAGGAAGCTTTAAATATTTATCTGTAAGAGACATTTCTGAAAAGAACAATCACCATTTTAGTCGGTTAGCCTTTGGTGTATAGAAGGGCTACATTTAAAAAAGAGAGCAAGTGACCAAATGTTAACCAAACCTGCCCTCTGAAACAAGGACCAAAAAAAGTAACTTTTAAAAAGTTCTTCTAAAATTATATCATGTGACCACAGCAAGTCATCTACCATTTTTATTAAGCTTACAATTTTTCATCTGTGAGTTGAGCAAAATGATGGACTATATTGAATTATAATTTCTTTAAGTACTAGAGATTGAACCCAGAGGGGCTTAACCACTGAGCCATTATAATTTCTTTAAGTACTAGAGATTGAACCCAGAGGGGCTTAACCACTGAGCCAAATCTACCATCCTTTTTATTTTGAGACAGGGTTTCACTAATTTGCTTATTAGGGCCTCACTAAATTGCTGAGGCTGGCCTCAAATTTGTGAGCCTCCCTTAATCTTCCAAATCACTGGAATTATGGGCATGCAACAGTGCACCTGGCTCTAACTCCATCTTAAATTATAACATCGATGCTCTGGGAAACCAGGGCTTGATTCACAATATGAACTAACATCATTAGAACATTCAAAGAGTTTTGAAAAGGCTTCATTTGTGAGCAAAATTACCAACCAAATAAAATGCCAAGGTTGCAGAATGTGAGAGCTAATAACAAAAATTCTTACTAAAATCAGGTTAATAGGATTAGTTAAGTATGAAATCAATCCTAAGCACCAGAAGCCCTGGATTTAAAAGGAAAGCTACTGACTTTCAGATCAAAAAACCTTTGTAGATTTTTGTTGGTTATACTACAGTGTGCCTAAAAATTTACTGTCAACTCCCTGATGAAAGTTAAATATTGGTCACTATAGTAAGGAAAACAAAAGATGATATACCAGATAACAATAGCCAGGTTCCTATCAAAACTTGCCACATCTTGTATTGATTACTTACATTATTAACCAAAGTATCCTCCATCTTTGCATTATTAGTAGCCACAGTGTTAGGCAGAGAGGAAGAAGGTGTAGTATAGTCTGTTACAGACTCCTGTGGAGGAGTAATAGAAAAAGTCATGTTGTAAACTAATTAAAGGATTACTTCCTAATGACAGCCTAACAATCATAAAGTTGTTTCAGAAGAAAGCAGGAAGGGAGAACTTCTAGACCTTAAGACTCAACTCACTACAATCTTAATTCACTCAGTAACAGAAAGATAATACAACACGGACCCATCAAAGTAACATTTCAACAGTTGATGAGCTCCTGTACATATTTAAAAATGCACTGCACAGTATTAGGAGGTGGTCAACAGTACCAAATATTTATTTCTGTAGGCGACTAAATGAGCGCTTTTTGTGTTTGCCACACTCAATTTACAGCTTACTGTTAACTACTAATTTTTGTATTCTCTTCAAAATAAAAGACCAGATAAATGAATATGAAAATATTAGTTGTCAGAATAAATTTTAGGATATATTCCTTGTTTAATGTCATGAATCTCTTCTTTTAATATGGTAGAGCTGGATCACTGGAGTTTTTACTTATATGAATTCAGCTGTATAAGTCCTTGTTGACTCACTGCAGATACCAAAATCTGTGGCTGCTCAAGACTCCTTCATAATAGAATGAAATAGTATTTTATTTGCACATAACTTAAAGTACTCTTTGGCGTACTTTATAAATCCATCTCTAGATTACTTCTAATACCTAATACAATGTACATGCTATGTATAGTTGTTATAGTGTATTGTTTAGGAATTAACAAACAAATAGTAATCTGCTCTAACTGTGAAAGAAAACTGGCTACACTGAGGCTACTAGAAGTTTGCCAATTTTCTAACTTTAGAATCTCACCAGTAGCTAAGATAAGATTCCAATATAACTCTATTAGAACAAGAAAAGTAGCACAGAACTATTTTTGAAAATCTTACAAACCAAGGAAAGATATTCCAATGCTGTGTAGATTTTTTACTCTAAATTGCTTCAATAGTTCAGAATTAGGAGCCAATTTCCACAAAAAGCAATATAATTTACTCTAAAAGATTTCTTTACATCAAATATATATACCATAAAATAAAGTGTTCTCTGCAGAAAAAACAACTATAGAATTATATGCCTCAGGGGAGAAAGAAAAAAAAAAAAAAAAAGTGACAGATGTATGCTCTGGGTTTAATACCCACTACCACAGAAGGAAACAGAGGACCGTGGCGGCCGTTCTTGGTTTAGACAGGGCTTGTACATGGACTGAGCGGGCAACCACTACATGTTGCTTACCTTTGCGTTAGTGCCGTATTCTGCAGACGATACAGAGATCATCGTTCCTATTTCTGTAGACATTTCTGAGACTGCTTTAGGTTCCTTTACTGTGACGGGATCTGTGCTTCTAACGGTTGCAGGACTTGGCTTCTCTTGTCCTTCTGGCTCCACCTGTTGGGCATCTTTTACTTTTCTATTTTTTAATGAACGTTCTTTTCCAATAGGACCAGGTTTATGTTCTTTGTTTTCTACTGGACTCAAATCTGGAAGCTAAAGTCAACATTTATGACAAAACTATAAATGACAATGAAAGACACTCACTAAAAGCTAATTTCAACATTAAAGCTGTTTGCTCTCTGTAAATATTAGTGGTTTTCTTTTAAAATTATGCCAGGATTATGAATTATATGTACCTTTTGGGCTTTGATGGGTCCTGCTCGTGGCTGTTTCTGCCGTTGTTCTTTAGGTTCAGGTATTTTGTCAGTAGATTTTTCCGAAAGTACAGGAACAATTTCATTTTCATTCCCATTTGAAGATGGAGCACCAAACTGAATTGTATCAATTCCCATTTCAACACCACTCTCTTGACCATTCTTTGTTCCCTAGTTAAAGAGTATTTAAAACTTGTTATCAAACCAAACAAGAGTTCAGATTTGACTGAATAATTTATGTAGTATCACATTTTTAAAAAGTACACTAGGAGATTTAAAATAATCTACACATTAATTGCAACTGACCATGATTATACTTGAGGAGAACTTTTCCTTAAGTGCTCATGATCTGCATTAGAAAACAACTGATAAGATGAAAATGAGGAAGGAAGACACTTAAAGTTTTAAGATGTTAAAGCTGTGGAAAAAAAGCTGTGATCATGGGCAACTCACAGCCTCAAATTGTCTCATCACTTGAAACGTGAAAATAACAAACACACAGACACTATAAAACAGATGAATGAACAGATGAGAGACAAAAGTTAATACCAGTGTCACTTCTTGGAAAGTCTACTTTGAAACTTAAAAAAAAAAAAAAAAAAAAAAAAAAAAGGCACCAGAGATTGAACTCAGGGGCCACATCCTCACATCCCCAGCCCTATTTTGTATTTTAGAGACAGGGTCTCACTGAGTTGCTTAGTGCCTTGCCATTGCTGAGGCTGGCTTTGAACTCACAATCCTTCTGCCTCAGCCTCCTGAGCCACTGGAAATTACAAGCATCTGTCCCCATGTCCAGCTGAAAATAAAATCTTAAAAATAATGTTGAGGGCTGGGGCTGCAGCTCAGTGGTAAAATGCTTGCCTCATATATGTGAGGCACTGGGTTCAATCCTCAGCACCGCATAAAAAAAATAGATATTGTGTGTCCATCTACAACTAAAAAAATTAAATAATAATAATAATAATGTTAAAGTACTGGTAAAGTGGCACACACACAAGAAATCAATTCAGCAGTTAGACAGCTAAGTAGTCTAGTTAGTGCTAAGTAGTCTAGCTGGCATTCTAAAAATATAGAAAAAAACTGAAAAGTCATGTAAGGAACATACAGAAACCAGAATAGGGTGAATGAATTAGACACCTAGAAAGGTAGACAAAGAAAGAGACTCAGAAAAAAAATCAACATCTAATGTACAAGTCAAAAACAGGCCAGCGAAGCTGAGGCACAGCAACTTTTGGAAGGAGTAGAGGACTATGGACAAGTAGGAGGCTGGATGGCATGGGACTTGGTTACAATAACTTAATTTATTCATGGAAAAAGAAACAAAAACAAAATGAAATTAGGGACAAAAGTTCAACTACAGCAACTCCTCGAGGCTTAGGCGGGTCTGTGTAACATGGTGAGTCCCCTATTACAATAAATACACAAACATTGTGACCTAAGTAGGATTTTATGGCCACCATCCTAAATTGTCACCATACTCCTTTGGCTTTGAACTCACAATCCTTCTGCCTCAGCCTTAGGTACTTTCCCTAAACCGCTTTTATACTTAGCATTTATCACTGTGAATCATACTGTATCTGATCTCCAGCACCACAAAAAAGAAAAAACTATACGTCATTTATTTTTGATTGTCCTTCACACTACAATGAAAACCTTATGAGGAGAGTCTTTTTGTGTTTTGCAAGTTTACAGGTTAGAACAGAACAATGGCAAGTGCTTGAATGAACATTAGTTCATTTAATGAATGCAGCAGCAGTGACCTAGATGGGTGCATTGCATACGCCTGTAAGTCCAGCAATTTGTGAGTTGAGGCAGGAGGACTGCATGTTCAGGGCCAGCCTCAGCAATTTAGCAAGACCTTGTCTCAAAAAAGAAAGTAAAAAGGTCAAGGAATGTGTGGTTAAGCACCCCTGGGTTCAATCCCTGGTACCAAACCAAACCAAACCCAACTCAACCCAATCCAACTCCAAACCCAAAACAATGACCTAAATAGCCATTTTCCAATAATATACATGCTTGAAAAACTATGCTGAAACAATAACTTATAAGCTGTTTCTAATTATTCAAGCTAGAAACATGGTAGAAAATCCAGAAAACAGTAATTGCACTTATATGTTCTGTCATACAAGGTCTTTTTTTGAGACTAGAGTGAAAACAAATGCTTAACCTTAATACGTTAGGGGTGAGAAGTAGCTTAGGAATGTAGAAGTTTAATGTAGAAGCATTAAACATCACTTGAGAATGTACTAGAAACACATACTCAGGTCTCAACCCAGACCTAAAGAACCAGAAACTGTGGACATGGACTCAGCAATCTGTTTTAATAGGTTTTTTGGTGATTCTCAGGCATACTATAATTTGAATAATTTAAGAAAAAAAAAAATCTGTCATATTAACCCTACCAACGCCAATAAGCCTATTCCTACCTCTGATGAAGTAGCTGATCCAAAGGATGTTAAGGGCTTATTCCACGCACTGACTGCAGGTGGCTGTGGTGGACTAATAGGACCCACTAAAAAGAACACAGAGGAAACGTCATCATTAAAATGCAGAAGCTAATAATTTCTAGTCCATTTAACTCTTTCTCAAAATGATAACCAGATAATACAACAGTGACTTCTCATGTCACAGATTCTTACCTGCTAAAATAAATGTCCCCCTCCCTCAAAGTTGTATGTTATTTTTTTAACCAACACAAACTATGTCCCTAAGATACAATATCGTTGTTACATGCTTATTTCAGAAATAAGGACCTTAAGAAAAAAAGCTAAGAAAGAACTACTATTACTACTTTCTACTATGAAGAATAAGATTAGAAAAAACTGATATTATGTATATAAATAAAATGGAAATGTGCCATATCACACCCCTCATGTCTCTGTTGAAGACTTACATTTCTTAGAGATGTCATTCAGCACAGTTGGGGAGGACACCTTGTTATCCCATAATTCAGCTGTAAGAGTGCCATGTGACTGTGGAGTTTGGATGGATTTTCCTGTGGCTACGTAATCTGTGCCATTAGGTGTCTGAGCTGAAGGTAGCCTAATTGAAGGTGGTGGCTGTTTTGAAGGCTGGGTGGAAGTTTGTAGTGGATTCTGGACTGGTTTGTGGGTCTGGGCTAGAGCAGCAGGGGCTGGAGCTGGGGTCGGGGTTGCAGGTGAGGCTGGGACAAGTGGGACTGGGGCTGCTGGGGATGAGGTGGAGGCAGTTGGCGCTGAGACAGCTGGTACAGTCGGGGCTGTGACAGTTGGGGCTGAAGCTGGAACTGAAGCTGGTGCTAGGGCTGAAGCAAGGATGGGAATTGAAGCTGAGGCCAGAATGGGGACAGACGCTGGGGTTGACACTGAGGCAAGGATGGGGGCTGAAGCTGGGGCTGAAGTTGAGGCGGAGGAAGCAGCTGTGACCACAGCCGAAGTGGAGGCTGAAACTGGGGCTGAAGCTGGGGCCAGAACTGAAGCTGAGGCTAGAACCGGAGCTGGGGTGGAGACAGGAACTAGCGCTGTGGGCGATGCTAGAACTAGCGTTGCCGTTGAGACTGGAACTGGGACTGTGGGTGGTATTAGAACTGGAGCTGAGGTTGAGGTCGGAGCTGGTGCTGAAGCTAGAGCCGAGGCTGGAGACGGGGTCTGCTGGGTGCCGGTAGCCTGTTTTTTGGCAAACCTTGGAGGAAGCTTAGAAGTTTGACTTCTTCCTTTATCATTTGCATTCTTTTTGTTCCAGACCTTTAAAAAATGGTGGGAATTTTTTTGTCAATAACACAGCTGAATGTAATAGTTCACACATATACTGTCTTCCTTTCTTTTATGGTACTGGGAACTGAATCCAGGGGTGTTTTACTACTGAGTTTATTCCCACCCCTTTTTTGAGACAGGGTTTTGCTACGTTGCCGAGGAGGCTGGCCCTGAAATTGGACCCACCCCTCTCAGCCTTTCCTGAGTCACTTGGATTACAGGTGTGCCCACCAGCTCATGCATTGAATTTCTAACAAAATAAGCTACTAGTAACTTAGCTCTTTCACTTTACCAAAGAGGTACTCACAGAGCAAGCATGTAAAGGCTACTAGTGAGATTTCAAATAATAAAAAGCCATGAAAATACACAGAAAAAAGATAAATATACACTTTTGATATATAGGTCCACTAATTTTTTCCCATAGTTCTGAAATTAAATCTATTTGGCAGCCTGAGCTGACAAAAGCCTACTAACTACTCATTCACCTAGTGTGTCTGTCACAAAAACATTAATTTTGGGAGTGTGGTTGGCCACAGAGGCCACACACTACTACTCTGGCCTTCAATCCAGCAAGAATACATGACTACTGAAAATATCTGGCTCTAAGGGTTGTTGGTTCAATTAAACTCAATAATTTCTCGTTTCATCCTGTGCATTTAAATAAACTAAGTTTAGTTATAATAGGAACTTTTCTAGGCCAAGAATCTATAATCTGTTGGACCAAGTTATTTGTGTTCACTAGATTTCCATGATCATTTAAAATTAACACTACCATGAAGGAAATAACATGACTAATGCTAACATATAAAGTACACTGTTGAATTTAAGATGGTATACAATGATTATATTGTAAAATTTACCTAAATTCTGGTTAAGAGAGTTGAACATTGTAAAGATGAAATCACTCAACACTTGAATAGTAAAATACAGGATTGACTTTACCAGTATATAGAAACCTTGATTTGCTAACATACTTTAGGCAACAATTTAAATAAATAGTGAGAAACTGAAAGAAGTTTTAAACCTGTATGACTTGTTCTTCCTTCTTTCGGCGTTCTTCATCCTGTAAACGTTTTTGTTGTTTTTTGGATACCACTTCAGTAAAACCATCATCATTCAAATTTGACTGGGGGTCTTCAACTACTGTAACTTCAGGATGATCATCAATTATAACAACACCTGTAGTTGTGAAAAAGACATGTATATAATATTTTCCTTGTTTCAAATCAAAGAACAGAAATGTTGTCCAGTAATGCAAAGAAAGGTGGGGGGTGGAGAAAAAAGGAAGAAAAGCTAGAAGATTTGTCTGTTTTAATTTACAGGATAATCTATTCCCCATCCTATAAGATGGCCATTCATTAGTAAAATTTGAAAAATTTCATAAGGTTAAAAATAAAAATCCTCAAACTGTACTCTTTGAATGACATGCATTTTTGTTTTCTGTAAGCAATATAAACACTAATGCCTTAAAAAAAAATCATAATTATCCTATGACTTAACAACTCCCATCTTTTGACCTCAGGTGTGTAAAAAAATACTAGTACTTTACCTCATTTGCATTTCCCCACTCTAAAAGGTGGCTATTGCTACTATTTTCCTTTTTCAAAGGATGAAAGAAGCTCTGAATAGCTAATCTGCTGAAGGTAAGATGACTGGCATAGCTGGCCCTCTGACTTTTTTTTTTTTTTTTTTTTTTTTTGGTACTGGGGATTGGACTCCGGGGCACTCGACCACAGGGCCACATCCCCAGCACTTTTTTGTATTTTATTAGAGACAGGGTCTCACTGAATTGCTAAGTGCCTCACCATTGCTGAGGCTGGCTTTGAACTCGTGATCCTCCTGCCTCAGCCTCCCAAGCCCTCTGACTCTTAATGCCCCTATTTCACATAGACACTGTCTACAACGTGTAGTTGTTAAAACAAATGAAATTAACGTGAATGTTCCATGTGAACATAAAGCAACCAAAACATACAAACACCAAAATCACCTAGTTGATGATCTCATGTATTTTCAACTTAGATAAGTTCAAGTAACCATTATTTAGACATTTAAATTTCTTTCCTATTTTAAAGAATACAAGAAATCTATTAAATGGCATTTCAAATAAAAATTAAATTAGTTCAGGTGATGTGATTTTTAGTTATAACTACACGTTCAAGAACGAGTTCACAGGCAATCCATAGATAAAATAAAAGACCAAAAACTAGCATTTATGGTGAGAAAATGAAAAACAAATACTGAGGATGGTTTTTACTCTTTAGAAAATGACTGTCAATGTTTTTCTGATAAAAACTTGATTTCAGAAGAAAAGGATCCAACTCATTTTGAATTATCTAAGACACTTTTACTTAAAAAATTAGCAAATGTAAAAATGGAGCATGTGAAGTTGGGGATATATATGCTCAGTTGGTTGACTGCTTGCCTCGCATGCACAAGGCCCTGAATTCAATCCCCACCACCACCAAAAAGAAAAAAAAAAAGGACCATGTGCTCATTTCAATGAAAGGACTTTGTCAATCATTTCAAAGGATGTCAATGCAAGGTGAGCAGGCCTCATAATTCCAAATTCACCTCACCTTTCACTTAAGAGTGGTCCTGTCCTCCCAAAACCAGTTTTACTTTCCAGGTTTTCAGTTACCCACAGTCAAGTGTCCACAAATATTAAATGGAAAAGTCAAAAGTAAATAATTACTAAGTTCTAAGCTATATGCTGTTCCGAATAGTGTGATGAAATCTTGTGCCATCCTGCCTGGGCATAAATCATTCCTTTGTCCAGCATACTCATGCTATCTGCCCATTAATCAGTCACTTGGTAGCCTGTTACCAGATCAACTATGGAGGTATGTATCACAGTGTTCAATCAAGTACTTCCTGTGTAGCGACATAATGCTATATTATTCATTATTTACCTCACTTCATCTCATTGTTTAGATGTATCATCTCATCACAAAAAAGGTGAATATGAGACAGTATTTTGAGAAACCACATTCATACAATTTTTATTACACCACTGTTATAATTGTTCTAATTTATTGTTTTTTGGGGGAGTACCGGGGATTGAACTCAGGGGCACTCAACCACTGGGCCACATCCCCAGCCCTTTTTTGTATTTTATTTAGAGACAGGGTCTCACTGAGTTGCTAAGTGCCTCACCATTGCTGAACCTGGCTTTGAACTCACGATCCTCCTGCCTCGGCCTCCCAAGGGCTGGGATTACAGGTGTGTGCCACTGGCCAGGTGAATTAATAATTTATTGTGACTAATTTATATATTAAGTTTTATCTACAATTTCAGACATACACAAAGGGTGTTGAAACATATCCCAAGTGGGTAAGGGAGATGACTATATATCACAGTGTGTGTGAGAAAGAAGCCTCTCCTCACAGCTATGCCCTAACTTACTATTTTAACTTTCTTGAGTAGGAGCTTCTTCTGATCTTCTGAAAAGTTATTCTGGCCTTTATGTACATTTGAGTATACTTTCTGTTATTTTCAACACCTGTTCTTGTCTGGTACTTTGCAACACTTAAAACTATTCAATCAGTATTATCAGGAAAACAATCTAAAGATGACTAACTTTTAAATATAATTTTAATAAATAGTTCAATCTTTATCATCCATTCAAACATATGTACAGCTCTTGTCTCTTTATATTGTATCTTAATTCAGTGATAAAATACTTTGAGAAATTTGTATTCTGAAATTTCTTTGGAAGAAGGAAAATTGGCAAACAAATCTGGAAAGACAAATCTGCGGTTCTGTGGACTTTTAAGTGATCTTCATTTATTCATCCAAATGTTTGTAATCAAGTTCCTTAAGGTTTCTCAACTTAAGCACTATTAATATTTGGGCTGGCTGTCCTGTGCATTATAGGATGTTTAAGCAGTATCCCTGGCCTCTACTCACTAGATGTTAGTAGTACTCCAACCCAGGCGGGAAAATTAAAAATGTCTCTAGAGCTGGGTGTGGTAGCACATATCTGTCATTCTAGCAATCCAGGAGGCTAAGGCAGGAGGATTCCAAGTTCAGAGGCAATTTTGGAAAAACAAAAACAAAACAAAACTAAGCAACAAAACCCACAACAACAAAGAGGAGGAGTGATGTAGCTCGGTGATAAAGCACCCTTAGATTCAATTCCCAGCACTGCAAACAAAACAAAACAAGACAAAACAAAAACCTCACAAATCAGAGACTTGACAAATATCCCCCAAGGTGCAAAATCATTCATGTTGAGAATCACTACTCTAAATGATCTAACTAGAAATCCTTAACATAAAATCATCAGTTCACTTTTTCATATAGATTCTAAAATAGTAATCTAGAACAGTAGTTCTCAAACTTTACCATGCATTGGAATAATCTGAAAAATGGACGTCTATCACCCATCTCAGATTTCTGATTTAGTAGGTTTAGGGAGGACAAGAATTTTGCATTTCCCAGAACTTTCCAGATGATACCGATATTCTGGGGAGTATACTTTAAGACTCACTGGTCTAGAAATAAGGTCCAAGACCTGGGCCCAAACTGGGATTTAATATGTATAAATAATCACAACTTAGATGAAGAAAAACCCATCTACACCTACTTTAATACTAGAATAACCATACCTAACCTAACTTTCCCATTACAACGATCCGATTACAACTAGTAAATCTCTCACCTATTTTGTTTTCAGCTTTGGTTTCATCTGAATGAATGGCAAACAGTGCATTTTCACATTTTAAATCTCTACTCAGAGAGTCCTTATTAAGGTCCTCATCCTATTCTCTTGCTGTGTCATCCCCCATACTGGCCACTCACCACTTCACAGCTCTCCCCAAGCATTTCTTTCTAGCAACGCTGTCTTTTGTAGTATTACTTATTCCTGACTTCTCATGTCTTAAAAAACAACTTTGCCAAGGTTATTACTCATTAACATTTTTTCCTTTTTATTTGTTTTTAAAGAAATAGAACTTGCACATATCTATGCAAGCTTCTTAACACTTTGTACCTGCTGTTTGGCAAGATAAAGTGTACTAATCAATAGTCTCCTTTATTAGGAACAACAGTAAAACCATGATGGATTATCTTTAACAAAAGTTTTAGCCGGACGCAGTGGTGTATGGCTATAATCCCGGCACTGGGGAGGCTGAGGCAGGAGGATCGTGAGTTCAAAACCAGCCTCAGCAATGGCGAGGCACTTAGCAACTCAGTGAGACCCTGTCTTTAATAAAATACAGAAAATGGCTGGGGATGTGGCCCAGTGGTCGAGTGCCCCTGAGTTCAATCCCCAGTACCAAAAAAAAAAAAAAAAAAAAAAAAAAAAAAAAAAAAAAACATTTAGGGTTACGCTAAAAGTTGGTGTTATTTTACTTTAAATCGATATTTGATAATCAGCCTCTTATCTCTACCATAAATGTTTCTTTCCTTCTCTGATGACTTTTTTATAGCATTGACTTAAAAATAACAAATAAAATTAAACAAGTCTAGGACATACTCGCATAATTGTTGAGATCAAACTGTGACAGAGCATCTACTTTCTCTTTGGGCTTCTTAGGGCCTGGTTTTGCATCCTCTCGTTTCTTCCCAGTAGAATCCTTGGAATTCTTCTGTCCTGTACCATTAGGTGCTCCCTCTTGGTGGTGTGCAGAGCTGCCACTGACAGGGTCAACACCAGCTATGCCTGCAGACTGATCATCAAATGGCCTACAAAAATAATCTGATATATTATTACCTTCATACCCCCGAAACAAAAGAAAAATAATCTTATTGGCAGTTTATCAAGTTTAAGATGCAACAGCACTGCAACAGAAGACTCTAAATCCAATCCAATAAGTCTTAATGAGTTTTAAGTAGACAGTAGACTAAAGTTTTCCCCCAGCAATTAAGTTCTAGAATTCTAATTATCCCTAGAAGGCTTTCACAGTGCTCATGCCTATGCTAGTAAAACAAGCTACTTACTTAACATTATTTACAGCAGAAAATTCCTGTTAGGAAGATCAAAGTATTCACCACAGATTCTCTTCCAAAGTGGGATTCTCATAAAAACGAAAATTTAAGAAGCAGTCTATGTTTATACTACACACATATAAATTTTAATCAGATTTATACATCAATGTAAACATTAAAAAACATCTTTAACATGGAAATAATTCACTTCACAAACCAAATGTATTCCTAGTTTTGATTTCTTAACAATGCGCAGGTTTATTTTTTAAAAATTTCCAAGAGAAAATAAGACAATGGAAAAAGGATTTATTAATTCAATTTCATATTATCCTGAATACTCAAAATGAAAGTTTACCAAGTGCCTGACATAACTTCAAGCACTTAAAGAATGAATTCATTTCTTTTAAATAGGACTCTAGTAAAACATTAGTTTTGCCTATAATCAGTCACTGCTATTTCTTCAGGTTCAAAGTTGTTGCTGTCTACAAGGCACAACAATCAGATCAAGATTTCATCTGAATCCTATTACTTGAAATAGTTCAGTTACAGTTGAGGAATTATTTGGTTCAGCATTTTTGTCACCCTGATCTCTTGGCCTTATAAAGGTATATTCACATTATGAATTAAGCAGGCACCCAGGAAACAAAACTGGCTACATAATTTCCCTGGAATCTTTTCTAAATGATCTGCAAAGCAAAATCATTTTCCCTCACTGAAATAGTAACCTGAAATGTTAAGTATGAAAATAAGGAACTCAGATTAATGTAATATTGCCAAATAAATTTTTACCAACTCAGGCTCCAACTCTGGAAATTTGGTCTAACAATGGGGCACACTATAATAATGGTTGATTATGACACAACGTTAACTGCATTACAAATATTATCTCAGTAATTATCACATATTGAACACCATCACTTTCTCTCTATTTTACTGGTGAGGAAGCAACTATGATTTGAACCCAGGCATTTTGAACCCTAATTGCTACTTTATAATGCTACCTGATGCTAAAATCAATACTAATATATTATTATTACTTAAAGGACTAGAAAGCTTTTTTTTTTTTTTTTTTTAATTTAGAAAGTTTTTGTATCTATTTCTACAGCATTTTTGTTATTGGTTGCCTTGGTGGTTGGGCAGAGATTTGTTTTCTGGGTCTCTCTCTGGCTGGATTAATTAAATTCAAATAGTTCTGCAAATTCAGCGGGGAACATAATTATCCTTAAGGTTCAACATGATTCTTGACAAACTTTTAAGTCTCAAAGGACACCTGTGCAGCACCAGTTTTGCAAGGAGAAACTAATAAAGGAGGGCTACCCACCAACAATAAGATGACTTACCAAATGAAGATGCTGCATATGTCCCTCCCTGGGTGTATAAAATTTTCCAAAGCTACACATTCCTAAGTAGACTTATCACGTGAAGCCTTCTAAGAGGCATTACCCTCTATCCCTCTCAAGCTCCTTTACCGGGGAGTACAATGTCTTGGTCTTTTTATTCTAGACTGGCTCCTTGTGTCACTCAGCCAAGAAATCTACTTTCAGCTTCTTTTAGTCATAGCTGTAACAAACTATACTCACCCTCTCTTTCCACTTTTCGATGGTGGGCCATTTCTTCTGTCATTCCGGGGACCTGAGAAGTTCCTTCCTGATTTGGGTGGGCCACTAGTGCCTCGTCGATTCTGGCGATCCACCCCAGGTCTCTGACTGGAGAAGCTTCTTTTTGCTATCTCCCTCTTTGGAGGCAAGGCATTCTCACCAGCCTTTACAACTGCTTGTGCATTCAAATCAGCATTTTTTTTTTCATCCCTCTCCCGCCTCTCATTGAAATCACTGCTTTCAGAAGCTGTTTCCCATTCTTCATTTGCCTGATCTGAAGAGTTCTGGTTAGATAAATCTGGCGTCTTATTCCCAGGAACATCCCCAGCAGTACTGGTTGGTTCTTGGACCATATTATTAATGGTGCCATTTGTGGGCACTGGCACCTCATTTGTTTTTGAAGCAGCCTCCCTTTCTCTTAGCCTTCTAAACCGAGGAGGCTTATCTTGCCTTGGTGGTCGAGTAGGACGCTGCCTTCGGGGTCTCTCTCTGGCTGGGTCAAATTTTCGTTCAAATTTTGGAGGCCGTTTATCTGCTGGTATTGGAATAAACTGTTCATGTCTTCTTGGTGGCTCTCCATCTTCTGGTTTAGGAGCTTCTGTCTGCCGTGGGTTCCACTGATTGTCCCGATAAGCAGGTCTTCGTAAGGTAGAAGGACGCGATGGTCGGCCTCCAGGATCTCTTCCACCTCGCCTGAAAGTCCCTCCTCTGCCTCGCCTTGTAGGCTCTCCTTTAGGAAGGAAGCCTGGTTTCGACTTATCATCATCCCTAACATAAGGCTTTTCAAGTGGTCGATTATCTATTCGGACATGGTTTTCAGGCTTGAAAGAAGACTGAGGCTTTATGGGTTTTTTAATTTCAGACCGTTCCTCTCTTTTGGGAAGTTTGCCTTTGCTTAAACTATCCTTGTCGCTTGCACTTTCATGAATTTCACTATCTGTGTCAGTTTCTGAACCTCGCTGTCGTCTTCTTTTAGGAACAACTTCAAAATCAGAACTCTCACTTCGTGTCTCGCTTTCTTCTCGCTGTCTGGGAGGGCCTGAAGGCACGTGCTCTGGTCTTGGCTTGTTGTCTCTATACTGAGGATAATCCCGAGTGTGACCTCTTCCACCCCTGCCACGCCCCCCATAAGAGCCTCTGTAACTTCGACCCCTGGAATAATATTCACCTCGGCCTCGGCCTCTGTATCCTTGATCTGGAAACCAGTCTCTATCTCTAGCTTCTTTCCAGTATGTCCTGGGGGGTAAAGTTGACTCTTTTTTAACTGCTGGTCTTGAATCTGGTCGAGGTCTCTCTATACAAACATCTTTGCTGATGACTTTCTCGGGCTGTTTTTCTTCTTTGACTGTTGGTGCTGCTGCAACAGTTTGCTGGTTTACAATTTTAACTGCAGGCTCCACCTGAACACTACTTACAGTTTCCACAGGCTTCTCAGTATCTTGAGATGGTTTGTGAGTCACAGCTGAAGTTTCTGTGGAAGGAAGTTTCTCTGGTTCTGGCTGCATTGATGGTGGAACTGACTGTGCCTGAATTGGGGCAGAAGATGGTGGTGGGGGAGGTAGAATGTCTTTCTTTTCTGTCTTTTCAGTTTTTACAACTTTCTCAGTGACCTTTTCGACCTTTTCTCCTTCTTTCTCTTTCCTTTGTTCCCGTTCTTCTTTCATATCTCTAAGTACAGGTTTTTTAATGGGACCTGATCTCCTCACAGGTCTATCATTACCTTCTTCCCTTCTGTTGGAGCTTGGTCTTGGGCCCCAACGAGTTTCTGATTTGGATTTATAAACCTTTTCAGGTTTTGGTCCTTCAGAACGTAGAAAGCCATCTTTTCTTGGTTTCTCCTCTGGCCTTTCTGCTAGATCTTTTGAATCAATGCATCTACCTGTTACTTTAGGAATGCTCCCAGGTGGCTCACTTCTTTGCTCTTCTGATTTTTGAGTATGGTTAGATCCATGGGAAACACTTCTTTTCCGGGAAGGCTGACTTTCTAGAGCTGAAATTCGCTCTTCTGGAGGAGTGGACAAGGTCTTTGGATCAGGTACTTCAAAACAAGCAGACTGATTATTTTTATCTGTATGGTGAGGTCTAATGTCTTCCACAGATCTGCTTAAAAACTTTTGTACATCTGTCTCACTTGATTCTCTGACAAAGTCTGCTTTTGGATGAGTTTCCAACTGACTATGTTCTATAGGATAAGTAGCGGTAATCTGTTCCTGCTCCAGTGCAGCTTCAGGCCTATAATGATGAAAGTTCAAAGGCATAACCAATAAAGCAATGTTGCCCACATGTACATGGTGCAGCAAAAATAATCTAATTTAAAAATACCAACTATGAACTTCAATCATAAAGAGCATCTTTATTTCCTTATAAAAAGACCAGTGCAGGCTGAAGTTGTGGCTCAGTGGTAGAGTGCTTGCCTGGCATGTGTGAGGCCATGGGTTTCATCCTCAGCATTACATATAAACAAACAAATTGAATGATCCGTTGGGGGAAAAACAAAAAAGATCAGTGCATCCACATCTACAATGGCAAAGGCGGGGATACACTATAAATGTCTATCCACACCTGAATGGATAAAAGAAAAAATGTTGTATAGACATATAGTGAAATATTATTCAGAAATAAAAAGGAAAATAACAGCCATACACTACAACATGGATAAATCTTTGAACCATTCAGGAAGAATACATGATTTTGCTTATAGGAGGTATCAGATTCATCAAGTCAGAAAGCAGAATGATGGCTGCCAGGGGCTGAAGGTAGTGGAGACATGGGAAGATGCTGCTTCAATGGTACTGAAGTTTCAGTTACACAAAACGAAGCAGTACCGAGGCTCTGCTGTACAAGACTGTTCTTACAGTAGGCCTCTTACCCCCTACATATTGGGGATTGAACCCAGGACTTCACATATGCTAGGCAAGTGCTCTATCACTGAGCTACAACTACTCCTTTAAAATACTGACATAACATCTAGCTAGTTGCCCAGGCTGAACTCAAACTTGTAATCTTTCTGCTTCAGCTACCTGAGTAGTGGGATTAGAGGCACGTGCCAATATACTTGGCTAATACCATATTGTACACTTAAAAATTTTAAGTGGGTGGATCTAATGTTATGTGGGTTTTTTTTTTTTTTTTTTAAAAAAAACTACAAGGAAAACAATGTTTAGACAATGTTGGTGTCAATTGCATCAAGATTAATAATCTCTACATAGAATGAAAGAATAGAGTGAGTCCATAGGTTCCAATTATAATTAGAAAACATTATCATAAAAACATGCCCCATAAAAGAGTAGAAGTTCTAACTATATTGTTAAGATTATTAGAGGTCCCACCAATTGCCTGCCCCTTTAAAAAGAAACTTCATAAATTAATTCTTCTCCTTAGCTTGGTCTTAGAAATATTCCAAGATACCAACAATCAAATGTCTACAATACTGGAAGAATTATTTCAATACTTTAGCCAGATTACATAAGCATGGTAGTAGATGCCTTTAAATTTTTTGACACCTGACAATAAAGACTTGCTAATTTTAATATCTAATGTTTAAGTTTCAGCATACAATTAAGTTTCCAGAACTAGTTTACAAAATGTCATTCTCCATACAGAGATGCCATTAAAATTGTGTCCAAAATGAAATGTAGCATGCTAAAAAAGGAAATGTTTATGATCTTCAAGACACTGAATAATTTTATTTCTACCATGTTACTCCATCTGGTCTATTTATAGTTTTAACAATTTATTACCTAACACCCTCAGATTCTTCAGCTGCCTTGGGAGTAGTTGCCTGCTGAAGCTCTGCATGAGGATAGGGATCCGACCCCCACATCACTCGAGGCTCTGGAAGGGAAATCGCATGATCTCTTGCAGATCGAGCTATGTGCTCGAATGACTCAGAACTGTTTGGTGACCCTTCCATCTGGTCTCTTCTCATTAATGGTTTAGGGGGAATCATTCCTGTAACAAAGGTTTAAAAAAGACGAAATTTCAATAATGAAAAGTGCAAGAAACAAAATCATAATAGACTACTAATTATCATTTGGCATTCTCTATACTTAAATATTTTTCTAATAAAAGAGAAATAGAAGAAAACTACAGAACTATAATTCAACAAAAATTTGATGGAAATCATGTAAAAGCTGTTCTGTAAATGATATTGTATTATTGTTGTTAAAACAGATTTCATTAAGAATTAAGGAAGCAAAATCACCAACAGCAGCATATTTTAAAGCAAAAGAGTATGATACCTATAAGAAACAGGCACCAAACACTGATTTCAAAGCATATTAACAAGAAAAATCAGGAGAATCATACCAACTGTGAAAAAATTTCAGAGGAAAAACATTTCCTATGGCAACTTCCATTAACCTACTTTAATATATTATAAAACCTGCTGCTTAAACTTCAAAATATCATGGGGAACTAATATCAAGATGTGGTCCTAATTATTTTTTATCATCCCAAAATTTTCCACAATATATTTTGATAATGAATTTTCTGGATTTATTACAATGGACTGCATAAAAGACTGCCAAAGTATTTGTTTTTTGGTAAATCTATGAATAAATTCAAGTGTTAGGGTCACAAATTATGCAGGAAATGAAAATGCTGGCTTATGTATCATACAGACAAAATTCAAATGTTGAAGTACTTGAAAGAACACAAACAACATAAACAATAATAGATAGTAATAGGAGTAAATACTTTCCATCTCCAAAAATTTAAATGACATTTACAAAAGAGAAAAGACCTGCTATTTTGGCCTTGCCACACAGTTGGTACAAGTGCCTGGTAATGAACTACTCTGTGCTAAAAGAAAGCTCTAATTTTATGATTTAAAATCTAGAGTGTCTATTAGTGCTAGGATACAACTCTCAAGGAATAAAGACTAAAAAGGGCGGTGTGGTGGGGTACACCAAAACAATGTCAACTCTGCAAAATTGCAAGAGAGCCAAAAGAAAATGTTACCAGGATGAATGGGTGGAATTTCCATAGCAGGTCTTCCTGACATCATTCGAGGATCCATGTAGGACTGCATCATAAGCCACCGTGGATCAAAACCCATAGAAGCCAAATGTTGAGGGTGAGGCTGCATGGGCTGATAAAGAGGCCTGTGTGGTGGAGGAGGGACAGTACTGCTGGATGGTTGTGGAGGAACAGTTTGTGCAAGTACACCTTGTTGTTGCTGCTGTTGCCACTGCTGCTGTTTCATCTGTTCCTGAAAAAGCAAGTGAGTAGGGGCATTAAATATTATATTGAAATACATTGAATATAGGGGAAACAGAATTTTAAGTGTCTTATCACAAAATCAAATTTTTGTGCTGTAAGTATTTCAGGTTTTATGCCAGTCTAATTAATTTCTTAGACCACTGAACAAAAATCTTTTGATCATACAAACATAATGAAGTGTTTTTATCATTACCTGCTGCCGCTGGAATCGTGGTGGTAATGATTTCTGAAATTGCTTGAAATAGCCAGATAACACAGCAGGTCGAGGTTGAGACCCTGATTCTGGTTCTGTTTCATGGACCACTTGTGTGATCTCCTTTTCACTGCGATTGCTGTCTTGTCTAGTGAAAACTGGCTCTTCCTCTGCCCAAAAAGAAAGTGAAAAATAATGTTATTAAGTACACAACTTCCACAGTGTAATGAAATTATTAGATTTGAGATTGTAAATTTAAAGGGGGAAAGAAAGCTTCCTCAACACTGCAAAACACTGTTTTGTATTTTAATAGCATAAACCATACCATAAACAAGGTAAAATATTGTCCAAAACCTTGAATTTCTATAAAGCTAGATACTTTTTTCTTTTTGGGGGTACTGAGAAACGAACCCAGGAGCGCTTTACCACTGAGTCACAACCCCAGCCCATTTTGTTTATTATTTTGAGTTAGGGTCTCAATAAGTTGCTAATGTTGGCCTTGAACTTGAGATCCTAATGCCTCAGCCACCTGAGTTCTTAGGATTACAGGTGTGTGCCACTGCACCTGGCTAGAAGCTTAAGAGAGATCACAGACTCAAATGCTTTATCACACAAAAATCAACCTATTTGATTTTGTTATAAGACACTTCAAATTCTATTCCCTTATTTTCAATGTATTTCAATACAATATTTAATGCCCCTACTCACTAGGACCTGTATGAGAAACAAAAGGCCTATACATACATAAAAAGAGAAGACATTAGTTTATTTATCTACTTATTAGACTGAGTGACTATTATCTATAAAGAAAACCATTAGAGTTTAAGTATGAGGACAAGAGAGTAATCACCAGCTATCTTCAAATACACATATCATTATGCAAATAAAAGGTGTCAAGTGTGCTATACTAAAGGGAGAGTCACACGCACATACAACAGTTTTCATCTCAAGGAAAATCAGTCATGTTCATTCTTGAGTATGTTATGGGTCAAAATTATAAAACCATGTTTGTTAAAAATTTTCTCAGATGAACAGGAAGGAATTTTAAAAGCAAATTTAATTTACTAATATAAAAGCATGCTGTAAAGAATCACAAAACACATTTGTCTTGTCCTTACTACAGTCAACATTAAGAGAGTTGTGAAAGGAAAAAGTTTTTGAGAAGAGCTACATAGGCAAGTTATTTAATAAATGAGTACATCTCACTGACAAAACCTAGCTAAAATAATGTACCAATAAATACAAATTATTAGAAAGGAAATGAGTAACATATATACATTAACCAATGTTAAAATTAACTAATCAGGGTCAACATATGTATTCAGTGGAAGCACTAGAACTAAAATATGAATTTCCTTATTTCTAATCTACATTTTTATTAGTCAGATTTCTTAAGGCTATAATACAAAGTATAGATCGATATTAGCATATGACAATATTATTCAATTCTGATGTGAGAAAACTTATTTTGCATTTTTTGGTGTTATGAAAAATCTTATGTGCTTTTTGATATGCAACAGAAGACTAATATCAATAATAAAGTCCCCCCAAAAAAGTCTCAAGACTGATTAGCAGTGAAAATGAAATCTTATCACCTTAACAGAAAAAATAATGTGGCCATATCTCATTTAAAAAAATGAGATAAAATATTCTTTTGAGTTTTCTGTTTTTTTTTTTTCCCCCCACTGCTAGGGATGGAACCCAGGGCCTTTTGCATGCTAGGCGAGCGCTCTACCACTGATCAATAGCCAAGTCAAAGGTAACCCTGAATCAAAACTAAAAAACAAAAACTTATTATTCCAGGAGATATAATCTAATAGCATTATGAACTACACTGTGGAAGCCTGTACCTTTAAACTGGTAGAAAAACAAAACTGAAATTGTGAACAGGTACAGTCATAGAATTATGGCAATCCAACATTCCCATTAAGGTCTACTACAGTTTAGCCCCAGAAGTATGAACGTGTATGAACAAATAAAATTTTGTTTAGCTAAATGTCTTAGACTGAGAAAAAACTAGGGGGGAAAAATCAGTGTGTATGATTATGAAGCCAATAAATATCTAAAGACAAAACAGAATTGAGGCTTATCTAATAACTTTAAGAAACACTATGGAGTTGTTTATTCATATATAAAAATAAAACAAGAAAACATAACTTTAGGCCATGTTCTGTACTATAAATGCTATCATAAACCAGTCACTTTTATTTTGATTTTTTTAATATTAAAAATACATGAAGGGCTGGGGTTGTGGCTCAGCGGTAGCAAGCTCGCCTCGCACGTGCGCGGCCCGGGTTCAATCCTCAGCACCACATAAATAAACGCATTGTGTACAACTAAAAAGCAAATAAATAAGTATTTTAAAAAATACATGAATATCCACACTGTAACTAACATGAAACTTGGTAAAGTTTATATAAGAAGGAATAGCCTCTCATACCTTTATTACAGTTGTTTTCACTTTCTTGTTTTTCTGCCACAGGCTCTAAAACAGGTTCTGTGGGTTCTGGCTTTTCCTCCACTTTCTCCCTTTCCTTCTTTGACTCACATTCTTTTTCCTGCTCTTTTATCTTTTGTAGTTCTTTCTCCTTTTCCCTCTGTCGTTCTAATTCTTTCTCTTTTTCCTGCTTTCTTTCCTTTTCCATTTCTCTCTGTTTCTCCTGCTCCTTCTCCAGCTCTTTCTCCTTTTCCTGCTGCCTCTCCTTTTCTTTTTCCCTCTCCTTCTCTCGCTCTTGTTCTTGTTCTTTTTGAAGTTCTTTCTCACGCTCCCGTTCTTTTTCTCTCTCCCTTTCCCTGATTTCCTCTGGAGATGGTTGTTTTTCCACAATGCCAAGCTTCTCATCCAGTCGTTTCAATTTCTCTGCACAGGCTGCCTTCCTCTGTTCCTCCATCCTCCGCTCCTCTTCTTCACGCCGCTTACGAGCTCGTTCTACTGCTGCGGAGATTTCAGACTGTTGTCTTCGCCTTTGCTTCCATATTTCATCCTCATCAGGTACTTGCTGCTTGGGGGGGAAAGGGCTTGGTCTTCCAGGTACTGCCTGTCGATCTGGAGGTGGAGGATGCTGAAACATTATCAGAATGTGAGAACTCTATTTTTGACCAACACTGGGCACCAGAGGGATGGGGAAGTAGGGGGAAAAACACCCCATGAAAATAACAGGGAAAACATTAATCTAGATAATTCGCCCAATTAAGACAATAATAATTAAATAGGCCATTCAGTATTGACTATACTCTATTGTGCCAGACATTATTGCTCACTCAGTATTTGAATGAAATAAAAAGCACAACACTGAATCTCAATATCTAAATGTAGAGACAAAAAAGAAATTTACAGTGAGTCCTTTAGCAGCATCTGCCAGAGAAGAAATGCCAAAAGTCCAAAATATCCAAAATGGCGCCTTTGAAACATGTTAAGATTAAAGGACAATAGGAAAGGACCAAAGGGCCAAATAACAAAATGAAGAAGACAAACAGTGTAGAGGGAGACAGTGCTGCCAATGACACCCCAAAGGAGAAGAAATTCCTAGAATCAGCATGAGTAGAGACAATTATATCTCCTGGCTGAAGGACCAGAGAAGGATATCTAGAATCCAAAGTGAAGAGAGAGAGGATGAGCAAAGAGATTCAAGTTTCAATGACTTCATCCTCATTACTGTGTTACAGAACAACGGTTATGGACTTTAAAATGACTGCCAACAACTATGCAGAAACAAGCAGGATGAAAAAGACACAAAACAGGCAGAAACATAAAGGAAAAAAAATAATGTATACTGTTATTTATTAACACTGCTTAATTATCTAAACCACATAATCTCTCTGGTGCACTTTCTTCATTGATAGTTCAGAGAGAAGCCAAAAAAATAAAGTCCTTAATTTAAAGTTTACTAAACGTTTCAACATTTTTCTAGGAGCAATTTCATTGAAGTATGATTCATATAAAATGTGATACACATATTTTAGTGTGTTTGATGAGTGTGGACAAATGTGTAATTATGTTGGGTAACTGAGACATACTTTTTTTTTTTTTTTTTTGGTACCAGGGATTGAACTCAGGGGCACTCGACCTCTGGGCCACATCCCCAGCCCTTTTTTGTATTTTATTTAGAGACAGGGTCTCACTGAGTTGCTAAGTGCCTCGCCATTGCTGAAGCTGGCTTTGAACTCGCGATCCTCCTGCCTCAGCCTCCCAAAGTGCTGGGATTACAGGCGTGCGCCACCGCGCGCCCAGCTGAGACATACCTTTTTATCACTACTTTACCCCTTCCTATGATGCCAAGAACCCTTAACCCTAACCTTGAGTAGTTCTGCCTGTCCTATAATTCCATATAAATGGATCAAGGTATAGTATCTTCTGTGTCTTGCTTTTTTTGCTCAGTGTCATGGGTCTGAGGTTATCAGGTGTACTACTGGTTTGCTCCATTTGACTGCTGGATAGTATTCTATTATAGGTACATATTTCATTTATGGAGAATATGTGGACTGCTTACAGATTTTTAATAAACAACTATGAATGTTCATGTACAAGTCTTGTGTAACACAATATTATTTCTCTTGAATAAATAGCGAGGAGTAAAACTCCCATGTCATACGTAAATGCTGCATTTTATAAGTAGGTGCAAAACTGTTTTACAAAGTGGTTATAAAGTTTCATAGTTCCACCTGCAATGTGTAAGAGTGCCAGCTGCTCCACATCCTTGCCACATTTGGCAAGCACGGGTGTGTAGCAAATCTCATGGTGGTTTGACTTTGCAATTCCCCACTGAGTTTCCACGTGTTCACCAGCCATTCCTATATTTTCTTTTGTGAAGAGAAAGTTCAAAATCAATTTGTTGGGCTATTTGTCTTCTTATTAAGCTGTAAGATTTTATTTTTATTTGTTTAAATATAGCCCAGTATAAGCCCTCAGATGTATTAGGAATCTTTCAAATTTATCTTTGCATTTTTGGAAGATGTTTTTTCAAAGTCCAATTAACCAAGTTCTCTTCCTTTTATAATTCACGCCTTTTGGGTCTTATTCAAGAAATCTGTCAGATCGAAGTTCAGAAAATTTCTTCAATATTTTCTTCTACTTGTTTTAATTTTGGCTTCTATGCTTACAGAAATGCTATAGTGAGTATTCAGTAGTTAAGAGAAGGGGGGCTGACAGAGATGGTAGATGCGGATATCATAGTAGGGTGGCCAGGGAAGACCTGTGGTAGTAACAGTAGTGACTGTGATCACAATATGATCCTGGAAAAGAGGTTCAAGTTACAAGAAAGACCAAGTCGACACTCTATTAAATAAAGTTTCTGGGGTGAGACCTGGAGAATAGCAGACGAAAAGTACACAGGCACCTGAAAGATAATGGTAAAGACCAGAGCAAAGAATAACTGATGTAGAGTTTGGAAAAGATCACAGCAACTATAGAATTTGTGATGAGAGTGGCACGTGAGCAGGCAGCCTAAGAGGAAAGCGAGATCTGTTAAGAACCTATTTCAGGTTGGGTGTGGTGATGCACGCCTGTAATCCCAGTGGCTCAGGAGGTTGAGGCAGGAGGATCACAAGTTCAAAGCCAGCCTCAGCAATGGCAAGGTGCTAAGCAACTCAGTGAGATCCTGTCTCTAAAAAAAATACAAAAAAGGGCTGGGGATGTGGCTCAGTGGTTAAGTGCGCCTGGATTCACTCCCCAGTACCAAAAACCCACCAACCAACCTAAGTCAATGATTCAAACGAGTAGTAGCAAGTAGTCAGTATATGAATACATTTTGAAGGTAAGGGTGACATAATTTGTTAACAGCCAAAGCTGAATGATGAAAAATAAAGAAGAAAAAGGGAAGAAAGAGTACTTCAAGGTTTCAGCCTGAGCAAATGATGAATCACACAAACTATTGTGATGTCTCAGACCAAGTTTTTTAAAGAAATGTTTTAAGTCTGGAGAATAAACTACATCAACAATGCTGTTAAGTACAATGAAGACAAAGAGAACTGGATTTGTCAAAATCAAAGTTGTCACTGACTTTGACTGTAATAATTTTAAAGGTATAGTGGAAAATCGAAGGTTTCCAGGAGAGGGTTAATGAATGAACAGCAAAAATGCCTGTACATAACTCACTAAAAGAATTTTGCTATGACGAAGAACAGAGAAGCAGGGTAGACACTATAGAGGGATGGAAGGACAAGGCATGACGTCATGGTAAGTGAGGATATGTCTAGTTTTCATGAAAGATGTCAAGAGAACATTAATAAATGACAGAAACTGGAATCCAGGGAAAAAGTTAAAGGGTAGTCCTCGCTACGAGGGACAATAAGAAGAAAGGTAGAGTATATGGGCACCAAAATGGTAAAGAGTATCCCCTAGGTACTTATTTTCTTAGTGAAATTAGGAATATGCTTCTTAGCTGAGGATGAAGATGGGGAAGGATAAGGTGCAAGATGTAAAAAAAACTACAAGGAAAAAGCTGGTAACTGCTTCATAGAAGTTGTAAATAAAAAACATAGGGCTGGAGATGTGGCTCAGGAGTAGAAAGCTTACCTATCGTGGGCCCTGTGTTTGATCCCCAGCACTGCAAAAGGAGGGCACCTTTCAATCACACGAAAACACGTTATCATAAACCAACATGTAGTTAAAAAATTTACCTGCTGTGCAAGCAACTTTGGAGGTGGTGGCAAGTGTGAAGATGGTCCACGTTCCTATTAGAAAGAATGAATTACTAAAAAGTAATCAGATAAGAAAGGTATCTACTGGAGGTATTCTGAACATAGTGTACTGATATTCTCTATGAGACAAAATTGCTAAAAGTAAGCCCATCTGTCCTTTTCTCTTTTTTAATAAAAGCACATCACTCACCACAATATTACTTTCTGTAGAATTGCTCTGGAGTTTTTAATAAGACTAGATCTCAAATGCATTTTGAAAATACAAAATTTTAGTGTAGCAATTCTAGCCCAGGAAATCTGGCTAGGGAGGGGGTATACCTCTAACTACTAAATTTTATTCGTATAAGCACAATTATTTTCACAGATTTTTTTTTTCCCTAATGGTAAACTTCCCTTAATCTTTTGTGAAGAAATTATCATTCTCCATCATGCCAGTGAATTCAAACAAACATACAAAACATATCTACCAAAATATTATTTGAGCTGGGCTCAGTGGTGTATGCCAATAATCCCCAGTAACTTGGGTGGCTGAGGCATGAGTATCACAAATTCCAGGTCAGGCTCAGCAACTTACAAGACCCTCAAAATCCTAAAGAGATGTTTTCTCAAAACAAAAAAATGAAAGGTCTGGGGAAGTATCTCAGTGGTACAACACCCCTGGGTTCAATCACCCAGTATTAATGAATGAATAAATAAAAATTATTTGAAAATTCATAATAGTCAAGGTATAGAACCAACCTAGGTGCCCTTCAACAGATGAATGGATAAAACAAATGTGGTACATATACACAATGGAATATTACTCAGCCATAAAGAAAAATGAAATTATGACATTTGCTGGAACTGGAGGCTATCATCCTAAGCAAAATAAGCCAGTCCCCCCAAACCAACAGCCAAATGTTCTTTCTGATATATGGACGCTAATCCACAATAAGGGAGAGTAGGGAGGGGGAAGAATAGAAATTCACTGGATTAGATAAGGGGGATGAAGGGAAGGTAGCAGGGCCGAGAAAAGGAAAAAGATAACAGAATAAACTAAACTTTCCTTTGCTCGTATATGAATACACAACCTGTACAACTCCATATTATGTACAGCCACAAGAATGGGATCCTAACTGGAATGGGCTGTATTCCATATATGTATAATTTGTCAAAATATACTATTGTCATGTATATCTAAAAAGAATTTTTAAAAAATTACAGCACTATCCTTGGTAAACAGATATCCAAAAAATCCTGAATCCAATTCAAGCAAACTAAATTCAACAGTACATTAAAAAAATTATATACCATGAAAAAAATTATTTGACAAATTGTTCATTTTCAGGGAAATTAATTTATTCTTTGATGGCTCACCAAAATGCCTTTAAAATAAAATCCAAACTGCCTTTTATTACATAAGACTTTGTAAGTGGTTCCTTTGTTGTTTTTTTGAGGTTCTGGGGATGGAACTAGCTCATGTTAGGTTAAAAGCTCTACCACTGAGCTACATCCCTAGCCCTAATGAGTGGTTCATATGTATTTAGCTTCTTTTTTTTGAAAAAGAGGCTGTCAGCCATCTCTTGAGTTCCCTAAAAGAACATGTTCTTCTGTGTTTTGTAGTTTTGCATGAGTGCAACAAATATATGTTGGCCATATTATGATTCCTTAGTAAGAGTTAAGTGGATGCTCTGAAGGTACCCACCCTGCTCTCCCAGGGTATAATGCAGCTGTAGCTACCCTTTACAATCTCAAAGTGACAGTAAGTATACCTATTGCCCATATACATTTCTTCCTTCACAATATTCTTCAAAATGACTTACGTTTCTTAGCTTTCCATACTATTTGTGATTCCCTACAAAGATGGTGCTATCTTTCATACATAAGGGCTAAGATTCATAGTTTTCAGTAAATGATAAAGCACTTCAAAAATGTTACCTTTACTTTAGAAAAACAACATTATCTCTCCATTTTGACATGACTGACCAATTGCAAGGGAAAAAAATAGGCAAAATTTCAGTTTTTGTATGATTATTTTAGCTATTATATCGATAATCCCTGTTAATATGCAGTAAAAACTATGATGGGGGTTAGGGCTACTTTAAAAAGTACAGTCCCCTTTTCTAAGTCCCCTTCCAACTCTATAAGATCAATCCATCCAAGTATAGTATTGGCAATGACTGGAGGAGCCCAACAAACCTGATTAAATGGAGGTCCTTTCCCATAGGGACCTTTTGCTACTGACGGCTGAGCAGGTGTCTGAGAGGATGACTTAGTGTTGCAAACTTCATCTGCTTCTTTTCGGTTTTCAGTGCTTTCAGAGGCTTTTGAAGCTTGATCCTCACTGAAGAGTCAGAAAGCAGAGGAAATAATAAAGTGGGCAGATTTTACCATAAGTAAATATATTTTCAGTATGTTAAAAAATGATCCCTGTACAGTTTCAGGAGGGGAAACATACCAAGAAAGGAGATTGGTTTGTGATATAGTGATACTAAGTCATTCAATAAATACAGACTCTATGGGCTAGGGACTGTGATTGCCCAGATTACCACCATGAAGCATAAAGTTCAATACAGTAGTTGCAAATCTGGACACTTGTACCCAACAAAAAGGAATATAAACTCATCATTTTGAATCTCCCTCACCCTAAAACGCTTATCTGAACCAAGTAATTCTGGAAATACTATGTAACTGTATTCTAATTAATTCTGATTTAATGAAAAAGATAAATCAAGCTACAGTATCTTCAATATTTCAAATCAGAAGCATCTCACAAATAATAATGAAACTACAGTGCATCATAATGCTATGGCTGAGAAATTATACCAAAATTTGCGTGCAAATGTCTATGAGTGTTAAAAACTTACACTACTCATATATTCCCGACTCCGATGCCCCTTTATTTTAGAAGAAAGATTAAAAAGCTCATATTTCCAGGCCCTTATGCTGGCCATGGTTAAAAAAAAAAAAAAAAAAAAAAATCAAGGACTTGAAGCCGCTGTAGTAACCAAAAGAACCTTTTCCAATTTTGCAAACATGGAGCGGGTCAAGAAAGCAACATTTTAAAATGGTACATACTAATACTGACTCTCAACTCCAATTAGATGTTGAGCACCTAAACATCCCTTTCTTTTAAGTGTTATTCCTTGAGAAATTTTCAAACCTTCAAATCCTTGATTAGCTGCACTGTTATTAATTTGGCTCATTAATCACCCTAATTCAGTAAAACTCCTTAAAGAACGAGGAAATTCTATAGACAAGAAACAAATGTCTATGAATGAAACTTCTACTCATAAATAGCTAATGTTCTTTCAAAAAATTCATGTTATTAGTAATAAAAGATACCCCAACAACTTACCTGCTGTTCTCTTTAGGACTACTACTTCCTTGCTCATCATCATCACTGAAATTCAACTGTTCGGTATAATCTACTTCCATCTGAGCACCTGTTAGATTAAGGAAAACTCAGAAAGAATACTTTGAAAGCATATAAAAATTTAAAGTGCTTAAGCAACTTTGCCTCTTACCTGCCCAACCTTCATCAGCTTCAGCATCGAGGTTATCAAATTTATCAAGCTCCTTCAGTTCAGATGCACTGAGAATGGACGGGCGCTCAGGCTCAGAGGCCCATGAAGGAGGAGGACCTCTTCCCCGAAGGCCTCTAGTGAAAAGGAGATCACAAAAGGAAAAGATGAAAGTTTTAATGATACAAAATTGGCAGAATGTGAAAAGATTGCATTTAGGTCATTTCTATTCAACATGAATGTTTTCAACAAGACATAGAAAATGTTTGGCAATGATATGAGTATGAAGAAATTAATAGTGATCCATCAACATAGGAATGTATTTAAACATACAATTCTTACAAAAGAGCAAAAATGGTTCTTAAAAATTCCTAAATATTTAAAATAAAGCAAATATGCTAAAATATGATTGAAACAAATTTCAAAATACATAACATAGAAAAACCATCATTCAAAAGGATGTTCAAGTCTCTTTCAGCAAAAAGGAAACAGAAATGGGGAGTGATTTACATCATGAAAAGAAAAAGGGGAGAAACAAGTATCATCAATTTTAGGACCACGCTTTCAGAATGTTACCAGAATTTTATATCAATTAAAGTGGGGAGTTACACAGGGTACTGAACCCAGGGGCTCTTTACCACTGAACTACATCTCCAGCCCTTTTTATTTCTGTTTTGAGACAGGGTCTTGCTAAGGTTAGCAAACGTCTTGTCTGAGCTTCCAGAGTTGCAGGGATTACAGGCACATATTGCCACACTGGGTTCAGTAAAAAAAAAAAAAAAAAAAAAATTTTAAATATTTATTTATTTACTTTAGTTGTACACAATGCAATGCATTTATGTTTACGTGGTGCTGAGGATCGAACCAAGGCCACGCATGTGCGAGGCGAGCGCTCTGCTGCTGAGCCCCAGCCCCAGCCCCGGGGTTCAGTCAAATTTTTAAAGAATAAAGTACTTTATAGGAAGAGCAAGTCAATTGTGTTTTAGTGGCAATTTGTACTTTGGGAACAGAAACAAAACAAAACAATCACCACAATTGTTTCAACATTCAAAAATATCTTTATGAGCTTATATACATATACATACATATATATATATATATATATACACACACAAAACACACACACACATATATATATATCTTTATGAACACACACACACACACACACACACACACACACACACACACACTGTTTAATAGCCTTACTTGTTTGTTTCAGATAAAGAAGGTGGGAACCTCATGGGACCATGAAGAGGAGGATATGCCATTCTTGGATACTGTTGAAACATCTGAGAAGAAAAACCACTAAATTTAGCAACTTAGTTATATTAATTAAAAAAAAAAAAAAAATCACTGACTAGGCCTGAAAGTATAACTTACAGAATGAATGATTAAAATAAACACTATTATTACTAATTCAATTTATCTCTGATATACAGTGTCACTTGCCTTCGCTAACAAGCCATCGAGTAGACTATTGCCTCTACCAAGTCTTTATAAATACAGTCACTAGGGTACATTCAGAGTAACTTCAATATCCTAGTAATAAAATTACAGGGAAAAAAATCATTGTGCAATGACATGAAAAATTTAAAAAGATAACATTTATAACACATGTACCCCAGAAACCTGCAGTGTTATCCAAGTGAGAATACTTCAATGGGAAATAAGGTGAGCCTTCACTCAAAAACAGAAATACACTGATGGGAGGTACAGTCACTGATAAATCTGAATCCCAATTCAGATTAAAGTCAGGGATAATCCATATCCCAAAGAATTGAGGGTGATAGGGAGCTACCTACTTGGAGATTTTCTATGGATAAGTGACAGAAATTTTTTTTGGTACCAGGGATTGAACTCAGGGACACTCCACCAATGAGCCACATCCCCAGCCCTATTTTGTATTTTACTTAGGGACGGGGTCTCACTGAGTTGCTTAGCACCTTGCTTTGAACTTGTGATCCTTCTGTATCAGCCTCCTGAGCCACTGAGATTACAGGCATGTGTCACATGCCTGACAGAAAATGGATACTAAATCAAGCTACTGCACACACAGGTGATAATTACAAATCAAGGCCAAACAGGTCAAGAGTATGCACTCTTTGGGAACTAGACTGAGAAGCTAAGTTTAGAAGACAAAAGATAGATTATGAAGGCACTAATACCATGGGATTCAGCCCCATGATTTAGAAGGGAACAAGGTTCAAGGAGTGCCTGATCATTTACGATTTTCTTATATGTGGCTCAGATTAGGTAAATATGAAATTGTATTTCCTTAAACACTTAAATTTGTATCCTGAAACAGAAGATTAGTTTTTCTTAAACAAACAAACAAACAAACCCTGTTAGAGGAAGAAACTACCTTGCACGTGAGGAAAGGCTATATTTATTTGATCATGCTACTTAAAGAAGGAATATCTCCTGTATAGGAAAGAAGCTAAATTAAGTAGCAGCCAAAACTCAATTGTGGAAGCTTTCTGTTTGGGGGACACTCTGGAGAATTTCTGGTTCCATCACATATCTAATGATGTTAGTAACCACAAATGTTCTTAGGTAAAGATAAATTAAATCTTCCTTCTGATCAAAGATTAACTTTATGTGGCCCGAAATGCTTAAAATTTAGGAATTTGCTGCAAAATTAATGTGGTATTCTTTAAAATTCTCAACTGATAGTAGTGGTTTTAAAATGTTTCATTTTTGATATTTAGTACAATGCTATTAAAAAAAATCATCAAATGGGAATGAAACCCACTTGGACACCCCTTTGCTTCTCTGCCACAACCTATATCCGTGCCTGGAAGTTCAGAACTCTTTGGCAGCACAATCAGAATATTATTAGGAGACAAATAGCTGGGTATAAATCATTTTTCAAAGACAGGTCAGTATAAGATTCTTATCAGGGCTGGGGTTGTGGCTCAGTGGTAGAGTGCTTGCCTAGCATGTGTGAGGTAATCACTGGGTTCAATCCTCAACACCACATATGAATAAATAAAATAAAGGTCCATTGACAATTAAAATAATATTAAAAAAAAAAAAAAGAGCTTCTTAACATACTCCCAAATGTCTTAGTTTTAGAACTAGGGACTGAACAAGGACCTTGTACATAAGAACATGTGTTCTATCACTGGGCCATATCCCCAGACACTATAAAATATTTAACAAGTAATTTCATTAAGTAATTTCTCTCCGCTACTCTAGGTTGGTTTAAAAAATAATATAAAGAAGGAACAGAAAACATGATGGATATTTAGAACTTCAATACTTAGAAGTTAAAACTATAAACTTAGTATTAAATTTCTCTTTGATGAGTAATGCAGCTTCTGAAAAATGTAAATGTAGTTACATAGAAAGATGTAACTTATTGTAAAACTTCATGGCAGACTGAAAGCAAACAAAAAAGCAAGGGCACCAAAGGTAATTATTAGTCTATAGGAAACACAGGGGTCAAAAGTACTTATGAACTATACACATATAGGTAGCAACAAAATCCAGACGCTCATAAACTCCAAAGGATAACAACTTAAATAGACAAATTCTGAAAACAAGAGAGGTACCCACAGATAACAAGAGAAATACGAACCATTCTAAAGAAAAAGATGTTTCATGGATCACAATTACAGTCAGAGAAATTGGGACAATGACATGACATTTCAGAATCATAAGAAATTAGTTTTCTTTTAGAAATAATAATGGCATTGTGCATCCCCCCCACCCCAAGTCTTTACATTTTTTGATACTGCAGATTGAATCCAGATGTAGTCTACCACCGAGTTACATCCCTAGCCCTTTTTATTTTTTGACACAGGATCTTGCCTGGCTGGCTCTGAACTTGTGATTGATCCTCCTTCCTCTGCCTAGGATTATAAGAATGTGCCTCGGTTCCCAGCTAATGTAGAAATTCTTAACCTTTTTTCTGCCTTGGGCAATTTGCTAAATCCAATGGATTTCTTCTCAGAAAAGTATTTTAAATCCGCAATCTAAAATACATAGTAATACAAAGAACAATTATACTAAAATTCTATTCAAGAATTTAAGATATGAGGGGCTGGTGTTGTGACTCAGTGGTAGAGCATTCGCCTCGCACGTGCGCGGCCCGGGTTCCATCCTCAGCACCACGTAAACATAAATGCATTGCATTTTGTACAACTAAAGCAAATAAATATTAAAAAAAAAAAAAAAAGAATTTAAGATATGATATGTGCTCATTATTAAATAACAAGTGGTCTGCCCATTGGTCTAATAACTTTGGGGGGGGGGGGGGTAGGGGGTAGTGGTACCAGGGATTGAACTCAGGGATACTCAACCACTGGGCCACATCCCCAGCCCTTTTTTGTATTTTATTAGAGACAGCGTCTCACTGAGTTGCTAAGTGCCTAGTCATTGCTGAGGCTGGCTTTGAACTTGCGATCCTCCTGCCTCAGCCTCCCAAGTGCAGGGATTACAGGCATGTGCCACCACGCTCAGCTTAATAACTATTTTTAAGTCATGTGGACTGTAATGTGATAAGAATAGATATGTGATCCCTATAAATGATAAACACAGCTGATATTCTTATGATCATTCTCCTATATTTGTAATCAAAGAAAATGCTCAAAAACAAAGATTTAAATCTTTTCCTCATTCCAATTCTCCTTGGATCCCAGATCAAAAACCTGTACTTGTAGCCGGGCGCGGTGGCGCACGCCTGTAATCCCAGCACTTTGGGAGGCTGAGGCAGGAGGATCGCGAGTTCAAAGCCAGCCTCAGCAATGGGGAGGCACTTAGCAACTCAGTGAGACCCTGTCTCTAAACAAAATACAAAAAAGGTCTGGGGATGTGACCCAGTGGTCGAGTGCCCCTGAGTTCAATCCCCGGTACCACAAAAAAAAAAAAAAAAAAAAAAAAAAAAAAAAAACTGTACTTGTTTGCTTGCTTATTTAGCAATACTCACATAAGGAGGCATCATAGCTCTGCACTGGGAAGAAAGGGCAGGCTGCTGTCCATTCAGCTTAGCCTGCGGAGGGCCACAGGCTATCCTCTTTTCCACCACTTTGAGGATGTCATTTTGTTCTGATGTCACAGCTGTGCCTTCATCCTGGCCAAGGAGCTTCTCATCCTGATCAGATGAAGCGGGTGAGCCAGCAGACTTTCCACCATCTCTCCAACAAGCAACATCTGGTATGGACAGACAGAAACAAAGGGGTAAGGAGGGAAAAATATCTGAAAATGGAACAACAAAACCAATCTAGACACATTTCAAAGAAAATATAAGCAAATGAGTACCATAAAGGAAGAGGAAGGTTTAATATGGACCCCACCAATACTTCCAAGGTATTTTAGGTATTCTAGAGCAGTAGCTTACAAAGCAGATATCCTCAGAGGTCGCTCTCACAAGCCAACATGGGAGTGAGTTGGGTGTGTGTGTGTGTGTGTGTCTGCGTGTATTAGAATTCTCTGTAAGGATTGACCAGTGATTGACAAAGACATTAAAATAATTGCTTGCACTTGGTGCCTATGACAGATGGATATGTTTCAGGACAAGTATGTGAGTTTTACTGAGGGAAGGCTGACAATGATGCTCTCATTTGTTTTCAGTCAGCCACTGCTAGTGACATCTGTCCTGGCAAACAGATTTAGTGAGATTATCTAGTAAACTAAGCAAATTAACCAAATGAAACTGCTACATTGTTTTGCCAGGAAACTCTGTGTGGTGGCCTGCCCCCAAGATGGCCTAAATGGTCTCTCCATGAAGTCATACAATGTAGTTTACCAGGGCTGGCCTATGCAACCTGTAGATCATGGAAGAAGTGATAGCACATCCTTTCAACATTAGGTTATAAAAGACTGCGGGCTTCTTTTTCAGGTAGGGGACATATCTGTCTTTCTCATTACTTATTTTGGGGAAACCATGAAGTGAGTAGCCCCAGTTAAAATTGTGTCAGCTGACAGCTTAGCTCACTGCAACCTTGGCTATATCCTATTTTGGATTCCTGACCCTCAGATACTGTAGGAAATCAGATGCCCAGTTTAGTTTGCTATCTTACATTGCCAAGTTTGTTGCTCAATAATGGATAATGGATAAAAATTCAACTGAACAAGAAAATAGTGAAGTCCTATTATGAATTCACTGCCTACATTATGAAGACTTAAAAAAGAAAAGATAATTTATTCAGATTTGGCCAAAAAACGACGTGAAAGAATTATAGGAGAGTTACATTTGTAGTTTTGTTTTTAGTTTTTGTTTTATAATACAGAAAAGTGTCCCTCATTAACCAAAATTATTTGTTTCCTTGGTTTAAAGTTCAGAAAGCAAGGAATCACTGAATATTAAAGGCAGTAACAAATAGATATAATTCACAAATAAAACAACTGTATATGGGCGGAGACTGCTCTAAAACTTTTACTACTGTAAAGAAGACCAAATATTAGTGTACGAAGTAGTCACCAGGGCATCTTCGCACAATGTAAATTTTGATTATACATTTCTAAGATGTTGTCAAGTTACAGTGATGCAGTTGGTACAAAAGACATGTTTGAATAACATGTGAATGCAGCACTAGTCTGTCTTTTCAAACTAGGCAATCCATAAATATTCAAGAGCACTACAGAGTAATAATCTCATTCTGTAGTTTTATTAAACAGAAAATTCTCTTACTTGGTGGTCGTAAACTGGGTCCAGGTCCATAGTTGTCATCATTTGCTTCTTTTTCTTTTTTTTCTTGATCCCCAGCTGCCTGCAGGCTGGGAAATTCCTGCTGAAATTGACTATTCACCTGGATTCCTATGGGATTGGCGGGGGAAAAAAAAAAAGATAACTTTTACAAAGATCATTCAAACAACCCTCCCAGGACAGGGTTCTTTTTTGCATCTTTCTGATAAGTTATTCCATATTTGAGTAACTGTTCCTATCCATAAGTCTTCTAAAATTTATCTTGAATCGTCTGAAAAGTTAATGAACAGCCACGAGGAGATAATAATCTAAGAAAGGAACCTGCCAGATAAATCCTAGATGATTCATTTAAGACGAGAAGCAAGGGAGGAAAAGTTTCACTTCTGTTTCTCTTTTATTGTGAGTTCTTATACTTTCCAAAACAAGCCAAATTCCTTTGCTAGAAACTTTTAAGAACTAGTTTAAACCATATCACTCAAATAAACTTTAATGAATAAGCACTGCCAAATACCAAAGTGAGGCTAAAATGTCTTCATTTACTTTACTGCCTTTATTTAATTACCCCTAATTAACTGCACCTCACTGTTCACCCATCTACTTGTCTATTTTTATGCATAAATATAAATATATATGTGTGTGTGTGTGTGTGTGTGTGTGTGTGTGTGTGTGTGGTGCTGGGGATTGAACCCAGGGCCTTCTGCATGTAAGGCAAACACTCTACCAACTGAGCTATAACCCCAGTCCGCTTCTATAAATTTAAAAGAGTTAATTTTGGAAAAATTAAATTCTGTTGGGGATTTCATGATTCCTTAGGGACAAGGGGGTATCACAGCTATTGTGCTTTATGGCTACCCTCTAGCTCTTGTCTATGTAGCAAAACACAACAGCATGACTGAAACGAAGAATTTGGTGGGCAGGGATGGAAATAAATACGGTTTCTAGCAGTCTACACAATGTCTGGGTACATTTATGTGTCAATGTTGAAGGTACACCTTTAGACACAAAGGGGTAAAGATAAAAACGTGAAGCAATGGATAGCATAAAGTCTCCCTTTTTAAGTACTATCATTAGATCACAAACGGGCCTTCACATTGAAATTTAACTAGCCCAAGAAATTTTTAAAAGATCTTTTCTAGGGATCTAAATATATTCTTTGACAAAGCTTCCTATCCTACCAAATCAGTCTGCCCCTTATCTCCTGCATGGCTGCTCAGTAACTATTAACCTAACCAGATTTCCCAGCTAATGTCCACTTACCATCTCCTTGCCCACCTTGCTTGTTACTGGCCCATGATTTGGGAGCAGGTGCTACTTCTGGGGGAGCTGCAACCCCAGGTTTTGGCTGTGCTGGTGACACTTCTGGTGCTCTTTAAAAAAATATGAATCCATTATTTCAGATATTGCATATTTAAATAAAATCACTATTACATGTAAGGCAAATCTGTATAGAAATTTTGGTTACATATTAACTTACAGATGCATCTCCCATAAATGTCTTCCCTCTACAACACCCTTTTAAGTGAATTAGGCTATTTTTGTACCCATTCATTCCTACCTTTGAATAACCCAATAATAGGATGACAGCATTGTTGTTATTGTTGTTCAAAAAACAACAAAATATCAAACAACAACAACAAACCCACTCATTAGCTGGGTAAGGTGGCACACACCTGTAATCCCAGCAACTTTGGAGGCCAAGGCAAGAGGATTTGCAGCCTCAGCAACTTAACGAGACCCTGTCTCAAAATAAAAAATTAAAAGGGCTGGGGATGTACTCAGTGGCAAAGTGCCCTGGGTTCAATCCCCAGCACCCAGTAATTTTAGTGGATACCACTAAAATTACTGAGCACAGCTACCAAAACAATGTTTTGAAGAAGTGAACATTTATTTTATTTTTATTTTAATAATATATTTCATAGTTGTTGATGGACCTTTATTTTATTCATTGATTTGCTGACAATCAAACCCAGTGCTTCACACACGAGGCAAATGCTCTACCACTGAGCCACAACCCCAACCCAGAAGTGAACATTATAAATGTAAGTATATGCATACATACAGTTGGACTGGTACAATAAGCAGGGAGCTAAGGCTAGGAAAGCTCTCCATCTGGCACTCAACAGGTTCATCACTGCACTTAGTAGTGTAATTTCAAACAGGTAACAGCAACCTGTCTGATCTATTTCCATGAGTAAAAGGTATTTTAAAAGGGAGTACAGTTTTATTATTCAATCCTTATAAGGTAGTAATGCTTAAAAATGAAAAGGTAGTTTAAGAGGATTAATAAATGACAATACATTTCTGGTACAACTAGGCCTGTAAATGAACTGTTAGTATAAAATAATTCTATTACACTAATAATCATAAACCAGAAGTCCACTCAAGCTTCTAACCTGAGTGGTCAAATTTACTATATAAAGCTCCTTACACAGTAGTACAAAAAGTTGCCTATATCTAAGGCAAAAAACCTCATGGAGTACTCAAAAGCTCATCCTAGTTTCAAAATTACTACTATTTAGCTTAAGCAATTCAGTGAAAGTCTGGCATGACCCTTTGACAGTTAGAAGACTAATTATATGTTGAATGTATGGTGATTAAGAAAGACACTCCTAATTCAATCCCAGCTGTTTTGCTAATTCTTTGTTCATCCAATATTGAGAGCCAATGACACACCAGGCAAAGTTTCAATGCTGGAGCAACCAAGCAGATAGAAATCTTTAGTATCAGCCGGGCGCGGTGGCGCACGCCTGTAATCCCAGCACTTTGGGAGGCTGAGGCAGGAGGATCGCGAGTTCAAAGCCAGCCTCAGCAATGGCGAGGCACTTAGCAACTCAGTGAGACCCTGTCTCTAATAAAAACCAAAAAAAGGGCTGGGGATGTGGCCCAGTGGTTGAGTGCCTCTGAGTTCAATCCCTGGTACCAAAAAAAAAAAAAAAAAAAAAAAGAAATCTTAGTATCATAGAATTTAGGTAACAACCACTTCTTATTCATTAGAAAGAGACTAATTTGGTTAATGGAGGGACAGGAGGGAGAGGAGGAAGCTAGACATGGGCCATGACATAATCAAAGTTGTGAGTAGCAATTCTAGCATCTCTTCTACCTTGACAAATATAAACAAATACTATTACTAGCCTCACTGGTAAGGAAAATCAAAAACATAAAAAGGGCATGAAATGTGCAAAACAGGAAGCATACTGCTTGGCACACAGCAGGTACTCAAACATAACTTCTCTACAAAGAAAGGGGAAGTGTTTCGTTCTTTAACAAACATTGACTCACTTTTCTTCTTCGTGCTGTTCTTGTTTTGATGCCCATCCTGTGCCATCTTTAGGCACAATATTCACATTAGGATCATTGCCTTTGTTTTCTGCTTTGAGACTTGGAAGGTTAGCAGGTGGGGGCATGCGCCGTGAAATACCAACTTTTCCAAGACTTTGTAACCCATGTCGAGCTGCAACTAAAAGATCAATAACATCAATTTTCTTAGAACATCTATTTTATCACCTATCTTATTCAAATGATACAGAAAACAAGAATTAATGCAATCTTTGAATAATTACACTCATACTTGCAACATAATTCAATGCAGAAATATTAAAATATCAAGTCATTCAACAGAAAGTTTAAAAATTCTAATAATGCAGCTGAGTACAGTGGAACATCCCTGAAATACCAGCTACTCAGGAGGCCGAAACAGGAAGACAACTTGAGTCCAGGAGTTCAAGGCCAGCCTGGCAATAGTGAGATTCCCATCCCAAACACAACACAACACACACACACACATTCACAACCAAAACAAGATTCTAAAATGCAACCCAACGTGCTATAAAAAACAAAACGAGGGGGGTGGGATTGTGGCTCAGTGGTAGAGCGCTCGCCTAGCACGTGCGTGGCCTGGGTTGGATCCTCAGCACCATGTAAAAATAAACGCACTGTCTACAACTGAAGCAAATAAATATTAAAACAACAACAACAAAACGAAAGCAAAGAACAAAAAACCTGTTGATAATGCTAGACTTGGAATTTTTTCAGGAGTCTATTCCAAACTAAACAACTTAGAATATTATAGAACATGTTGACTTTATGTTCAACAATACTGCTAATATACCATAAATGGTACAATCACTGTATACACTGGGCTCAAGGAATACAAAATAAATAAAAAAATAAGGGGCTGGGGTTGTGGCTCAGTGGTAGAGTGCTCGCCTAGCATGTGCGCAGCCCGGGTTTGATCCTCAGCACCACGTACAAATAAACGTACTAATAAATGCATTGTGCACAAATAAAGCAAGTAAATAAATATTTTTTAAAAATGCCATGAATTTAAAAATAAATAAATAAAACAAGACTTTCTCTACTTTATACTTAATAAATGTATTATCTAACACACAGCTCTATGCCTATTAATTTCACAGACTGCAAATTCCCTTTGAAATCAAATTGCTCTATGTATTTTCTGCTGACAACAAAAAAGAAAAAAAAATTTTAAAGGGCTTCATAAAAGTACAAAATTTCATGTCAGATATTTAATTCACATCCCTTAAAAATGTGTGCATTTTTAAGAAAAAGGCCAATGTAAAGGAGGCTGAATCAACTGGGCTAGTCTCAGCCTCTAACGGCAGCAGTTCTGGTATGTCATCTATAGTAACAAAACAACCACAAAAAAAAAATGCTCCTTGATTTTACTCACCTGTAGTTTTCTGAGTTTCCAGTGACTTCCCCTTGTAAGTATTAAATAAACTGAGTGTTGCATACTTTTTCCCATCCTTTGCTTTCGTGCTCTGGCCTGACTTCTCCGACATTTCGGTGGAAACTCATCGAGTCCAAAACCTCCTGCCACACCCTTTAAAATCAGACTTTAAAATGGACATAAGAACAAAACGTAAGAATAAAAATTTTAGAATTTATTGACTAAAAACACTGACAAATTCAAATGTTAATTGAAAACTTTAAAAAAAAAAACTGAGAAATGAAAATATTAATTTTCAGTAAATCACACCAATAATTTCATAGACCTCTTTGATACGGAATTCTGGTAGCCAATATGTGACAAAATTAATCACAATAAACTACCGTGCCCTTGGCAAATATATTATTTATGGTTTATAACAGCTTAGCAGCATCACAGAGAATTCTGATGGTTATTATAATTCATGTTCAAATATAATCAATCTATGAAAATTATTTGATACATTACTCAACCTAAGAGCCTTGAAATGATTGGCATCATTATCCTACATGTAGGGGACTTGAACAGAATAGGAAGACATCATTGTCCCCCCTAAATGTGCAAGACACACCCTGACCTGAAGCTAGTCTATTAATAAACAGGAAAAAAAGACACAGATTCTCTTTCATACTACTTGCCTCAATTTAAGGGGGGAGGAACACAAATCAATCTAAGAGATTTATCTGGTGGTGTTAGGGCAGAAACAGGGTAGAAGGTAGCTAACGGTACCAGAGCTAAAAACATTGAGAAGAGAAGCACATGCGCAAAAGACAGCGGAGCTTTCTACACATTTATAATAAATTATCTTCCTTGAGATAGAATGGAAAGGATTCATTAGCAATCAAAAGATCTACATTAATACACAATTTACTTTCATGTAGAAACACACATACAATTAATTTTATCTTTAGAGTGCTAGTAATAATGATGTCATGAAGAGAGATGCACTTCCAGAATCTATCCTATACTGCCAAATTTTCACCAATAAACACTGACAATGACAAGGAATAATCACATACGGTAACAAAAGAGGGACAGCAAATATTCACACTACATGGCAAAATTAAGATTCAAAGAGATATTTTATCAGGTGAAAGAAAGAAACTGATGTATCAAGAAAAAGTCGACTAGAGCTTTGGTCCTCATTTTATGGTTAACATCTAAGCACATTCAAATCCTGAACCTACTCATGCAGCACTTTTGTGTCTTCCTCTACCTCTATGAGAAAGACACGATAAGAACTCCCTAAACTTCCTAGAAGCAAATCTACAAGCCTACTTGCATCTACACCCATTCTTTCCTTCTTTCGCCTATTATTAAGGTAGTCCTCAGCATCTTCTAGAAACTTGTTAGAAATGAAATTCTCTGGTCCCAGACACACCGAATGAAACTTTGAGGGTGGGGCCCAGCTGCATGTTTTAACAAATTCTCCAGATTAACTGCAAAAGTTCGGGACTTACTGTAAACAGAAATATTCTAAACAGTGATTCACAACCCTCACTACATGTTGATAACACCTGGGGATTTAAAATATACCAATATGGGAGGAGGAGGCTGAGCATCAATTGTTATTTTTTAAAAGTTCCTCAGAAAACTCTAAGTAGTTTTAGAATCATTGCATCTTGCCACCCACAACCCCCCTTCCATTTAAAGTCAAGCCTCGCTTTTGGGCTCTATACCTTATCTTCCCAATTTTCTTCTCATCTATGCTCTTCCCTGTAAGGAATCTCTTCTACTACTACGGCTTCAGTTACTAACTGATCATTTCAAATTTATATATCCAGTTCAACACTCTGTGGGCCTGAAGAATGTAGCCCATTGCTTATTTACATTTCTTTGTTTCCAGTACAGTTATGACTTTTACTAGAACATAGGCAACTATTTCATATCAAGGCTTTAAGAAAAAAACCTACCAACATTCTGCTTAAGAGAGAAGTAGCAGTTAAAAAATTGAGAAGCAACAAAGAAAATCTCTCTCTACATTTGAAAAAATACAAGTATTTTTCAGATATATATATAGTACTAAAACTCAACAAATTGAAGAAGCCTAGTGGTAAGGCTACCAGAGAAATAAAACTAGTAAGCAAATGTATTAAAATGTTCAAATTCACACATAAGGAAAACAATGCATCATCACAATTTAACCAAAGGGTTATAAAATATCTGGTTTCATTCTAGCCATCACAGAAAGTTAGTGTTTGAAAGGAATCATAAAGTGAATTTTAATATCCCTAATAAAAAGCAAAAATAATTAATACAAATCCTTCTTAAACTCTTTTTAAAAAATAACCCACAAAACAGAAGAATAGTGTATACTTTCAAACTCATCTACGAGAACAGTACCATGTTGATACCAAAGCTGAAGACACCATAAGAAAGCTACATGTCAGTATCTCTGGTGAACACAGATATGAAGATCCTCAATAAAATAACAGTAAGCTGAATTCAACACATCAATACTGTATGCCACGATCCAATGTAATTTATCTCAGGGATTCAAGGTTGGTCAAACAAATTAATGTTATATATCACATTAACACAAAGATAAAAACACTTGATCATCTCAATAAATGCAGAAATATTTGATAAAGTTCAGGATACTTTCATAACAAAAATTCTCAAAAAAAAAAAAGGGGGGGGGGGTACGGAAGAAAGTTTCCTCAGCAATAAATGTCATCTATATAAATTCTAGAGCTGACATCGAAATCAATGAAAAAGAAAAAAGAAAATTCAAAGCTTTCTCTTTAAGAACTGTTGCAACAGAACAGAATGCCCACTCTCACCACTTCTATTTGAGAGTACTGAAGTACTAGTTATATAAATCAGGAAAGAAAAAGAAATCAGCCATCCAAATCAGAAAGGAAGAAGTAAAATTATCCATTTGCAGATGATATAATCCTGTATGTAGAAAAATCCTAAAGACGTCACAAAAAATGAATAAATGAATTTGGTGAAGAAGCAGGAGGACACAAATATCAGGTGTATTTCTTTATACCAAATATGATCTATATGAAAAGAAACCAAGACAATATACTTACTGTAGGATCAAAAAAAATAAAATAAAATAAAATACTTGGGAATAAATTTAACCAAGAACACAAAAGATTATATATATACAAACTGAAAATTATGGAACACTGATGAAAGAAATCAAAGACAAAAATAGAGATACTCCATGCTTATAAACTGAATGAATACTGTTAAAATGCCCATAATATCCAAAGTGATTTAAAGATTGAATGTAATTCCTATTAAAATTCTAGAGGCATTTTTAACAGAAATAGAAAAAAAAAAAATTTCTAAAATAAGCACAGAACCGGGGGCTGGGGTTGTGGCTCAGGGGTAGAGCGCTCGCCTAGCACATGTGCAGCCTGGGTTCGATCCTCAGCACCATGTAAAAATAAACACGTTGTGTACAACTAAAAGCAAATTAAAAAAAAAAAAAAAAAAAAAAAAGCACAGAACCACAGAAGATACCAAACAGCCAAAATCTCTCTCTCTTTTTTTAAAAAGACTGGGTCTCACAACATTGTTAACTCTTAGGCTCTAGTAATCCTCCTGCCTCAGGCTCCCAGGTAGCTGGGACTACAGGCGTGTGTGTGTGTGTGTGTGTGTGTGTGTGTGTGTGTGTGTAAACACACCTGGCTCCAAGCAATCTTGAGAAAGAAAAGAAAAAGTTCAAGGCCTCACACTCTGATTTCAAATTATGTTATAAAGCTGTAGTAATCAAACAGTATGGTTCTGGCAGATACACAATGAAACCATAAACAAAAATAGCCCAGAAATAAATCCAAACACAGATGTCCAACTAATTTGACAGGGGCAAGAAACCCTGGGGGAAGACAGTCTTCAAATGGTGCTAGAAAAGGATGAAAGTGGACTCTAATAACACAATACATAAAACCCAACTCAAAGTGGATTTAAGATGTAAATGCAAAACGTAAAACCATAAAACCTAAGAAAACACAGGGGAAGAGCTCCTTGATAGAGACCATGGTTTTGGATATCACATCAAAGACTCAAGCAACAAAAGTAAAAATAAAGGAAAGTGAATCACACTAAAATTCTTTGGGCACAGCTTGGGAGATATTAAGGGGTCAGTAATCAAAATATATGGAACTCATAGAACATAAAAAAAAAACAACGGGGAATCCCATACCACCAGTTTTTAAAACAGTCAAAGAACCTGAAAAACATTTTTCTGAAGAACACAGAATAATGCCAACAGGTAGATGAAGAGGTATTCAACATCACAAATCAAAACAAATCAAAACCACAAGTGTGAGGATGGCTATTATATTATCAAAGAAGATAAGGGCATTTTTAAGGGTGTGAAGAAAAGGCAACCCTTGTACACTGCTGGTGGAAATGTAAATTAGTAGGGCTACTATGAATAACAGTATAGGAGAATCCTCAAAAAATAAACAATAAAAACTACCATATGACCTCGTAATCCCTCTTCTGGGCATATAACTAAAGAAAATAAATTGTCACCTCATAAAAATAATGTTCCCATATTCATTGTAGCATCACTTGCAAGAGCTAAGTGGGGAAACAATCTCAATGATAAGTGTTTATCAACAGATAATGGATTAAAAATGAGATATATATGGACAGAAACACACACACAGAATATTTTTCAGCCTTAAGAAAGCAGACGCTGGGCTGAGACTGTAGACTGTAGCTCACTGGCAGAGTGCTTTCCTAGCATGTGCAAGGCACTAGGTTCAATCCCCAGGCCAAAAAAAAAGATGATAAAAGAGACATTGCCATTTGCAACAACACAGATGAATCTGAAGGACTTTATGCTAAATGAAATAAGCCAGACACAGGTGAATACTACAAACAACACAGTCTCACATGTAGAATTTTGGGGGGATGGGGAGAGCTCAAATACATGGAAACAGTAGCATGGTTATTGCAAGGGGTAAAGAGGGAAGAGGAAATAAGAAGCAGGTCAGAAAGTATTGCCTTGCAGTTATGTAGGATGAACAGGTCTAGGGACCCAGTGAATAGCCTGAGGATTTCATTTAATAGCAGAGTACAGTATATAAAAATTTGCTGAGAGTAGCTTTTAGGTATTCATAACACAAATAAAGGTAACTATGGACGTGTTGGGCAGGTTAATTTACTTAGCTTTAATAGTCATTTCATTATGTTTATCAAGGCAGCATATTGTCTATATCTTAAGTATAATAGGATAAAACCACAAACTTAAAAAGCAAAACAAAAAACTTCTCTATAAATTATAGTAATTTCCAAGTATGGACCCCCACCACACAAGTGTTCCTGCAAATGAAGGTACATATGGCCAAAGTAAAAGCTCCTACAAATACATTCTAAGGTTCATAATAGAATATGAATAGCTCTTTACAGTTCAAAATTCTAAAAGAAGACTTTCCTCCTACTGTGAATAAACTGTCTATATATACCCTTCAATAGATGTTCTTTCACAAATAAAAAGTAAACAAAATACACAGTGGGTATCCTGTGTGAGTTAAGAAAGGTAGATAAACATTCAGTTACTCAGAGCACTAGAAGAGAGGAACTGATGCTTACAGAAGTTTATGAGTCTTTGTTTTACAGTACCTAATATGCCAAAAAAAAAAAAAAAAAAAAAAAACAGGTAAATCATAGATAGTACATGACGGCAGTGTAAAGGAAATAAAAAAATAATTCAATTCAAGAGAAACTATGACATATAGCATGTACTGCTAAAAATATATATACACATTTCTAAAGGCAGAGAATCTGTAGCCATAAAAAATAGGACTGAATGAGTAAGAAAGGGCAACTGCACTCTAATGGCTTGCCAGTTAATCATGGGGCCTTCATTTTAAACCTAAAGTGTAACTTAGCCCACGTGCTTTCTGTTGTCTTGCTTCTGAAAGACAGGCAGATAACCTGAAACTTCAAGCAACATATATGTCAGAGAAATGCCAGCGACATGTTAAACAATGCAGACTGCTTTAAAAAGCCAAAATATCAAAGAATCCAACTAATTCAGAAAAGGTACCATCATCAAAACAGCTTCATTTTGCATGATTGAAGATTTTTAAAATTTTAATTTGTTTGGAGATCCAAAATGAATCAAAGAAACATGGCTGCTGCCTAAGAATTTCCTAAGAAGCAATGATCAAGACTAACAGGCATGGGGTGCAGTGGTGAATGCCTGTAATCCCAGTAGCTCAGGAGACTGAGGCAGGAGAATCTTGAATTCAAAGCCAGCTTCAGCAATTTGGCGAGGCCTTGTCGCAAAATAAAATATAAAAAGGGGTGGAGATGTGTCTCAGAGGTTAAGCGCCTTGGTACAAAAACAAACAAACAAACAAACAAACAAACAAACAAACAGACGAATAGGCTTACACATTCAACCAAGACGAAAATGAGAACTAGATTTACCTTCTTATCTGAAACAACTAAAAAACTGGACTCACAAGTTAATGCATGTGCATTTAACAACAGATTATATTAGGCAAAGAGGACAGGGATTCAGATATTTGGGAATTGAGTTGTCTGAACTTATCTATGGAGAATTCCCATGCCCTAGCACAGAGCGGAGCATTCAAGGAGACCAAGTAGCTAGGATACAATACAGGAAAGAAGAGAACTACACAAAGAGAAAATGCTATAGAGCTGCAGAAAAATCACCATACCTGTGCATATGAGGAAACAACCCAAAGCCAGGAATGAACCACAGGTAAAGACCAGAGAACAGTGCCCGGGGCTCAAAAAGGGCAGGGAACAGTGCCTATTCTCACAAGTCAGACTGAAAACACATTTCAAAGCTGGGCAGAGCGGCACACACTTATAATCCAGCTACTTGGGAGGGTGAAGAGCAAGTTCTTGGCCAGGCTAGGCAACTTAGCAAGACGGTCTCAATAAATAAAATTAATTAATTAATTAATTAATTAAAAGGGTTGGGGATATAGTGGTTGCCTAGCATGTGCAAAGCCCTGGGTTCAAATCCCACCACGGTGGTGGTGGTGGGGACAGGATGATTCATTAGGCACTATGTAGAATACTCAGTGCCTCGATAGTGGCTAAAAACCATTCTAAAGTAAAAAGGTGCTGTGATCTTATCTAACAACCTTAAAGCAACACTTAAAAACACAAATTTTTCCCTAGTAACTTTACTGAGTATGAGAAGAAATTTAAATAATACATAAAAGAGAAAAAAAAATCAATCAACTGAAATTAAAACAGTATTGTTGTAGATGTTAGAATTAGTGGTCAGTTATTTTATAACCGTATCTTGTCCAACAAACTACAGTAAAGATGAAATAGAGACATGAAAGATACAAAACGTCAAAAAACGTATAGAAATGAAAGATACACTAGAAAGGTTTAGCAGCGTTTTAGATGCTGTCCAAAGAAAAAAAAACTGAACTTAAAGCCATCATAAAACTATTCAAAATAAAATACAGAAGAACCTTAAAAAACAAACAAAAAAAAAAAACCCAGCCAGCAAACAAAAAAACAGTATGCATGAGCCTTAGCAACTCCATCTAGCCTAATGTATGTGTAATTCATACTGCTTAGAGTGGGGTTCAGACTGAAAAAAACAGCCAAAAATATTACAAATTTGATGAAAACTATAAACCCAGATCCAAAAGATTCAACAAAATCCAAGCATAAGAATCAAATAAAATTCACATCATTCAAAACAAATAATAAAAAGCTAAAATCCAACAAAAGCAAAAGGTACTTTATGTGTAGAAAAACAAACCTGTAATAACAGCAGAAGCCAGGTTAGAAAGGACGTAAGCAGGAAAAAGGGAGGATAAGCTTCAAATACTGAGAAAAAACCAAAACAAAACAAACAAACAAACAAAAAACCAAAACCTAGAAGCCTATATGTAGCAAAAATAGCATTTAAAAATGAAGACAAAACTATTTGGGTCTACAAAAGAACTGATAGCGCTGGAATGGTGTTAGCACCAGAAATGGAACTGAACAGGTAGCATGTAAAAAAAATTTTTTTTACATCTCTATCTCAGAAATGCAAAGTTGGTTCAACATTCAAAAGCCAATTAGCAAAATCAGCATATTAAACTAAAATAGAAATACCATACTATCTCAACAGATATATAAAAAGCATCTGACAAAAGCCAATGCCCATTCCTGACAAATATTTTTAGCGGAAACAGAGGGAACTCACTCAGTTAAAGACTGAATACTTAACGGCTACGTCCTCTCAAAGATTAGAAATAAGGGAAGGAATCCCACTCTCATCACTTCTGTTCAACACTTAAATAAAAGTTCTCGCCAGTAGAATTAGTCAAAAAAAAAGAAAAAGAATTCAGACTAGAAAGGATAAAGTTAAAAGTGAATTTGTTGACAAACCACAAAACATTTAAGAAAGCCTAGATAAATGAATGCATACCACTTTGTTCATAGGTCATAGGACATGAAATTAAGCTGAAATTCTTATCAAATAGATCTAAAAGACTCAAAGGAATCCCCAACAAAACCTCAGAGTAATTTTTTTAGGAAGGCAAAATTTGTCAAACTGATCATAAAAGCCACGAAGAAATGGACAGAATCTAGACTAGCCAAATGAAAAGAAGAATAAAATCTGAAGGTGAATACAACCAGATTCCAAGACTCAAAGCAGGAAAGACAGTGGGACTAGTGTAAAAATAAGACAAATAGATCAATGGAACAGAATAATGTCTATAAATATAAATACCTCATTTCTGACAAATAAAAAGAAAACTTAGTGGATATTTCACAACAAACATTAATGGAGCAATTCGTCATATATAATATAAAGAACTAACTGTATACCTGACACTATACAAAACTCAACTCAACTCAAATGTACCATAGACAAAATGTAAAACCTAGCTGGGCCCTGTGGTGCACACCTGTAATCCCAGCAGCTTGGGAGGCCCTAAGCAACTTAGTGAGACCCTGCCTCTGGGGATATGGCTCAGTGGTTAAGCGCCCTGGGTTCAATCCTTAGTACAAACAAAACAAAACAAAACAGAACAAAAGGAAAAAGTAAAACCTAAAACTAATACTTACAGAGAAAACATAAGAGGGTTATATACGGGCTTCCAAGATACAACTTCAAAACAATTCATAAAAGCTTACAAAAAGACTTTTTTTTTTTTTTTTTCTTTTTTTAAGACATTGCTGAGAACAAATGGACAAGCTACAATTTGGGGACAAATACTTCTGATAAAAGTCCTTTATCAGAATAAATAAATAGTGCTGGGGATCCAAACCAGGGCCTCCTGCACACTATCTATTCAAGAATTCTTACCGCTGATCCCCAATACTTGTGAAGAATTTTTATTCAGAATGTATACAAAATTCTCAGAATTCAAAGAGGGTGGGAGAGAGACAAAATCCAATTTTAAAAAATGGACATGATTTGAACAGATAAACTTCACCAGAATCTCATAAATGTCAAATAAACAGATGATGACTTTCAGCATCATTTTTGTTAGGGAAACTGAAACCAAGCTAAAATACTTCCACACATCTAACAAAATGGTTACAGAAAAATTACACAATAATTCTAGCTGGTACTGTTGAAGATGTAAAAGAACTGGAACTCTCACACGTTCTGATGGGAACAAACAATGGCACTGCACAATAACTCTGGAGAACAATTTGGCAGTTTTCCTCTCTTTTTCTTAGTTGTAGATGGAAACAATATCTTTATTTTTGTTGGTTTATTTTTATGTGGTGCTAAGGATCGATCGAACCCAGGGCCTCATGTGTGCAAGGCAAGCGCTCTTACCACTGAGCTACAACCCCAGCCCCTTGGCAGTTTCTTTAAAAGGTAAATATCCACCAACCACATGATCTCCCTATTCCACCTCTAGCATTTATCTAGGAGAAATAAAAACATTATGTCCATATAAAGACCTGTACTTATAATATGTTTCATAGTAGTTTTATTTGTTAACAGCCCCCAAATGGAAGCAAGTCAACAATTCATCAAGTGACTGGATAACCAAATTATGGCACACTATAGCCAAACACTATTAAAAACAAAAAAAAAAAAAACAAAAAAAAAAAAAAAAAAAAAAAAGAAAAGAAAGAAAAAGAATGCTGTACTGATACAGCTTAACAACATGGGTAAATCTCAAAATGGTTATGCTGAAGGAAAGAAGCTAGGACACCCCCTCCCATACACACTATTGAGGAGAAAGGGAGGGAAAAAAAAACCAAACTCAGAACACAGTAAGTAAGGAATCAATAATAAAACAATGTTTTGTTTTAGAAATTGATCATAAGAAAAAAGGTTCTTGTGGTTATGAACTCAACCACTATACAAAACTGTAAATGTAGAAAATAAATCCATTTAAAATTAAATCCTTTTAATAAAAGAGGAATTCAAAACCAAAACTGCAAAACCATCTAATACAGAAAATGCTTCATATCAAAACAGAAAGTATAAATCATATACGTCAGAGGAAAGCACTGTCTTAAAGCTTTGCGTTACCATAACTTAACAAGTTAAAAACTTGCCCAAAAAAAGCAGGAAGGAAAAGTCAGAAATTAATAAATTAGCCTGGTGTTGTGGTGCACACCTGTAATCCTATCCAGCCTCAGTAACTTAGTGAGGCCCTAAGCATTTAGTGAGACCCTGTCTCAAAGTAAAATATAAAAAATGAAAAGGGCTGGGGATGTAGCTCAGTGGTTAAGCACCCTTGGGTTCAATCCCTGGTACCAAATAAAACCCAACAAACAAACAAAAACCTACATAAAAAAAATTATATAACAAAGCAACAAAACTGATAAACTCAAGAGCTAGTTCTTTAGTGTATTCAGGGTGGGAGATTAACTAGCTAGGCATACAGATCAGCAGTAGAGCATGTGCTTTACCAACCGCATGGCCCTGGGTTCAGTCAGTTCCCAGCATGAAAGAAAATAGGAGTCCATACTCTTATATGTATAAATCCCACTATTATGTTCAACTATAATGCACCAATTAAAAGAATACGGTGGGGGGAGAGAAAAAAAAAGCATGCACACTAGCCAAATGGCTCTATTTTTAAGAATTAAAACTAAGAACTAAACATTATAAAACAGACAATGTTAAGAAAAGGCTTGAGAAATAAGGGTTTCTAAAAATATATAAGTCATCAAATTTGGCTCAAAATAAACAGGTAAAAACAATGGAAGAAAACAAAAGCTGTCAAAAAGATGCCTACCTACAAAAAATGTTTGGCCTAAGCTGTCTAACAGGAATTCCGATATCATTAACAGACAATTCCCATGTTGCTCACAATGAACTAATAAACTGAGCTTAACAAACTAAAAGCCTATGGCCAAATCTGCCCTGTGGTCAGATTTGCATGATCTGAGAACTAAGAATAGTTTTTATATTTTTAAAATATTGCTTTTAGTAAGAATTATGACAGAGACTGTATGTAGGAAGCTTGAACAGACCACTATCCCATTCTTTGCAGAAAAAATTTGCAAGACCTGGCCCAAAGAAAATTGACATCAATTCAGGCCAGTTTAATACTGACACAGAAACAACAGACAGACATACATGCACACAACATATAGAAACCAATTTCTACTAATGCAAAAATATCCCAAGCATAGGAAAGATAATCCAACAATATAATTTAAAACAAAAAAGTCTAATAATTTATCCTAAAGAAATACCAGCATATGTGTGCAAAATATACAGAACGGGATGTGTGCAATCTTTACAATATGGTATGTGATAAAAATTTGTAACATAACCCAGCCATTAAATGATCCATATTTTGAAACATGTTTACTGAACATTCACCTTAGGAGCCCCCAAACCATCTGTGGTTTCACTTTGTGTGGTTTGTTACCTGTAGTCAACTATGGTCTAAATATATTAAATAGAAAAATATAGAAATAATCAATTTATAAGTTTTCAGCTGTGTGCCATTCTGAATAGTGTGATGAAATCTCAAGCCATCTTGTTCTGTATTGCCCAGGACTTTTCAAAAGTCATCCTTTGTCCAGCAGATCCACAATGTCACACGGATCCATTAGTCACCAAAACACATGGGCAAGTCCCTAAAATTCTATATTCAGAATTCTTAAGAACCATGAAATTAAGCTGGTTGCAGTGGTGCACGCCTGTAATCCCAGCACTTCCCGGGAGGCTGAGGCAGGAGGATCATGCCTCAGCAATGGCAAGGCTTGGCAAGGCACTTAGCAACTCAATGAGACTCTGTCTCTAATAAAATATTAAAAAAGGCTGGAGATGTGGCCCAGTGGTTGAGTGCCCCTGAGTTCAATCCCAGGTACCAAAAAAAGAAATTTATAAAGAATAAAGAAACTCATACTAGTTTTGCTGTGGTACCCTGAACTACAATTTATAGCCACAGTGCAAGAAACAGAAAATCCATTATTAAAATTACAGGTTTGGTACTATCCAAGGTTTCTTGTGTATGTGGTGTCTAAGGACTCCATTCCAGTAGATAAGAGGGGACCTACTGGTATGTATACTTTTATGAACTGGAAATACAAGAATGTGTCTTGATTTAAGTACTAATTTCTAATGTGGTGACTTTAAATAAGTAAGATTTTTTTAGATGTGAGAAAGTATGATAGAACTGATTTATAGTAGTTGATCACTAAAGATTTATGATTTGGATTCAAAGGGGGAAGGAGACAGCTTTAAAGATGAAGGAAAAATAAATATAGAGGCCCCACCAGGTACGGTGACACAAGTCTTATAATCCCAGCTGCTTGGGAGGCTGAAGCAGGAGGATTGCAAATTCAAAGTCAGCCTCAGCAAAAGCAAGGTGCTAAGCAGCTCAGTGAGATCCTGACTCTAAATGAAATGCAAAATAGGGCTGAGGATAGAGCTCAGTGCCCCTGAGTATCAACAACAATAACAACAACAAAAAAGTCCTGAAGCCAGGATTGGCTAGGCATGCTCAAAACCAGAAAAGCTAATTAAGAAGTTAGTAAGAAAAAGTTCAAAAAAGGCAATACAGAAGAATTCTGAATTTTATCTTTGAAGCAATGTGAAACCACTATTCTGGAGAGAGGCTTGTTTTTTATTTAAAAAGAAATCACTCTGGCAACAATGTGAAGAATGGACTGTAGGAGGCCACAGGTGAAACAAAGCATTATTTTGGCCATGTTGAGTCTGAGATAGATATAAAGACAACAGGAGATTTGTGCAGAAAGATAAAAAAGAAAAAGAAGAGTACAATATTATTTTTAAAACAACATGTAAAGTAGGAAAACCAAAAACATGCCAAGTATGAAAAGATCGAGAACATACCACAAATCATCTGATCAGAAGGGACTGTGACTTTAAGATATCTAAATCTAAACAACAAGCCCACTTTGCTTTCTTTGTTGGGTGATGGGAAAGGGGGTCCTGGGAATTGACCTAGGCTTTCACGAGTGCTAGACAGATTGCTCTACTGTTGAGCTACATCCCAGCAAGCAGACACTGCTCTTGTTAACAGAAAGCAAGGAAAAATAACAAGCATTTTCAGGAAACAATGATTTGAAATGAAAAGGCTAGTTTCAAAACCATTTAAATAAAAAAGAAAGGGTTAAAAAAACAAAAACAAAAACAAGGAGCCGGTGTGGTGGCTCACACCTGTAATCCCAGCACTTTGGGAGGCTGAGGCAGGAGGATCTCGAGTTCAAAGCCAGCCTCAGCAGTAGCGAGGCACTTAGCAACTCAGTGAGACCCTGTCTCTAAATAAAATACAAAAAAGGGTTGGGGATGTGACCCAGTGGACGAGTGCCCCTGAGTTCAATCCCTGTACCACAAAAAAAAAAAAAAAAAAATCTATCCTCAATGGCATTTCAAAAATATCTAAGATATATAAGCATGTTAATAAAGACTATGCAAGAACATGAAAAAAGCAGGTTATGAGTAAACTTCCTTTTAAATTCTTATGTGCCCTGTAGTTTATGCAACAGATATAAATCAGAAAAAGTAGCCTAAGAACACATATGTGATTACTGAAACACACATCACACAGCACTAACTCTCCTCCCATCAAAGGGGCATAAGACTCTAATTTTTATATACTTCCCTGGGAACCTAATTAATCCACATCTGTAACATGGTTTCTAAGGGGTTATATAAATACTTCTCCACTGCTTGCCTTTACCCTTGCACACAAAAACCCGGAATAACAAATTATCCTTTCATAACTTCTGGAGTAACTGAATATATTTTCTGAATTACAACTTACCAAAGTAATCTTTCTATAGGTTATACAAAGATAGGAAGCCTTCTCAAAATACCTAATACTGAAGTCATTCAACAATATTATATGATAAATACGTGCTGATAACTAATAACCATCAAATGTTATTTTAGATATTAAGATACATCATGACACAGGGCATGGTAGGCAACTCAGGAGGCTGAGAGAGAAAGATCACAAGTTCAAAGCTAGATTCAGCAATGGTGAGGTGCTAAAGCAACTCAATGTGTCTTAAAATAAAATAAAATAAAATAGAAAAAGATACATCATGGGAAGATAAATGATGGGGGGAAAATGGTAAGCAGTTTCTACATCTATAATATAAATCAGCCATGGTCTTAAACTTCTCCAGCACCCCAAATTATTTAGTTTACAATACTAAAAACATTATTTAAGTAATATTTAAAATCTATTAAATTTGGAAAAATAAACCCTATGCTTTAGCAAACTGTTATTTTGCCAAACTTGAACAATACAATTATCTCCGTGGCCCATGAGGGTTTGTTTCTAAATATCCAACCTGTTCACCATTTTGTTCTCATTATTCTTATGTGACAGATTAATTTGCCTGGAAAACACAGTACAATGTTCCACAGACTTAAATAACATTAAAAATAATCTGGGGGCTGGGGTTGTAGCTCAGTGGTAGAGCACTTGCCTAGCACACGAGAGGCATTGGATTTGATTCTCAGCACCGCATATAGATGAATAAGTTTAAAAAAAAAAATAAAGGTCCATCAACAACTAAAAAATATTTTTAAAAATCTATAACCATTTCCAAAGAAATATACTATAGGTACTCAATAAACATTTAACTGAAAAAAAATCAATAATTAATGTAATTAAACTATTGATAAAAGCCAAGTATCAAACACAAATATAAAAGGTAAACACCATCAGCATATCCATTTTCTTTGGTTTCTGTGTGTCTCTTTGACACCTTTTAGCATTAGTGCCCTCTGCTCCCCCACCACATCCCTTCCTGCTCTCTCCTTTCTCTGTGGGCTTTCCACCTTGGTCAACCCATCTAGAACCCAATGCTTCAAGTATGAAGGAAGAATAAGGTTAATTCTCCAGAACTGTCCATCAAGATATGCCGGGTCTGCTGTGTTACTTATTAATGGGGCCGAGGTCTAAAGCTACCCCCCTTTTTGGGCCCTAAAGGGGGTTCTTTCTGCCAGCAGAAAGAATTAAAGTAGCTTACCTGGCGAAGATAGGCTTAACAGGCAAAAGTTGCCAAGTGAAATATCCCCGCCTGATTGACAGACACCACGCCACACCCGGGGAGTTTTTGGTAGAAAACAGCGCCAAATAACTCAAATTTATTGAACAATGGACTGCACTTATATAGGTCTCGAAACTAACCAATCCTTGACCAGTAGGGTGGCTCCGGCTCTCACGATATGTCATAGCCACACCCCCTTGCTTAGCCCCGGTCCTCCAAGGGCGTGGTAAGCAACCAGAGCTCATCCCCTTGGCAGACAGCGTCAGGAAGATCCAACAAAGATACAAACTTTGTTTTTGTACAAGGGACTGAACCCGGGGGCGCTTAACCACTGAGTCACATCTGCAGCCCTTTTATATTTTATTTAGAGACAGGGTCTCACTAAGTTGCCGAGGCTGGCCTTCCTCCTGCCTCAGCCTTCGGAGCCACTGGGATTACAGTCACCACAGCATCCAGCCAGGTTCAAGATACAATCTTTAGATAACACATTTTCAATTGTCTACACACCAAAACATCACTTAACTTTCTTGACAGAACTTCAAACTCAAAAAAATATTTATTCCCCATTCACTCATCCAAAATATTTACATGGGGCCTACCATATACCAAGCCCTGCTGGGATAAGATTAATGAGATGTGCTGTCCTCATCCACTCAGCAGAGATACAGATTGGAGAATGGGAAAGATAGCCAACTAGGAAAAGAAGGCATTAGGAAGCAGCATTGAAAATCTGGATATACAATATTCCCAAGTCTGTACGGTCAAGAATCTGTCCAATGGCCAGCAGCAGCACATCCTAGGAGAGGAAAATGGTGGGAAGCACAAACGCCACTGGACTGAATCAGAGATTAGCACTGTGCTAGATGTGGGTCAAGAGAAGGAAGGAAGATGAGGATACTGCTGTGAGGATTACTTAAGTCTACCAAGTAAGCTAAAGAAGATGAATGGGGTTTGGGTGTTTTTGTCCCATCCAAAACTTGTTTTCAAACTTAAGCCCCAATGAAACAGTATTAAGAGGCAGGGTTTTTAAGGGGTGATCAGGCCAAGACGGCAGAATTAGTGCCTTATTAAAGGGCTGGGAGAAACTAACTAGGCTTCTTTCTACCTTTCTGTTTCTTCCTCCAAGTCCAACAGTGTTCAAGGTGCCGTCTTGAAAGCAAAAACCCTAGCATTCATCAAACACCTTGATAATGCCTCGATCCTAAACCTCCCAGCCTCCAGAACTGTGAGAAATAAAAATTTGTGTCTTAGGTATTTTGTTACAGTAGAGAGAACAAAGACACAAGAGAAGTAGAAGGAAGAGGAGAGCACATGGGACTGTTGATTTCAGCAAGACTGACTAAAAAGCCTTGTCTACAACAATAGTAATTGCTGAGTACTTACAATGAGGCAAGCTTACTACAGGTTGTTTTGTTCACTTACTAAAAAGACTGAAATATAACGTACTAAGTGAGAAAACTTGAGGCCTAAAAACGTGATCTCAACTTTAGGTTTCCAGAGATGACAGTTTAGACTCCAAGGAAACAACAGAGTTCAGTCACGAGAACATAGTGAGGTGGCAGCCAGGGAAGGGAAGAAAAGAGAAGGGGACAGAGCACTCACAGAACTGGACCATGCTGGCATCTTATCTTGGACTTCCAGCTTAGAGAGATAACTTTGTTGTCTTAGCTACATAGTCCATAGTATTTTGATGTGGCAGCCTAAGCTAAGGTGGGGGTGGAGAGAGCTATTGATGTATGAACTTCAGAAAGAAGCAATTTATCACTCAGTTTTAGTTGTCCATTTGAAATTTAAAACCCAAAACACTAACCATACCCCTAGTTCTAAGCCATTCAGCATTCATAAATAAAAACCATTAAAAAAAGGTTGACTGGAAAAGTTCCTTCCTGCCCCTGCTTGATTTTTTAGACAGATTAATTACTCAAAGTAATAGTCTTTTCACACTCTACACACAAATGAGAGTAAGAGACTATTTGAAGTGGAAAATCATTTTATATATTTAAAGAAACTGGAGGATTAACATACAGTCAGCTCTCTGTGCCTGCAAGTTCCACATTCACAGATTGAACCAACTGTGAATAGAAAATATTTGAAAAATATACATAAAATAAAAATAACAATAAGAAATATAAATTAGAAACCAATACTGTATAACAACTGTTTAATAGCACTTCCATTGTTTTGGGTATTCTAAGAAATCTAGGGATGACTGAAAGAACATGGGAGGATGTGCATAAGCTATATGCTCATACTGTGCCATTTTATGTAAGGGACTTCAGAATTCCTGGATTTGGGTATGGAGGCACTGCGGGAATTGGGGGCGCGGTGCTGTTCTAGAATCAATCCCCTCAAAATACTGAGGGATGACTGACTAATGTGGCCTGAATAACTAACATGTTGGACCCAGTCCTTTTTCAGTGTCCTTTGTTAGTACCTAAGGATAAAGACCTGGAAGGCAGACACAGCATCAGAAATAATGTATACATCTGAAAAAGAAACAATATAGCAAGTGTCTTTTTAAGATTAAGGTCTTGGGAATACTAGGCAGAATTAAATAATAATTACATAGTCACAGTTCAGAAATTGAATTTCATAAAGCTTGTAGTGATAGGTGCCTACAGTCCCTGCTGCTGAGGTGGGAGGACTGCCTGAGCTCAGGAGTTCAAGACCAGCAGGATGCCACAGCAAGAGAGGCTGTCTCCAAACCAATTCAACAAAAAACAGAAAAACAAAACAAAAACAAAAAAAAAACTGAATTTCATAAGTGCAGAATACAGACTCAGCTTGTTCACATGAAAAGGTTCTAGCTCTGTTACAGCTAGTAGTATAACAGCATTGCTTTATAAAAAACTGCCACTTTCATAGAAATTGAAATAACGGATCTGGATTATAACAAATCCACTGAATTTTGTGTTTATTACATTATGTCTTAAGAGTACCACATTCTGTTCCAGGCTTCATTAAGATAAGCATTAACCAAATAAGGCTGAATATAAAGAAAAAAACTTTATGAATAACTGTTCAGTTACTCATAAATGAAAACAAATCATCTTAAAAGAAAACTCATAGTGTTATCCACTTTTACAATTTGCCAGGCAACCCAAAGAACTGTGAAAAGATTAGTAATTTTGTTGAAGCACAAAATTTGCATCCAAAGCCACGTGGCATGCTTCTACTCCCTATTTGTATTGCTGGGCGGCTATCCCCTAGGGTTGTTGTTTTCTCATTTGAGGATACAAAAAATATTGTGAAAAGATATGAAGAGTTACAGAAGTTCTTTGTTTAAAAAAAAGGGCAGAAGGAGAGAAGGGAAGAGCAGGCAGGGTGGCACAAGCCTATAATCCCGGCAGAAGGACTGCAAGTTTGGAGTGATAGAGCACCTGCCTCACATGTGTGAGGCACTGGGTTCCATCCTCAGCACTACATAAATAAATAAATATATTGTGTCCATCTACAACTTAAAAAAAATTTTTTTTAAAGAAGAAGAAGAAGGAGGACGAGGAGGAGGAGGAGGATTGCAAGTTTGAGGCCAGCCTAGGCAACTTAAGACACTGTCTGAAAACAAGAAAAATAAAAAGGGCTGGAAATGTAGCTTAGTGGTAGAGCATTCCCCAGTACTGAGGTGGGCTCTGAAAAGAAATGATGGAAGATAAAGAGAAAATGAAGAGGTGTGGATGCTATTATGGTATTTACAAATTCAGGAATTTAGAAGACCTTAGAATATATATGCCTTGTGATAAGGACTGACTATACTGACCTCCTGACCATGAGCTGCATCCAAGCAAAAGCTAGGTAGCCCCTGTCAGAAATAGAACTCAGGCTGGGGATGCTATCTCAGTGGCAGAACACTGGCCTAGCATGCAAGAGGTCCTGGGCTCAATCTCCAGTTTGTCTGCTTGTTTCTCTTTTGTAATAATTGGGGGGGGGGGGGGTTTCCACTGTAGAAGTGCCCCAAAGTCAGGAGCATTCAACCACTGAGCCACATCCCCAGCCCTATTTTGTATTTTATTTAGAGACAGGGTCTCACTGAGTTGTTTAGTGCCTCACTTTTTTGGCTTTGAACTCGCTATCCTTCTGTCTCAGCCTCCAGAGCCACTGGGATTATAGGCGCGTGCCACCATGCCTGCCTTTTCTCATAATTCTTGAGTAAAAAGCTGAATTGGCCAACTTCTAAGGCTGCTTTCATCTGTTATATCAATTACAAATTCTAAAGTACACAGTAACATCAAAAGGGTTTTAAGAAACATCTTATTTTTAATTAACACATAATAACTGCACATATTTATGAGGTACAGTATATTTCAATAAATATATACAATGTGTTAACAATCAGACCAGAGTTATTGGCATATCCATCACCTCAAACATTTACCATTTCTCTGCAAAGGGAACATCAAACATTAAGATTACATTTGTTACTATAATAGTAAAGCTAAGAATACCACCATATGTTGAATGCCTCTACTACAAATAGCATTACAACAAAACATAAAAAAATCATCATTTCTTAAAAATGGAGTATAACATAAATAAATCTGTTAGCATTCTAATCAGAATGGTAGAAGGTTTAGCTGGGGACGTAGCTCAGTGTAGCTCAGTGATCTTAGCTCAGTGATTGAGTGCCTGCCTAGCATAAATGAGGCCCTGAGTTCAATTCCCCGAGGGGGAGGCGGGTTGCGGGAAGCAATGCAGCTATCCAATCTTCTGTATGGAAAATTATCCTTCTAGAAAAGTAAAGCTGTTATGCCTACAATTTACTTGAGGTGACTGCTGGGGCACCCTTGTTGACGACCTAAAATATTTTTAATTGTTCATACTACACAAATACTTCTCTTAGAACAAATCGTGTTTAAATCCCAGCTCTGACATTAAGTAGCTAGGTGATCAAGGGCAAATGACTTAATCTCAACAAATTTGTATTTCCTCACCTGCGGGCTATAACACACACTCTAATATAATTTTAAGATTTAATTAACAAGGCATGTATAAAGCTCTTAGAATAGTGTATATGCCACATGAGAACTTATTAAATAGTAATTAATATTTTCATAACTAATATATTACAAATAAAAACCAAAGCATAAAGTTTCTTCCGTAAGAATGTTGAATGTTATGATGGAACAGTAAGTATTCTAAGATGCTCATCAAGAATCATGAATTATTCTAAATCTTTCACATAACTAAAGAATTACCTTTAAGGGCTGGAATTTTAAGTTTAAACTTATTTGAAGTGCACTGAATCCCATTTCCCAAGTCATTGACTATTCTTCTATCAATGAAATGTTGGTTTTATTATTATAAAACTATCCTCTTTCTGCTACTTTCAACTTTCATTTTCATGTTCAAGTTTTTCATAAATATAACTACACCCAAAATATTTTTTCTTTTTGTCAGAAAACCAATCAGCACGTACAAGAAATTTTTGTCTTCTTCCACCCCTGTTCCATAGTTGTCACAAAAACCACTTTCCCTGCCTCCAAAATGCCAGAAGATTCTTGTCTATAGTTGGAAGACACTGTATCTCTCTACAATCTGTATCCTAATTGTGGTGGGATCAATGCAAATCTATATGTATCACAATGCCCAGAACCATATACCAAAAACTCAAAAATTCATATAGCAATATAAGAAACTGTATCTATTAAAAGCTTCCTTTCAATAATGTTCTTTTCCCCATTTTTAAACTAAACCTTCTCTATCTATTCCATTGCCCTAAACTTCTGAAGTAATTCTGTACCTTTCACATTTTATTTTCTCAATTCTATATAAAATTTTTAAAACAAAGTAAAAAATTTAAACCTAACATTAAGAACATTTAAAGACCAAGCTCGATAGCCATATTACCAAAAATCTAAAATTTCAGTTATTACTGCCAAGATTATTTAAAAGATTAAATTGTATTAAATATAATTTTCCTCTATGTTCTCACCCCTCTGAAGTTTGATAAATGTATGGTATTTAATCTATTGTCTCTCATCTACTAAATGTATTTAAACAAGCTTTAATAATCTTTAAAATACACTGGAAGCCAGGTGTGGTAGTGATGCATGTCTATAATTCTAAGTTGATCAGGAAGCTGAAGCAGGAGGATCACAAGTTCAAGGCCCCGGTGGGTAACTTATGGAGAGAGCCTATCTCAAAATAAAAAGGAGAGGGGATGTAACTCAGTGGTAAATGTCCCTGGGTTCAATTCCTAGAACTGCAAAAAAGTTAATTAAAATATATAAGAAAAACGGCAATTTTAAATTGCCCAACCATTTAGCTCATCTTTGTAAAAGTTCAAAGCTTTTTGTTGCTTAGTGACCATTTCTCCAATCTCCCAATTGTTTCTGATGCCATTCTGAATATATCCTTAATAAGTTTCCCTAAGAATTCTTTCAGAACATCCATCCACTTGCCTCCCAAGAGCCTCCGTGAAAATAGGAAAACATATTTTTTGGGGAAGATATGATTATTCTTTTTGGTAAGGAGTTGATATCTTGGAGAGGAGGAATGTCTAGGTCAGAGCACAGGACTCTTCAAGCAGAACATGTGCTGAATTTTCAGTTCTTGTTGCCTCCCCTTCATCCTGTACCTTTGAGTAGTACACAAACCATACAACCATCTATGGCAGCCTGTACTTTCAGACCCTCAACTGGTAAAGACAGAGTAAGGAAGATCAATTATTAACTTGTATAGACAACCATACTTCAACCACACAGGCATTCATCTCTTTCAAACTCAAGGTTTGGAGGGACCTTCCAACCTCAATTTTTCCTCTTTTCTCATGGTTCTCTTTTTCTCCTTTAAATATGGTCAAGACTCCTATCTTGATATCACATGATAGCAAACAAGATTAAATTCAAAAGATATAGAGAAACACATTTAATGTGGTTCAATGCTCCTGAGATAGGTCAAACAGGTATTATCCTTATTTCACAAATGAACATATCTAAAACTCAAGACACCAAGAAACTTGCCCCCCAAAATCAACAGTGTTACAAATTGACAAAGGGGGGGAGCCTGGGGAGATAGCTCAGTGGTAAAGCACCTGCCTAGCATGCATGAGGCCCTGAGTTCAATCCCCATTACAACATAAAAAACAAACAATAATAAAAAAAAAAGATATTAAAAAAAAATTGACAAAAAGAACTAAACCCAAGCTTTAAAACTTCTGATCCAAGTTAATTTTGAGTATAACACAAAATCAAGCCTCACTACTTATCCCTCTCTCCTGTGCCTTAACCTTTCATCCTCATTATTTGACCTAAAATTCTTTTAGGGTTATCAGTATCAACAAAATCCAAAGGCCACTTGTTACATATTTTCCCCGAACTCTGCTACATTTGGTTTCAATAATCCTAACTTTACGTTATTCTCTTCACACTCCATTTCTATAGTGACTTCATTCTTCACATATTCATTTTTGTTCTTCTCCTGTCATAGATTATCCTAGACATCGTATTACATTTCTCTACCTAAAAAACCTACTCTTTTGCAGTTAATAATGAAAATGGTTATTCCAAGTATGTAGTTAAGACTTGAATTTATATCCCTATTTCTGTAATGCTGCCATTTTCTGTTTGATGAATCTATTCCATTGCAGACTTTCATCACTTCTGGCCTTCATTAACTCCAACTGTTGCTTGATCCTATGCAGGATTCACTTCTTCTAGCAGTCATGTCCCAAAGAGGACAATGCAAAAGACTGGTGGTATAGTAGGCTATCTTATGTGGCCCAAACAGGAGTATTTATGATTATGTATTTATTTTAAAACATGTTAGAGAATGAAAAAAAAGTAACATCAAACAATTATGTAAATTTTTTATTTTAAATTCACTTACTTAAAAGATAGCAAACAATTAAAAATATTAAGTAACAGATGGTTTGAAGAGAAAAAGTTAAAAAATCATGAATAATTTCAGTTTGGAAAATAGTGGCCACTGGGAAACCCAAACAGTTTATTTTATTGGTACTGGGGATTGAACCTAGGGGCACTGTACCACTGAGCTACACATCCCCATCCCTTTTTATTTTTTGTTTTAGAGACAGGATCTCTTTAAGTTGCTTTGGGCCTTGCTAAATAGCTGAGGTCGGCCTCAAACTTGTGATCCTCCTTCCTCAGCCTTCCAAGTTGTTGTGATTACAGGCATGCATCAACATGCCTTGCAAAATTCATGTAGCTAAGCTCTGGGTCAATGATTCAAAATCCCACTTTTTTTTTTTTTTTTTTTTTTTTTTGGTACCGGGGATTGAACTCAGGGGCACTCGACCACTGGGCCACATCACCAGCCCTTTTTTGTATTTTCTTTAGAGACAGGGTCTCACTGAGTTGCTAAGTGCCTCGCCATTGCTGAGGCTGGCTTTGAACTCGCGATCCTCCTGTCTCAGCCTCCCAAAGTGCTGGGATTACAGGCATGCGCCACCGCGCCCGGCTCAAAATCCCACTTTTACCATTTACTAGCAAAGTAACCATGAACAAACTAAATTACTTAAACCCCTTGAATTCTCAGTTTTTTAGTAGTACAAGGATAAAATAACCTCCATCCTAGGCTTATTATAGTATGGATTTGAAAAAATACCTCCTAAAATATTCTTAGCTCAGTGCTTGGTACAGTTAAGTGCTCAACAAATATTAAAACTTACAATTATTCTTGTTCTTCTTAGTCATCATGCCCTCACTTGTAATCAACTAGGCAACTTGATACTTTCTGTCTATGGAGTTTCTGTACCAATTTTTCCTTATCTTCTGATTCACCTTTGTTTTCATATTCTGGCATGAACCCAAGATTACAACTTTTTTTTCTTTTTCTTTTTGCAGTGCTGAGGATTGAATCCAAGCCCTTACACATTCTAGATAAGCACTCTACCTCTGACTTATATCCCCAACCCCAAGACATCTTTTCATATTAATCCTTAAGTGGGAAACAAAAGCCATTCCTCTGATTCACTGGACCTTACAAAATTCAAAGAACCCTTAATTTTGCTGAACAAAACTAAAAATTAAGGAAATCTGATGCAAATGAATCCTGCAAAGCATATTATGTAAACAAACTCTTTTAAGGATATGTGACATTATCCTTCCAATGACTAAAGGGGGAAAATTGATAGGATATATTCCTTTGCTATAGCAAGATATTCATCAGTTAACCTGTTATAGATCCAGTTATGGATCTTTGGTGTTTCCAACACTCAATAATGTATAACAAGCTCTATAGATGCCAACCATCACACAAGGTGATGAGGATGTGGAAATAATCCACTAAAGGAAAAGAGACTAATATGGGAACACAGAGAGTAAATAGAAAAATTACTAGTAGCATGCTACATAATATCCAGCAGTGTTTTTTCATACTAGACATACTCCAAAAATGATGATTATATCTCATCCTCCTTTAATGTGGAGCACCTAATATTGCCACACAGCAGGAACATCACATAAGCAGTAATAATTTCAGACTTTTTAGGTAGTAGATGCCACAAATGTCTACTAATAAGACAGAAGTTTGTGGTTTAAACTTAGCACTCATTTGATTGGATTTGCCAGCAAATAAATGGAAACAGTAGCCCCAAAACATGACTGGCATTACGTTTAATTTGCAGCAAAATAAGGTCCAGAACTATAACTGGCAAAAAGAAGTTTATATTTAGCTGTTCTAGGGGAAAAGCAACAGAAAATTTACTGTCTATAGAAACTTTGATCCACAAAGATGTTCTGACTGATTTATCAGTGGTATTACTGAGGAATTTTAAATGCTATGATTCAGAATACTAACATTAACTCAGACTCCTAAGTAACAATTAACAGACTGAGATAAGTTTTCATTGTCTTACCCTATTCATAAGATGACAAGCCTTGTTTTACAGAAATGAAAGTATGTTAGTCATAACCCAGTCAGACAAAACTTTTGGATTTCCTTTAAGAACACAGTTCTGTACAAATTTATGTAATAATTTACCAATTTTATCAGCAACTTGTTTATCACAGTATGACTGAAATAGCATAAAAACACAAGTTACCTGACTTACAAACTGAAATAGCACTTGGGGGAGGCACTCAGGGATATTGTAAAATCTTCAAAGACATTTTACCAGTAAAGTGGTGGGTAAAAGAGACAGGGGACTGGAATGAGGCAGAAACTCTGCATTTTCATTTTGAGCAAGATACCCAAAACCCCAGGGATATTCACTGGAGAGCATGAAGAAATAAAATTCAGCATGTAAATGTAAAGAAAAGAAGAAAAAACATTTACGTACCTAAAGAAAGATACATGCCATTCTGCTTGGGAAGAGAGTTTTCTACCAGTATTCGACCCTACTCCCTCCACTATTACTAAGTACAGTAATAAACCTCTTTAAATACAGTTATCATTTAAAATTCAACAGAAAGGACTAGGTTTGTGGCTCAGTGGTAGAGCACTTATCTCATATGTGTGAGGCACTGGGTTCAATTCTCAGCACTACATATAAATAAATGGATAAAATAAAGGTCCATCAACAACTAAAAAAAAAATTAGATATAACCCATTTTTAACACCTTGCAACACTAACCTTCACATGCAACAATGTTCATTATACTGAAGTCAAGCTAAAAAAAAAAACTACCAGCTAACACTGCTGTCTTATTTAGCTACTTAAGATTACAATTTTACAAGGAACAAGGAGGCATTTGATGCTTTAGAGCATCCCCTTTGGGTTTACAGTATGGGCTTGAAATTATACACAGTACCACCAGCTACTGCTGTGTGACCTTTGTGAAATTCCTTTTATTCTCTCAAATTTCATTTCCTCACCTGCAAATTGAGGATAAGAGCACCTCTGTCAATGACTTTTAATAATTAAAAAATGCATATAAAAGGCTTATTACTGTGTTCAGTACATTGTAAAAGGGTAACTGATGGTGAAGGAGGAACAATAACACTTAAGTTCATCAGACCTCCCATCCCTTCAAAGATGAAAAGCCAATACTCTGAAAATTCCGTTATAGCCAGGCGAGGTGGCGCACGCCTGTAATCCCAGCACTTTGGGAGGCTGAGGCAGGAGGATCGCGAGTTCAAAGCCAGCCTCAGCAATGGCGAGGCACTTAGCAACTCAGTGAGACCCTGTCTCTAAATAAAATACAAAAAAGGGCTGGGGATGTGGCCCAGTGGTCGAGTGCCCCTGAGTTCAATCCCTGGTACCAAAAAAAAAAAAAAAAAAAAAAAAAAAGAAAATTCCGTTATAAAAAGGAGTTACTATTTTACCACACGGAAAAAAAAAAAAAAAAAAAAAAAAAAAAAAACTCAAATTCAACCTACTCCTAATATTTTAGGGTGTCAATGCATTTGGGGCGAGCCAGAAAAGATGCTGCAGTGCATCTATGACACACACCTAAAAATGGCTCCAGTCAAAGCAGCATCTTAATTACCAATATAGGAGGTTAAATCTACTTTTAAAAAAAATGTTGGATTTGAGACTTGGTAGGCGCTTAATATCACCCTATCCTTTTTATCTGCAAGAGTAAGCTGTCAAGCACTTAATCAAGAATCCTCCGATTCTTCTGGTGCAATCCAAATGAAAATCTTACAGCAGAGCAGCCTCCGGTACAATTCCCAAGTACCCAGTCGAGGTACGAATCTATGAACCTAGGCTGAAGACGGGCCAATGCGGAAATCCGGGTAGCTTCAGAAGCCTGGGAACAGTAGATATTTCGGACGCTCAAAAGATCTTAAGTTAAAACAGATATACGTCCCTTAAAAGTAACTGGACAGGCTCCCCTTGTGCAAAGGAAACAAACCCATCGACGTCCTCATTAGCCCGCATGCTCTTTTCTTCAATCCTTAAGTGGAGCCTTTACCCTAACAACAATAGTATCAATGCTATCTCGAAGACAGGAAGCAGCCGAGTGGGATTCACCACGCACATTAGGGGGATGGAGCGGCCTAACTCGAGAAAGGACAGCCCCAATCCTCCCAAGGAGCTGGGCGGCACGTCCCTAGCGGAAGTGGGGCTGGTGCCTTCTCCCCGAGAGCCTCTCGCCGAATGAGGTTTTGAACCAGGACTCTCCCACACCGCTCCCTGCAGACCCTACCATCCCTGCAACGAAGGCACGGTGCAGGCCTCGGGCGAGCCCTCGAGTGGCGTGGGGGGCGCGGGGAGGACGACCGCGCGGCCGGCAGTCCGGCGGGCTGGAAACCCCCCGCGCTTCCCCGCAACGCGCGCATTCCCGCAGGGCCGGGGAGGGGAGGGGAGGGGAGGGGAGGGGAGGGGAGCGCGGCCGGCAGCGCTCCCGCAGCGGACCGCGTGGGGCGGGTCTGGCTCCGGTTTCCCGCTCCGCGAGCAGGCCGAGCTCCCCGGACGCGGAGGCGATGGTCACGGAGGAGAAAGCGGACGCCCGGCGCCCGCAGCCAGGTCTGGATGCGCTCCCACGCCCCAGGCCGCCCCACGCCGGCCCTTCCCGACCGGGCCCTCTTTGATCGCGGCCCCGCCGCCCTCGCTTTCCTTACCCGCCAGGGTGAGTGTCAAGTTAGCGCTGTTCGAGGGGCCGCCGAGCTCCGATCTAGGAAAGGGGAGGGGGACTTGGGGCTGCGGGGCGGGTGGCTGGAAAGGCCGCCGGGCTGCGAAAGCAGAGGCTGCGGATGGACAAACCGCCAAAGCACTTTCGCTCCTTCCCGAGAGGGAGAGAGCAAGCGAGAAAAAGAAGCAAGATGGCGGCTAGCCAGCCCCTACGTACTACGTCATGACGCTACGCACGTAAGGCAACTCACAAGACCGCCCTCCGGCGCAGAGGAGGCCAGATCACGTGACGCCTCCGTGGCGGCCGGACGCTGACGGAGTGCAAGGGTGCCTCCTTCTGGGCCGAGGGAGTTCCTGCAATCGTAGTCATCTTAGCAGGCTGTATCTCCCACCTGGGAGGATTCCAAAAGTCTTGAGTTGACCACAGTTACAAATTGGCATTCCCCGGTGGAATGATCTCTGTAGTATCTGTGACTAGGTACGTAAAGTGGTCCAACCAGCATTATGGCAGAATGTTCCCCGTTAGGTGAGGAGCGAGCTGAGGGCAGGGAGTTTACAGAGAGTGGGAAATGTCACCTTAGTGTGAGGAAGAGAAGTAGCTCTCTCCTGGGAGCGCTTTGTGATTATGGACGTGAAATAAGCCCTTCGGTTTATTTGTACCATTTCTCTGGCGATGTTCAGCCCTTGGGTTCAGCGAACTACAGAGAAGATGGGCAGTAATGTTCACCTATGCTGGGTTTTGCCAGGCGAGTGTAATGTAGGGAGATGAGCGTATCTGGAAGTGACTGTAATGATGACAATACCCTATCTGGAGTTGGGGGCACAGTTAATGGCAGGGCACTTCCCGGGCATGCTTGAGGCCCTGGGTTCAATCTCAGCAAACGCCTCCCCGCCCCCAAAGAATATATGGTGGATGTGTAGTATTTGTCCACTTTGTAAACTGAACTGCCTTTGATATATTTTAAGTCCAAGGAGTCCTTGCCACCTATTCTGCTTTGAACCCTCTTCCCCACCAGTGGCTGGTGTATGTTCACGGGATTGTCACCATAGCAATCTAACTATAGTTAGAATAAAGAAAATAAAGTAAAAATTGATATTGATGATGATAATGATGTGTGTGTGTGTGTGTGTGTGTGTGTGTGTGTGTGTATGGTGCTGGGGATCAAACTCAAGGCCTTGCTAGAAAATAGCTAGGCAAGCCGGGCGTGGTGGCACACGCCTGTAATCCCAGCACTTGGGAGGCTGAGGCAAGAGGATTGCGAGTTCAAAGCCAGCCTCAGCAATGGCGAGGCACTTAGAAACTCAGTGAGACCCTGTCTCTAATAAAATACAAAAAAGGGCTGGAGATGTGGCCCAGTGGTCGAGTGCCCTTGAGTTCAATCCCTGGTACCAAAAAAAGAAAAGAAAATAGCTAGGCAAGTGTTAGCATTGAACCATTTCCCCTCCTCCCCCTTAGTGATCATTTGAAATAGAAAAGCTTGGCTGATTGGCATCAGCAGGAGAAGGCCTGCTGGCTGTCCCCAGCAGAACCCACAAGCATTATTTAGGTGAATTTCCCACAATCTTGTAGGATGGCCTAGAATATCCTGATCTTAAGATGTCTTTCTTGAGCAATATAGAACATTTCCAGCATTCAACTGAGCTTACGTTAGCCCAGCTCATGAGGTGGACATATACAAACAGAATATTAATTGCATAATTTCCAAGAACTATAATTTATGTCGCTGAGTACTCATAATTGCAAAGGCAGTGCATTTTCTGTACAGCCAAACATGCTCAGGAAATGAAACATCGGAAGGCGCTTGATGAGCGCAGATTCAGAACAACTGGAGTTGTATGAATAGACTTTTCTTGATTCATCTATTTCTACAGCAGGACGATTTTGTCCTGAAGGTAGAAATGTGTACTCAATTTCCAGTGGTTGCAATTTTCCACATTGATCTCCAATATACTAGGGACGTCCTGCTATGCTCTTCATTTAGGCTTCTTCTCTCCTGTCAGCACCTGACTGCCTGCCAGCCCTGAAGAGCCCCTGTATGTTCCTTCTTCTGTTACCATAGCTACCTCTTAGCACTGTTCTTTCAATAAAAATCAAGTTTAAGTCAGGCAAGCTTGTGTTTTAAAGGTGATTTTGCTTATTTCTACTCTTACCCATCGTATGTAATCTTAAAGTTTAACTCTCAGAAAGCAGCCTTGTTCCTTTTATTCCCAACTTCTTGGGCAAAAAATCTTAACAGCAATTTCCATGTATTGATACAATGTTGAAAGCCAAACAATACATTTTTTTTTTTTTTTTTGTACCAGGGATTGAACCCAGGGGCACTTTATCACTGAGCCACATCCCCTGCCCTTTTTATTTTTTATTTAGAGATAGGGTCTCACTGAGTTGCTTAGGGCTTTGGTGAGTTGCTGAGGCTGGCTTTGAACTTGCAGTCCTCCTGCCTCAGCCTACCAAGCCACTGGGATTACAGACATGCACCACCACGCCCAGCTCCAAACAATGCTTTAAAAAAATATGTACTTTGTCTTGGATTATTTGTACTACTGCTAATGCCCCATCAGCGTAGATAAATTTGTCAACAAAAGTGCATAACAGATCAAATGAAAATGTCATCTAGTTTCCAATATAGCTATTTAAATGATAATTTTAGGGTAACATGATCACCTGGTGGTATGAAATCAGGCAAATTAGTTTCTTACTGAAAATAAATTGATTCTACAAACAGTATGACCTGTGGGAGAGAGGGTGTGGTGGGGGGGGGGGTTGAGATTTTAATTGCCTGGCTTTATTTGCTAATGGTTTTATTAACTTTCTGTCATTCTCATTGGGATTGATTGCATAAACTTGTAGGCACTGAAGATTTATGAGATAGTAGGTTAAAAAGAATCATACTTTATTAGTAAATCATACTTTATTAGTAAGGATCATACTTTATTAGTAACAATGTCTCTTAAATGTTTATATATGCGTGACAATTTTGGTTTCTTTTTACCAATGGCCCAGCAAATAGTATTTAGTAAAACTGAAGCACGATAAGACTGAGGTAATGAAATCCATAATGCCCAAATGCAGCATGAAAATGTAACCTAATTTTATAAACGTCAACAGATGTTGTGAACTTGCAAATGAAGATAAGAACAATGTTTTCATTGCTTCAAAACACTACTTTTTGCAAACCTGTAAGAAGTTGTATACTAAATAGATTTCAATATATGTTATATAAAATTTTATACTACATATAAAGTAGGATAAATATTTTATTATTTATCAGTTTATTGTTAACTGGCTCAGGAAACTCTTTTTGTAATTGAATAAAAGGTACATTTGGGCTAAAAATCATTCATCTCCTATTCAGGTCATATGCTAATAAAGTCCAAATTAGCTGTGATTTACTGTCCACCCAAATTTCCCAGGAATTTTCTTATCTCAGAGAAGCTAAGTTTTGGGACCTGTGGGTCCTGAGTGAAGAGGGTGTAGTGTTAGTGAGCTAGAACATTACCTGGAATATTTAGTCACAGGGAGCTGGAAGAGGGAGGGAGGGAGGAGATGGAGAAACACCTTGTTGGTTCACAGCTTTGCCTTAGGCTGTGAGTTAGTTCCTGAGTCAGGAAGTGAGTGATGGTCGGAGAACAGAAGGGAGAGGTCCCAAAGGGAGAGGTGTCCCTCCAGCAAATGCAGAGCAATAAAAAGAGTGTGAAGGAAAATGGCCAGGGGGTAACTGAAGTAAGGGAACAGGAATTTCTTAAAGTTTTTTAGAATAGAAAAGAGAAACTGGAGATGATGCTGATGGACATGAATACAGTGCTCCTTACCTACTTCTGCAATTGCAATCTGCCTGCTGCTTATAGTATTTTTTAAAGAATAAGGGGCTTTTTACTTACTTATTGCCCAACCAATTGTGTATGCAGTGTTTAAATGAAACAACCCAGTTTTAGATCTTTTATTCAGAGTGATTAATAGAAGGTTGATAGTACTTTTTTTTTTTTAAATAAACACTGGAAACTGGGTATTTTGAATAATGTCTAGTGAAAGAGAAATTTTATGTGTTTAGAGTAATCCACAGCCCATGCCTACTTCAGTTCTTTTTCTTTTTCTTTTCTTCTTCTTCTTCTTTTTTTTTTTTTTTTTGTTTGTTTGTTTATTTCTTTGTATTCTCCACTCTTTTTTTCTGCTGGGGTTAATTAAACAGTTTTTCAGAGATATTTCTTTGAGTTGCTGAGATCTCAGTAAGATAATTGCTTCACATGGGAATTAGTACAGAACTCTATGGCGTAGGGCATTGTTAACTTCATATGGCACACAGTATAGGTAGAAAGAAGAGAGAAAAGGAACAGTAACTGAAAGAATTAAGGAAAAGATTCTCTCAGGCATGGTGGTGCTTGCCTATAATGCCAGCGACTTGGGAGGCTGAGGCAGGATGATCACAAGTTTGAGGCCAGCCTCAGCAACTTAGTGAGACATCGTCTTAAAATAAAATGAAGTGGTGGGGGTATAGCTCAGTTGCAAAGCACCCCTGGGTTCAAAACTCAGAACTGCAAAAAACAAACAAAACAACACCCCCCCCCCCCCTTCAAGTATTTATCAGTCCAGGTTAATTGCAGCAAAATTCTTAATTTCAGTATTCAGTACTACCTATGTGAAACTTTTAATTGGAAAGTTTCAATCACTTAATGATTAATAATAAAATAGTGCCATCTGTTAGGTTATATGTGACCATGCCACCTGCTCAACCTTGAGAGTGTGCTAGCACAGTGACCAACCATTTTTCATGAGTCTGCCCTGGTTTGCACTGAAGGTGCCCTGACCCAGCAAACTTCTCTGTCTGGGGCAAAACAGGACAACTGGGCCCTCTCTGGTGCCACACTGAAGTGGAGGCATGATCCTGGGCTCTGGCTTCTCTCACGTTAGAATCTCCTTTTGTGTCTACTGAAGGGCAAAGCATCACACCGGGGACAGCCGTGCAGCCAAAAGATTTATTCAACAGCCTTCGTGGCTGGTAGCGAAAACCCGGAGATGAGGTGCTCTGGTCGAAGGTCGAAGAGGTGGGAGAGGGGAGTCAGGGAGAAGGGAGTGTGCAAGCTCTGGTGGGAGAAGGGAGTCAGGGAGAGGGGAGTGTGCAAGCTCTGGACAGAAGGTGGGTGCCTGGTCGCACCGGCTCTCTGGAGCTGTCGGCTAAGGCAGCTGCTGTCTGGCTGGAGGCTGGAGCTGTCAGCTGGGAGCGGCTGTCGGGCTGAAGGTGGTCGGTCTGGAGCTGTTGGCTGGAGCAGCTGCCGTCGGCTGGAGGCAATGGGTCTGGAGCTGTTACAGTGGCTTCCTCCTCTCTGCAGCGATGAGCCGATGTATCTGTCTTCCTCCTCTCAGCAGCGACGAGCCGATGTTGTGTCTGTGTGTCTCTCTCTGTCTGAGTCTCTCAGACAGGGCCTTATATAGGGATTTCTGGTGGGAGGTGCACTAGAGCAACCCAAACACCATTGGCTCTTTGCCCATAGAACAGGGTGACCTTTAAGCCTATTGGCTCTTGCCAGGGGAAAAGAAACATCCTGCCCAGGGAAGAAACATCCTGCCCGGGGGGAAAAAACATCCTGTCCGGGGAAGAAACATCCTGCCGAGAATGAAACAAGGTTGCTTCTCTCAGGATGTGGAAAACTCTGAGGGCGGGGGAGGGTAACCTATCCATCATCTACTATCTGCCTAAGAAAATGTGCTTGCTGGAGACCACTGACAGGAAGGGACCTCCTCTGAGAGCTGAGACGGCCCTGTTCGTCCCAGGGGTAAGTCAGGCTGCAGAGGGCTGAGAACTTAGGGTTGAGGAGCCCCGTGGCCACGATGGGACACACTGCCACTGCGGTTCCCTCTGCTGTAGTGTCTGTGTTTAGGTCCTTCTACCTTGTTAGGGCTGCCTTTTTTGTTTTGTTTTGTTTTTCTTTTTTCTGGTTCTGGGGATCATACCCAGGGCCTCCCATGCGCTCAGCAAGTGCTCTAGCACTGAGCTGCACCACCAGCCCAGCTGCCAGTTACTGTGCCAACACTTTGACGTGTTTTGCACAGCAGCTGGTAATACACTTTTTAAAAACTGAAGCTCAGAGAGGTTAAATGACTTGCCTGGAGCTCATATCTCTAATCAGCACTGGAGCTGGGGTTTGAAGTGAAGCCATCTTCACATGAAGCTGAGGCCTTTATCCACTCTCCAGTCTCCGAGGTGTCCTGGAAAGCAGTCTGCGCATTCTCTCTAACGCAGGGTGGGCACATCTTCCTTGCTTGCTGTATGACATGGAGCTCCAATGACTGGTGGTTTTGGTTAGACCATGCTCTTTCTTTACCCATAGAATCATATGCCTCATGACCTCCACTGGTGAAATCAGTTAGTCAGATTCCGTTACCATCACAAAATACTTGAGATAATCAACTTCAAAAGATGACAGCTTTATATTGGCTCATAGTTTTGGAGGTTTCAGATACAGGTCAGTTGACCTGTTGATTTTGGGACTGAGATGAAATAGTATATCATGGTACCAGCTCATGGCCAAGAAAAACCTCACTTCTGGACCAGGAGTGAAAAAAGAAGAGCAAGAAGGTGGGGTCCTACTATCCCTTCCAGGTCACATTCCCATGACTGAAAGATCTCCCACTAAGCCCCACCTGTTAAAGGTTCCATCACCCCAATAGCACCAAGCTGGGGACCAAGCCTTTAACACACAGGCCATTGGGGGACCTTTATACAGACCATGGCAATGTCTCAGTGACAGAACACAATTTTGATGTACTTGGTTAGAAAGCACAGAAAGAGGGCTGGGGTTGTGGCTCAGCGGTAGAGCACTTACCTAGCACGGGCGAGGCACTGGTTTGATCCTCAGCACCACATAAAAATAAATAAATAAAGGTATTGTGTCCAACTACAACTAAAAAACATGCATATATATTTTTTTTAAAAAAATATTTATATATTTTTTAAAAAGCACAAAAAGAATAGACCTGAGCAGCTGGGCATCTTGGTGCACACCTCTAATCCTAGTAACTCTAGAGTCTGAGGCAAGAAGATCATAAGTTTGGGAGGATCACAAGTTCGAGGACAATGTTATGGTTTGGATGTGAGGTGTCCCCCAAAAGCTCATTGTGAGACAATTCGAGAAGGTTTAGAGGATAAATGATTGGTTTATGAGAGCCGTAACCCACTCAGTGAATTAATCCCCTGATGGGATTGAGTGGTAACTGAAGGTAAGGTGGGGTATGGCTGGAGGAGGGGGCGTGAGTTTGGGGGTATATATTTTGTATCTGGCAAGTGGAGACCTCTCTCTCTGCTTCCTGATTATCATGTCAGCCTGTCGCGATGGGCAAAGGTGTGACTTATGCAGACGATGGTGAGAAATAAAGGATGTCTACATGCTTCTTCCCTTTTCAATGCTTTATTCACTCAAATCACTCAAGAAAATTTCACTCTACAGGTTCTTAATCAAGAAAACAATGCTAGGTACTGCAATAGACATAGTCAAGTCACAGCAAACAACTCTAAGTTAATTCTAAGCACTGCAAACACACTTAATCATGACAGGCTCATAACAGACATTCCCTCTGCCTGCTAAGCTTAAGTGCCAGATTTTAAGTCTTAGGTCTCAAGTCCAGCAGATGCACACTCACTCAGACCTTGGTGATCAGATCAGGAACCAAGGCAGGCTTCTCCTGGTGTGAGGCTGATTAGCTGGTTGAGGAGAGGGTCGTAGGGAGAAGTTGTGGCTCTCACCAGGGTCAGGATGTGGCTGTAGAGTTTTGAGAGCGGTGAGGAAAATGCAGAGGCTCAGGCAAACAATGGGCCGAGCTGGGAGGTCAGTCGAGGTCCGCATCAGGCTTTCCAGCAGTGGGCGTCAGTGTCGGCCGGCTGAATGTCTGTTCATTGGCTCCAAATTTGGGGGCTTCTGACCGCCCTTTCAATCCCTATCAGTTGCTACCGGCTTTCTCAGTGACATCATTCATCCTGAGGCTAGAGCATTTGGTCTGGTGGTCCCCACCCTGATTTTCTCACCTCTTCCCTTTGGCAGGGACTTATCAGGGTGAGGGTAACTCTGGGTTTAAGCCAGGGTTGTAAGGAGTGACTTACTTCATCAGGCTATGCCGATGACTAGATTGGAGTGCTGCATAAGCGGGCTTGGTGGGGACTTCAGGGTCAAAGTGAAGTTTTAAAATGGAGCTGCTTAGACTAAGGCCCAAGGCCATCCTTACACAGCCACCCCCCTCTGCCACACTCTTGCACCATGGTAGTCAGCCTCACTTGGAGTCTCAAGGAATGGACCGAAACCTCTGAAACTGTGAGCCCCCAAATAAACTTTTCCTCCCCTAAAATTGTTCTTGTCAGGTCTTTGAGTCACAGCAGCAGAAAAGTTGACTAAAACACTTGGCAAATTAATAAAACGCTGTTTCCCCCCAAAGAAAGTGCAAGCCTGGGTTCAATCTCCAGTACTTAAAAAATAAATAAATAAACATGAATAAATACTACTCTTTGTTAAAAGGTAAACACCAAAACAAGTTATACTTCAAAAAAATACTGTTGCTTGAAGCAATTAAAGAATCATGAGTTGAAAGGTGAAAAATGCAAACGCTTGTGTAAACATAAGTCATTCCCAAAACTGTTCTCAGTCTTTAAAAAAGCCACAAAACATTCTTGCTCTTTATTTTGTCTAGCTTACAAAACCGGGTGGCTGATTACCCTTCCCCTAGCGGTCAGGCTGACCCAAAATTCAAAAATAATGCTTTGTAGCCGGGCGCGGTGGCGCACGCCTGTAATCCCAGCACTTGGGAGGCTGAGGCAGGAGGATTGCGAGTTCAAAGCCAGCCTCAGCAATGGCGAGGCACTTAGCAACTCAGTGAGACCCTGTCTCTAAATAAAATACAAAAAAGGGCTGGGGATGTGGCCCAGTGGTCAAGTGCCCCTGAGTTCAATCCCTGGTACCACACACACACACAAAAAAAACTCTGCTAAATCTGGGCTCGGGGCCTCTTAGCGTCACCGGTTACCGAGTGCGCGGAGGAGGACCAAGCTCGAGCTTGCTAATAAATGACTCTTTGTTGCTTGCATTGACCGTGGTCTCTGGTGGTCTTCTTGGGGGTCCCAAGCTGCGGGGCACAACAGAGTAAATTGGTCTAGCTTTTGATACAATAGAAAACACTAAAGTAACTACATTACTTATTGTCAAAATGACTATTCTACCAAAAGCACTATACAATTTCAATGCAATCCCAATCAAAATTCCAGTATCATTCCTCATAGAAATAGAAAAAGAAATCATGAAATTCATCTGGAAAAACAAGAGACCCAGAATAGCCAAAACAATTCTTAGCAAGATGAGTGAAGTTGGTGGCATTACTGTTCCAGACCTTAAATTGTATTACAAAGCAATAGTAACTAAAATAGCATGGTATTGGCACCAAAATAGACCAGTAGACCCATAGTACAGAATAGAAGACACAGAGACTAACCCACACATCTACATTTATCTTATATTAGACAAAGGTGCCAAAAACATACGTTGGAGAAAAGACAGCCTCTTCAACAAATGGTGTTGGGAAAACTGGAAGTCCTCATGTAATAAAATGAAATTAAACCTCTATATTTCTTCATGCACAAAACTCAACTCAAAGTGGATCAAGGACCTAGGAATTAAACCAGAGACCTTGCACCTAATAGAGGAAAAAGTAGGCCCAAATCTCCAACATTTTGGATTAGGCCCCAACTTCCTCAGTAAGACCCCTATAGCACAAGAACTAAAACCAAGCATTAATACATGGGATGGATTCAAACTAAAAAGCTTCTTCTCAGCAAAAGAAACAATCAGTGAGTTGAACAGAGAACCTACAGAATGGGAGCAAAACTTTACCACATACACAGCAGACAGAACATTAACTTCAAGGATATATATATAAAGTGCTCCAAAACCTTTACACCAAAAAAAAAAAAAAAAAAAAAAAAAAAAAACCCAATCAATAAATGGGCTAAGGAACTGAACAGACACTTCTTGGAAGATGATATACAATAAAACAACAAATATATGAAAAAAATGTTCAACATCTCTAGCAATTAGAGAAATGCAAATCAAAACTACTCTAAGATTTGATCACACGCCAGTCAGAATGGCAGCTATCAAAAACACAAACAATACATGCTGGCGAGGTTGTGGGGGGCGGAAAGGGCACACTTATATATTGCTGGTGGGGTTGCAAATTGGTGCAGCCACTCTGGAAAGCAGTATGGAGATTCGTAGGAAAACCTGGAATGGAACCACCATTTGACCTAGCAATCCCACTCCTCGGTCTATACTGAAAGGACTTAAAAACAGCTTACTACAGGGACACGGCCACATCAATATTTGTAGCCACACAATTCACAATAGCTAGATTGTGGAACCAACCCTGATGCTCATCAATAGATGAATGGATAGGGAAACTTTGGTATATATACACAATGGGACACTACTCAGCACTAAAAGAGAATAAAATCATGGCATTTGCAGGTAAATGGATGGAGTTGGAGAAAATAAAGCTAAGTGAAGTCAGCCAATCCCAGAAATCCAAAGGTTGATTGATTCCTTTGCTATGATGATACTGAATTATAGTGGCAAGGGAGGGGGGATGAGAGGAATGAAGGAATGTTAAATAAAACAAAGGGGAGGGAGTGGAGGAGAGGGAAAGAGGCAAGGGGATAGAAATAACGGCAGAAGGAGTTGGACATCAATATACTAAGTGCATTATAAAAGCTCAAATGGTATGAAAATACTTATATATAAAACCAATGACTTGGAAAACCGTGCTCTTTATATGTAATATGAAAGGAATTGCACTCTGCAAGCATGTATAACAAATTAAAATTAACCACCCCCCCCCCCCCAAAAGTAATTACATTATTGATTTGAAGAGTGAATTCAGTCACTTAAAATTCAAACTGGGGGCTGGGGTTGTGGCTCAGAGGTAGAGCATTCACCTAGTACGTGCGCGGCCCAGGTTCGAACCTCAGCACCATGTAAAAAAAAATGCATTGTGTACAACTAAAAAGCAAATAAATAAATATTTAAAAATATTTAAATTGAATCAACAATTCAGCAATGTATTAATGATTCGTCCAGTTTCATCAGTGTTGTGAAATGAGAGGATGGGAAAGAATTTAAGCTTGCATGAGGCCTGACAAATCTAAGTTTGAAGTACTTGTTTGACATTTTGATCTTTATCTAAGGTCAATGGACAAAAGAAAGATTCATAGTGATCATTTCTTCTTCAGCATCCTAACGTGTAAGATGGCAAGCCACCCGGAGAACAGTGTCCTCGATGAACTGCAGTCCCTTGCCTGTCTCTAGCAGGGGCTTCTGGGTCAGCCCTTGGTACTAACTGAGGGTCGCTAGGGTGAACAGCCTTGCTCACAGATCTCAGCCAGCTGTTGTCATCTCCTGTTAGGAGATTTCCCTTAAATTACCTGGGGACAATTAGCTTACAGACTGCATCAATCTTACAAGTGATTTTGCATAGAACGTTATTAATTTGCAGAGGTGACTGATGACAGAAGAGTACCACCTTTTAAAAGAAGATCACAGAAAATGAATAGAATAGAAATTCTTTTTTTTTTTTTTTTTTTTTTGGTACCGGGGATTGAACTCAGGGGCACTCGACCACTGGGCCACATCCCCAGCCCTTTTTTGCATTTTATTAGAGACAGGGGCTCACTGAGTTGCTAAGTGCCTCACCATTGCTGAGGCTGGCTTTGAACTCGCGATCCTCCTGCCTCAGCCTCCCAAGTGCTGGGATTACAGGCGTGCGCCACCTCGCCCGGCTTGGAAATTCTTCTTTTAAAGACATTTATTTATTTTAATTAGATATATATGACAACAGGATGCATTTTGATCCGTTGTACACAATTGCAGCACAACTTTTCATTTCTCTGATGGTACACAATGTATTGTCATACCATATGCAAAAGGGAGGATGGGGAGGGGAGGGAGTATGGGGGCAAGACAGAATGGAAATTCTTAATCCATTCTTTTTTTTTTTTTGTACCAGGGATTGAACCCAGGGGCACTCAACCACTGAGCCACATTCCCAGCCCTTTTTTATATTTTATGTAGAGACAGGGTCTCACTGAGTTGCTTAGGGCCTCACTAAGTTGATGAGGCTGACCTTGAATTTGTGATCCTCCTGCCTCAACCTCCCAAGCTACTGGGATTATAGGCCTGTGCCACTGTGTCTGGCTTCTTAATCAATTTTTTGAACTATGTATTTGCTGTTTGTAAATGTTGTATGTCATAAAATCCTTTATTGGTTTTATATTTAATACGGGGCGTTTAACTTAATGTATGTTATACCTAAATTATTTTTCTTTCAACAATTATTTATTTAGAAGCTTTGTTATGCCAGGCGCTGTGTCGGCCTAAAGAAGATGTAAAAATGAGTGGGACAGGCTGAATAGTTTTGCTAAGGAGTTTGTAGTCAAATGGGATGGGAAGGGGTGAGGTAAAAAATGACAAGCAATTATGAATCAAAGTGATGCATTAGTGTTCTCCAGAGAAAGAAGCCAATAGGAGGTGTGTGTGTGTGTGAGGGGATATTGGGTTTAAGGAATTGGCTCATGTAGTTCATGGTGGCTGATGTGTCCAAAATCTGCAGGTAGGCCAGCAGGCTGAAGCTCCACAGCAGGACCAACGCTATAGTCAAAGTCCAAAGGACACTAAGCCCGAGGATTGCTTTTTAGGAAAAGTCAGTCTTTTTCCTACAAAGATCAGACTGGACTGGGCATGGTGACACACTCCTGTAACTGCAGTGGCTTGGGAGGCTGAGGCAGGAGGATTTAAAGTTCAAAGCCAGCCGGGCGTGGTGGCGCACGCCTGTCATCCCAGCACTTGGGAGGCTGAGGCAGGAGGATCGCGAGTTCAAAGCCAGCCTCAGCAATGGTGAGGCACTTAGCAACTCAGTGAGACCCTGTCTCTAAATAAAAAATACAAAAAAAGGGCTAGGGATGTGGCCCAGTGGTCGAGTATCCCTGAGTTCAATCCCCAGTACCACACACACACACACACACACACACACACACACACACAAAAGGGCTGGAGATGTGGCCCAGTGGTTAAGCACCCCTGGGTTCAGTCCCTGATATCAAAAAAAGAAAAAACACTTTACAGAATAAATGTTTGGTTTTTGGTAATAGGGATTGAACCCAGGGGTGCTTAAACACTGTGCCAAGCCACATCCCCGCCCTTTTTATTTTTTTGTTTTGAGACAGAGTCTTGCCAAATTGCTTAGGGCCTAGCTAAATTGCTGGGGCTGGCCTTGAATTTAGAATCCTCCTGCCTCAGCCTCTGGAGCCTCTGGGAATACAGGCGTGCACCACCACGCCCATCCAGAATAACGTGTGATCAAATATCTGCACGCCATAGCCCAGCCAGGTTGATGTATAAAATTAACCATCACAAGTTGAAAATTTATCAACTAAACCCAAAGGAAAGCCCCTAACCCAGACCTTCACCGGGGGAGGTGGTCAGGGAGAGGAGCAGTAATAATTTAATAGGAATTTGGTACACACATGTGGGTGTGGGCGGGCAGCTACAGCAGGATGTGGCAGGGTAACATTTGGGGGAAAGGAAGGCAGTTGCGTTTTATATACAGAGGGGTGAAGAATTTCCGGCAGAGGAGGCGTCCTATGGAAAGACCCCCAGAAAGCCAAAGCGGACATGGCATGTTTGAGGGTTTTAAAGTATCTCAAGAACTGTTGGTTAGAGAGTGAAAGAGAAGAAGGAGAAGGGGGAAAAACGCAAAACTTCAAAGGTAATCAGAAACCAGATTCCAAAAAGTCTGATACTGACTTTGTATTTTAATCCCAGGGCCCAGAGGAGCCTGTGGATAGATTTAAACTGGGGCATCGTGTAGGCTTGGTAGAGCTTGTGAGTTCTGTTGATCGCACATAGGAAATGCAGCCTACCTTGTCCTGTTCCTTGATTACTACCAACAGGTAGTAATCAACCCTGACCTGGGCCATGGGCCCCGTGTGGGCTGCAGGAGATACCAGGCATTTGAGGGGCTGTGCAGCGAGGAAAATGGTGTGCTGACACCCGAGCCGCTCTGGTCACAGGCTCTGGTGACGGTGAGGGGATGGCGAGGTGGATGGCTGCCATTAGGGTGGAGAGCAGAAAGCAGAGCCACGTTCCTCACGTTGTTCTTACACCTGCAGAAACCTCTTCTCTCCCATTTTAAGAAACTGGGGCGTCATCCTTGCGACTTCACCAGGTTTCTGAAGCACCTCCACAGGTATCAGACCTCAAACTTCAGCAGCACGCTAGCACAGAGCTGGGCTCGCCCCTTTCGAACCTGTCCTTTTTGCAACCCGAGAATAAGTGCTCCCGTCTCGGAGGGGGCCTCCAGCTGCCGGGGACACTGCTGTGCTGCCAGGTAGGCCTTCCTCTGTGAAGGCGTGGCTGATGTTACCAGGTCCTGGGAGTGCTGGCCAGGAACTGCCCTCAGATGCGAGCCCCTTTGGAGATAGCCTTGGCCAAAGACAGCTGCCCAAGGTCACAGCTGCTCCCAGAGATTGATCTGTGGGCGTAACTGCCGGGCCTTTCAGTCATCTGGGGAGCATTCTGAAGGGTTGCCTTAGTTTCAGAGCTCCGCACAGACCTCCCTGGGACAGCATCAGATGTCGGTTTCCTTGTCTACCACTGCCTCCCTCTCTTCCCTCCCTCTGCCCTTGGACCCCAGAGCACTGTGAAGTTGTCTCTGTTCCGCAGGACGCTGTCCTCTGCCCAATTTCCTCCAGCCAGCAATCTGGAAAACCCTGACTCCACGCTCCCTCGACCCTGAGCAGCCTCCATGTCCCAGAGGTTCTCAAGTCCTTGTTTCCCTTCCAGTTGCCACCGTTTTACTCCAAGTCACCAAGGTCCGTCATCCAGGGTAACTGTTAAGGTGGCTGCTTATTTGACTTCCTGTCTTTACCTTTATCTCTATAAAAGTGACTTTCTTCTTATAGTTTTATTATGTTTACTGGACTTATTGAGGTATATTTGATATATCATATGCTGCATATGTTTAAAGTTGATAGATTTTGACATATGTGGACTACTATAAAAACTAGCACCACAATCAAAATGATAAATATCCTTCAGTAAGGGTATTATTTTTAAATTATATAACACACACACACCAAATAAAAAACAGAAATTCTCTCTACCCTCCCTTAGGATAATATTAAAATTCAAAACCAGAAAGGCTTCTTTCTTGTCTTAAGTGTATTCCATCTACCTCTAAATAAGAACAGGGACACTTGCTCACAGGCCCAGGGTGTCTGCTACCCATCGGTGTGGGCGAACCCTAAAACCAAATCACATGAGGCCTGAGGCCTTTTCTTCGGTCTCTGAGCCTTCGCTGTGCTCTTTGCTTTGCCTCTCTTGCTCTTTTCCACCTTGAATTTTCTTCAGGCCTGATATTTGGTTTGAATATTTTCACTTAATACTTCTTTACTATTAATATTTTAGTAATTGATAGTTAATGATTATTGAGTGCTTGCTTTTTGTTGGTTCTGTGCTTTACATAGGCCATATCTCTTAACCCTCATAAAATCTATCATTGCTATGGTGATCCTTATGCTGAAGATGGCAAGCTGTTACTTCCCCCTGGATCGTGACTACCAAGTAGAGTTGCTGACTTTAGGAGAACCCCCTGACTGGCTCTTTTCTTTCACCCAAACTTGTCAAGTTCTGCATCCACTGCTTAAATAGACTTGACCTTGGGCTTCCTTCTCTGTCTTTGTAAAATCAGTTTGAGCAAGAGTCCCTCTCAGTTTAGCAAAACCCCTCCCCCTTTGATATATGACCACCCACCATATCTTGTCCCCTTGGCCTGCCTTCCGCAGTACAGGAATCCTATTAAGGTGGTTTATCAGAAACTCCCTTTTCCTTGATGCTTCCTCTCAGTCAGTTTCCACCTGCTGCCCACCCACCCTTGATCCTGGTTAGGAGTCTGCACTTTTCCTGCTGGCATCTGAACGGAGTCCAGTCTCTCTCCCACAATGCTGTTTGACATTGCAGTGGTCCCTGTACCTGTCCCCATGGCCTGCCTCACCATCTTTAGCAAGTATTCAAGTAATTTCCTCTTTGACAGACCCAAGCAAGTTACTGGTTATAGGCTTCCACCTGTGACGGCCTGCAGCTCTCAAGCTGTCTGAAGATGGAGACCCGGTGTTCTCCGTGTCTGTGCCAGCGCCTGGGGCGTGGCCAGTGTGTGTCACATACTTCTTGAGTGGATGCTGAATGGAGGGACAGTGACCTCCATTGTACTTGCAGAGTAGGTTAGTGGCAACAGTTGGGATTCCCAAGTTAGAAAAAAAAGCTCGAATCTAAATTCTGCCAGCCTGTTGCCTTCACTGGGCTTTAGCTTCTGAGCCTCCTTTTCTTCATTTGTGAAATAGAAATAATAGCACTTTCCTCCTTACAGAATTGCTTTGAAGAATGATAAAGTGATGTGGACCAAATTCCTGGCACAGGACAGGATACATCTTTTTGTTTTTCTAGCATTGAATATAAAATATGTCTAACCTTGTTATCATTTTTAATCCTTTACTGTGCCTATACAAAGTATATGGGAGCCAAATAAGTAGTGACTATTGTTTTAACTAGAACTTTTGTATTAACATGTATTAATTGCACATATGAAGGGTGCTCAGTGTGCTATTTCAACACACACATACAGCACACACTGGTCAAATTAGTGAAATTCTCATTCCCCTCTCCTTACTGTTTATTTGGAGACTCTGAGCTTTTTTCTTCTAGGTCATTCATCAAATCCCTAATAAGTTATTGTGTACTGTAGTCATCTTGTCACTGCATGGGGTCCAAGCAGCTCTCCAACCACAGAGGAGGCCTCTCCTCTGACCTTCCAGGTTCTTATCCACGTCACAGAAAGGAATCTAAGGATGCATTAGGAATGAGTGGAAAGCAAGGGGTTTTTTTTTAATAAGGGAACAGCACACACTTGAGAATGGAGTGCAGGTGATCTTGAGAGGAAGTGAGTTGCCTCACCTTGGTCTGGGACTTGACATTCATAAAGGGAACAGTAGCCAGGGGGCTGCACTGGAGCTAGTCAGGGCAGCGTTATGCAATTTCATGCCAGTTTTCCTTGCACCTGCACACGCCCTGTTAATCAGGCTGCTTCCTATGTTGCGTGCCCACTGACGCCACCGAGCTCCACCCAGGGCTGAGCCTTACTGTTATAATGAGGCTAGGGCATGTCCCCGTCACCAGTCTCCACTACTCCCCGTGGCAGTGTTTTCTCCAGATGCCTTGTGGTCATCTTGTGGCTCTCTTGTTTTTCAGCTGACTGGCAGGCTGTGGGCAAGGTGCGGGTGCAAGGACACAGCTTGTTGCTCACCAGGTGTTTGTTCTGCATTCTCGTGGCTTGTGGGCATGTCTCTCTCTCTCTCTCTCTCTCTCTTTTTTTTTTTTTTTTTTTTTTTTTTTGGTACTGGGGATTGAACTCAGGGGCACTCAACCACTGGGTCACATCCCCAGCCCTTTTTTTTGTATTTTATTTAGAGACAGGGTCTCACTGAGTTACTAAGTGCCTCGCCATTGCTGAGGCTGGCTTTGAACTCGCGATCCTCCTGCCTCAGCCTCCCAAAGTGCTGGGATTACAGGCGTGCGCCACCGCGCCCGGCTCTCTCTCTCTTTTAATATTTATTTTTTAGTGGTAGTTGGACACAATACCTTTATTTTATTTATTTATTTTTATGTGGTGCTGAGGATCGAACCCAGGGCCTCGCATGTGCTAGGCGAGTGTTCTACCACTGAGCCACAACCCAGCCCCGGCATTTCTCTTTTGAGACTCCGTGCCTTCCTTATATCCCTGGAATTCCTATCTCAGTCTGTTTGCACTTCTGAACCCCAGAACTTGTTCTTTCTGACTGTGTTTTGGTACCCACTATTCAACTTCCTTTCACCACACACAACCCTTCCCAGCTGCTGGTAGTCACTAGTCTATGTTCCAGTCAACTTTTTTTTTTTTTTTTTTTTGCTTCCACATGAGAGAGAACGCGCGGTGTTTATCTTTCTGTTTCTGGCTTGTTTTACTTAACACAGTGTCTTCCAGGTCCATCCATTTGCTGCAAATGTCAGGATTTCATTCTTTTTTAAAATATATTTTTAATTTTTTTGCAGGATTTCGTGCTTATGGCTGATTAATATTACATGGGGGGGGGTGGGACGCCTAGGTCAATTTCACTTCTTGGCCAATGTGAACAGTGTGTCTCAGCAACCACAGAAGTGCAGGAGTCTGATGTGCTGCTTTCATTTGCTTTGGTTCTATACCTAGAAGTAGGACAGCTGAATCATCTGGTAGATCTATTTTTACTATAGTTACTACTGTTAAAAGATAAACAGGCACATTAAAATGTTAACAAGTTTATTTGAGCATTCAGTGATTCGTGAGTCAGGCAGTACCAGACTGCAGTCAGCCCCGCGCCCCACAGAGGTGCACCAGGGGAAAACTTTCGTAAGCCATTCAAGCAAGCAAGACAAAGAAAATGTTCCATTAAAGTGGAAGAGGTTGCTTGGCAAAGTCTCTAGCTAGAGTCAGTATCTTCCAATCAATTGAGCTTAAGTTTCATTTTCCTGTTTATGTTGAGTTGGGCTTCAGCTTGCTTATGTAGGAACTCAAGGTGCTGGAGCTTTCTCAGCTAATGGCCTCCTGATTAATTATTTTAACAGTGTATTAGTGCCAGGAAGCATTTCTGTGGGGCTAGGGCTATGATTTCAGGCTCTTTACAAGTCAAGGGGTAAATAAGGCAAAGTTCTTTAAATCACTGTTTCTCGGCAGAGAGGGATTATTATTCCTGGCTGCTCAGGGGTGGAGTGGAGCCAGCATCCACCCTGCCCAGATGACACGGGTTTCATGCTGCTTACAAGGTAAGCAGATCCACAGACCTGGGCATTCATTGAGTCGTAGTTTCCAGATTTGCCTCATTTAATATATGAATGATCAAACATACGCGTAGAATTTCTCTCCGTAGAGAGCTGTTCCTGGTACCCCAGGCAGCGGTTCTCTGAGGAACTGTTAAGATGATGGGTTCTTTGGCCCCACCCTCCAGCATTTCTGGTAAGGTGTGGAGTGGTCCTCAGATCTTGCGTTTTCAAAACCATCGTTCATGAGATTCCGATGTGCAAACATTCCAAAGGTGTTGTCCCTGTTCACAAAGGTGAGTGACATAAGGAAAAGGAGTAGGATGTCTTATTCGTTTGATTTTAGCTGTGGATAATATGAATTTATTTGCCCATGTCATCTGCTTGCACAGTGCAGCCTAAGGCTCTGTGGAGAGGGCTGAGGGATGCTTTATGCATGCTGATGCAGCTTTAGGACTAAAGGTGGGCTGGTGGAAAAACAAGTGTGCTGATGGAACGTGCTAGCACACAAGCTGGAATGTGATCAGACGCACACGTGATAGCAGGAACTACTGGGGCCTGCAGAATTCCAGGCCAGGAAAGGGTGATAGATGATTGCTTGGCAGAAGCTGGGTGCAGTGGTGCACGCCTGTGATCCCAGTGACTCCTGAACCTGAGGCAGAAGGATCGCGAGTTCAAAGCTGACCTCAGCAAAAGTGAGGTTCTAAGCAACTCAGTGAGACTCCGTCTCTAAATAAAATACAAAATAGGGCTGGGGATGTGGCTCAGTGGTTGAGTGACCCTGAGTTCAATCCCTGGTACTAAAAAAAAAAAAAAAAATCGCCTGGTAGATAATCTATCTGAGTATGTGGTCCATACAGAACTATCATTTCTTTACAGAAAGTGTTGATAGGTGCCTTCCTGTACAGAGTGGCCCTGTTGTCACCTATCCTGTGGGCAGTCCTCTGGCTTCCATGGAAACTGGGAATGGTGGTGGAATAGGGACAGTGGGCGTCTCCACTCACACAAACACAAATGCAGCGTGAGTCCTGCTCTAGTGTGGTTCTCGTGTGTCCCCACAGGCCCTTGTGTTAAAGGCTCCCCGGCCTGCAGCACTGCTGGTGGTGGTGGGACCTTTAAGAGGCGGGGCCTAGTGGGAGGAAGTCCACAGTTACTGGGGGTGTGCCCTTGGAGGAGATATTGGGATCCTGGCCCCTCCTCTTTTCTTTTTTTGCTTCCTGGCTGCCTCAAGATGAGCAGTTTCCTCCGGCATGTGCTCCTGCCAGGATATACTGCCTTGCACAGGACCAAAAGCCACAGGATCAACTGATCTTGGATGAAAACTCTCAAACCATGAGCCAAAATAAACCTTTTCTCTTTAGAAGTTGCTATGTCAGGTATTTTGTCACAGTAATGGAAAGCTGACTAATTCAAATTCTAAATACAAATGTACAGATTTGTAAGAGCAGAAAATGCACTGAATGAAGAACAAAAGTATATATAATAAAAAGCTTTTCTCGCCGGGCGTGGTGGCACACGCCTGTAATCCCAGCACTTGGGAGGCTGAGGCAGGAGGATCACGAGTTCAAAGCCAGCCTCAGCAATGGTGAGGCACTTAGCAACACAGTGAGACCATGTCTCTAATAAAATACAAAAAAGGGCTGGAGATGTGGCCCAGTGGTTGAGTGCCCCTGAGTTCAATTCCCAGTACCAAAAAAAAAAAAGCTTTTCTCCTCAGTTTGGAGATGTGTAATAATACATAATTGCATTTTGTGCAATCAGGAATTTAATGGTTGCTGTGTTAGAAAATTTTGGTTCCAACATTAAATCCAATCAACAAATATTTTCTTTAAACATTTATGTTTTAGTTGTATGTGGACACAATACCTTTATTTTATTTTTATGTCGTGCTGAGGATTAAACCCAATGCCTCACAATGCTGGATGAGTGCTATTCCTTTGAGCCACAACCCCAGCCCAATCAGCAAATATTGGTGAGTACCTGTTGTATATAGGAGAGTCTTTCTAAACATGCAGTGGAAATAAAAACATTGGTACTTTACTGTTATTCTAAGTACATCCCAAACTAAATGTTTTATAAGCTAAAGTTTTTGCAAATTTCTGTTGTTAGCATCTGCTTTTAGCACAGAGGGTACTGTGACCTGTTGCTCAACTGTCAATCATGCTTTGTCTTTACATTTATAGATCTGAGTTTTTTTTTGTTGTTTTTGTTTTTTGTTTTGTTTTGTTTTCTTGAGGGTGCTCTGTACTGTGGCAGATGACTACGTCATAGGATGGGCTGTTAGCATAGGACTTTATGGGTGATTAAGCACCTCATGGGAAGGCATGGATTCAGGCTCTGACACACACCCCCCCTTAATTTTAAATTTATCTTGTCAATGTTTTTCATGACTGATATGAAACATTTTTCCCTGAAAAAAATTATTAAACTAATGCTGAGTTAAAATATCCGGAAGAAACAGATAACTAAAAATAACAGGATATGATCAACGATTTTGATTCACAGCCTATCTTTATCCTCTTCTGGAATTCGAGTACCCCGATTTGTATTTGCAGAGAAATACAAGAAAAAAATGAGATTGCCGTTTTCAGTTTTGAAATTCTTTTCTTTTTTAATTTTTAGCCTTTTTGAAAGATGGTCACTTAAGGACTTGATCCACTAGTGTCTACTCTCATGAAGTCATTTTTCCTGGCTAGTCATTGGGGTACTTAAAAGCTTGTGGTTAATCTTAACAGGCATCAATGAAGTTACTGTTGTTATGTTTAAAAAGTTTCCCTCTCTTACAGCTACTTGTGCAAATATTTATAGGCAAAATGATACAATGTCACAATGTCTTGATTTTGCTTTTAAGACATTCCACCAAACCAAACACAGCAAAAGGGAAAGAGTGAGGGGAAACATGGTAATAAGATGGCAGAATGTTGATAATTACTTAAAAGTGGGATTCATTGAATTCTCTCATTTCATGAATTTTTAAAAATTTTCACAGCAAAATGTTTTTAAAAGGTTTTTCTCCATGACACACTCTACACCGTATTTTTGCTTCACCCTGTTTTAGAAATCTTTCTTTGGGTAAACCTTCTGTCTTGGTTGGCTCCGCCTGCTAGAATACAATACCACGGGGAGGCTGAAACGACACAGTGACTTCTCCCGGTTCTGGAGGGTAGCAGCACAGGATCAGGGTGGCGGCCAATTCAGTTCCTGGCAAGGGCTTCTTTCCCAGCTTGGAGAGAGACACAGAGACAGACAGAGATACATCACCTCTCTTCTTGTAGGGCACTAATCGGATCATGGAGCCTCGCATGACCTCATCTAAACCTAATTACCTCCTAGTAGTCCGCCTCCCAATACCATCACATGTGAATTTGGGTGGGAGCAAACACTTGGTGCATAACACCTGTTCCAGATGTACATCTAGAATGCACCCAGTGGCGATACCCCCTCGTTCTTTGTTCAAACATAAATTCAGCACCCTTTGTGGAATAGCGCGTGCTTAGCACTTGGTGAGGTTGCTGCTGTCGCAAGGGAGCCCAGCATCTGCTCTCTATGAGCAAGTCACTTTTCTAAGATTTTTTCATTATTTTGCAGTGCTGAGGATGGAATGTTGGGCCTTACGCATGCTAGGCAAGGGCTTTGCTACTGAGCTACACCCCCAGCCCCAAGACACATTTCTGGTCTTCAGTTTCCTTGTTGGAAAATGAGCAGACTGGACTCAGTGACCTCAATAGTCTAGCTTCTTGGGATTAGGACTGTATTGCTGGAGAGAGTGTGGACTGCTGCAGCCACTTTGGAGAACAACCTGGCACTATGTATTCAAACTAAGGACACAGAAGGGAATGTTCACTTTTTTTTTTTCTTTTTGACATAGTAGTGAGGAACTGTGTTGAATGTGTTCATCACTGGATGCTTGGATGAGTGAGTGGCAGGGTGCACACTCTTTAGTCCTATCTAGCCCCTGCAATAGCAGATTACATATACCTGCAGCCTATAGATACATTCTAAGACTGTAAATATCTAGTACAAAACACAAGAGGAAAGGAATATGTGACACACTACCATTTAATTAAAAATAGATGCACCTTTCATAAGAACATATCCAAACAACAACAACAACAAAAAAATCACTAAACCTGAGTGTGTATAGTAGGAGTTAAATAGAATGGGAGAGACTGTGAAGATGAAAGGGAATAAATTAGGGCTGGGGATATAGCTTAGTTGGTAGAGTGCTTGCCTCACATGCACAAGGCCCTGGGTTCAATCCCCAACACCACAAAAAAAAAAAAAAAAAAAAAAAAAAAAAAAGGGAATAAATAAGAGGGGAAGTTTGGATGGACAAAAAATGATAATGTCATTTAGTAAAATTTCTTTAAAGTTTACCCATGCTGTAGCCTGTATCAGAATGGCCTTTCTTTTTAAGGCTGAAGAAGCTTCCACTGTATGTACGTGCCACATTTTGTCTATCCATTTGTGTGTTGCTGGCTACTTGAGTTGTTCCCATTTTGGGGGGGTATTGTGGATCATGCTGCTATGAGCATTGGTGTGCAAACCAGCTGTTTTTGTGTTTTATTGCTGTATTCCTTATTGTTTTGCATGATTTTTCAGGAAGCTCAGCATGTACTTTTACACTGCTATGATTATTTCGGTAAGTTCTTTTGAAGCTGCATTTAGAAATAATCAGATGGTTCTCATGATCCAGTACCTTTAGAAATTACTTCCTAGGGTTGGGGGCAGGAAAATCATTGATAACAGGAAGAAGTGTCCTGCTTGTAAGCAGGTGAGATACGTAAAAGCCAGTTCTGTTAACCTCATCTGTCAGAGCTGCTCCTGCTTCTGTGAACCACTATGCCGGCAGAGAGAGGATGAAAGGGATGGGCTGAAATTGTCTAATTCCCTTTCCAGGCTGACTGTATCTTAGGAAAACCCCTCTGGGGCTCTGCTGTCAAGAACAACCAGCTTGGCTCAGTACATCCGCGCACCTGCTGATGCCTAGATGAGGGTAGCTCATTCCATGTCAGAGTAGCTGTTGGTTCTTGGTGACATTATAACTTAACTCATAAAAGATCCCATCTCACTCCTGTCAGAATGGCAATCATCAAGAATACAGGCAACAATAAATGTTGGCCAGGATGTGGGGGAAAAGGCACACTCACACATTGCTGGTGGGACTGCAAATTGGTGCAACCACTATGGAAAGCAGTATGGAGATCCTCAGAAAACTGGGAATGGAACCACCATGTGACCCAGTTATCCCACTCAGTCTATACCCAAATCAGCATACTATAGTAATGCAGCCACATCAATGCTCATAGCAGCTCAATTCACAATAGCTAGACTATGGAACCAACCTAGGTGTCCCTCAATAGATGAATGGATAAGGAAAATGTGGCATATATACTCAATGGAATGTTACTAGCTTTAAAGAAGGGTGAAATTATGGCAGTAAATGGTTGGAGTTGGAAAACATCATGCTAAGCAAAATAAGCCAATCCCACAAAACCAAAGGCTGAATGTTTTCTCTAATATGCAGATACTAATTCCAAATAAGGCAGGGGGCACTAGGGAAAAATAGCATTACCTTAGATTAGGTAGAGGGAAGTGAAGGGAAGGGAGGGAGGAGATGTGGGGATGGAAAAGATAGTGGAATGAAACAGACATTATTACTGTATATATATATGTGACTACATGACCAATATGATTCTACAACATGTATACTTTGAAAAATGAGAAATTATATCCCATCTATGTATGATATATCACAGTGCATAAATGCATTCTACTTTCATGCATAACTAATTAAAACAAAAAAATTAAAAAAAAAAAAAACTTCCAAGAGTCATCAGTTAGTCTAAATTCATTTCTGGCGAATGTTTTAGATGTGTATCAAGGGAATAATGTGAGAACTCTGAGGAATAAATTTGATGAAATAAGCAAACTAGAGTCTTGGGAATATCTTTCAGGCAATTTGCTAGCAAACTGCTGTGTAATCTCCTTAAAACAATGGTACAGTGAGTCAGGGAAAAGCAGCACGAGATTTTATGACAAGAGAGATATACCCAGGTGGCTTTATGGAGGGAGAAAAAACGTGCAGTCAGTTGATGGTGCATTTTTTATTCATTCACTAATATTCATTGAGCTGCTATTATGTTCTAGACCATGTATAAAGCAAAGGAAAAGACAGACCTGTACCTGAGGTGTGAGCTTTCATTCTGGTGTGGGAGACAGATAATAAAGAAGTAGACAAATGGGGCTGGGGTTGTGGCTCAGTGGTAGAGCGCTCGCCTAGCGTGTGTGCGGCCCAGGTTCGATCCTCAGCACCACGTACGAATAAAGGCATTGTCTAAAACAAATAGATAAATATTTTCTAAAAAAAGTTAAAAAAAAGAAGTAGACAAATGTAAATGTATTTTCAGAGACCAGATTACAAAGCATCAGCTAGACCTAATTAAACACTGTTGCCCCTCCATACCTGTGATTTCTGCATCTGTGGGTTCAGCAAATTTGGAATTGAAAATATTGGGAGAAAAAAATTGCATTGGTATGAAACACATACAGGATTTTAAAATTTTCATTGTTCCTTAAACAATACTATATAATGGCTATTTACACAGCATTTGCATCATGTTGAATATTATAAAAAGTTTGATGTTGATTTAAAGTATATGGGAGGATATGCATGGGTTACATGGGAAGATGACACCATTTTATATAAGGGATTTGACCGTCTGCAGATTGTGGTATTGGGGGGTGGTCCTGGAACTAATCTCCCAAGGGTACCAAGAGATGACAGTAGTTATTGGTGTTTGTTTACATTATTTGTAAGAGTTTTGTAGATTGTTAGGGTCAATGGTTTATTTCAGCTATGCTCTTATCTATAAAAATATAATTTACAGCCCAACCCCGTGGCGCACGCCTGTAATCCCAGCACTTGGGAGGCTGAGGCAGGAGGATCACGAGTTCCAAGCCAGCCTCAGCAATGGCGAGGCACTTAGCAATGCAATGAGACCCTGTCTCTAATAAAATACAAAAAAAAGGCTGGGAATATGGCCCAGTGGTCGAGTGCCCGTGAGTTCAATCCCCAGTACCAAAAAAAAAAAAAAAAAAAAAAAAAAAATTTAACAAGCAAGTCTTTCTGGAATTCAATTACTTTGCAAAGGAATGGCCACCGCTTTCTTAAAAACTGAGATGTGTGAGTGCTCACGGGGGAGGAGAACTGACTGTACTAGTTGAGTGCGAGCTGGTGAGCACAAGTCCTGCGGGCCAGGCCTGTTCACGTGAGAGCACACTATTCCGTGGGCTTGGGGTCTGAAAGCTGGGGAGATTGTGCACCCCCACATGGGTTTCTGACTGCACCCACAATTTCCTAACTTGGCTCACCCACGTGTTCGCTTTCTTTAGTGTCTCGTGCCTCAGAAGGCAGTGGGAGGTGAGGACCGGAGGAGGCTGTCGTGCGCGCCCAGTGAGCTGCCGGTCGAGTGGCGCCGGCGTCTGCCGGGGAAGCCGGGAGCGGATTTTAATTATTGTTGGGGAAAACGTACAAAGGAAGGTTCCTGGACGTGAGAGCTCCTTCGTCGTCCACACCGTTCAGTGGCGACCACGGGGCTGTTCTGGGATGTGACAGCCCCCTCCAGGGTGACCCGTGGGTCCCTCGGGCCCTTTCTGAGCTGGCTAAGGGGTGTCATCGGGTGATTCTGATGACAAGATTTGGGAAGGTCATATTGCCCAAATGTTCGCTGGAAGAATGACCAGCTCCAGAAGAGGCAGTGCTACCTAAAAAGTTTTAAAAGGGACTCAACCCTACGGAGGAGAAGTGTAGCAAATTGAATAGTACAAATCAGGGCTGGGGCTGGGGCTCAGCGGCAGAGCGCTCGCCTTGCACGTGCGCGGCCGGCTTCGATCCTCAGCACCACGTAAACATAAGTGCATTGCACTGTGTACAACTAAAGTAAATAAAAAAATTTTTTAAAAAATAGTATAAATCAAAAGTGTTTGTTGGAATGAAATCATTGGTTCAGGCTAGATATCATCCAGTAGGAACTATCCATTCTCAGGTGATATTTTCCCTAAATGAGGTATTAACATAAATGGATTCTTCTTTTGACCATGTCAATGGGAAAATTTTGGAAGATGTGTGTGTGTGTGTGTGTGTGTGTGTGTGTGTGTGTGGCTTGCAAGCTTATACATTATTATTATTATTATTTTTGGTGGTGCTGGGAGTTGAACCCAGAGCCTTTCACATGCTAGGCTAGGCAAGTGCTGTACCACTGAGCCACACCCCCAACCCCCTTACTCCCTTTTTAAAAAAACTTTTAATCCTTCAGACATTAATTTATTTGAAGGGGCATGAAGAAACATTTAGAAAATGGGAACTCAGATCCAAATTTTGCACAATTATAAAAACTAACTTGTTTTTATGGCATTCACATTGATGTCAGACAAAAAGGACTGCGTTTACCCTATAAAAGAATTTGTGAATAACCCACGATAATTTCCTCATGTCAAGATCCCTAATCAGGGCTGAGGTTGTGGCTCAGCGGTAGAGCGCTCGCCTAGCATGTGCGCGGCCCGGGTTCGATCCTCAGCACCACGTAAAACATAAATGTGTTGCATTGTGTACAACTAAAGCAAATAAATAAATATTAAAAAAAAAAAAAAGATCCCTAATCATAGGCTGGGGTTATGGGTTATGGCTCAGTGGTAGAGTGCTTGCCTAGCACGTGTGCAGTTCGATCCTCAGCACCACGTGAAAATAAAGGCATTGTATACAACTAAAGCAAATAAGTAAATATTTTTTAAAAAGATCCCTAATCATATGCAAAAACCCTTTTGCCATATAAGGTGATACAGAGGTTCTTTAATTTACATTGGCATTACATCCCAATGAACCCATCGTATGTTGAAAGTATCTTAAATCAAAAGTGAGTTTAGGGGGCTGGGGTTGCAGCTCAGTGATAGAATGCTTGCCTAGCACATGTAAGGTACTGAGTTCAATCCTCAGCACCACATTTAAAAAAAGTGAGTTTAGGCCTGGTGTGGTGGCACACACCTGTAATCCCAGTGGCTGGGGAGGCTGAGATAGGAGGATGGCGAGTACAAAGCCAGCTTCAGCAAACTGAGGCACTAAGCAACCCAGTGAAACCCTGTCTCTAAATAACATACAAAATAACCCTGGGGATGTGACTCAGTGGTCGAGTGCCCCTGAGTTCCATCCCCAGTATCCCCCTGACTACCCCCCCAAAAAAAAAGAAAATAAAAAGTGAGTTTAGGGGCTAGGGATGTGGCTCCATGGTAGAGTGCAAGCCTAGCATGAGCAAGCCCCCAGGGGTTCAATCCCAGCACCATGCATGCAAAAAAGTGTGTTTAACACACTGTATCTTCCTAGACATTATAGCGTAGCCTAGCCTATCAGGTGGGACCCAAGTGTCATCACAGGTGTATTTATAAGAGGGAGGTAAAGGAAGATTGGACAGTAGAGAAGGCAGCGATGTGAGGAGTGAGGCAAGGTGCTGCATTTTTGGCTCCTGAGGCAAAGGAAGGGACCACAAGCCAAGGAATGCAGCTCCAGAAACTTGGGGAGCAGGGAGGCAGGGACATAGATTGACGGATTGTCCCCTGGAGCCTCCGGGGGAGCCGTGCCATCACCTTGATTTCATAGCAGTGAAACTGACTCAGGATTTCTGGTCTCTATAAGAGAGTAAATCTATGTTGTTTTAAAACACAGAGTTTGTGGTCAGTTGTTCTGGCAACTGTAACAGGCATTCACTTGATGCTTTGACTATATCCCTTGTTGCTTTGAGACTTACATGTTTTTTTCTTTTCCCCAACCTTCATTTCCCTGAACTTCTCCTCCATGATCTTCTCTTCCCTGATCTTCTTTTCCCTGATCTTCTCCTTCCTGATCTCTCCTCCCTAATCTCATTTTCTTGGAATCACCTCTTTAAAAATCCTGTATTCCGCCGGGCGTGGTGGCGCACGCCTGTAATCCCAGCACTTTGGGAGGCTGAGGCAGGAGGATCGCGAGTTCAAAGCCAGCCTCAGCAATGGTGAGGCACTTAACAACTCAGTGAGACTCTGTCTCTAAATAAAATACAAAAAAGGGCTGGGGATGTGACCCAGTGGACGAGTGCCCCTGAGTTCAATCCCCAGTACCACCAAAAAAAAAAAAAAAAAAAAAAAAAAAAAAATCCTGTATTCCCCATGAAAGGGCAGAATCACAGGAGTCCCCTGTGTTTCTCCTTGGTTAGCAAAGCAATTAAACATTTTCCTTTTTCTAAAAAAAAAAAAATTATAAATAAGAGAAAAACATGTAATGGTAGCCAAATGTTGTCAAGTGCATTGTTATCTGTTTATGTAATAAAATCCCAAGTGGGGCTGGGGCTGAAGCTCAGTGCCTAGCATACTTCAGGCCCTGAGTTCAAGCCCCAACACTTCTAAAAGGAAAAAAAAGGGGTGTTTGTGGGAAATAGGTGAACACAGATTCTGTGTCCCTGCTGGACTGAAGCAATGAGCCCGAAAGCTCGTGTTAAAAAAAGGACCAGCTCCCAGACACTCGCCTCCTCACATGCTTGTTCATAAAGGCTGTTTTTCTTCCCCATTGTGGGAAACTGGGAAAAAACTGCTGCCAGCTAACACTATTTAAATCTCTCAGTAAAATTTAAAAAGTTGAAAGGAGGGGAAAAAAACCACCCTTCTTTATGTAGGTTAAAATCTAACTATTAATTATACAGATAGTTTAAAATGAAGCTTAAGATTTTCACTTTCAACCTTGCTTTTAAAATACAAAAATTTAAAATCAGATGGTTCACAAAATTTTCCTTCTCATTTATTCTTAAGTGTTGTTGGGTACTGAACCAATCAAAATTGACTTTTAGATAACATTAATTGTTTTGGGGTAATGTTTTTATGTCCTTCTGTTCTCTTAGCACATTGCTTGAATATGTGGCCGTGTTGTCTTTTTTACGTCTTGTTTTATATATTTGCACAAGACTATTAATCTTGAAATACGTAGTAAATTCTCTTTACCTAAGAGTTTGCCACTGAAGCTATGCCACTATGATGAAAGTAAAAAATCTGTGAATTAGAGGCTTCTCTAATGTATTATTTAGGATACCTTCTTCTGAAATAGTTGAAAAAGCTTTGAAGAACAGGGACCATCTTAAAATGAGTTATTGCTGGGAGGCAAAGTCTATTTCATTCAGAGAAACATAGGAGGATGTGTTGGTGTGCTAGCAGGAGACAGTAAGCCTAGAAATCTCATAGCATTGAGGAGATTATTAGTGAATTAAGGACCTGGTTGTATTTATGAGCCTGAAATGTGTACACTGATTTTCTCCACAATCTTAACTACTTTCCCCCTGATCCTCTTCCTCCTCTTCATCTTCTCAACTCCATAGAGTTGAAGGAATTAGTCCTTCTTTCAACACATGCTTCTTGAATGCCTATGTGCCAGGTACTCCTGTTGGCTTTTGAAATACAACAGTGAGTAAAACCCATGATATTCTCTTTTTTGAGGAACCTGCTGAGTGCCTTTAGTTAAAATCTCCAGGATAACCTCACTAACACTGGAGCAAACCAGGATGCGGGACACGGAGGACATACCACTTCCACCGTGTCCTGCCGAGATTGTGAGATCTGAGTCTGATCACAAGGGACCATCTGGGCAGCTGCAGAACACCTGGCCTGAGCTCTTGACAAATGTCAAGGTGGAGGAAAACAAAACAGGTTGAGGACCTATTCCAGATTAAAGGAGAGTAAAGATACGTACTACTGAAACACAGCACATGATCCTGGATCCGGTCCTCATTAGAAAAAAAAAAAAAAAAAAAAAGCCATAAAAGCCACGTTGGGATGATATTTGATATGGATTGGGAATTAGATGTTAGTATTGCATCAGAATTGTACTTCCAGATTTGGGTAGCTATATATTACAATTATATACCTACACACAATAGTTGTAATACACATAATGAATACATGACACAGAGAGAGAACATATGGATTCAGATAGAGCGATAGGTACACATGGAACATGCAGGAAGGGAAGAAGAGAAAAAGAGGAGAAAGTTAAAGCAAATGCGACCAAAGGGCATAATAGGAAAACTGATGAATATAGGTAAGGAATATGTAGCAATTCCTTGACCTAGTCTTGCAGATTTTCTGTAAGTTTAAGTTACATAAAAATAAAATGTTAAAAAAGTTTCCCACTCTGGGGGAACTTACCTTTGTGTTTGGGTGGGTGGGTGAGTGGGGTGAGGTAGTGTATCAGACCAGATAGGAACACAATAAGCCAGTAAGAAACATGTTAGATGGTAAATGCTACATAGGTCAAGTATCAAAGGGGCACAGGGAATATTTGTATGGAGAGTGGCGTTTTTTAAAATTAACAGAGTCTTTTTTAGAGAAGTTTAGCTTTACAGAAAAACTCAATAGGAAGTGCAGAGTTCTGGTAGTTTTTTCCCCAAAACACCACATCCATATTATTAGTATCTTCTATTAGTGGGATCATTTGTTGCAATTGATGAATAAATGATGATATATCATTATTAACTAAAGTCCTCCATTTACATTAGGCTTCACTGTCCTGTTGTACAGTTTTATGGATTTTGCTAAATGCATGATGTTAATTATCCACTATTGTAATATCTAATGGAATAGTCTCACTGGTTTAAAATCCCCGTTCTCTACCTAGTCATCTCTCCCTTCCTTTTAACCATTCATTGACGACCATCAATCATTTTTTTTTTTTTTTTTTTTACTATTTCTTTGCTTTTGCCTTTTCCACACTGTCAGACAGCTGGATCATTCAGCATATAGCCTGTCAGACTGGTTTCCTTAATTTAGAATTAAGCATTAAAGTTTCCTCCATAGCATTTTGTGGCTTGATAGCTTGTTCCTTTTGATCACCGAATACTATTGTATTATACAAACGTACCTCAGTTTGTTTATCCATTTACCTATTGAGAGACATCTTGGTTGCTTCCAATGTTTTGGCAGTTATGAATAAAGCTGCTGTAAGCATTCATGCGCGGGTTTTAGTGTAGACATAAGTTTCAACTCATTTGTGTAAATAACCAGGCACCCATTGCTGGATCATATGGTCTGTGTGTGTTTAGCTTTGTAGTTACCTGCCAAACTGTCTTCCAAAGGGGCAGAGCCATTTTGCACTTCTCCCAGTTATGAACAAAATTTCCTCTTGTCCTGTGTCCTTATCAGCATTTGGTGCTGTCAAGAAAATGGGAATTTAATTTAATTTTTATTTTAGCCATTCTGACAGGCATACAGTGGGATCTCATTTTAAGTGCAATGCCCTGATGACATATTTCACATTTTTTTCGCAGCGTATTTGCCGTCTGTACATCTTCGGCGTGATGTGCGTTCGGATCTTTTCCCTCAGATTGTTCAGATGTTTTGCCTCCTTGAGAATTATAATTTTAAGTAGTGTATCAGGGAAGGTCTTATGAGAGCTTCTGAATAAAGATCTGAGAGAAGTGAGGGAACAAGCTGTTTGGAACTCTAGGGAAAGAACATTCCAGACAGAAGGAAGGACACCTGCAAACACCCCTCATCAAGTGTGTGCTTGGCGGGTTCTGGGATAGTAGGTGGCCACTGTGACATGAATAAGTGGCCGGGGGTGGGGAGGCACTGGAGAGGAGGCTGGAGAGGCATCGAGGGAGGGAGGATCGACCGGCTCGCATGGCCTCGTGGACTGTCAGGCCTTTGCTTTCCTCAAATGAGGTAGGAAGCCAGAAGATCTTTTTTTTTTTTAATGTAACAATGTTATTTTTATTTTTTAATTTTTTAATCTTTTATTTATTTATTTATTTTTATAATAGTACTATGCATTATAATTCATAATAAACATATAGAGCATCTTTTTACAAAACACTGTTTGTATATAATGTATGTTCGTACCATTCAAATCTTCAATCATGCATTTAGGATAATGACATCCATCTTATTCAACCACCTTTTCTTTTTTCCCCTCCATCCCCCCTTGCTCCCTTCCTTATCCCTCCCTCCCCTTTGACCTTTCGAGCGTTCCTCTAATCCTCCTATGTACCCCGACCCAACACCACTGTGAGTCAGTCTCCTTATATCAGAGAAAACATTCGATATTTGGATTTTTGAGATTGACTAACTTCACTTAGCATTATATTCTCCAACTTCATCCATTTACCTGCGAATGCCATTATTTTATTTTCTTTTATTGCTGAGTAAAATTCCATTGTGTATATGTACCATATTTTCTTTATCCATTCATCAACTGAGGGACATCTAGGTTGGTTCCACAACCTAGCTATTGTGAATTGTGCTGCTATAAACATTGAAGTGGCTGTGTCACTGTAATATGCTGTTTTTAAGTCCTTTGGGAATAGACCCAGGAGTGGGATGGCTGGGTCATAGGGTGGTTCCATTCCCAGTTTTCCAAGAAATCTCCATACTGCCTTCCGTAATGGTTGCACCATTTTGCAGTCCCACCAGCAATGTATGAGTGTGCCTTTTTCCCCACATCCTCTCCAACATTTATTGTTGTTTGTGTTCTTAATGGCTGCCATTCTGACTGGAGTAAAATGGAATCTTAGAGTAGTTTTGATTTGCATTTCTGTAATTGCCAGCGATGTTGAGCATTTTTTCATGTATTTGTTGATTAATTGTGTATCTTCTTCTGAGAAGTGTCTTTTCAATTCCTTAGCCCATTTGTTGATTGTGTTATTTGTTTTTTTGGAATTAAGTTTTTTGAGTTCTTTATATATTCTAGAAATTAGTGCTCTATCTGATGTGCATGTATTAAATATTTGTTCCCACATAGTTGGCTCTCTATTCAACTCACTGATTGTTTCTTTTGCTGAGAAGAAGCTTTTTAGTTTGAATCTATCCCGTTCATTGATTCTTGATATTAATTCTTGTGCTACAGGATTCTTATTAAGGAACTTGGGGCCTAATCTGACATGTTGGAAATTGGAGCTTACTTTTTGTTCTATTAAGTGTATTGTCTCTGGTCTAATTCCTAGGTCCTTGATCCACTTTGAATTGAATTTTGTGCATGGTGAGAGATAAAGGTTTGATTTCATTTTGTTGCATATGGATTTCCAGTTTTCCCAGCACCATTTGTTGAAGAGGCTATCTTTTCTCCACTGTACATTTTTGGTGCCTTTGTCTAATATAAGATAGCTGAAGTTATATGTATTAGTCTCTGTGTCCTCAATTCTGTACCATTGGTCTACCTGTCTGTTTTGGTGCCAATACCATGCTGTTTTTGTTACTATTGCTCTAAATTATAGAAGACCTCAAAAGATGGAAAGACCTACCTTGTTCTTGGATAGGTAGAACTAATATTGTCAAAATATCCATACTACCAAAAGCATTATACAGATTTAATGCAATTCCAATCAAAATCCCAATGACATTCCTCAAAGAAATAGAAAAAGCAGTCATGAAATTCATCTGGAGAAATAAGAGACCCAGAATAGCCAAAGCCATCCTGAGCAAGAAAAGTGAAGCAGGCGGCATCACCATACCAGCCAGAGGATCTTAAGCAGAACTTGATGCAGTCTGACTTAGGTTTCATAGGGTCATCCTGGTTGCTGCGTTGATGGTGGACCAAAGGCAGGCAGGTGAAAAAGCAAAGACTGGAATACCAGGCAAGGGGTAACGGTGACAAAGCCCAGAGTGGTACTGCTGGGAAGATTAGAAATGACCGGATTCTGAACATACATGGAAGATGAGGGATTCGCTAATGGATTCAGTGTGGGTGAGAGACCACAAAGCAATCACAGACAGTTCACAGTTTTTGTTTTCTCCTAAGCAGCTGAAAGAATAACACCGATCACATTCTGTCATCACAGCTGGGTACAAGGTCCTCTTGCCTCCTCTCTCTTCATTCCTGATTCCTATTCTCCTTTCTTCTCTCTCTCTCATTGACATCTACCTGAATCCTTGAGAACTGCTGCTTAGGGTCTTTTATTTTATTTTTAAATATATATTTTTTAGTTGTGGATGGACACAATACCTTTATTTTGTTTATTTGGTTTTTTTATGTGGTGCTGGGGATCGAATCCAGCGCCTCATGTGTACTTGGCAGGCACTCTACCACGAGCCACAACCCCAGCCCGACTTAGGGTATTTTTAATTTACATTGGTACTGAGCTATACATTTTGTTTCTTTTTCTTTTTCTTTCTTTCTTTCTTTTTTTTTTTTTTTTGTGGTACCGGGGATTGAACTCAGGAGCACTCGACCACTGGGTCACATCCCCAGCCCTTTTTTAGTATTTTATTTAGAGACAGGGTCTCACTGAGTTGCTAAGTGCCTCACCATTGCTGAGGCTGGCTTTGAACTCGCGATCCTCCTGCCTCAGCCTCCCAAAGTGCTGGGATTACAGGCGTGCGCCACGGTGCCCAGCTACATTTTGTTTCTTATATATTTTTTCCTTTTGACATTATGTCTTCAAGAACTAACCATATAGCTGGATGTGTAGGTTCGTTAATTTTGACTGCTGCATGGTTTTCTACCAAATTCATGTACCACATCTGACAAAAGTTATATTCCTGATTATAAACCCCTAAGCTGCTTCCAATTCCTTGCTACTGCAAACAATGCTTAAGCACACATCCTCATTCGTATTCCCATCATGACAAGCTTTTCTAGGGTTCATTTCTAGGAGTGAGTGGGATTGCTGGGACATATTTAGTTGTGTAAATATAGCCATCCCTTGTTATCTGTGGGAAGCTGGTTCCAGGACCCTCTGTAGATACCAAAGTCCACAGATGCTCATGTCCCTGAGATAAATGTCACAGTACTCGCATATCACCTACACATCCTCCCATATATTCTAAATGTTCTCCAGATTACTTATAATACCTAATACAAAGTAAATGCTATATAAATGTTGTTACATGTGTGCATATATATCTACACATGTATGTACATATGTTGTTTAGGGGACAATGACAGTAACAAAAAGCCGGTGAGACATGATTCTTTTAAAATATTTCTGAGTCATCATTGGGCCCCCCATGGATGTGGAACCCACGTGAAGAGGGCTGGCCATGTGGGAATTTGCTTTCCTGTGTGGCGTCATCACTTCAGGTTTAGATGAGCAGTGTTTGAGAGCACCCCCCCCCCCCCCCCCCCCCCCCATTTCCCCAAGATCCCTATCAATCCTTTTTTTTTTTTTTTTGCTACTGAGACTTGAACCCAGGGGTGCTTAGCCACTGAGCCACATCTCCAGCTCTTTTTAATATTTTATTTAGAGACAGGGTCTCTCGGAGTTGCTAATGGCCTCTCTAAATTGATGAGGCTGGTTTTGAACTTATGATCTTCCTGCCTCAGCCTCCCAAGCAGCTGGAATTACAGGCGTGCACTACTGTGCCTGGACCCTACAAGTTCTTTTTTTTTTTTTTTTTAATATTTATTATTTTTTAGTTGTAGTTGGACAGCATGCTTTTTTTGTTTGCTTATTTTTTTGTATGTGGTGCTTAGGATTGAAGCCAGTACCTCACATATGCTAGGCAAGTGCTCTGCTACTGAGCCACAACCCCAGACCCCTAACAATTCTTGATATCGTTGAACCTTTAGATGTTAGTGAAGTGGTATTTCACTGTTATTTTAACTTACACTTTTTTTTTTTTTTTTTTTTTTTTTGTGCTGGGTATTGAATTCAGGGCCACTTGACCACCGGGCCACATTCCCAGCCCTTTTTTTTTTTTTTTTTTTTTTTTTTGTATTTTATTAGAGACAGGGTCTCACTGAGTTGCTAAGTGCCTCGCCATTGCTGAGGCTGACTTTGAACTCGCGATCCTCCTGCCTCAGCCTCCCAAGTGCTGGGATTACAGGCGTGCGCTGCCACTACGCCCGGCTTAACTTACACTTTTTGAATACTGGAGAGCTTAAGCATTTTTTTCTTAGATTAGTGAGACATCAAATTCTTCTGTGATCTGTCATTTTGTCCTTCATTTAGTTTTCTATCGGATTTCTTGCCTTTCACTTATTGATATAAAGAAATTGTATTTTCTGTGTAATAATTCCAGAGCTTTGGAGGTGATGAATATCTTCTCCTTGGCTGTCACCTGTCTGCCGTCCATGGCATCCTCCTTGGTGAGCCCCTCCCCCCTCAGGGTATGCTCCTCAGACATTCTGCACAGCTCCTGTATTCCAAGGCCGCAAAGCCTGCCCCCAGGGTTCCCCTGTCCCCACAGGTCTCCCTTACAGATTGAAGGACACAGTCCATTATGGTTTGCAGATTAAGAGATGGAGCAAGGAATCCAGCTGAGCTTCCTCCAGGCACTAGTTTTCCTAACATGATTCATTGGATAACGTGTCCTTTCTTCCTAGGCGAGATGCCACCTCCGCTGGGTGTGAGGTTTCCACATGCTTGTGGCTCTGCTTTGGGACTCCTTGTTTTGCTCCTTTAACCTGTTTGTTGCTGATCCAGTATTTGATTATTTTCTTTGCTGTGGCTTTGTGGTTTGTCTTAATATCTAGCAGGGAAAGGTCTTCCATTTCTCCCCCTTTATCATCAAGATTATCTTAGCTATTTGTGTCTTAGCTATTCACTTTGTCGCAGTTCCCTCAAAAGATCTGCTAGAATTTTGGCTGAAAATGTATTATAAATATATGTTATTTTTAGAAGAACCTACCGATTTTTACTGTTAAGCAGTTTCACATGAACATGGCACATCTATCTTTTCTGGCCTTCTTTTATGTCTTGAATAGGGTCTTTAACAGGTCAGACAATATTTAGGATCCTTGAGTATGGAAATTATTAGAGGTGTACTTAAAGATGGATTTACAAGTGGGAATTGAAGGGCTGGGGCTGTAGCTCAGTGGTTAGAGCGCTTGCCTAGCATGCGTGAGGCACTGGGTTTGATCCTCAGCACCACATTTAAAAAAATAAACAAATAAAATAAAGGTATTTTGTCCATCTACAACTACAAAACAAATTTTAAAAATGTGAATTGAATATTTGGAAACTGTCTACATGTCCAATAACAGAAGAATGTTTGAATAAATGGAAAGTAGATAGAGGTGTGTATTAATAGAAAGTCACATTAAAATCACGCCTTCATTGATTTTTTGGTACAGGAGAAAATGTTATTGCTATACTGTTATATCATTAGTCAGTGAGATTACAAGGGTTAAAGTCTTTATTATAATTTTGGAGTATGTCCCAAATTTCCTGAAGTGAACATACTCTGTATTTATGATTCTTTTTTTTCTTTCTTTATAGAAGTTGTTGGAAGTAAGTAAGTTTGGTTTGTTTGTTTTTAGATATTATAAATTTAATCTGAGTTGTATTTAGGAAAGCAACTTTGTTAAGCTCATTTTTACCTATACTAATTTTTGGTCAGGTCACTTGTGTTTTCCAGATATTGCCATTTGGCCTTGCAGAACATTTTTTTTATTATTTGGTTTTGCTTCCACCATTACATTTATATGTCTCATTCCTTTTGTGGCTGCAACAAGTGTTTCCATCATCAGGGCAGTAAGGAGACAGGGAGGTCCATGTGAAAGGATATCTTTGTAGAAAAAGTAGACTCTTGGAAGCAAGTGAGCGTTGTGTTTGCTCTCTGTCTCTGTGCAGGAACACTGGGAGAACAGTGTCTGAATCGTCTAATGAACTCCTCAAGGAATGCATGAAAACTCACATGCAAATCCCCTGGCTGACTAGCAATGCTTCCATCTTCTGGACTCCTCACAGTTAGGTAGGCCTTTGGACTCAACTAAGCATGAGTAAAGTTAATTTCACAATTTGCTTTTTTTTTTTTTTTTTTTTTTTTTGGTACCAAGAATTGAACTCAGGGGCACTCCACCACTGAGCCACATCCCCAGCCCCTTGTGGCATCTCTCACACTATATTGGAATTGAGCCCAGGTTCCCTCCCCCCCCCCCCCCCCCCCCCCCCCCCCCCCCCCCCCCCGCCCTTAGCTTGGGGGGTCGAAGCCGAGTTCTTCCTCATTTATGCAAATGAGTTGAGCCCGAGTTCCTTCCCATTAATTCAGGGAGTCGAACTTGGTTCCTCTTTGCTTAAGAAATGCTACTCTTGTGCAGCTCTATAAGAGTTAACTTTGTATATGTTCTTGCTATGTCTTACTGTTTCATCTTTTGTTCTCACATGTGGTCACCAAATGTCGCTATCTTAATAGAATGAAACTGATTTGGAAACTTAAAGCCTTGTGGAATCCGTGGCTGGAATTTTATTAACATTCCTTTATTACTATTATTATTATTATTACTACTAATATTAATTACTATAGAGAAGCAGCTTAATAAATGCCAATTATTTTAACCTCTTTTGCTATAATCATTATGCACCAAAAAGAGGCTATTAGAGCCTCTTTGTAATTGAAAGGGACTTCTTTTGTTTTCAGGATAACTTAGAATAGTTACTTAGAAGTTAATTAGAAGTTAATTAAGACAAAGTCCTTCAGGACTAGCATCTAGCTTGCCCCCCTTTTTTTCCCTGCCCCTAGACTGTAAACAGATAGAAAGATAGACTGTAGACTGATAGAAAGCGCTTTGTGTTCCAGGCAGTTGTGCAGGTATGCGGGGGAATGGCTAAAAGGAATTCTTAAGAAGACAAATTTGAACTCAGACTACTGCAGATAAACGTAACGAAATCGCAGAAGATTCAAAACAGTATGTTTGTACAAAACCTTGAGAGGTTGGGAAAACGATAAGAATGTTGCTGCTTCCCTGGGTCTTGTGACTGTATATAAAAAAAAAATAGAATGTGTGCTGCCTTGAAGTGTGTTTATATACTTGCAAGAGAGAAAAATAAAGAGAGGGATTTTTGCAACCTGACTCGTGAGTATCCCTTCCATCCTATTGCTGACTCTCCCCACCAGCATCGTTCGGGATTCACCCTTTCCCTGCTGCTGAAGCCGGCCTTCAGCAGCCCCTCCCCCTTTTTAAAAAAATTTAATTTAGAGACAGGATCTCACTGAGTTGCTAAGTGCCTCGCCATTGCTGAGGCTGGCTTTGAACTCGCGATCCTCCTGCTTCAGCCTCCCAAGTGCTGGGATTACAGGCGTGCGCCACCGCGCCCAGCACAATTTGCTTTTTCGTGGAATAGATATTTGAAAATCGGCTTCTATGTTCCGAGCACTCTATGTTCTAGAGGCATCAAAGATAAAGGGATGAAGAAAACTGCCTCAGCCCTGAGGGGGCTTAATTAGGACACGGAGCAGGAGTTGGCCTTACACTCACTTGTGCTGACTCTCAATATTTCTGAACTCCAGCCATCCCAAAATTTATTTTCAGTTTTCTCATGCTTTTCCCTCACTTGGAATTCCTTTTCCTCCTTTTCCACACGCTGCTTATTTCTCACAGTTATCCGAGACGTCTCTGGTCCTCTAACATTCCACCAGCACTTTAAATATAGCTCAGACTTGGCACCTTCTTAGTGCTACTTTGTATTTTCAGTCATTTTTCCAAAAGCAAAGGTGGTAGCATGATTCGTATCTGCATTAGATACTGCATTTCTGATCTTAATGGTCAGGAAAAAATGGATATTCAAACTATTCAAATGCTTATTTTTAAAAAAAAATATTTATTTATTTGCTTTAGTTGTACACAATGTGTTTATTTGTACGTGGTGCTGAGGATCGAACCTGGGCCGCACATGTGCTAGGCGAGCGATCTACCGCTGAGCCACAACCCCAGCCCCCAAATGCTTATATTTTAAGACAACATGTCCCACAACATTTGCAATGTTGGTCAGCAAATGGAAAGATTGGGGGAAGTTGTCCTGGCAGCATTGGGCAAGTAAAGGCCTACCTGTGACCATTACAAGCTTCTGTCAAAGAGATTTTCTGGTTTCGTTGAGGCTGAGGGGCTCAGTGACTTTAGGAATTAACGTATTGCAATAACTTGGAGACCAAAGGAGTAAACCCATCCAGAGATGAACCAACAGGGCTCAGAACGATGCCTGTGGACTGTGCCCTGGGTCTGTCCACTTGCAGGATTGTGTTGTTCTATTTCATACAGTGCTCTCCAGTCACCCTGCTTTGCACATAGATGCTGTGTGGGCCCCAGCTTACCCTGGGAGCAAGACAGTCTCCATTTCCTTCCAGACTCGCCCTTCAGATTACTGTCATCTCCCATGATGAAGAGAAAGTGAGGGGAGGCAGGTATGTCCCTCCCAGTGTTAGGGGACAGACAGATGAGGACGGTGGGAACACGAGGGTAAGACAATGATTCTATAAATGGATGCACTGTACTGACCCCCACATACTTTCTTTGCCAAAAAGCAATTCGCCTGCAGCCCTGCCTGGCCAAGTGGGCAGGATGTGTCACTGTCCTTAGCAAACAGGCAGGGGCAAAGGTCAGGCAGTCAGCATAGGTAATGAGTAATGGGGTCCAGAGAGTGGCGACTGGTTAGCAAAGAGAGAACCACGAGTTGCTAAGGGTCAACCTCCACCGTCCTGCTCCTCAGCACTGTGGGTTGCTAACAATTAACCTCCTTGCTCCCGCTCCTCGTCATGTATGGGAGGGGGGGAGAAGAGAGTGATTAAGGAGGGGATTCTGGGGTCTATAAGAAAGCAAACCGTACCCCCACCATGGGCTTCCAGCTCTGAGGCCCCCTCCTCTCCAGAGGAGTCTGTCTCTACCATTTTCTTAAATAAAACCTGATCCACGGTGTTTCTCGGGTGTGTCTTCTTCAACACCAGGTAATAAGAACCTGTTCCTGGTCTCCAGTGGACCGTTATCACTGGGATGTGGAGTGGGAACCCTGGGCACCTTCCCCCTCTAGGGAAAGTGGAATCCACACTCCTTGGTGGTGCAGAAATTTATAAATGTAATAAATTGCGGTGAGAAAATGGAAACAGCCAGGATTGCTAATTTCTGAAATACTGGATGAAAAGAGAAAAAGTCTGAGATGCAAACTCAGGAATTTTTATCTGTTTTGGGGGGAGACTTGAACTTCTTTTTAGGAAATTCGTTCTCAAACTCGAGTGTGTATTAGAATCACCTGGAGGGGGGCTGGGATTGTGGCTCAGTGATAGAGCGCTTGTCTAGCACGTGCGCTAGGGTTCAATCCTCAGCACCACATAAACGCATTGTGTACAATGAAAGCAAATAAATAAATATTTAAAAAAAAAAAAAAGAATCACCTGGAGGCCTGGCTAGACACTGGTTCCTGGACTGGTTGCCAGTTTCTGATTCAGCAGGGCTGGAGTGGGTCAGGAAAATTCTCCTTTTTAACACGTTCCTGTGTGGGGCTGCTGCTGCTGCTGCACTTGTGATGGGCCAGGCTATATGGGCAATGACCAAACAGACTCCATTTTACCCTGAGACTCATGTCATATAAGAAATGCTTCTCGCCGGGCGCGGTGGCGCACGCCTGTAATCCCAGCACTTGGGAGGCTGAGGCAGGAGGATCATGAGTTCAAAGCCAGCCTCAGCAGTGGTGAGGCACTTAGCAACTCAGTGAGACCCTGTCTCTAATAAAATACAAAAAAGGGCTGGGGATGTGGCCCAGTGGTCGAGTGCCCCTGAGTTCAATCCCCGGTACCAAAAAAAATAAATAAATAAATAAAAAATAAAAAGAAATGCTTCTCCCACGGGAACACCCCTCCTTTATACCTATCAATAGTTGCTTAGCATAGAGTTTTTGGCAACACAAAATGGCAATTCTTATACAATGTAAAATTGAATTGTTCTCTCTTTGGTTCCCATTTTTCTTGGACAATGTAGCCTGTCAGAGATTGAGTGTCTAGACGTTAGTAACCATTCTTCAACTTGTACTCAACTAGGGTCATTTTGACTCACTTCCCTTGTGCTTATGATTATGAAAAGTCCTGTAGAAAATACCAGTGTACCCATTGCCTTGTTTCACGAATGGCTCAGTTCAGCTTATGGACGCCTTTTTGCTTGCTTGCTGCTATGCCAACCTGGATGTGGTTTTTGCCTTTAAATACCCTGAAATGCTCAGGCTTGGGGCTGTTCCTTGCAGAGACAGTTATGGGTCCTGCAGCGAGCAGACGCCAGCCAGCTAAATGAAGACTCTCCAATTCAGACAAAATGGACTTGGTATTATGTTTTCTGAGTGGTCTGCCCCATAACAGGCCCAGCCTCTGGGAACCATCACCATGAGTGACTGCAGAGGGTAGCAAAATACAGCCTGCTGCCTGTTTTTGTCACTTGTGAGTTAAGAATGGTTTTTACATTCTTAAATGACTTTTTAAAAATGAAAGTGTTTTGTTGAAGTGTTTTGGAATATAACATTCAGGTCTCACTGTCTACAAATGAAGTTTTGTTGGAACACAGCCACACTCATTATGTATTGTCTGCAGCTGCTTTTGTACCAAAACAGCAGAGCTGAACAATTGTGACAGAGGTAGCATGGCCACAGAACCCAACGTAATTTCTAACTGGTCCTTAATAGAAAAAGGTTGACCCCCTCTGGGCTTAGGTAACAGAACCAATGGTGATGGAAAGGTCTGTAGTCTAGGAGAGGGCTGGAGGAGCAGTGCTAGTAGAATTGTAGAATTGATCTAGAATGTAAAGGTAGGTGTGCCTTGGAAATAATGTTGTTCATGAAGGAATTGTGCATATGATTAAACACATAAGAGCATCCTGAGTTTAGAAAGAAAAAAGTTCCAGAGAAGGTTGGGAGAAATGAAAGAATCAAGAATTAGAAGAGCCGGGCTCCATGGCACATGCCCGTAATCCCAGTGGCTCAGGAGGCTGAGGCAGGAGGCTTGTGTTTCAAAGCCAGCCTCAGCAATTTAGGGAAGCCCTAAGTAACTCAGTGAGACCCTGTCTCTAAATAAAATATATATTAAAAAAGGGCTGGTTGTGTGGCTCAGTGGTTAATTGCCCCACGTTCAAAACTGGTACCAAAACCAAACAAACAAAAAAACCCAAAGAAGCAGAAGGACTGTCTGCTAGGAGACAGAGGGTGCTTGAAAGACCATTGGGTGCTTGAAACACCAGAGTTATCAGTCAGAAGAGAGTTACGATAGTCTAAAATTCAATCAGTGGAACAGTTCCTATATGATGACGAGTTCTAGGTGTGATCATAAGAATGGACAGCTGAATGAGGTGGAAATAGTCATCACTGAAGTTGGGGACTTCAAGAGGCTAGCAAACTACAGGTAGGAAGGGGTTTCACAGGGACATGGAAGATGACAGAGATGATGCCAATTTCCTTAATGTGAGCATGTAAAGTCAGCAGATGCCAGGCTCAGGAGAGCTCTCAGAAGGGCAGTGATACCTCAGAGAGAGAAACGGCATGCACGTAATTGGGAGGGAGGAAAATTTCAACCTCACCAGCCACCTTGGGGGAGGTGGGCCACCACATCAAGGTAGGCTGCCTGAGGACCTGGCTGGTCTTGGGCCAGAGCTGGGTCCCAGTTATGACTTGGGATTGAGGTCGTATTCCATGAGTTAGGGATGCACAGGGGCTAGAGATGTGGAGAGGAAGAACTAATGGAGCAATACGGGGATGAGAGTATTGGAGAAAAGGAACTTGGGCTGCCACGTGATTACATCTAGTGTGACTGCGTGACTGTAGCAGATGGCCTGAGTGCCAAGGTGGATGCGACGATGAGGTCTCGATGTGGTACCTTTGTCAGCTGCAGACTTTGTCTCTGAAGAATCTTAGGCTGATGCAGTGATGGTGAGTGAAAAATTTCATCATAAATAATTTTCTCACCCATTTGACAAATTATTATTGAATGGTGGTTTATGTTTCAGGCATGTGAGACTAAGGAATATGGAGATGAACTGTGCAGGATCGCTGTCTTGGTGCGTGTCCAGCGTTCAGCGTGAGAGTGTGATGAGTGAGCACAAGAAGGCACTAGCAGTGCCACGGAGACACGGAGGAGAGTGGGGAAAGGCACCATGGTTTTAGAGAAGACCAGGAAGGCCTCCTGGTTCAGTGGGGTTCAAGAGATGACTTGGACTCTGTCCAGGTGGGTAAAGGGGAAGTGCTGAATGCTCAGGAAGAGGAGAAGGTGGGGGACTTCAAGCAAAGTGGAAGCACAAGCACCTGAGGCCTTAAAAACAGGCACACCTGCAAGTAGCTGGGGGAGGCAGGGTGGAACAGCTGGTGGCTAAGTCCACCTGGGGGCAGGTGCCCTGAGAGCCAGCTCTGGCCACTTCGTGAGGTGAGTCCCTGAGGAGGTTTTGTTTTGTTTGTACCAGGGATTGAACTCAGGGGCACTGGACCCCTGGGCCCCATCCCCAGCCCTTTTTTGTATTTTATTAGAGACAGGGTCTCACTGAGTTGCTAAGTGCCTCGCCATTGCTGAGGCTGGCTTTGAACTCTCGATCCTCCTGCCTCAGCCTCCCAAAGTGCTGGGATTACAGGCGTGGGCCACTGCGCCTGGCTTCCTTGAGGAGTTCTAAGCTAAATGCTTTACAAATGAAATTGCCATTGTGGGAAGTTCATTTTGGTGGCAGTGTGGAGAATGAAATGGAACGCTCTCCTCCCTAATAATCACAATGATTGGTACTTTAATTGTAGCATTTATGCCCATTTTTCTCTAAGACATTTTGTGTAACCTTCTACTTTGTAAGCTCCCAAGGAGCCTGTTGTATTCAATAGCAGATTCTCCCCTCCCATCATTTAGGGATCTTGAACCTAATCGGTTCTCAGTAGTAATGTGGTGGGAATATCAATATACATTGTCCCGTGGGCGACAGTCTTTCATGTTGAATCCTTGTTTGCTTTTCCCTGGTCCCATGTTCACTCCCTGTGAAATCCACACCATATCTCCTCAATATGGGAGCTAAAAACCAGGATTGATAATTTAACAAAAGAAGTTTTTCTTGCATTTGGATTTATGTGTATAAAAAGTCTGTGAAAAATAAGTTACATTTGGTTATATATTTTTGCTTTCATCAAAAAGGGGACTATTAGCAGGGCACAGTGGCTCACGCCTGTAATCCCAGCACTTGGGAGGCTGAGGCAGGAGGATTGCGAGTTCAAAGCCAGCCTCAGCCATGGTGAGGCACTTAGCAACTCAGTGAGACCCTGTCTCTAATAAAATACAAAAAAGGGCTGGGGATGGGGCCCAGTGGTCAAATGCCCCTGAGTCCAATCCCCGGTGCCAAAAAAAAAAGGGGATATTTGCTAGGCATGGTGTCATGTGCCTGTAGTCTCAGCTATTGGGGAGTCTGAGGCAGAAGGTTCAGGAGTTCAAGGGAGACCCTGGAGGTGGGGAGGAAAGGGAGGGAGGGCTAAAAGTAGGGAGGGAGGGAGGGAGGGAAGAAAGAAAGGTGGAGGTAGATCCCATGAAGCTGGGACTGCTTTAGAAACTCTGGGTAAATGGTTCTAGGGCTCTTGCCGACAGGTACCGGGAGAGTGTGAGGAGGCTGACTATTTTGTGTGAGGTGCAGCTGCGTGAACCACATTTGCAAGGTCTAATCCCCTTGAAGAAGCTGGTTGTTAACTTTCTGGGCTATAATCCTCGGGGAGCGCTTTGTACCAGAGTGGCCGAGTGGTTTTAAGACTTCTCTCCCTAACTCCTCCGAGCAACAGAGCAGAGGAAGAGAGAAACGGACACTGCTGTGTGTGGACTTGGGCCCCGTGTGCCTTCTCGGTTCAGAAAACCTGTTCTCAGAGCCTTCTTGACTGCATCACTCAGGATTTCCTAGCCTGGACTAGGCGTCTATCATCAAGAGCAGTGTCTGGGCTTGAAAGATGCCGGGAACACGGAGCCCTGCAGCATGGAAGGTCTTCTACGCTCCACCGTGTGCCCGCGTGGGAGCCCCAAGAGTGATGCCTGGCCCTCCAAGAACTCCCCAGCTCCTCTTTTGACGCTCCAGGAAGGACTTCCCCTCTGCCCTTTCTCGGTCCCTCTCTATGGCTTGCTGTGGATTTCTATTTTCTAGCTTTCTGTAAGTTTCTTATTTTCTCTGTCAGACTGTTTGTTAGCTCTGTGAGGCTACAATCTCCTCTCTCTCTCTCTCTCTCTCTCTCTCTCTTAGGTATTTGATAAATATGAATTTAACTAAAATTACCTATGTGTGGTCTAGCAAAGAAGATCAACTACAAGCTAATATAAAGTTTGTTAAAAATGTTTGCTTCCTTTTATCCTCATCTAGGAAAATACTCTCTCTCCCTCCTGCCCTCTCAGTTGGGCTGAGTTCTCTAAGACTGGCCGTGGCCAAAGGAAAAGGAAAAAAAAAAAAAAAAAAGAATTGGAAAGTGAAGTTGTTAGTGAAAAGATCAGATAAGAAGGAAATAATAAAATGCATGAGGGAGGGCCCAAAAGCTCTTTGCCTGAGGACAAAAGGGAGTGTCAAAAGATGAAGTTACTACAGTTTAGTTCAGAGCTCTTCCCTGGCTTTGTATTTGATCCTAGCACTTGGCAACACTGCACTATGTAACAATAAGTATTTCAACATGGAAGGAGGTCGCGCCTTTGTTTTGTTTCTCTTTTCCTTGGTATGGGGGAGTCAACCCAAAGTGCTCTATTACTGAACTAAGTCCCCGACCCTTTTTATTTTGAGAACAGGGTCTCACTAAATTGTCAAGGCTGGCCTCGAACTTGCAATTCTCCCGTACCTCAGCCTCCAGAGTCGTCGGGATTACAAGGCGCCATAGTACCTGGCAAAGATGGTTTTGTAGGCTGAGAAGGGCTTTAAAAAAAAGCAGAAACAAAACCAAAAAGGAGATTGGTCGTTTTAAAATTACTTTGCTTGTAAGGCGGTGGCAGGGAAAAGGAACAAGAGGAAACTAATTAGTTAACATCAGGCTGCTTCATGCCAATAGAAATTGGCCTGTTGGGGAACTGGGCTGTCTCTAATCCTGATTTCTTGGAAGGTCCAATAAACAGCTTAGATCCAGCTTGGTGATTTGGAACTTCGTTGTGAATGACTCCGGTTTAATTTTCAGCCTTGTCTGGGCAGGAGCCTGGTCCCAAACAATGGCTTCTTATATTTGTACTTAGCAGAAGAGAGACTGAACACAGTTCTCCAGTGGGAAAGAAAGGGGGAGAGTTTAATCATTAGAATTTCAGTGCTGCTGGAGAGGGCAGGTTGACCGTGGTGGTGGTGGGGCATCTCTTTGATTTTCACTCCCTAGGAGAGAATCAGAGATAGGGCCTGAATGTACTTGCTGGAGGGCCCACTCCCTGGGAAGGTTCCTGGGAGGAGAGATTTTTTAAAAAATTAATTAATTAATTTTAATTAGGTATATATGGCAGCAGAATGCATTTTGATTCATTGTACACAATTGCAGCACAACTTTACATTTCCATGTAAATGTACACAATGTAGCATCATACCTTATGTGCAATCATACAGGTACCACCATCTTTCCTGCCCCCATGCACCCTCCCTACCCTCCCTTTGCCCAAAGTTCCTCCATTTTTCCCATGCTTCCCCCCTCCCCATTATATCAACATCCACTTATTAGAGAAAACATTTGGCCTTTGGTTTTTTGGGATTGTCTTACTTCACTTAGCCTGATAGTCTTCGACTTCATCCATTTACCTGCAAATGCCATAATTTTATTCTCTTTTAATGCTGCATAATATTCCATTGTATAGATATGCCACAGTTTCTTTATCCATTCATCTATTGAAGGGCATCTAGGTTGATTCCACAGTTTGGCTATTGTGAATTGAGCTGCTATAAACATTGATGTGGCTGCATTACTATAGTATGCTGATTTTAAGTCCTTTGGGTATAGACCAGGAGTGAGATAGCTGGGTCAAATGGTGGTTCCATTCTAAGTCTTCAAAGGAATCTCCGTACTGCTTTCCAGAGTGGTTGCACCAATTAGCAGTCCCACCAGCAATGTTTGAGTGTGCCCTTTTCCCCACTTCCTCACCAACATTCATTGGTGTCTGTATTCTTGATAACTGACATTTTGACTGGCATGAGATGAAAGCTTAGTTTTGATTTGCATTTCTCTAATTACTAGAGATGTTGAACATTTATTCATATATTTGTTGATCGAATGTATATCTTCTTCTGAGAAGGGTCTGTTCAGCTCCTTAGCCCATTTATTGATTGGGTTGGGTTTTTTTTTTGGTGTTAAGTTTTTTGAGTTCTTTCTATATTCTGGAGATCAGTGTTCTACCTGACATGTATGTGGCAAAAATTTATGCCCAAAATGTAGGCTCTCTGTTCACCTCATTGATTGTTTCTTTTGCCGAGAAGCTTTTTAGTTTGAGTCCATTCCATTTATTAATTCTTGATTTTATTTCTTGTGCTTCAGGAATCTTGTTAAGGAAATTGGGGCCTAATCCGACTTGATGGAGGTTTGGGCCTACTTCTTCCTCTATTAGGCGCAGGGTAGGAGAGCAGATTTTTGAGAGAGGTCTGGAGCTGGAGGCAAGAAGGTGGAGACACTAGATGGAGGAGAGCTACCCTGTGATGTGGTCTTAGGTGAACTTACTAATTTTGCAAAATCACAGTGGTGACTAAGTACCTGGAGGAAAGGGGCTAAAACGTTGAGGAGCTGGACTAATGAAGCTTGTGACGACTACAGTTTCAGCTTGAGCCCCAAAGGAGAGCTTGTCACCGGAAGCTCAGCCAGTCCTTGACCCCAATGTCAATCCAATAATGAGGGGGAGGACATGGTTCTGAGAATAAGGAGAGAGAAGGCTTATTGCTCTGCTAGCAAAGGAGAAACACAGGTTACTCCCGTCCCAGAGGCTGGGACTCTGCCTCTCAGCAGGAACCGGGGGCTTTGAAAGAAGTGATTCAAAGGCGACATTCCACGCGTTCTCTGTGGCGGTTGTAATTCCCTTGTTAATTGGGACGTAGTCATTTCTGAGATCTTGTGGTACCATCCCTAACCTCTGGATTACTTCCTTCCTGTGGTTAGGTGTGTACTCAAGGACAGAACTATCTGCCTAACTGGGGAAGAAAGAAGATCCTGTTTTCCCTGAGGTTAGGGAGGAGCAGGGAGAGAGAAAGAGAATAAACTTGACCATTTTAAAAATAGTTGCAGGGCTGGGGCTGTGGCTCAGCGGCAGAGCGCTTGCCTTGCACGTGCACGGCCCGGGGTTCGCTCCTCAGCACCACGTAAAACATAAATGCATTGCATTGTGTACAACTAAAAGTAAATAAATAAATATTAAAATAAAAATAAAAATAGTTGCAGTGGCGGAGCAGCAAGGACTCTGTGCAGAGCATGAAGTGGACCCTGATCCAAGCTGGAGATGCTGTGTGGGAGCGTCTGCCTAGGAACCCGGAGATGAGCGGTGCAAGGGCTGCCACAGTGACTCAGTGTGGGTTTTCTGGGCCTCAGGAAGAGGCAGAGAGACGGAGTCTCTGGATTTAAAGAAAAAAACCCAACTCCTTTCTCTCTCTCTCAACACACGCTTCTGTGACTTCGGTATCCCCCCCCCACACTCTAAGCGGTTCCCAGCAGAGGCCAGCTAGGTGTCCTGTGTGAAGGACAGATGAACACACGCTGAAACCGCCCTGTAGAAAGAAAGGGGGGGGTATTGATTCACCAAAGGGACACGTGGAGGGGATGGGGGTGAACCGCGCGAAGGGAACGAGTGGGAGGAGGAAAAAAGAAAGGAAAAGAGGGGGTTCATTAAGGGAAGGGGAGAAAGGGGGAAGGGAGGAAGGGAAACGGGGAAGGGGAGAGCTAGTGAGAAGATGATGGCGAAAAGAGAAGAGAGAGTTCTGGACTAGCCGGGGCTTAAGTACAGAGGGGTGGGAGCGTGACTTGTATGGTCCGGATTGGCTCAGAAAGGGAGAGCCCGCCCTGGGTTGAATTCCCACGAGAGGCGAGTATTCCCAGGATCAGGAAAGGTGGGGACTCGGAGCCCACCAAAGGTGAATTCTCGCGAGAGTTGGGCACTTCCGGGAAGGCGCCTGGGGGTATGGCCTGCCAGCCTGAATCTCTCTTTTTTTTTAAAAAAAATATTTATTTATTTGCTTTTAGTTGTACACAATGCGTTTATTTTTACGTGGTGCTGAGGATCGAACCCCGGCTGAGCACAGTGCTAGGCGAGCGCTCCACCGCTGAGCCACATCCCCAGCCCCAGCCTGAGTCTTATCCAACACTGTGTCCATCAATCTAAACTTGGAAACTGAAAAGGTGAAAAAGGGCCGTCCTTAGGGCCCGGGGAATTGCACTGGGAAGCCGCAGGTTCAGCCAGCTGTCAATCAGTGCTCCCAGTGGACATTGGAAGCCCAGATGGGCTGTGGATGTTCAGCTGGAATAGGGGGGTACGGGATTGCCAGAAGGTGAAGAAAAGGAAGGGTTTGCAGAATGGAAACGTCCAGTAACCTCTTGGTATCCATCCTGAGCCTCCGGGCACAATGTGTTGTGCAGTGGTTCTAGAAGACTGTGGTCAGAGGTGGAGGGGACCAAAGGTCAGCTTCCTAGGCAGCAGCCAGGGTGGCGTGAGTCCTGCCCCCTCCACAGCCTTTGACTCTGTTTTGAAAAGCTTTTTCAGCGTGACTTTCATTGTAATTTCCCTTTTTGTTTTTACACCAATAACTCAATTCAGTTTTGACACTTTCTACCCGAGATAGCTTCAGATGCCAACTCAAGTTCCAGGTTGTAACCCCGGAACTTGTGCCTGCTCCCCACTTTTTACAGAACTGCCGTTAAGTCGGGGTTCCCACAACCCTGTCAAGTTTGTTTGATTTGCTAGAGCAGTTCACAGAACTCAGGAAAGACGGGATCGACATTTACTGACTTACTGCAAAAGTTGTTGTGAGAAAAAGTACAGCGATCCATTTTCAGAGTACAGTATTTAGCCCTAAATGTGAAAATTACTCGGGATGTGAGAAAATCAGCAGCAGAGGAAATAGGACAAATGGGTGCCAGCAGTTAACACCGGAGTGTGACAGAGTCACAGCCCCTTGACAGACAGGAGGTGAGGGGAAGGGGCCCGACCAACTGAGGTGCCAACATGCACTCACCCCAGAAGGGCCCTCCCGGCCCCCAGAGGACATGGGGGTGTGGGATAACCAAAGGTAAGTTCCTTAAATAACCCAACAGGAGGCAGTGCAACCGAGGTGACCTCGTGCACCCACCTTAGTACTCAGCCACTGAGGAGGGGAGGGACCTTGTGCTCCAGGGGATAAATGCTGATAGAAACAGCCCCGGGTGTGGCTGGGCCTGCTCCCTGCCACCTGCCAGCTTGTCAGTAAAGCCTCACCATTTGCTATCCTGAGTCTCTCAGTCGGGCCTTCGGGCTTGGGTAGATGAGCTGTTTCTCACATGGTTGTAGAAGACCCAGATGAAGAGAGGGTGGGGCGTCGTGTCCTCCTAGGCTCGCCTCCCTCCCAGGGACTCCCAGAGTTCTCCTGGTTCCTTATAAATGACAGGAGAAGCCGGGCGTGGTGACACACACGCCTGTAATCCCAGCACTTGGGAGGCCGAGGCAGGAGGATCGCGAGTTCAAAGCCAGCCTCAGCAATGGCGAGGCACTTAGCAACTCAGTGAGACACTGTCTCTAATAAGATACAAAAAAAAAAAAAAGGGCTGGGGATGTGGCCCGGTGGTCGAGTGCCCCTGGGTTCAATCCCCGGTACCCCAAAAAATAAATAAATAAATAAATGACAGGAGACATTCCCAGGCATCTTTGTCCAATTTTGGAAATTCCAAGGGTTTTTAGGAGCTCTGCACAACAACCAAATATTATAATAAAATATACTTCCATTACCCTATCACTCAGGAAATCATAAGGGATTTGGGAATTCCGTAATTCTGTGTCAGGAGCTTGATATGAGCCGTCTGTATCAGGAGACTTCACGAGCAACACTGCACTGAAAATGTTTTTTTTTTAAATATTGCGTCTGCACTCAACATGTACAGATTTTTTTTGTCATTATCTCTGAACAATACATTTGACAAACCAGCCTAATTTCATCTTAAGACTGAGAGCCATCCTGTCAAAAAGTTATGAAAAGCCCACTTCAGTTTTTTTTTTTTTTTTTTTTTTTTTTGTGGTTACCGGGGATTGAACTCAGGGGCACTCGACCACTGGGCCACCTCCCCAGCCCTTTTTTGTATTTTATTTAGAGACAGGGTCTCACTGAGTTGCTAAGTGCCTCGCCATTGCTGAGGCTGGCTTTGAACTCGTGATCCTCCTGCCTCAGCCTCCCAAAGTGCTGGGATTACAGGCGTGTGCCACCGCACCCGGCCCCCACTTCAGTTTTCTATGAAATGCTAGGATTCTTATTTGGCTTGAGCTTATTGTCTGGCATTCATGCCCAGGCCTTGAGCTCACTCAGGCCTGGCTTTCCTTGACCAGATAACAACTCTTTCTCTCTCTCTCAAACTAATGGTGCCTCATAAACTTTTGATGTGGGGTTTGACTACACCCCCCTTTTCCTTGGCATGCAATGCCATATAGGTGATTAGTTTGCTACTTGCTTTGAATTACACATGTCTGACCTTGTTAGCTGTAAGTTCCCAAGATTTTTTGTAACTCTTTGAACTATAAAAACCTTGTCTTCCAGCCGGGCGCGGTGGCGCACGCCTGTAATCCCAGCACTTTGGGAGGCTGAGGCAGGAGGATCACGAGTTCAAAGCCAGCCTCAGCAATGGCGAGGCACTTAGCAACTCAGTGAGACCCTGTCTCTAATAAAAACACAAAAAAGGGCTGGGGATGTGGCCCAGTGGTGAAGTGCCCCTGAGTTCAATCCCCGGTACCACAAAAAAAAAAAAAAAAAAAACCTTGTCTTCCCTGAGAGCGGGGCTGACCCCAAGCCCAGTGTTTGGGAGGGGCAGCCCTGGCCAGCTCTCTTTGTGTGTATACAATATAAGCTTGCTTTAATTTAAATTGGAGTTGGTGGTCTTTTCTTTGCATCTTGGATCAACAACATCATAGCAACTACATATGTAGCATTTACATTGCAGAGATATAAGTCATGGAGATTAAGATACGTATGAGAATGTACATGGGTTATTTGCAAATACTATGCCATTGTATATGAGGGCCGAGAATCCCCAGGTTTTGGTGTCTGTGTGGATGGGCTGGGCAGTCCTGGAACCCGTCTCCAGAGGACAGCCAAGAACTGCTAGAGGTCCTCTGAAGGATCCTGGGAAACGGCTCTGTCTCTGGGCTGCTGGGTGTGGTGTGACCACTTGTAATTCCATGGACTTGGAAGGCGGAGGTAGGAAGATTACAAATTTGAGGCCAGCCTCAGCAATTCAGCAAGGCCCTAAGCAACTCAGTGAGGCCCTGTCTCTAAATAAAATACAAAACAGGGCTGGGGGTGTGGCTCAGTGGTTAAGATCACCTGGTTTAATCCCCAGTACCGCCCCCACCCCAAAAAAGAAAACCCAGAAACACACACACACACACACAGACACACACACACAGACACAGACACACACACACACACACACACACACACACACACACACACACACGGAGCTACGGCTGGGGATAGCAAGCTTACCACCAGGCGCCAGCAGCCATACACACAACAGTGACAGAATGAAGGGTAGGGACAAAACAGAAGCCAAGTGGGGCTGGGCGAGTGATGAGGGTAGCATTTGGAGACTCCGTGACAGGCCACTCGTAGTGACTGGGAAGCTGCAGGACTTGCTTGAGGTCACTCAAATGCTGGAGACACCCCTAGCACTAGAGACTCCCCTTTCCTCCAGGAGAGAAGGAGGGGCTTGGACTGGGTGGGAGGTTGCCAGCGTGTGGGAGGCATGCAGGGGGAGAGGAGGGGTGGTGGGAACAACCTCCCACTCCGCGAGCCTGCGTGCGCTATTACACAATCAGCAGTTAGAAGAGCAGAAGAAACGAGGGTGATTGTTCTGTTTGCCTCTGACTTGGATTTTATCACTTACTTGATATTCATGCTTCATTTTCCTGTCTGTGGGAGGGAAGACAGGCTATGCCCTAGCTTCTAGAATTATGATTTTAATACTAATAACTGCTGACATTTATTCAGCACTTAATTGTGTGCTAGGCATCATCTTTAATTATCAAAAGAGCCCTCATGTAGGTGCTTCGGTAGCATTTTACAAGAAGCTGAGGCTCTGTGTATTAACAGCTTGGAAGTGGTCGAGGAGGATTGCAGCCTGAGCCACCGGTCTCTGCGGACTGTGTTCCCGCCTGCTGGCTGTTGATTCCTTGGGCTCAAAGCTGCACACGCCTGCCCGGCCCCAGGTGGGCTGAGGTTTGTAAAGGGCACCCAGGCTTCAGAGATTTTCCCTGCCTTCTCAGGTGGGAAAGAGGAAGGGCTGGGGTTGACTCGACAGAGGGCTTGGGTAGCCCTGTCCTGCAGGGTTGAGTTCCTCCGGTGATGCCAACAGGCTTGGAGGAGGGAATGTGAGGGTTTTGAGAGGAAAGAATGAGAAGACGCCAGGGTGTAACTTGGTGAGTGTTCTCCCTGTCAGCCAACTTCTTATAAAGACTCCAATTCCTAGCTGAGCATGGTGGCACACGCCTGTCATCCCAGCTACCTGGAACACTAAGGCAGGAGGATCTCAAGCTTGAGGCCAGCCTGGGGAACTCAGGGAGTTCTTGTCTCAAAATAAAAAATGGCCGGGGATTGTTGCTCAGTGGTAGAGCACCATTGGAGTCAAACCCCAGGGCCAGAAAAACAACAACAACAACTGATCTGCGTTCATCCCAAAATGTTGATGGAGGGTATTGGGTAAAATGGGACGGCACTGAAGAATTTGAAGCCAGAGAGTTTAAAGTGTTACATTTTAAAATGATCACCCTGGCAGGCTGGAGAAAGGCAGCTTACGTTTCTCATAACCAGCTCTGTTCCCGTCCTATTTCAGGGGTGCGGGGAGAGAGTCCAGCACCTCCTCCCTTTTGCTGGACCCTTGAAGTTCCAATATTTCTCAGAGGGCTCTGTGCTAAGCTAAGGCCTTTCTTGTGTCGAGGTGCATGTCTTCTTAATTTGTTGAAAGTTCGTTCGTGTCATCAAGGGATGCTTAACTTTGCGACGGGTTTTCTTGCACCTGTTGAGATGATCATATGATTTTTGTCTCCCGTTCTGTTGATGTGATGTGTCACGCGTACTGATTTGTGTATGTTGAGCCATCCTTGCAGTCCAGAACATGCTATAAAACTTTTCTCCTTAAAATTATGTTTTCCTTTTAAGTGTGCAAGGCACACATGACATATTAAGCTAAAGTCATCCTTGATTTCTTAAAAGAACAAGGATAATCCATTTATTTGTAGCCTCTTTTGCTGTTTTGGACTCAAGGCAGTTTCTAGAGGTATGGGTGCAGGAAGAACACTCCTACTAGGGGCTCCCCACAAACCATCTCTGCTTTCAGGCTCCTCCTGCTATTCTTCGTAGACGCGGCATCCTGACGCCTCACCATCCTCACCACCCTCTCCTTCGTCAGCAGCTTTGTCAGAACGTTTCTTAGAACAGAATTTGGTATTCTGTTTTGGGTTTGTGTGTGTGTGTGTATGTGGTGCTGGGAATTGAACCCAGGGCCTTGTGCATGTGAGGCAAGCACTCTACCAACTGAGCTATATCCCCAGCCCAGAATTTGGCATTGTGAATGTGGACTAGGAAGTACAAAGTGCCCTTAACTTGTTACTGCCTTTGATTTAGGTCTATTCTTACATTCCTCCACCTGTTTTTGCTTTTGACTCTGTGGTAAAATAATTATTCTGGGACATTTTCCCCCCTCGGAAATTGCTAATGTGCCAATTCTTCCTACAGTCTCATATTTACAGAGATGTATGGTTTTTGAGCAAGGCTGGTCCAATATGGTATTCAAGGTAACATTTTATAGAGGGAAGCAAAGTTCGAGTCTGGACACATAATGGATAGGATTTGATAGTTTGAATTGAATATTGGTTCGTTTAGAAAAGCAAAGGATTAATGAAATCCCTTGTAACTAGTTTCATCTAGAGATATGAATCCAAACCTCCTTTTCTCTGTCAAGTTTGGGCTACTCGGCAGGGCAATCCTGGTACTGGGCTTTATTTACACAGGGGATTTGCTCACCTCCTGATGGCTCAGGGCCTGTCTTGGAATCACTCAGCTACATTATGGAAGCTGATCTGCGTGGCATTTTGCTTTATTTCCTCAGCCATCTTTGCATTTTTATCTAACAGACAGTCCAGGATTTCATTTTGTGTTTTAAAAATCATTCCCCTTCACAAATATTTCTTTTTCCACCCACTGCAGCTTTTGGTATACATAGACACAGACAGGTGTCTCAGGTACACTCTTGAGCGTTGTCCCCTGCACCGACCCTTGTAACCTGACAAGCTCGCTTCAGCTGATCTGGTTACAGCCTACAGCTGTGTCTGCTGCTTGCCTGACCACACACCACGTCACACACCTTTAAATAAGAACACAGGCTTCAAATAAAGATCATAGTCCGTGCCAACATAAACTAACGTTTATTCTGTGTTCACTCTGATATGGCAAGAAACAAGATCTATTTTCCAATTATAGTTCAACTAAATTGAGGCATTTGTGGTGGGAGGGTGAAAATTTTGACCGAATCGTTGTCAACTTAGGTTGTTTTAATGAGCTGGCCTTGTGTTGTATAAGAGGGGGAAAACAAGCTAAAAAAAAAAACCCACATCTGATTACTAAGAATTGACTTGTTAAAGCAAGCACCACAGCTGTAGGATGATTCATATACCTGGGCGTATCAAAAATAAATATTGCTTCCTGTCATTTCTCTCTAGAGGACTGTGTAGCAACTCTCACTGATGGAGGGTTCCTTGCTGCACAGCGCTGCCTGCCGCCTGCTGAGCTGGCACCGGCTGTTGCTTCAATGCTCCTACCGCCCCTGCTCCCAGCTGGATCATGGCGGTTCAAAGCAGGAGCTCTGAGTCAGCTGGAAATAGATTTGAGTCACAGCCACGTTGTACACGAGTTTTAAGTCATCTAACGTTGAGGCCCAGTTTTCTCATCTGCAAAAGGCGGACAAGTGGTCCTTTTTAATAGGGTTGTTGTAAATGTTAGCGAGAACGAGGTCGTGTTTAGGATGCTGATGGGTATACACAAAAAGCAGCTCAATACTTGGTAGCTATTTTGATATCATGGATTTGGAATGAATGCATCTAGTAAATTTCTCGGGTTCGAATGAGAGCCCTAGAAGAACTAACTCAACTCACTCCTAACTCTGATTTTTTTTTAAAAAAATTTTTAGTTGTAGTTGGACACAATACCTTTATTTATTTGTTTATTCTTTTTATGTTCATTTTGTAGTTGCAGTTGGACACAATACTTTTATTTTGTTTATTTATTTTTACGTGGTGCTGAGGATCCAACCCAGGGTGGCGCACGTGCTAGGTGTGCTAGGCGAGCGCTCTACCCCTGAGCCACAACCCCAGCCCCCTAGCTCTGGTTTTACTGGAACATGTAGCAACATTTTTAGAAAACAAGTAAACCTGTTTCTGCCTGAGTCTGAGAACCCTCTCTCATGTAGCTTCAGTGAAGGGTCTGATGGAAATCTCCTGCCTCTGGGCTATTCAAAGCTTGGAGTAATTTTGGTTTTGATTGGCGGCACTTGCTGGAGTTTAACTCCGTCAAAATGGTCCCATCTGGTGGGACCTACAGTGGGGTTTCTTCCATGTGTTAAGGTCAGTTTTCCATTCCTTAGAGACCTTAGAGCCTGATCACAAGGTGTTAGACCTAAAATGCCTGCTGGCAAGTTCCCTGCTGGACACATTCCAGCTGAGGTCTCTGGGGTCAGCAGTCCTCAGGACGAGCGGGAGAGGTCGGCACGCTGCTCTTCCACCATTGACCGCGGCCTTGCTCCTGTGTTGCCGTGGGAAGAGATCGCTCAGAAACGACGTGAACGTGCGGCTTTTATTGATCTTTCCTTGGCATTTACTTCTGTGGTCAGGGGTCTGTTCTGGACCTACCTGTTTGGCTTCACACAGCCCCAGAGCTGCCTGTACCCCAATATCATCGTGACAATCGGAGTCAATCGAGCTTGCCTTTAGTTGAAAGCAGAGTATGCTGTGATGTAGTCTACCTCATTTTAAAGCAGCTGATCTCTAATGGTTTGACATCATATCTCTCTGAGCTGGGTTTGTGGCCCCTTGCTGGAAAGATAAGCACACAGATACTGATACCATGATTTTATTACCAGGAACTAATTACTGTAGTGTCTTACTGTATTTTTTTTTCCTACTAAAAAAAAGAATGTCTTAGATCAACTTTAGAGAATTCATCAACACTGGTGTTTCTATTTTGGGGAAGTTAATATATCAAAGGTGGCATTTCAAATCAAGCATGAGTATGCAATGAGGTATTCAATAAATTCTACTGAGAAAATCAGTTACTAGAAAAAGAAGGAAGCTCATTCCTGTCTCATGATATGCATTATATAAAGTTCAAATGGTTAGGAGGCTGAAGCCAAACAATCCATCTTCCAACATGCTACGCCAAAACGGAGCTTATCTTAGTGATCGTTGGGAGTAGAAGCAACAAGCAAAACACCGAACTTGGGAGCCACAAAGAAACAGGTGAAAGCTGTGCTGTCACGAAACTACCAGTGTTTTCTTTCTTTCTTTTTTTAAAAATATTTATTTATTTGCTTTAGTTGTACACAATGCGTTTATTTGTACGTGGTGCTGAGGATCGAACCCGGGCCGCGCACGCGCTAGGCGAGCGCTCCACCGCTGAGCCACAACCCCAGCCCCCGAACCAGTGTTTTCTCGATGAAAACTACCATGAACAGAGTAAGACCAGAGGTGCTGACCCGGGGGGAAACGAGTGCACCACGTAATGACGAAGGTTCATGTTCACAAAGCACAAAGAGCTCCCACGACTACTCTAAACCGGCCAACCATGGGAAGTGTGAGCCACGGGGTGGGACTACAGATGTCTTGTCGACATACTGACTTCATTTCCTAAGTTGCTGAGGCCGGTTTTGAACTTGCGATCCTCCTCCCTCAGCCTCCCCAGTTACCTGGGATTACAGGTGTGCGCCATTGTGCCCGGCTACCTTAAACTCAATTTTTGATGGTCCCAATCTCAAATCTGAGCCTCACCCTGCCTTCCTCACGTCAGGCTGGTGTGTGTGTCTAGACTCTTCTCACACCAGGAAACTAGGAAGAGGTTTATTTTTTCCCCCAGGCATGTCTTTGACACCTTCTTGGAATTGTGTCCAGTTCATTACCACGTCCTATACAGTAGATCTTCAGAATATGTCTGAGACCTGCCGTTTCTCCCCCTTCACTGCATCTGTTTTTGAAACCTCTTTCACCTATACAGGGAAGAAGCTTTATAACTTGCAAATTTTTAATTTTTTTTTATTGAGATATGATATATTTTTTTTACATTTTCATGGGGTGTAACAATAATCTGATATACATATATAATGTGTAATGGTCAGATCAGGGTGTGAAGTACTTCCATGTCCTCAAATATTAATAATTCAATGTGTTGAGAACTTTCGTACTCTTCTAGTTATTTTGAAATCTATCAGAGATTGCTGTAAATAGTAGTTACCCTACTGCGCCATGGAAAACCAGAATTAATTCTTCCCGTCTAATCATGTTTTGGTGTCCCGTATCTAGCTTCTTTGCGTTCTCCTCCCCCTACCTCACCTTTGCTAGTTTCTGGTGACACACCCTGACACACTGGGGACCAAGTCTCCGTTACATTCTTCGATGATATCAACATTTTAGTTTCCACAAATGAGTGAGAACATAGAGCATTTGTCTTTCTGTGTCTGGCTTATGGCACTTAGCACAATGACCTCTAGTTCCATTCACATTGCCACAAATGATGGCACGTTATTCTTTTTTATGGCCAAATAGTATTCCATTGTGTATATGATCCACGTTTTCTTTATCTATTCATCAGTTGATGCACGTTTAGGTTATCTCCATTTCTTAGCTACTGTGAAAAAGTGCCACAATGAACCTAGAAGTGGGATTTCTGGAACATATGGTAGTTATATTTTCAGTCTTTGAAGGAATTCCATACTGTTTTCCCAAATGGCTATGCTAATTTCCATTGGTTGGCCCACTCCATTGTTCTGGGCTGAGGTGGGAGAGGAGATCATGGCAGAAGGGTGTGGCAGAGGAAAGCTGTTCAGTTCCTGGCAGTTCCCTGGAAGGAGACGAGGAAGGGGGCGGGGAGGGGAGGGGATGCAGGCCGTGGATGAGATACAATCTTGAGGGCATGCTCCCAGTGACTGACTTCCTCCAGCCACACCCCACCTGTCTAGTTACTACCCAGTAGTCCATTCAGATTATCAACCCATCAAATGGCTTAATCTTTTGATAAGATTACAGTTTTCATATTACAGGGACGCAGCCACATCAATGTTTATAGCAGCTCAATTGACAATAGCTAAACTGTGGCACCAACCTAGATGCCCATCAGCAGATGGATGGATAAAGAAACTGTGGTATATATACACAATGGGATATTACTCAGCAATAAAAGAGAATGAAATCAGGGCATTTTCAGGTAAATGGATGGAGTTGGAGAATATAATGCTAAGTGCAGTTAGCCAATCCCAAAAAACCAAATGCCACATGTTTTCTCTGATATAAGGATGCTGATTCATAGTGGGGATGGGGAGGAATAGAACTCTAGATAGGGAAAAGGGGAGGGATAGGAAGGGAGGGGGAAAGGGGGCAGAAAAGGCAGTGGAATGCGATGGACATCGTTACTCTAATTACATGTATGAAGACATGAATGGTGTGACTCTACGTTGTGTATAACCAGATATATGAAAAATTGTGCTCTATATGTGTAATATGAATTGAGATGCATTCTGCTATCATATATAACAAATTAGAATAAATTTAAGGAAGAAGATTACAGCTTTCATCATTGCTTAACAGCCCCACCTCTGGACCTCTCTGTATTGGGGAATCATGCTTTCAAAACATGAGATTTTGAGGGCTGGGATCGTGGCTCAGTGGTAGAGTGATCGCCTAGCATGTGCACGGCCCTGGGTTCGATCCTCAGCATCATGTTAAAAAAATAAATAAATTGTAGTATTGTGTCCAACTACAACTAAAAAATAAATATTTAGAAAAAAACCATGAGATTTTTTGGGGACATTTCTAGATCCAAGCTATAACAATGTTCATAGCAACAACCACAGCAATGTTCATAGTAGCCTTATCCATAATAGCCCACCTCTGGAAACAGTCTGAATGTCCATCATTTGGAATGGATAAACAGCATGTATTATATGCATAGCATGGGATGCTGCTTATAAATAAAAATAAAATAAACTATTGGTACATACAACAACTTGATGATCCTCAAGCACATTGTGGTATATCAAACAAGCCATACACAAAAGTCTACACAGTGTATGACTCCACCTATATGAAATCTCTAGAAAGGGCAAAACTATAGTGTTTTCTATTGCTATATCAAAATGCATGAGGCTGGCTACTTTACGAAGAATGAGGTGCTTTTTTGTTTGTTTTTTAGCTCACAGTTATGGAGGTTTCCGAGTATGACACTGACCTCTACTTGGCTGTGGTGAGGGCCTCAGGGCAGACTGCATCAGGGAAGGCCTGTGTTCAGGAGAGATCCTTTGCTGAGAGGGGAAGCAAGAGATCAGGGAGGGGCCAGGCTCATTCTGCAACACCCTCCTCTTGGGAACTCGCCACTCTTACCAGACCTGATCCACTCCTGAGACAGCACTAATCCACCTGCGAGGGCAGTGCCTCCAAGACCAAATTGCCTTCCACGAGACCCCGCCTCAGCGCCCCTGCACTGGGGACCAAGCCTCTAGCACAAGAACATATAGACAGAGACAGACATCAATTAGTGGTTGCCTTGGGCCCGGGGTGGGAGCAAAAGGGACTGTGGTGATGGTTGATAACGTTGTAAGTTTACTGACATGCATCAAACTGCGTTATGCTTGAGGTGGGTGTATGGTATGGTAGGTCATTTGTACCCCAATGGGGTGTTAAAAAGTCCCCCCCTAGTACTTTCAGAGCTTCAGAAACAGGAATCAAATTGTGTCACCTTTTTGTGTGCGACACCTACTCTAGATGACGTCTGACACGGCCTGTAGGGCCTCGGTGTATTTGGCTCATCTGGCTTCTCTCTCTGGACTCCTCTCCTGCCAGTGTCCTTGCCCCTCAGCAGCGTGATGTCCCCCCTTCACTTCAGGGACCTGCTTCCCTCCTGGCTAGAATACGGGTCCTCCATTCTTTATCCAGTGGCTGTTACCAGCCCTTTGTGTCTGGGGTTGAACTTCACCTCCTCATTGAGCTCTTCCTTGACACATTCCTCATGGCTTAAATTAGGCCACTCTGTCCCTGTCTCCTTCCTTCAAAGCATTTTGCACAATCTGTACCTACATATGTAGTTTATGATGGTTTGTATAATTTCCATCTTTCCACTTGAGTATAAAACTCTATGAGAGAAGGGACTACACCTATTTTGCAGATCCATTTTCAGTAGGTATCTTTGGATATTGTGTTGGTCTACACAAAGTAAACAGCAGGTTAATTCATTTGATTACCTAGGATCACTACCTGCTACAATTAGAGTATCTAAAGGGTTCCCCACCGGGTGTGGTGGCACACGCCTGTAATCCCAGCACTTTGGGAGGCTGAGGCAGGAGGATTGCGAGTTCAAAGCCAGCCTTAGCAATGGCGAGGCACTTAGCAACTCAGTGAGACCCTGTCTCTAAATAAAATACAAAAAAGGGCTGGGGATGTGACCCAGTGGTCGAGTGCCCCTGCGTTCAATCTCTGGTACCACAAAATAAATAAATAAATAAATAAATAAATAAATAAATAAATAAATAAAAGAGTTCCCCACAAAGTACACTGCTACAATCAAAATTGAAACATTTCATTTGTGTATCTTTTTTTTTTTTTTCCATTTTCTTTTCACCAGTTGAAGCCACTGTAACGTGAGCTCAGAGAATCATCTAGGCTAAAGTTACTGCAAGCCGGCTGTATGGGACAGAAGTTCGGGTTCTCGTAATTGTCCAAATGTCTCTGTACAGGAGGGCGGGGCTGACTGTCCGAGTGCAGAGAAGCTCCCTTGATTGACCATGTGCCTGTGGGGAGCTGAACTCGTATCCAAAGCTCACTTGAGAAGAAAAGTGTTTCAGGGGAGATTTCTAAAGGATGTGCAGTCCTTTCAGAATACCAGGGGCATGCTGGCTCACCCTGGGCTATTTTGGTCCTTCCTGGAATTGCTTTTAGACACTTGTGCCTTCAGTTAATGCACAGAACAACATCATAAGACACGCTGCTGTTGGGAGCTGATTGTAGCCACACAGCGTTCCACACCACCTGGTGCTTTCTTCATTGCCTCCCAGGAGCTGCAGACTTGAACCTTCATCCATCTGCTGGGCATCTCCGGGATGCAGTCCCCGGGGTGAGGGCAAACAGGATGACAGAGTTTAGCATTTGTGCATAGAATCCCTTTCAGTTAGGGTTGGTAGAGATGAGCAGTTTACAAACCTTCAGCAGAGTATCATTTTACCCTATAAAATATTAGTAGGTATCTCAATGTATAAAACAAAAAGCAGGAGTGTGGGTCAGGTTGGAGAGAAGCCCTACTGTCATTTTTCCTCCCAGTAAATTGTCCTGGGTCCCTTGAAGTAGTATCTGAAATAACCACTGATCTTTGTTTGGCCCGGCTGTGTCCTCTGTTGTGAAATGGAAGCACAACTCATGTAATGGCATGCAGAATTTGTAGGGGTGGAGGGATTCCCCTTTCTCCTCTCCCCTCCTTTTTCCCCTCCTTTCTTTTTGTGTGGTACTGGGGGACGGAGCTCAGGGCCTCCTGCGTGCTAGGCAAGCACTTTTACCACTGAGCTACTTCCCCAACCCTTCTTTTTTTTTTTTTTGGTACCAGGGATTGAACTCAGGGGCACTCGACCACTGGGCCACATCCCCAGTCCTTTTTTGTATTTTATTTAGAGACAGGGTCTCACTGAGTTGCTAAGTGCCTAGCCATTGCTGAGGCTGGCTTTGAACTCGCGATCCTCCTGCCTCAGCCTCCCACCCCAACCCTTCTTATTTTGGGTTTTGAAGCAGGGTCTCCCTAAGTTCTCAGGCTGGCCTGGACCATGTTATGCTCCTGCCTCGGTCTCTGAGCCACAGGGATTACAGGTGTCGCCATCACGCCTGGACCGCCTTGTTTCTTGTGTGGGATCTCTGGATAACTTCAGGAGCCAAATTGATACAAGAGCTGATTAATGAGAAAGAAGCATGCAAGTTTTACTAATTTGAATAAATGTGGGAATCTTTACAAGAGAGTCAAGGCTGAAGAAATGACCAAACTATGCTTTATACTTTAAAAAAATTTAATATATATTTTTTAGTTGTTGATAGAACTTTATTTTATTTATTTATTTATTTATTTTTTGGTACCGGGGATTGAACTCAGGGGCACTCGACCACCAGGCCACATCCCCAGCCCTATTTTATATTTTATTTAGAGACAGGGTCTCTTGCTACGTGCCTCACCATTGCTGAGGCTGGCTTTGAACTCGCGATCCTCCTGCCTCAGCTTCCCAAGTGCTGGGATGACAGGCATGCGCCCCCACGCCTGGCTATTTTATTTATTTATATGCAGTGCTGAGAATCGAACCCTGTGCCTCGCACATGCTAGGCAAGTGCTTCACCACTGAGCTACAACCCCAGCCCCAGCTTTTATATATTTTTTTAGATGAAGAATAGATCAGTGAAGAAATGGTTGGACAGAGGGACCTCTGGCCTCGGGTAGAAAGTTCCAGGGATGTGACTGGAGAGGTGGGGGTGGGGGTGGAAGCCAGTGGAGATGAGGCTCACTCCAGATTCATTGCAATGCCCAGTCTCTGTGATCAGGTGATCAGGGTTGTTTTCCAGTCTTGGTATGTGAGGACAAGACTCCCAAAGGAATCTTTTTCTTTCTTTCTTTCCTTCTTTCTTTTTTTTAACCATGGATGCTTAACCATGGAGCCACATCCCCAGCCCTTTTTATTTTATTTTATTTTATTTTGAGATAGGGTCTCACTAACTTGCTTAGGGCTTTGCTAAGTTGCTGAGGCTGGCTTTGAACTTGAGATCCTGAGCTGCTGGCATTACAGGTGTGCTCTCCTGCACTCAGCCCAAAAGAATCTTTATGGTTTGTTTTCTGTAGGAAAAGATAGACTGTGTGGCCCTCTCTGAAGTCACAGTTCCTTAAGTGATTCTGTCTTGAGTTCATTTGCTGACTCGGCTTGTTTTGAGGTGGCATGTCCTTATCGCCCTCACGTTGTAGCTGACTGCTCAGAATGAAAGAGTGGGTCATTTCCTCGGGTCCTTAGCAGGGCATTAATACAGCGACAGGAGGCTCCTGGGGATGAACTTATTTTTTTTCCCGGTTACTGGGGATTGAACCCAGGGCCGCTTAGCCACTGAGCCACATGCGGGATGAACGTTGTGAGCAGGACCAGTGAGCGTTCCAGGAGGGTTCACCAGAGGTGTCCTGGCTTGTCCATCAATCCAGTCCCCAGAGTTTCCACAGCTTCTTTAAACACTGGGCCAGCAGGGGGAGCTGTTTGCTAATGTTCAAGTGTTTGGGGTGGGGCTCCTGGTGCTTCCCTACACAATAGTTAAGTGTGTGTGTGTGTGTGTGTGTGTGTGTGTGTGTGTTGCTAGGGATGGAACCCAGGGCCTCATGCATGAAAAGCACACACTTTACCTTTGAGCTGCACCCCTGGCTCTAGAACTGTTAACGAATTATTATCAAAGTCTGGGCAGCTCCCGGCACTGAGTGAAGTACTTCTGGGCGGGTTGGGGGTGGAGGAGCATATGGAAACAGAGCCCAAGAGGCCTCAATTTCTTTGAAGTCTCCTGAATTATCTAAAAAAAAAATCAATGCAAATACTGTATTCTGCTCCATAAAATATCCATCTTTATTTTGGTGCCCAAACCGTACTGCAGTGATGAATATCTTGCATCTCACCCCCCACCCCACTCCGACTCTAATCTTTTGAGTGAAACCGATGCTTCCGGAAGGTGTGTGGTTCTTACTAAGGCAGTGCTTTCCCGCTCACAGGGTCCAACCCTCAGTTCTCTCCTGTGCTGCACCCCCTGGCCCCTCCTGGGGGGATATGGTCTAAGATGGTCCCTGGGTGTTCCAAACCACGAGAATACCTAATTCTGTATGCAGTTGTCCCTCCGTGTCCTTGGGACCGTTTCCAGGACGCCCCCACCAGTCCCTCACAGGTACTGAAATCTGTGGATGTTCAAGTCCCTCAGAGTAAAATGGAATAGTATTTGCATATAACCCGTGCAACCTCCTATATGCTTTAAACCATCTTAGTCAATGCAGTGCAGAGGCTGTGGAAATAGTTCTTGTGTTGTTTAAAGAAGGACGATAAGGAAAAACATCTGGACACGTTCAGTAGAGACACAATATTTTTTCTGGGTACTTTTGACCCACAGTTACTTGGAACCGTGGATGTGAACATGTGGACGCAGAGGGCCGACTATATACTTTGTTTTTCCTATATGTACACACCTGTGATAAATTATTTATCAATTAGGCACAAGAAGAAAACAGCAATAATACATAGTAAATAGGACAAATAGAACAATACTGTAATAAAAGTTATTTAAAACTTGTGAGTTGTTTATTTCTGGAGTTTTCCATTTAATATTTTCAGGTTGTGTTTGCCCATGGATTGTTGAAGCCTAGAAAGTAACGCTGTGGATAACGAGGGCCACTGCTCCCCTCTGTCCTCATCCTGGTGGTCTGTGACGCTGTGGCCTCACTGCCTTCCTCAGGGTCTGTCCTCTGGTCCCCTGGGACACTGTAGTTGCCTGGTCATCTCCCATCTCCTCCACTGCCTGTTCTTCCTCCTCCTGGTCTCTTCTTGGAGCCAGAATCTCTTTCCACTTTCTTGATCTCTATTTTCTTTTCCTTTCCCCTTTTCTACCCCCATAGGTTATTTTATTCAGTGTTTTGGCTTGAGATATTTTTACATATAAATGGCTCCAAATTTACATTTCTGACCTTGACTTCTCCACATAATATTAGCTCTGGGCTCATATATATATACATGATATTTTCACTGGTGTTTGCAACAGGCCACCTAAACTTAATATTCTTTTTTTTTTTTTTTTTTTTTTTTTTTTTTGTGGTACCAAGGATTGAACTCTTGAACTCAGGGGCACTTGACCACTGGGTCACATCCCCAGCCCTTTTTTTTTACTTTATTAGAGACAGGGTCTTACTGAGTTGCTAAGTGCCTCACCATTGCTGAGGCTGGCTTTGAACTTGCAATCCTCCTGCCTCAGCCTCCCATAGTGCTGGGATTACAGGTGTGCGCCACCGCGCCCGGCTAAACTTGATATTCTAAAACAGAATTCCATGGTGCCTTTCTTTGAGGCTTTTTTTTTTTTTTTTTTTTTTTTGTACCAGGGATTGAATTCAGGGGCACTCGACCACTGGGCCACATCCCCAGCCCTTTTTTGTATTTTATTAGAGACAGGGTCTCACTGAGCTGCTAAGTGCCTCGCCATTGCTGAGGCTGGCTTTGAACTCGTAAACCTCCTGCCTCAGCCTCCCAAGTGCTGGGATTCTCTGAGGCTTTTAAATTCATTGTGCTGAGTGCTCAGTGAACCATTGCAGTCTGGGTTTTCAGGTGTTTGGAGAAAAAGATATTATTTCTTTGATAATTTTATCTTGCTTGTTGATTTTAAAAAAAATATTTATTTATTTGCTTTAGTTGTACACAATGTATTTGTCTTTACGTGGTGCTGAGGATAGAACCTGGGTCGCGCACATGCGAGGCGAGCGCTCTACCGCTGAGCCACAACCCCAGCCCTTGCTTGTTGATTTTTCCTTTGAAAATTCTCTTATTAGATGATCAATTCCTAGATGTGCATCTAATTTTCTTAATTTTTCTGTTGTTTATCATCTTTTTGTCTGTGAGATTTCCTGGACTTTATTTCATTCCTGTCTTTATTTTCTGCAAGCTCATTCTTGTTCTATTTTTCCTTTTATAATAGCATTCTGTTCTTGTTTCATGGGTGTAATACTACTTTGTTTCCCATAGGACGTAGATTATAGTTCTTTTGATGTTAACTCAGGCAGTATTTTTATTTGTGTTGTTCTCCAGGGTTATTGAGAGTCATTTAATTCTTTCTTATGACCTGGGGACCTTTACATTTCTACTTAAGAGTTTCTGCCTCTCCCTGTCTTCCCTCTAGTTTCCTCCTCTTCTGTTTTTTGTCTGTAATTATTTTTTTGCGACTGCCAGTAGAGCATTCCATCTATCCTTTTGAACTATTGTTCACCTGTCCTGTGCTTGGAAAATAATTGAGTGGTTGGGGAGACCATATTGCCTGGTATAAGCAAAATAAGCTCAAATGAGCTCTGTGCAAGTATAAATGTGGGTACGTTTCTGTACCTCTCCTGCACAGTGAATGGCAGGTGCCACGATCACTATTCCCATGGGGACTCAAGTCAGTTTGAATGGTTTGGATCTGGACTATCCCCTGAAGCTCACGTGTTGAAAGCATGGCCCCACTGCAGCAAAGTTCAGAGGCGAGGCTTCCAGGCGATGATTGGACCACGAGGGCTCTGACCTCATAGGTGGATCAATCCATGGATGGCTGGATAGAGTACTGATAGCTGGTGGGACCCCGTTGGAAGAAGGAGGTCACTGGGGGTGTGCTCTGGAGAGGTTAGTCTTCCTTCCGGCCCTCCCTCCCTCCTTTCTGTCTGCCAGGAGCTAAGCAGATTTCCTCTGCCCGTACCCTCCACCATGATGATCTCCCTTACCCTGAGGTCCATAGCCAAAGGAGCCAGCCAACATGGACTCAATCCTCTAAAACTGTGAGCCAAAATAAATCTTTCCTCCTGTCAGTTGTTCCTGTCACGTATTTGGGCCACAGCAATGAACAGCTAACTAACACAAATGCAGTGGCACAGTTTGGAAGGTCGATGTGTTAGAATGGTTATGCGTAAGAGTAATCCAAGTAGAAACAATGCCTGTGGACTTTATTTTTTCTTAACTTACTATATGTATTATCATTAAACTAGAAAATGCAGTATCTGAAGTTTAGCCTTAAAAAAAAAGAAGATTATTCTTTTACTTGAAGGGTTTCCTTTCCAGGAGACAAATTATCAGAAATTGCACAACAGAAGTATATAATTATAATGCTGAGCTTTGAACACATTTTGGTATTGAGCAAGAGACGTTTACAGCTGGTTTATTTTTATTTTTTTGTGGTGCGGGGCCTCTCATGCGAGGCAAGCATACTGCTACTGAGCTGTGTCCCTGGCCCTGTGTTTTCACTATTAACCAGGGAAATGGAAGGACGCAGGTGCTGCTCTGTAACTGTGTCAGCTTCTGCTTGAAATGGTCCCTTATAAATGTCCAAGACCAGGCCCGGAGTGGACATTCCAATCCCCCCTCCCCCATGAACTGCACACACACCAGCTCATGCTGCTGCACTTGATTGGTTCTTCCCTGTCAGAAACACTTCATCAGTAGGAGTCAGCTAGGGCCGAGCTGACTTTCTCTGAGCAGAACTCATTTCTCCATTACTAAGATTAAAGGATTCCTGAAATTGGATCCTTAGCTGCATTGCAAGCTTAGGTAGGCAGCCCAAGGCCTGCAGGTCAAACTTTGCTTATAATTGTGCTAAATGGTTTTAAATCCAAAACTTTGCCAGAAAAAATTCTGCAGTGCCAGATGGACAATTTAAGAAGTCTCATGAATGTGATGATTCGCCCTTAACTTTTTAGGTAGGTGACTTGCAGGCATACCTAATTGACTTCTTATGTTAAAACTTAAGTAAAAACTAAAAGTTTTTAGTTTTTGGTGCTAGGTCTGGAACCCAGAGCCTCACACATTAGGCATGTGCACTATCATTGAGCTACATCCCTCACCTATTTAAATATATATATATTTTTTGTGGTACCAGGGATTGAACTCAGGGGCACTCGACCACTGGGTTACATCCCCAGCCCTTTTTTGTATTTTATTTTAAAGACAGGGTCTCACTGAGTTGCTAAGTGCCTCGCCATTGCTAAGGCTGGCTTTGAACTCGCGATCCTCCTGCCTCAGCCTCCCAAAGTGCTGGGATTTAAGTTCCTCCCAGACTTGTATAAGTTAAAACCCATTGCAAAAGGAGATATGAATAAGGAGACCTCTTAGGTGCTGTTTTAGTCAGCTTTTCTCGCTGCTGCTGTGACTGAAGGACCCGACCAGAACAACTATAAAGGAGGAAAGGTTTATTTAGGGCTCACGATTTCAGAGGTCTTAGTCCACAGAAGGCCGGCTCCATTCCTTGGAGCCTGAGATCAGGCAGAATATCATGGTGGAAGAGTGTGGCAGAGGGAAGCAGCTCACATGGTGATCAGGAAGCAGAGAGAGACTCCGTGTACCAGATACAAATATAGACCCCATGGCCCTGCCCCCAAGGAGCCATTTCCTCTGGCCGCACCCCACCTGCCTCCAGTTACCACTCAGTTAATCCCATCAGGGATCAATTCACTGATTAGGTTAAGGGTATGACCCAATCATTTCTCGTCCAAACCTTCTTGCATTGTTTCACACGTGAGCCTTTGGGGAATACTGCATCTAAACTATGACAGGTCCCTAGTGAATAGTAATAATATCTCATACATTTGAATCAATTTCACATTTTAAAATCCACTCTCAGAAAAAGTGAATCTTTACATAGCAGAGATGCTAATTCTGACTATGAGAAAATATTTCTATTGTAAATTATTTCCCCGGGCAGAGTCAAGCCTTCTTGAGACCTTTGATCTTAGTCTGTAACTTGGACAGAAGGCATTATGTATGCATCAGTAGTGTTATGAAACATGCAGAAGAAAACAAAGTTGGCGTGTAGACCCAAGTTCCAAAGTATCTTGACTATAGAGGCCAAGTTTTGAGGCACAGCGACTCCATGCTCACTCAACTGAAGCAGTCGTCAGCATCCGAATATCCAATTCACTGATGGAACTCAACCCTGAAGAGTGATGTGACACGTCATCCTTGGAATTCACATGACTGACCCAGGAAATTTACCCCTGTGAAGTGATCTCCAGCCATCAGAAAATAGTTAACTTCTGAATCGGATTTGAGCCGTTTTGTTCCAGAGAGTTCAGGGGAGAACTGAGCACTAGTTAAAAATTTAGAGAAATGGGCTGGGGCTATGGCTCAGTGGCAGAGCGCTCGTTTCGCTTGTGTGAGGCCCTGGGTTCGATCCTCAGCACCACATAAATAAAAAATAAAGGTATTGTGTCTACCTACAAATAAAAACAAAATATTTAAAGAAAACTTAGAGAAGTGGCCTCACAGAATTTGGAAGAGAGACAAAATTCCAACCAACCATGTATCCATCCATCCAACCACCCACTCACTCACCCATCCACCTACCTTTCCATCTTCAGTCGCTCGTTTGCTTGATCAGTTCAATACATACTTAGTGAGTCCCATCTTAGTGCATTGAACTGGGTTCTGGGGATGAAAAACAGGTATGGTCCCTGTCTCCATGGCACTGATGATCGCGACAAAGTCACTAATGATCATGAACTTTTTTTTTTTTTTTTGGTACTGGGGATTGAACTCAGGGGCACTTGACCACTGGGCCACATCCCCAGCCCTTTTTTGTATTTTATTAGAGACAGGGTCTCACTGAGTTGCTAAGTGCCTCGCCATTGCTGATGGCTGGCTTTGAACTCGCGATCCTCCTGCCTCAGCCTCCCAAGTGCTGGGGTTACAGGCGTCCGCCACCGCGCCCGGCTAATGATCATGAACTTTGAGAAGGATTTTGACGCAAATGTACAGATTGCTGTGAGGAAAAAAAATAACGGGACACTTGACCTGTCAGGGGTTGGGACCACTCTGCCATGAAGGGGTGTTGAGCTTCGCTCTGAAAGGGGAGGAGCAACCAGGTGGAGGTTGGGAGGAAGAGAAGTGTTTGCTGGCTCTCCAGAGGTGGGTGTGCGGCTTCTCTCTGCGCCAGGCAGGTGGCTGGAGCAGCCGTGGTGGGAGTATCTGGACCCTGGGGATCTGCACACAGCACAGGCAAGGCGCGTGTTTGGAAAGCTGGCTCGTTAGCATTTGCCAGCAACCTGCTGAGAGAAAGGGAAGGTGACTCAGTGCCCGCTAGGGCCCCGGCACCATGGTCAATGCTGGATGCACGACTTCGTGGATGCACGCTAACCCGTCGGGTAGAAACACTCGTCCTGGTCTTATGGACATAGCGGGACTCGGAGAAAAGGAGTGAATTACCCCAGGTTAAGCTGGGAAGTAGACACAGTCCTGTGTGAAGCCGGATCTGTCTGGCTTCCAAGTTCGTGCCCTGTTCTCTGCATGAAGCTGCCTGTGACTTTCGAGCAGTTGTAGACCCCAGGCTTGTGCCTCTCCCCAGATGTCTTGGTCCACTTTCTGTTGCTGTGACAAAATAGCTGAGGCTGGGCAGCCAAAGACCAGAGATTTGTTCAGCTCACGGCACCAAACAACACCGTGCTGGCTCTCGTCCCCTCTGCAGAGGGCCTGATAGCAGATGGCATCACGATGGCGGGAACTCCTGAGAGAGGGAGGGAGATGGCACGGTGAGACAGGAAGTCGGACGGCAGGGAGGGGCTGGCCTTGCTGTCATAACAACCAGGGTCTCCTGAGAGCCGGATTAATTCCTTTAGAGAGAGGGCCATGCACCAGTGGCCTAACTGTTTCCCACCAGATCCCACCTCTCAAAGGTCCTGTCACAGGGGCTGGGATTGTGGCTCAGCGGTAGAGCGCTCGCCTAGCACGTGCGCGGCCCGCGTTGGCCCCTCAGCACCACCTAAAAACAGAGGCATGGGGGGGGGGGGGGGGGGGGGGGGGGGGGGGGGGGGGGGGGGGGGGGGGGGGGGGGGGGGGGGGGGGGGGGGGGGGGGGGGGGGGGGGGGGGGGGGGGGGGGGGGGGGGGGGGGGGGGGGGGGGGGGGGGGGGGGGGGGGGGGGGGGGGGGGGGGGGGGGGGGGGGGGGGGTGTACAAATAAATAAATATTAAAAAAAAAAAAAAAAGGTCCTGTCACTTTTTACACCATGGACCATGCTTCCACCCCAGAACCCCTCAGGACGAGCCATTTCCAAACCATAGCACCAGATTTAATTGGGAAAAAAGACTGTATCATGAGAGTCCTTGTGGGTAATTTACTCTTCGAGCATGAAAGTATAATTTTCAGAAGTTCAAAAACAAGTTTTTTGTTTGCAAACATAGAGTTAACAATTGTCAAAAATTTACCGTCTTACTGATTTTCTCTTTTTCGGGGAGGTACTGGGTATTGAAGCCAGGGGCGCTTAACCACTGAGCCACATCCCCAGCCCTTTTTAATATTTTATGTAGAGACAGGGTTTCGCTAAGTTGTTTAGAGTCTCACTAAATTACTGAGGCTGGCTTTGAACTCTTGATCCTCCTGCCTAGATTGTCCTGAGCCACTGGAATTATAGGCATGTGCCACCGCACCAAGTATCTCATTAATTACCGAGTGAGAAAGTGTGAAGGTGAAGCTGATTTGAACAGCATTTGAGGGTATTTATAGAGAATTTAATAAAGAAATGTTAGAATAAGTTTTCTTGGTTGGCAACAAAACTGATTAGTGTTTAATAGGATGAAAACCACGCACTCCTGATATATCTCCTACTGCATGTTTATTGGACATAAATCTATAAGTCAGCATAGCTTCACAGACTTCCTAATTATTAAGTAGAAATGTCCAGAAAATGGTCACTTCCCCTAAAAAGAAGAAACACTGCTTGGGAGGACGGCTGAGCAGAGACCTTACTTCCATGCTCTGTGGCGTTGCTCTTGGGCAGTCTGAGCAGGCAACCTCGTTCTTTTTTTTTTTTTTGCACTTGACCACTGGGCCATATCCCCAGCCCTTTTTTTTTTTTTTTTTTTTTTCAGAGGCACTTGATCACTGGGCCACATCCCTAGCCCTTTTTGTATTTTTATTAGAGACAGGGTCTCACTGAGTTGCTAAGTGCCTCTCCATTGCTGAGGCTGGCTTTGAACTCGCAATCCTCCTGCCTCAGCCTCCCAAAGTGCTTTACAGGCGTGCACCACCACGCCCAGCTTTTTAAAAAAATTTTATTAGAGACAGGGTCTCACTGAGTTGCTAAGTGCCTCGCCATTGCTGAGGCTGGCTTTGAACTCGCGATCCTCCTGCCTCAGCCTCCCAAGTGCTGGGATTACAGGCGTGCGCCACCGCACCCGGCTCCGGCAACCTCATTCTAACCTGTGACGTCTGTGACACTCCAGCTTTGGGGTGGTGCGCAGCTGCTGTGTGGTTACGTGCAGGGACTCCAAAGCGAAGCTCTGCCCCAGTTGGAATCTTGCATCCATTCCTAGTAGCTATGTGACCTTCCTAAATTAGATGACCTCTTCCTCAGTTTTCTCATCTGGAAGGTGAGGGTACCTCTAACACTTTTTTCAAAGGTCGCTGTTAGGATCAGGCGAGCTGTGTGTCAAGTGCATGGAGCAGTGTCTGCCACAGGGTGAGAGCTGAGTCTGAGTTTCATTGGGAAATCTGTTATGATGCAGAGTGTTGAAGATGTCCAGGACAGAAGTTCAGGACTCTGTGTTTTAATCTGCCAGCCCAGGTGGTCTTGATGAAGGCCAGAGCTGCTGTGGCGTACCCTGTCTTCCGCACTGGCCCTGGAAGCTGAGAAGGGGCTCTGCATGCAGGAGGGGAGAGGTGGGAGGGGCTGTGTGGCCCAGCAGATAGGACTCAGCAGAATGGACTATAGAGGGATCTGGGGACCCGGGAAGAGCTCAGCGAGCTTACCAATGAGCGGAACCGGTGCTTCCCTTCACCAGGGTACCAGGTCAGGGGCTAGAGCCAGCAGGGAGGGATACAAAACACACACTGACATTTTCTTGGAACAGGTGTCTTGGAGCCACACTCTAAGTACTTGATAATCATTTTCAAACACACTACGCACACTTCTCAAATGGTCACAAAGGAAGAGAGGTTGCATGTGTTGAAAATTAGGTCCTGAAATTGGAAGAGAACAAACTGGCAACTATTGAATGTCAGCCATTGTGACTTAGTTAGGACAAAGACAGCGTGGAAGGGTGTTACACACACAGACACGCAGGGCACAGACAGGCAGCGAGAGGAAACCGGCTCAGTCAATAGAGCAAAGCCGGGCTGTCTGTCTCATCCGGGGTTGTCCAGCGGCGGAGAATAACGGTGCGAGTGCTGATGCCCAGGCACTAAGTCTCATAATGGGGATGGGGAGGAATAGATGAACTCTAGATAGGGAAAAGGGGAGGGAGAGGAAGGGAGGGGGAAAGGGGGCAGAAAAGGCAGTGGAATGGGATGGACATCGTTACTCTGACTGATCCAAGTCCTGCAGTCCCTGCTTCTCCAGGGGTCTCAGTCAAACAGGTCAAAAAGGTGTGGAACCACCTGGGCGTCCACATTAGCAGGACCTACAGAACGTGCCGCTGTCTACAGTGGGAAGGAGCTGTGGTCTTCCTGGAGGAGGTGTGTGAGGGAGCCTGGTGGTGATGGTGGGTGGGGTGTTGGAGGAGGAGCAGGGAGCAGGGGCTGGGAGGGAAGGTTCCTGGGGGTGCAGCAAGGTGCCTGGCCTGGGATTCCTGTCCTCACACAGTAGACAATTCTGTGCCCTCTTGGCCGAGCCGCCTTCAGGGTGAGTGCCCGAACCAAGGGAGCTCCTCTTGCTAGTAAGCTTGCTCTTACTTTGAATTGCTTGCTCTGGAAGTTTGATGGGACTTGGATCCATTCTCACAACACAAAAAACTTTCAATGTTACATTTATTGATGAAAGTAAATATTTCAACAACTTCAATTATTTTTTGGAATAGCTGTGAAATGGTTTTACATTATTTTCATACCAACTTGTTTTTTTTTTTTTTTTTTGGTACTGGGGATTGAACTCAGGGGCACTCGACCAGTGGGCCACATCCCCAGCCCTTTTTTTTTTTTTTTTTTTTTTTTTAATTTTATTAGAGACAGGGTCTCACTGAGTTGCTAAGTGCCTCACTATTGCTGAGGCTGGCTTTGAACGCGCGATCCTCCTGCCTCAGCCTCCCAAGTGCTGGGATTACAGGCGTGCGCCACTGCGCCCAGCCTCATGCCAACTTGTAATAACATAAAGAGATCATCGTTTAAAAATCTCATTTAGGAGGGCTGGGGTTGTGGCTCAGCGGTAGAGCACTCGCCTAGTACATGCGCGGCATTCAGTGTTGCACACAACTAAAGCAAAAAAAAAAAAAAAAAAATTCTCATTTAGGAGTTAATGTAGAATTTCAAGTATAAGATATGATAGAAAACCCCCAGAGATAAATTCAAGTTTTAACTAAAACCTGTGAAATTTTATTTGGTAGTGCGTTATAAATTCTATATTTAATAGTTTCCCTAAAATCTTGCTATTTTTTGGCTTAAGTAATTTTACTTCAATATGAAAAGATGATTTTTTCCCTGTGCCACATAGGTCACCCTTCCCCTCTAGCTTATCTTAGCATGGCTCTCAAAGACTGTCCTCGTTTTCTGTGCGCGTCACAGTGTGAACAAGGTCGGTGGCCTCTGTTCTAACACGCCTGCCTCAAGGCCACTGGCTGATTCCTGAGAGAAGCAACGCCTTCCGTGGTATAGTCCTGGGGGCCACCCTCCCACTTCATGCAGCTTCCACCGAGAACATTTCGAGTGTCACCTCTTCAGAGAGGCTTTGTCTGAGCGCCCCAGCTGGCTCCCCCACCCTCTCTCAAGCCTGCTTGGTTGACCTCCATGGCAGTCGTCACTGTCCCTGCCTGTCACAGTGGAGTAGATGTTGCATGAAGTCAAGGACTCTCTCTTTATTTGCCATGGTTTCCCCAATCTAGAAGAGTGCTCGGAATACAGTAAGTGCTCAGTACATATTTGTTGAGTTAATGAATGAATTAACTGAGTACCATTTTCTCTAAAACCTGATCAATGGGACGGCTTCTTTGGATGCTGTTCTCACCAGTGTCTTTGTGGTCAGTCTCTGATGATTGTCTGATCATGCACACTCTACAATGCACACCATTGACAAAGTGAAATTACACATATTGCAAAATAAGGATTTCAAAAAATTGCTGAAGGTGATATCAGAGGACTGCTAAGCCCCGGGCATCTCTGAATCCAGCAGCATGAAACCAGGAAGACGTTTTAAGAATGGCACAGAGATGATTGGCATGTGTGATGACAAGAGATTCAAAAGAGAATCATATAAATGAGAGAATTGAAATTTTAGTTACTTGGCAAAAATCAATAAAAACTTTGAATATTAAAATATTGCTAACTTACAATCTAGTTTTGAAAGTCAAATATATAGTAAAGGAAGCTGTAGAGGTGTTTTATCTTGCTGTCATGTAAATTCTCACAACTAGGCAATTCCTTTTAGAAGAAGCTTCCAGTTATAATCCAAATTTGGCAAAATGAAAGGTCAAGCATCCACATATCAGATAAAACATTTGACCTTTGGTTTTTTAGGATTGGCTTACTTTGTTTAGAATGATATTCTCCAGCTCCATCCATTTACCTGAAAGTGCCATGATTTTATTCTCTTTTATTCCATTGTGTATAGATACCACAGTTTCTTTATCCATTCATCTATCGAAGGGCATCTAGGTTGCTTCCACAGTTTAGCTATTGTGAATTGAGCTGCTATAAACATTGATGTGGCTACATCACTATAGTATGCTGATTTTAAGTCCTTTGGGTATAGAGCGAGGAATGGAAACCATCAAATGATGGTTCCATTTCTAAGGAATCTCCATACTGCTTTCCACCATGGTCGCACCAATTTGCAGTGCCACCAGCAACATATGAGAGTGCCTTGTTCTCTCTGACAAGTGAATGCTGATCCATGATGGGGGGGAGGGGCATGGGAAGAATGGAGGAACTTTGGATTAGGCAAAGGGGAGGGAGGGGGAATGGCATGCAGGGGTAGGAAAGATGGTGGAATGACAAGGACATCATTACCCTATGTACCTGTATGATTGCACAAATGGTGCAAACCTACGTCATGTACAACCGGAGAAATGAAAAGTTGTGCTCCATTTATGTACAACGAAATGAAATGCATTCTGCATTTCTAATTATAACTAATTAGAAAAAATTTTATAATTTTTAATTATAATTAAAAATTTTATAATTTTTAATCATAATTAGAAAAATTTTTATAATTTTTATTATAACTAATTAGAAAAAAAATTTTAAAGTTAATATATTGAAAAAAGACATAAAAAAGGCCAAGCAAATTTATCGTCATGATTCTGGCCTCATTTCTCAATGAAGTCTTGATCAAACCTAATATTTCCCCCTAATATCTACCATGAAATTTTGATTCTCATTTAAAATGGAGTAGCTCCCAATGGCCTTTTCCTGGTAATGGGTGTTCTCTTGAGTCATGGGCTTGCTAAGTGCAGTGCTTGAAGTCTGTTCAGGGTGTAAAGGCAGCACAGAGGCAAGAGCCAGCAGGCAGGTGCAGGCTTCCTGGGGAAGAGGCGGGAAAGGTGGGGGCTTCACTGACCAATTGAGGGGGCTTGAGGCAGGTAGGGAAGTTACCTCCCAGGGCAGCTAGTGGCTTCAGGGTTGCATATATTTGGTTTAAATCCCTGTTCTGTCTCCTCCTTCCTGTGAAAACCAGGGCTGTTGCCGCCTGAAGCGATGGCCGCTTGGAGCAACGAAGCCGCAGGAAGAAGTTCAGAGGCAAACTGGAAACAAACAGCTTTTTATTCTGATAACTTTTCTCTCTGGCTCTAACAACGACTAACACGCACCACACACACCGCCAAAATGGCGCTGACCCGATCAGCAATCTCGGCCAAGTCACGCGAGATCCCGGGCCAAGTCCCACGAGATCCCAGGCCAAGTCCCGTGAGACTACGGAAGGCAGCAATGCCCAAAACTCCATGGCCCATAGTCAACCGCAATTTAAGCCATCTCCCCAAACAGGGCTCCTGCACAGGGCAAATTACTTCTCTGAGTCTTTGACTTCTCATTTGAAAATTCATGCACTGAAAAAAAAATAGCACATTACAAGTCTAAGTTATGTTGAGCTAATAGAGATATTCTCAGTTCCACTCTCTTCCTCAAGAATTTGTGTGCAGTTAGCTGAAACTGGCGTTGCTCCTGTTGGTCTGCTTTAGTGGGGCTTGAAGTCCACTGAGGAGCTGTCAGTTAAACCCAGACATCTTAACTGGTCGTTTCAGGATGGCCATTTCTAACCCTCGAGAATGGTTTCTCCTTTGCTAATGTTTACCTGCTGCATTCGGGAGAGTCCATCTGAGGATGGAGGGGACACAAAGACAAAAGAGTGACCAAGCTGTTCAGGCCAAGCCTCCCAATTACACAACAGCCCCTTAATGCAGAGAAGAGAAAACATCTTTCCATTCTGCAGCAATTAGCCGCCCATGTGCGGTGCACCAAATGCTCTGTACCGTCTCTCTCACTGTTCACTCTGCAGTTGGTGCTATCATTACCCCCATTTTCCAGGGAGGACACTGAGGTTTGGAAAGGCTAAGCGACTTGGCCAAAACCTCATGGCTGACGCCAGACCTAAGATCCAGGTCTCCTTCTCCAGAAAGTGACCTTGACCAGTCGTCTCAGCTGCCAATCACTGTGTGGTGGTGGTTCTGATTGCCGCACGGACTGTCTTTTACTTATCAAATTAGCTCGTGGTGGGCTGTCTTTGTTCATTTGCAAGGCTGGGTGAATTTGGGTAATCTGTCATGTTGGAAGAAGAAAAGAATGTGGTACAGGGGGACAGATAAGGAGTGCCAGCCAGTGAAGCCACCTTTGATTCCTCGAATATTTCTTCAGCAGTGCTTGGTGTCAGGCGGTGTTTTAGATGAACAACACACGGCTCCTTTTAGGAGCTCAGCCTTTATCAGGAGACGCCATGGCGGTGAGAAAAGAACAATGCCCACCAGTGCTGGAGCCTGGTCGTTACCGGGGGTGGTGGTCTGTCGGGATCTTACACTGCTTTCTGGCTGCTGGCCACATTACCACGCCCTGTTACAGGACGTAGGCCAAGCAGGGGGCGTGGCTGTGAGAACTGAAACCACCCCAAGGATAGGCCAATGACTCCGCCAATGGCATCTGCCCATGCTCCTTATGTGTCCCTATGATCTTTCTGCTGATTGGCTGATGTCCACTATAAAGCATTCTGCACTCCTTGAATAAAGGAGTTCCGCCATTCTACTGACTGGGCTCCCCGACCTGGCTCTGAGTCTTGTGAAGGCGGGGGAGGAGGCGTCCGAGGCCTTTACTTTCCCAATTCAGTATCATCGTTGAGGTAGGCCCCTCTGGCCTCTTTTACAAGGGAGGTCCATCTCGGGGGCGGGGTCTAAAGACCTCAACCCCATATAATAATCCGACAGTGGTCGACTCTGCTCAGGGAAGGCTGCGTAGAGCAGGTGACCAACCCTGGAGGCTGATTCCCTGGACAACAACTGGCATGCCCGCCCGCCTCCAGGCTCTTGGTTGGATTTGGTGGTGACAGGAGAGCGTAAAGCCAGAGGATTTACCCTCTCAGGTTCCTACCTTGGGGCCAGTAGGCCCTGCCTTCATCATGTAGCGGAAAGTCATTGCTCTTGTTGGTGGACCTCTGTACACAGCTTGCTCCTTCCTTCCTTTCTTCCATCCTCCCTCCTTCCTTCTTTCTTTCTTTCCTTCCTTCCTTCCTTCCTAACTCCTTTCCTTCCTGGTCTAATTTGGTGTAGGGATAGTAAAGCCACCTTATTGTAGTCTGAGGGTATTTTATTATTCCTACAATTTCCCAGCAATGCTCAAATCTTTTTGATTAATCTCTCTATATTAAAATTTCCACAAATTATCCCATTTGAGTATCCTTATCTTATTCCTCTCAGGACCCTGATAGAAATGATTGTATTTTCAAACAGCTGTATGTAAAAAGATGCTATATATGTGCACTATGAATTGTAATTATTATAAATAAAAAATAAATTTAAGAAAAAAAAGAAATGATCGTATTTTAATTTTAGGCAATAATGCTCATATTTTTATGTTTGGCAATAATGATCACACTGTTATTTTAGGATAGCTATCCTGCCTAGATAGCAGGATAAAATGTGCACTGGAAAGAGAAAGAAGGTACTGAGACCAAAGAATGATACAGAATAGAATAATTCTGTTAAGAGATGACTAGACCTGAACTTGGATTGTAGACATTATGGTGGAAGGAGAGAAGGGATACACGAGATACTGGAAGATAGAATTATTATGGCATGGTCTAACCCTTGAAACCAATCAGATTCATCCTCACCAAGTGCTAGGTGTATTAGTCCATTTTTCCACTGCTGTCACAGAAGACCTGAGATTAGTAATTTAAAAAGAAAATAAGTTCATTTGGCTCACAGTTCTGGAGGCTGGGAAGTCCAAGGGCATGGGGGAACTTCTGGTGAAAACTTTGTGCTTTTATAACGTGTTGAAAGGTAGAAGCATTGCTTCTCAAGCAGATCTTTAGAAGGAGACAAGACAAGGGGCAGCCTCGCTTTGTAACAACCTCAGGGAAACTAACCCAGTTCTGTGAGTGTGGCGTTAATCCGTTTATGAGGGTAGGTAGAGTCTGCATGGCCCCAGTCCCTCCGTTAGTCCCCACCTCTCAGTGTGGCCACGCTGGAGGCCAGTCTGCCAGCCCATGAATTCCAGGGGGCACACCCAAACCACAGCCTTAGGTGAGGGGAGAGTGTGTCTCGCACCCACTTGGAAAGGGAAGACTTATAGATAAGCAGGAGAGAGGCAAGCAGGACGGGGCCACCCCAGGCTCCCAAGCAGCGCGACACAGAGGCAGGCTTGGGGGTGTCAGGAGGGACTCGGGTTTTGAGAGGCTTCAGGGTCCTGTCCCACTGGGTCAGGATGGCATTTCTGGCTCCCTCCCATTTTCCGGGGCCCACCAGGCGGTATTGGTAAGGGGTACATGGTCCGAAGAAAACTTCCCACGCTAGTCTGGGATCCCCGAGGAACAGCAGCGGGAGGCTGGGCTTGGCGCCGATGCAGGCCGCGAGCTCGTCCAAGTAGAGAATGTAGTCGAGCTTGTCCTGGCTGGCGTCTGCGATCACACCCCTGTGGGGAGAAGGGAGGCACGGTTGGCGCGATCCTCCCTGCCCTCCCTCGTTCCTCAAGTCGTAAAACCCGCCCTCCCCCGGCTGTTGTAACTGCTGCTTCAGAATCAAACCATGTTTTGGAGATGTGTTTCTACGTTGGAAAGAAAAAGCTAAAGGAATCATCTTCAGAGGGTGTTAACCTGTTGAAGGAGGTGGTGAAAGGAGGCACTTGGAAGAGACGCTTTTGTTCCTTGAGTTTGATACGAGGATAAAGTCTGATGGGCCCACGTGCAGCCGTGGTTGACAGATGACGAGGGCCAGAAGGCTTCACATACATGGGCACCTACATTTTTATCCATGTGATTGTGAGCCGAGAGGGCCAGAACTCGGTGTAGCAGAATGGGCCTAGACACAGCTACGAGCCTAGCATCATGTGCAGCCCTCATCTGTGCCTGGGTCTGCTGCTAAACTTTCATAAGGTCCCATGTCCTTCGGTCAGTCAATCAATCCATCAGTGGTTCCAGGCACCAACTAGTTGCCGGAGGCCCAGCAGTGAGCAAGTGAGCCTTGCTGTCCGAGTTTGCCCTCTGACGGGGAGTAGCAGACGGCAAGCAGCTCAGTCAGGCGGCTGTGGGTGTTATGAGAGACGCAAGCAGGGCCGGGGGTGGGCAGTAGATGGCCGGGTTGCAGTTTTATGTGACGTCGTCAAGAAGACATCTCTCATGGGGCAATATTTGAGCAGTGTCTGGGGGCGAAACTTCAAGGCCAAGGGGAGACTAACTGCGAGGGCTCAGGAGGGTGATGCTGGGCCCCACTGAGGCGCGGTAAGGAGGCTGACGCGGTGTGGGCAGGGGCAGGGAAGGGTAGGCACTGAGGGCACTCAGAGAGCAGGGCACCCCTGGGGGCTGCCGGGGCCATCGGGAGCCTTCTGGGGGGCAAGGGAGGCAACAACCCGAGGGTTTGAACAGAAAGCAGCGTGGCGTGGCTCGTGCCTGTTGCTGGGTCAGAGCAGAAAGTGGGAGACAGGTGAGGGGTGGCGCAAGTGTCCTGGCGGCCTGGTCTGAGGTGGCAGCAGCAGGGGTCGGGACAAGTGTCTGAGTTCTGGATTCCTTTGGAAGCAGAAGCTGACAGTATTTGCTGACACAGGGTCTGAGAGAACAGAGAATAGAGAATAGGACCACTCCAGCGCGCGGACAGGGCCTGTGCGGTGGAGAGGACCTTCAGAGTTTGCTTTTAAGCTGGGCGTGGTGGTCATGCCTGCAGTCCAGGAGTTCAAGGCCAGAAGGCCAGCCTGGCAGCACAGCAAGACCATCTCAATCAATCAATCAATCAATTAATACAATTAAAAAGTTTACTTTTAGACATATTAAGTTTGAGGCACCTTTAAATGTATACAGGGAGCTATCCAGAGGAGTTGGAGTAGGGCCTGGAGCTTTAGGAAAGGCTTGGGCTGAAGACACACTTGGCACCTCAAGGATGTGACGGGCTTACGGCTGGGTGAGGCCTGCTGGGGTGGGTGTGAGCACTGCTGAGGACTTGGGGGTGAGCGGAGGAGACACCAGCAGATACAGAAGGCGCAGCCCGAGAAACGGGAGGAGACAGACAGCAGATTTCAGTGGCCAAGCCAGGGCAGGAGTGTGTCCCTCGGAGAAGACCCGGCACCCCCCACGACGAGTCTAAGGCCACATGTCTAGTTGGTGGCAGAGGTGCTTCCCACCTCCATACTGCTTCTGGGAGCGGCCCTCACAGTCACTGAGAATCCTTGCTTTGTTTTCCTTTGGCGACAGAATCTATTGGCAAGTTTTCCCTGTAGCAACCTGTATTTCATACCGTTTAATGAGCTCCTCCTTTTCAGTCACCTCGGCCATTAACCTCTGGGGTGGAGGTATCTTACAGAGTCCTGTGGGAAAAATCAGAAACACACTGAAGTCCCCCCAGATCTTCCTTTATTCAAGTTTTCCTCCCTCTCCTTCGGGTCTCCCACGGCTCCACCCTCAGAACACTCAGCCAGGGCTGAGGGGGGCTGGACTGCACGGAGCTTAGGGAGGAACCCCCTTCCCGCTTGCTTAGCCAGGAGGCACAATGCTGGGGGCGAGGCGAGGCCCCGTGACCCAGCCTCAGCCTGCACCGCACACAGGAGACGTCAGCACCCGCTGCAGCAGCTGCCCCCTGTCCCTCTGCACCCGCTCTTAGGGGCTATTCCGTCTCTCGCTCCATATGTACACCTCCACGTGCACCCGCGTGTGGGTGATAGAGCTGTTAGTTGCTCTGATGGGACCGCTTACAAAGACCCCACTTCCTGACGCAGCTTTGGCACATCCTTGGTCTTGTTCCACGGGGAGCCTCAAGAGTGGCAGGGGCCTGGCGGCACCTAGGTCTCCTGGGGGCTATGCCTGCTTGAGCTGTGTGAGGACCCCGTGCTCAGTCTCCCCTCCCAAGGCCAGGCTCAGCAGCTGGCCTGTTCTTGCCTTCACAGCGGGGGACTCGGGTCTCCCTCTGCAGTTGCCCCGCTGCCCCAGTCTGAAACCCCTTTGGGTCTTCTGGGTTCCCGGCGTGTGTCCACACCTGCTGTCACCTGAACCCTCCTCCCACCCGGCTCACCCTGTTCTCCATCCCACTCTGGCCAGTCCTGCCCTGCAGGGTACCACAGCCCACTCCCGGGGGGCGGGGGCGGGCTTCCAATCCACACGTGAGGTCTGGACTCAGCTTGGGGGTGCACTTCCTGCTAGGGTCACGTTATCCTGAAGAGCTAGCAAGACTTGGTGGTTCCCGGAAGCTGTCTGGTGAGCGGGGAGCTACTCCTGTGTGTGGCATGGGCTTCATTATAATAATAATCAGCCTGGAGCTCATTATAAAATACCTCCAAAAACCAGGCACTTAAGTCTCCTGCGGTTTTCATTTAATTGGCTAGTGCTGTGAAAGCACTGCAGTTGGTCTTAAAGAAACACAAATTTGTAGTAGCTTAATGAAGGCTTAGGAGTTCTTTTTTCTGTAGTGTAAGTAAGGTGAAAATCTTCTAAACACTTTCTCTGCCATTTGAATAGCATGTTTGCCAACCTACGAGTACGTAGGTCTTTTCTTTTGTTTTCTTTTTTGTGGTCCTGGGAGTTGAACCCAGAGCCTTGTGCATGCCAGGCAAGTGCTCTGCCACTGAGCTACACCCCTAGCCCTTTTAATTAAGTTAAATCAGTTAATTAATTTTGGGCACCAGGGATTGAACCCAGGGGTGCTTAACCACTGAGCCACAACCCCAGCCATTTTTATTTTTTATTTTGAGACAGGGTCTTGCTAAGTTGCTTAGGACCTTGCTGAGTTGCTGAGGCTGGCTTTTAATTTGTGATCCTCCCGCTTCAGCCTCCCAAGTTGCTGGGATTATAGGCATGCACCACTGCACCTAGTCTCCTAGCCCTTTTAAAGAAAAACTACATATTTTGAGACAGAGTCTAAGTTGCCCAGACTGGCCTCAGAACTTATGATCCTCCTGCCTCAGCCTCCTGAGTAGCTGGGATTAGGAGCTTACACTATGCTTGGCTGAGAGCACAGGTTTTTAGGTGTGGTTAATATCTATTGCATTTGTACAGTGGACTAGAAGTCATCACTACTTAATACTGTCTTATATGCTACTTGTAAATTATTGGTGGATGTTTTTATTCATTAAGGACAGCTGGTTGGCCCAACTGTGAATGCTGTTTATATTCAAAGATAACACTCTGCAGTTCTTTGGAACATGCACTAGTCTAAATCCTCCTCTCTGTAGCAGGCGTGCTGGGAATGGCAAGAGGAAGCAACAGTGGTCACGTAGTAGGCCTCTCCTGTGTCAGGTGCGACACCCGCGGCTTGGCCGATGTTGTAAATTTTAACAAGTCCTGAGAAAGAGGATTTGCCATCCTCACTTGGCAGAAGAAGGGGCTGAGGTGCAAAGGTCCTTGCCAAGTCGGCTTTGGACCCCACCAGCCTTGGCTCCAGGACTGGTGCTCTGGTTGTGGGATCTGGCCGAAAGTAGTGCCCAGTGTCTACGTGTTGTTACGAGCATTTGAAAGGTCACTATCTCTTCATATCTCAGTTTTATCCACAGTATGCATTATTCCAGTATCTTTTAAAAACAATATAAAATTCCACTTCTAGTAATAAATGGAGAAATTTAGGAGTAAACAGTCTGGACTAGAATAGAACAGGCTCTTGAAGCTTCCAATAAACTCCGTTCATCTGAGAAATTTGACTACATTCTGTTCAAATTTATCCCATCTACAGAGTCAGAATCTCTTCCACTCAGTCAGATGGAGTGACACACACACTCGTTATACTACTACACATATGTATGATTAATTGCTCATTTAATGTTTTATGATATTTATATCTCTTTAGCTCAGATCCGTTTGATTTTGGCTAAATGGCAGAGAGGTGATTTTAAGATTCAGCTGATCATACAGGACTAGAGTCAAGGTACCTTTGAAAACTCTTGTGGCCCACCGTGCTTGGAGCTCTGTGGCTGATAAGATGGACCCCTTAAGGCTGATAAGGCCAATGATGGCTAATGTTGCTCTCTCCAGGCTTGAGGGAAAGACCCGCTTATACAGGAACATCTTCTTTCTACAAAGGCTTTGGAGAGGTTCCTCAAGAAAGGGAAAAGAAAACACATATCCTGTAGTGAAGATCACAGTATCAATGTTGTCTTCCACTGTCCCATCTTCAAAGATAGCAGAGGTCTCTGTGAATCCCTCCACACTGGTTTTCATAGTGACCAGCCCACATAGGATGCAGGTGGGCAGCTCATCATTCACAATGAATTTCGGTTTTTTCCTTTGACACAGAAGAGAAAAAAAAACATTCACTGTGGTTATAGCTATGAGATACTCGAGCCAATGATTTATTTGGTCAATTAAGGTAAATTATCTGCCAAGCCAAGGAAGTGAACGTCTAATTCACAGTTGTCTGGTTACTGTTTATAACATGTTTTCTTTCCTTGTTCCCAGTAGAAGACACATGGAAAATGATTAACCCCACTCTTTCCTGACTCAATTTACAATTCTCTACCTCTTGTAATTAATTTCTGGAGCATTACTTTTCTTGAAGTGTCAGCACTGAATATGCAACAAATCATTGGATGCCCAGTTTGGGGTTTCATGTCACCTATACTTATAGGAATGACATCAGGCAAAGGGGACGACATTAGTGAGAAACTCTTTCAGTGCCAAATTTGAGTCTGCTTATGGTGATAAGTATTTTCATTGTGAGCACCATTCTGCCTAATCACCAGGCAAGCTGTCTTTATTAGATTTACACATCTGATCATCCTTTGCCATTAGTTTTGTTCACCATATTAATCTTTTTAAATTTTATTTATTCTAATTTGTTATATATGATAGCAGAATGCAATTCAATACATATTACATTTATAGAGCACACTTTTTCACGTCTCTGGTTGTACACAAAGTAGAGTCATACCATTCGTGTCTTCATACATGTACTTAGGGTAATGATGACCATCTCATTCCACCGTCTTTCCTACTCCTGTGCCCCCTCCCATTCCCTCCCTCCCCTTTGCCCTATCTAGAGTTTGTCTATTCCTCCCATGCCCCCCCCTTCCCCATTATGAATGAGCCTCCTTATATCAGAGAAAACACTCAGCATTTGTTTTTTTGGGATTGGCTAACTTCACTTAGCATTATATTCTCCAACTCCATCCATTTACCTGCAAATGCCATGATTTTATTCTCTTTTATTGCTGAGTAATATTCCATTGTGTATATATACCACATTTTCTTTATCCACTCATCTACTGAAGGGCATCTAGGTTGGTTCCACAATTTAGCTATTGTGAGTTGTGCTACTATAAACATTGATGTGGCTGTGTCCCTGTAGTATGCTGTTTTTAAGTCCTTTGGGAATAAACCGAGGAGGGGGAGAGCTGGGTCATAAAGTGGTTCCATTTCAAGTTTTCCAAGGAACCCCCATACTGCTTTCCATATTGTCTGCACCAATTTGCAGTCCCACCGGCAATGTAAGAGTGTGCCTTTTCCCTCACATCCTCACCAATACTTATTGTTGTTTGTATTCTTAATAGCTGCCATTCTGACTGGAGTGAGATGAAGTCTTAGAGTAGTTTTGATTTGCATTTCTATAATTGCTAGAGATCTTGAACATTTTTTTCATATATTTGTTGATTGATTGTATATCATCTTCTAAGAAGTGTCTGTTCAGTTCCTTGGCCCATTATTGATTGGGTTATTTGGGTTATTTGTTTTGTTGGTGTTAAGATTTTTGAGTTCTTTATATATCCTACAGATTAGTGCTCTATCTGATGTCCCTGTGGTTAAAATTTTCTCCCATTCTGTAGGCTCTCTATTCACCTGACTGCTTGTTTCTTTTGCTGAGAAGAAGCCTTTTAGTTTGAATCCATCCCATTTATTGATTCTTGAAAATGAAATTAAGCCTCTATCTCTCACCATGCACAAAACCCAACTCAAAGTGGATCAAGGACCTAGGAATTAAACCAAACACCCTGTGCCTAATAGAAGAAAAAGTAAGCCCAAATCTTCATCATGTCAGATTAGGCCCCGACTTCCTTAATAGGACTACTATAGTGCAATAATTAAAATCAAGAGCCATTAGTATTTTTATAAGTTGAAATGTATCTTACCAAAGAATATTTGGGTCAAGCACATAATAAAAATCGCATTTTAATGATCTTATACGTGTTTCAAAGTTTTTTTCCCCCTCACCAGTGTGCAGTTCTGTGCAGAGGTGCATCATAACAGATAATTTCAGGAAATGCTATTGTAAATTCATACCTCCTCCTCACTCAGCCAGAATATTTATTATAGACTGGGGACAGACCAGCTGCACACACTGATGCTGCAACACTGTATTTCTCACATGGTAGCATTTCCAGAGTCCTCAGGGCCAATCTAAATTTCTTGATTTTCAAGCTGCAAATGACAGTTAGCATCATTTATTTTCTTGAATCACTACTTTTGTTATTGAACATTTCAAGTTCTGAATAATACAGAATGAAAAATATTGATTTTTAAAAATTTCCCATGAGAAATGCAAATCAAAACTACAATGAGATACCATCTCATCTCAGTTAGAATGGCTGTAATTTTTAAAAAGTCACAAATGCTGGTGAGGCTATTGAGAAAAAGGAGCTTTTATACACTGTTGGTGAGAATGCAAATGAGTACAGCCATTGTGGAGAATACTATAAAGGGTCCTCAAAAAACTAAAAATAGATCTACCATATATGCTTCCAGTTGTGGGTACATATTCAAAGGACGTGAAATTATTATACCAAAGCAATACCTGCATGTCCATTTATTTTGGCATTCTTCACAGTAGCTAAGGTATGGAATAAGTGTAGATGTTCATCAAGAAAAGAATGGACAAAAAATGTGTATATATATATATATATATATATATATATACACACAAAAAATGTGTATATATATACACAAATTATATATTTGTATATTGTATACACAATTTGTATTTGTATCATTGTATACACAAATGAGCACTATTGAGTCATAAAGAAGAATGAAATGCTGTCATTTGAAACTGGAAGACATTGTGTTAAGTGAAATGAGCCAGACACAGAAAGACAAGAATCATATTTTCTCTTATATGGAAGCTAAAAACGTCAACCTGAAAGTAGAATTTTGATTCTCAGAGATTGGGAACAGGGTGTGTGTGGAGGGGGAGGGTAGAGAAAGAGTGGATATATTTGATCAGTGCACATCATATATATACATACACACAAATATATATATTTGTATATTGCATACACAATTTGTATTTGTATCATATATATCATATATATTTGTATCATATATATATATTATATATATATATATGGAAATATCACCATGAACCCCATTAACATTACAGTCAATGCATGTTAATAAAAAGTAAAGAATATAAATAAAAATCTTTCTATGAAATAAAAAATTGAAGTACCCCTTTGTGATACTTAATCCATAAATCTCATGGTTTAGTCTTTTACTCATCTGCCTCTCTTGAATCCAGTTTAGGAGACATGGAGGCAGCAGTTGGTTGATAAAAGCACGGCATCTCGTGGTCATCATGTTGAAAGGGTAGCCCCCGTCTGAAGAGCGTCTGAGAACCCAGGTGCCAGTTCTAGTACTGAGAAGTACCTAGGAAGTAAGGCAAGACGGATAAATACATGCCCATCATTTTGGTAGTATTTTTATTCAACTGTGTTTTAAATGGTCTTACAGCATTCTGGTCTTCTAACAGAATGTTTATAAATTTGTCCCATATATCTACATATGAGTTACATATTCCTGTTGTTGTCTGTGTTCTAAAAAGCACTTTACCCAATTTAGATATGTTAAGAATTTCATTATGTTTATAGAATTATAAGAACAGGATTATAATGTTGTAGGTATATGGTATTGACTTGGAAATTTTTTATATGTAAACATAAAATTTTTAGATGAGGGCTTAGAAAAGCAATTTTAATTAAATTAAATACCGGCATATTCCTTCTATATCTAATCATTATTCTATACTTTATGCTGTAGTGGAATAGATTTAGATTTTTGTGATTTTATGTTTGGGCTTTCTAAAATCATTATATATACCTCTTAGGCAAGGTAAGGGCTGCTTTTATCTTAAATCAACGTACAAATCTGTTTTCTAGTAGAAAAACTTAGAGACATCCAGAAAACAAACTCCCCTTTCTATTCTCATGTGGGGTTTTTCCAGAACTGCAAAGGGTGGGTGTAAAAACAAGATAACTGCCTGGGTTGGTGCATTCTGCCCTCTTGGTCTTGTGGCCTGGCATTGACACCCTTCCTAGACTCTTTGGAGACAGTTCAGTTCTGTTAATTGGCTTCTAAAATAGTGGCCCTGAAGATTTTCAGGAGTTTATTCACTTCCCCCATGTCCGCACAATTAGGAACTGGCCCGCAGGTTTTCTTGTCTTTAGTACCTCTCTGGAGATACCAAGGAAGAAGATGGGAGTAGGGCACTGATTCCAAAGTGGTGTACCTGAGCTGCCGTTCGACTGAGCTCCACCGCAATGTCTCCTCCAGTGTTCCCAAGACCAATCACTAAGACACGTTTACCCTGAAAGGCTTCTGGGCTCTTGTACTCTTGACTGTGCAGGATCTGGCCTTTAAAATTATGGATTCCTGAGAGGAAAGGATCAGACAGTTTGAAATACCCGAGGCTGTAATTCCCCAGCATGCAGGAATAGGGTTGTGAAAAAAGGAAGTTCCAGAAATATGGCAGCCCTTTGCTCCTGCCACTCATTGCAGGAAGTAGAACAAGCTTATGAGGCTGCTCTTTCCTGGGATGCAGTAGGACCAGATATACCCGTAGTGCACCCTACCTGGTTAGAAATGCCAGGGGATCATATGTTGCATATGTGCATTCCCTTTCAAAGCAATTTGGGAAATAAAACTCATTGCAGATAGTAAGAAACATCACATGCACTATCCCGAACATCCTAGGGAAGAAGCAGGTTATTTCTAGTCCCAAATTATGACACCCCCATCTACATTATTATATTCAACTATAATTTCCCCCATGAGTGCTACGCTCTTATATCCAAATTGACATCTTCTTCTTTAGGATCCTGAATAAGCATCTCAACTTAAAAAATAAAAAAAAAGGAGGTTGTTGATGTATGTTACTTTACCTAATAGGTATATCCTAAAGGACTGTGATTTTAAATCTTATACTGAGCAAAGCCATCCTTTAGAAATTAAAGAAAGATAAAGACATTCTCAAACAAGAGAGTTTATCACCACTAGATCTGTCCTACAAGAAATGCTAAGGGGAGTTCTCTAAACTGAAAGAGATGCTAATGAGTAAGACGAAAACATCAGAAACTCATTGGTAAGAGTAATTGTGCCATGCCTGTAATCCCAGCACTTTGGGAGGCTGAGGCAGGAGGATCGCGAGTTCAAAGCCAGCCTCAGCAATGGCGAGGCACTTAGCAACTCAGTGAGACCCTGTCTCTAATAAAATACAAAAAAGGGCTGGGGATGTGGCCCAGTGGTCGAGTGCCCCTGAGTTCAATCCCCGGTACCAAAAAAAAAAAAAAAAAAAAGAGTAATTGTGCCGGGCGTGGTGGCGCACACCTGTAATCCCAGCACTTTGGGAGGCTGAGGCAGGAGGATCGCAAGTTCAAAGCCAGCCTCAGCAATGGTGAGGCACTTAGCAACTCAGTGAGACCCTGTCTCTAAATAAAATACAAAAAAGGGCTGGGGATGTGGCCCAGTGGTCGAGTGCCCCTGAGTTCAATCCCTGGTACCAAAAAAAAAAAAAAAAAAAAAAAAAAAAAGAGTAATTGTGATGGCAAATATAGAATGCTTTAATAAAGTAAACAGTGCACAAACCATTCATATCTTTCATATGACGACTAAAAGCAAAAATACATGAAAATAATAACTACTTTAATATGTTAAGAAATAGGCAATATAGGAGCCAATATAGCAGATCGGAGGGAGGGCGGTAGCGTTCTGTGTCACTCTGTGACCTGAGACTCAAGTAGTGAAAATGCTGCTTCATAGTGAGTGATATTCCTGCTCCTGCGAAGGAGTCACGGTCATCATGCCTGTCCGGGGCTCTGAGGCACAGCATCGGGGTGGGTCTCCCAGCTACTTGCCCACGTGGGACTGCTGCCAGGAGGGGCCACCACCAAACAGGACCATCCTCACCAGTGCTGGTGCTGAATGCTGGCCGCCCCCTGGGTGGAGACTGCAAAGGCCGCTGTCATGTGAAACACCCCCGGCAACTGCCCACGCACAGGAACTACAGATGCCACTTCCATGTGGGCCCCCATCTGCCAACATGGGGCTCCCCTGTCACCACCATCTTGGGACTCTGCAGCAGCTGAGAAAGTCCCCTACGCGCAGTAGCCTGCCTACACCTGAGGGATTTACACAGGCTCTGAAGTCAGCCGACTGAAAGCCACAGAGCTCCTATCTGAACCCAGCATGGATGCTGGGCACTGTGGCCCGGGGCCATCGCCCTGCTTCCTCCAGCTGACACAGCATGTGGTCATGGAAAGTGGGCACCTCCATCTTGGGTCACCTTCAGCGCCATTTCCCAGTGGGGGGCAACTCCCAGCTTGGAACTCCAGCTGACCAGGTACACAGGTTGTAACTCCCCCCTCTCCCCAGCACCCACTATACTGGCACAGTGACTCGCTAGTTACCTTCAGCATCGGAGGGCGGAGATACCAACTAACGACAGATGACCCAACCTATTGGATGTGAAGGGAGGCAGGCAATCTTCCTTCAAGATTTGTTTTTATTTTGTTTTTCTTGTTTTGTTTTCTTCTCCTTCTCTATTCCCCCACCCTTACACCCCCAATGTGAAACCAAGTACTATGCATGAATTAGGATTTTGAGAACTGGGACATCTGCATAGTATATCAAAGTTGTGTTGTATGTTATTATTTTTTCTTTTCCCTTTTTGACTTTCTTTTTCTTTAAATTTTCTGTGTCCACCAATTCCTACTATTTTGACATTTTTTATTTCTCCTAATATATATGTGTGTTTGTTTTATGTACTCCACTGTCTTCCCACTTATTTGTATACCCCAAATTACATCCTCTGTCTTCTATTGCTACTAATCTACCTCTTTAAATTTCTCTTCACACTTCCTAAGAAATAATAACTCAATATCCTCACCTCCTACCTCCTCAGCATATCATATCTTTGTCCAACATCAGCAACTATAAACCCTTTTACAAACCTATGGAGTATATTGTGGATAATAATTGAATTCACCATTTCTGTACATTGTAATCAAATGGTAACCATCTTAATAGAAGACATCTGGTTTTAGAGTGTAAATTGTCCATATTGGGATCTGTTAACATTGTCCTACAGGGGTACTATAAAGCTATAGGGTAAAAACGAAAAAGCCTCAGATCCACAGTGCTAGAAGAGAAGACACACAAGCAATATGAAAAGACAAGGGAAGAAAGTGCCCCAAACAAATCAAGATACCAGCACAGCAGAAGAAAGGATGGAGAAGAAGTTCAGGATGTATATGATTAAAATTTTCTGTGAATTAAAGGATGATATGAGAGCAAATACAGGCAGTAAAAGATCATTTTGACAAAGAGCGACATAAACAAATACAAGAAGTAAAAGATTACTTCAATGGGGAGATGGAGGTTCTAAAAAAAAAAAAAACAGAAATCCTGGAAATGAAAGAAACAATAAACCAAATTAAAGGTTCAATTGAAAGCCTCACCAACAGATTAGACCACTTGGAAGACAGGACCTCAGACAATGAAGACAAAATATATAATCTTGAAAAAAATGTAGACCACATAGTGAAAATGGTAAAAAAAAATAATAATAATAACATGATCAGAACACTCAAGAAATATGGGATAGCAAAAAAGACCAAATTTAAGAGTTATTGGGATAGAGGAAGGTGTAGAATTCCAAACCAAAGGAATGAGTAATTTATTCAATGAAATAATATTAGAAAATTTTCCAAACATGAAGAATGAATTGGAAAACCAAATTCAAGAGGCTTACTGGATGCCAAATGTACAAAATCACAACAGATCCACACCAAGGCACATTATAATGAAAATGCCTAATATACAGAATAAGGAGAGAATATTAAAAGCCATGAGAGAAAGGAATCAGATTACATATAGGTGGAAACCAATTAGATTATGTGCAGATTTTTCAACCCAGACCTTAAAAGCTAGAAGAACCTGAAATAGCATATATCAAGCTCTGAAAGAAAATGGATGCCAACCAAGAATCTTTTATATGGCAAAATTAAGCTTTAGATTTGATGATAAAATAAAAAACCTTCCATAATAAACAAAAGTTAAAAGAATTTACAACTCAAAAGCCTGCACTATAGAACATCCTTGGCAAATTATTCCATGAAGAAAAAATGAAAAACAACAATGAAAATCAGCAAAGGGAGGTATTAAACTAAAGGAAACACTAATCAAAGGAGAAACCAAGTCAAGTTAAATACCAAAAATAAACAAAAATGCCTAAGAATACAACTCATGTCTCAATAATAACCCTGAATGTTAATAGCCTAAACTCACCAATCGAAAGACATAGCCTGGAAGACTGGATTATAAAAAAGACCCAACAATATGCTGTCTACAAGAGACTCATCTCATAGGAAAAGACATCCACAGACTGAACGTGAAAGGTTGGGAGAAATCATACCACTCACATGGACTGTGGAAGCAAGCAGGTGTTTCCATCCTTATATCAAATAAAGTAGACTGCAAACCAAAATTAATCAAAAGGGATAAAGAAGGATATTTCATACTGCTTAAGGGAAGCACTCATCAACAAGATATAACAATAATAAATTTTTATGCCCCAAACAATGGAGCACCTACGTTCATCAAACTCTTCTCAAGTTCAAGAATCAAACAGACCACAACAAAATAATTTTGGGTGACTTTAACACACCTCTTATACCACTGGATAGATTGTCCAAACAAAAGCCAGATAAAGAAACTTTAGACTTCATTAATAAAATCAATAACTTAGACTTAACTGACATATATAGAATATTTCATCCTTCAATGAATGAATACACTTTCTTCTCAGCAGCACATGGATCCTTCTCTAAAATAGACCATATTTATGCCACAAAGCAACTCTTAGTAAATATAAAAAAGTAGAGATACTACCCTGTATTCTATCAGATCATAATGAAATGAAATTAGAAATAAATGATAAAATAAAAAATAAAAGCTACTCCAAGCCAGGCGCAGTGGCACATGCCTGTAATCCCAGCACTTGGGAGGCTGAGGCAGGAGCATCGTGAGTTCAAAGCCAGCCTCAGCAATGGCAAGGCACTTAGCAACTCAGTGAGACCCTGTCTCTAATAAAATACAAAAAACAGCTGGGGATGTGGCCCAGCGGTTGAGTGCCCCTGAGTTCAATCCCCAGTACCAAAAAATAAAAAATAAAAACAAAAATAAAAGCTACTCCAACACCTGGAGACTAAACAATATGCTACTGAATGAACAAGAGGTTGCAAAAGACATCAAGGAGGAGATTAAAAAATTCTTAGAGGTGAATGAGAACACAGATTCAATTTATCGAAATCTCTGGGACACTATGAAGGCAGGTACCAAGAGGAAAGTTCATTCCATAGAGTTCATTCCTTAAAAGAAAAAAAAGTCAACAAATAAATGACTTAACATTATATCTCAAATCCCTAGAAAAAGAAGAACAATCCAACACCAAAAGCAGTAGAAGACAGGAAATAATTAAAATCAGAGCTGAAGTCAATGAAATTGAAACTTAAGAAACAATTGAAAAATTTGACAAAACAAAAAGTTGTTTCTTTGAAAAAATAAATAAAATTGACAGACCCTTAGCCATGCTAATGAAGAGAAGGAGAGAAAAAACTCAAATTACGAACATCCATGATGAAAAAGGAAATATCACAACAGACACTTCAGAAATACAGAAGATAATTGGAAATTATTTTGAAAACTTGTGCTCTAATAAAATAGCAAATATTGAAGGCATTGACAAATTTCTAGAGTCATATGAATTGCCCAAACTGGATTAGGATGATATACACAGTTTAAAGAGATCAATTTCAAGTGGTGAAATAGAAGACACCATCAGAAGCCTACTAACCAAGAAAAGCCCAGGACCACATGGACACACAGCTGAGTCTTACAAGATCTTTAATGAAGAACTAATACCAATACTCTTCAATTTATTTCAGGAAATAGAAAAAGAGGGAGCACTTCCAAACTCATTCTATTGAGGCCAGTATCACCCTGATCCCCAAGCCAGGCAAAGACACATCAAAGAAAGAAAACTTCAAACCAATATCTCTAACGAACATAGATGCAAAAATTCTCAATAAAATTCTGGCAAATCGAATACAAAAACATATCAAAAAGATAGTGCACCACGATCAAGTGGGGTTTATCCCAGGGATACAAGGTTGGTTCAACATATGGAAATCAATAAATGTAATTCATCACATCAATAGACTTAAAGACAAGAACCATATGATCATCTCAATAGATGGGGAAAAAGCATTTGACAAAATACAGCACCCCTTCGTGTTCAAAACACTAGAAAAACTATGGATACAAAATAGTGTGAATATACTTTGTATACAACCAGAGATATGTAAAATTGTGCTTTTTATGTGTAATATGAATTGTAATGCATTCTGCTGTCATAATAACAACTTAGAATAAAAATTAACAAAAAAACCAAAAAACAAAAAGAGCAATTCTTTTAAGGAAAGTCTACTGGTTAGGGAAAAAAAGAAAGAAAATCCTGATAATAGTTGAGAAGGAGAAAACGATTACAAGTAAAGGAAATTAATAAATAAATAATTTCCTTTTTGTGGTTTTATGAGTCTATCATTGGAAAACTCAAAGGAATCTATTAAAAATTACCAGAGGAAATAACTCCCCCTAATTGCATACATGAATTAAATCTGTAAGATGTATTGTTATTTGTACATGTGAATGCCATTATGCTAAAATATACAATAACAAAAGAAAAAAAAAGAAATAGGCCATAATAGATAGAAAATAGAATAACAAAAAATTAAAAATGTAGGGAAGAATGGAATGCAATGATGGAATTTTTAGTTAGTATTTCTTCTCTCTCTTTTTTTCTTTCTCTATTTTGATGATCAATGTTAAGTTACTATCATTTCAAAATAGCTTGTTATGATCACCAGATATTTTTTGTAAACCTTACTGTAACAACAAAGCAAAAATCTGCTATAGATGTATCAAAAATAATAAGAAAGGAATAAAAACACACTACTAGAGTAAATCATGTAAGCATGAAGGAAGACTATAGGAGAGGGAGGGAGAAAGAAAGAAAAGAATTGAAATAAAATTAGAAGACAATGGCAGTAATAAGACCTTTCTTTTTATTAATTACCTTAAGTGTAAATGGTTAAATTCTCCAATTAAAAGAGTGGGTGAATGGATGAAAACAAGACCCAACTATATGCTGCTTACAAGAAACTCACTTCACTTCTAAAGACACATATAAACTAAAAGTGAAGGGATGGAAAAAGATACTGCATGGCAATCCAAAAGAAAGCAGGGTTAGTTATGCTAATTTCACATAAAGTAGACTTTAAATAAAAAGAGGTAAAAATATAAATGAAGGCCATACATAATGATGTAATGATAAAAGGGTCAATTTAGCACGAGGAAATAATTATAAATATATATGCATCAAATATTATATGCAGTAAGTATAATATAAAGCAAGTATTGATAGATAGATAGATACAGAAAGAGAGGCGGGGGAGACTCCAATGCACTAATAGTAGGGGACTTTTAACATTCCCTCTTTCATCAATGGACAGATCATCCAGACAGAAAATTCATAAAGAAATCGCAGAGTTAAACTGTACCATAGACCAAATGGATCTAATAGACATCTACAGGACATTGTATCAACTAATGAATAAACATTCTTCTCAACATCACATGGAACATTCTCTAGAATGGATCATATGGTAGGTGCCAAGAAAAGTCTCTCAACAAATTTAAAGAATTGAAATCTTTTTAAAGTATCCTTTTCCCCCCTATGATGCAATAAAACTAGAAATAACAAGAAAAACTTTGGAAATTGTATGAACACATGGACAACTTACTCCTGAATATCCAGAGAATCAAGAAATAAATTAAGAAGGAAATTTTAAAATCTCTTGAAACAAATGAAAAAAACTGTAACACAACATACCAGAACTTGTGGGATACAGCAAAAGCAGCAATAAGAGGGAAGTTTATAGCAATCAATGCCCACATCAAAAAAGTAGAAAGGCTGGGCATGGTGGTGCACTCTTGTAATCCCAGTGACTTGGGAGGCTGAGGTAGGAGAATCACAAGTTTGAGGCTAGCGTCAGCAACTTAGTGAGACCCTGTCACAAAACTAAAAGGGCTGGGGATATAGCTCAGTGTAAAGCGCCCCCGGGTTCAACTCTCAGTACCAAAAGAAAGAAAAAAGAAAGATCTCACATAAACAACCTATCATTGCACTTAAGAAAACAGAAAAACAAGAAGAAACTAAACTCAAAATTAATAGAATGAAAGAAATGATAAAAATCAGAGCAGATTAAAGGGAGACTAAAAAATTTAAATGATCAATGAAATGAAGAACTGTTTATTCAAAAGAGTAAAGAAAATCAACAAATTCTTAGCTTGACTAAGAAACAAAAGAGAAGACTTATAATATCAGAGAGATTACATCTGACCACAGAAATAAAAAGCTATCCATCAACAAATTTGATAACCTAGAAGAAATGGACAAATTTGTTGACACATAAACCTTACTGAGACTGAATTATGAAGAAATAGTAAACCTGAACAAATTCCTAGGTACATGTACCTTGCCAAGACCAAAAAACATGAAGAAATAGAAACTTTGAACAGACCAGTAACAAGTAAAAAGACTGATTCAGTAATAAAATGTCTCCCACCAAAAATAGTTCAGGACAAGATGACTTCACTGCTGAATTCTATCAAACATTTAAAGGAGAATGAGTACCAACTGTTGTTTAAACCATTCCAAAAAACTGAAGAGAGGAAATTCTTCTAATTCTGTGAGGCCCCATATCAAAACTAGACAACGTCACAACAAAAAAAAAGGAGGCTCATAGGCCAATGTCCCTGATGAAGAGATGAACAGATGCACAAATCCTCAACAAAATGATGGCAAACGGAATTCACCAGCACATTAAAGATATTATTCACCACGATCAAGCAAAATTCACCCCAGGAATGTAAGGATGGTTCAACACAATAAATGCAATACAACACATCAACAGGAACAAAGAACAAAAAATTATATATTGAAGATCTGAATGGTACTTATATACTTTGTATACAAGCAGTTGTATGTAAAAAGATGCTATACTTGTACATTATGAATAAGTAAATAAATAATTTAAAAAATTATATAATCATTTAAATAGATGTAGAAAGGCTTCTGATAAAATTCAATACCCCTTCATGATAAAATCATTACACAAATTAGGTAGAGAAGGAACATGCTTGCACAAAATAAAGGCCATATAACAAGCCAACGATTAACATCACGCAGAGTGGGGAAAATCTGAGGGCTTCTGAGATCTGGCATAAGAGAAGGATGCCACTTTCACCACTTTTATTCAACACTGTACTACTGGAAATCCTTCTCAGAACACTCAGGCAAGAGAAAAAAAGAAAGACATCCAGTTTGGAAAGGAGGAAGTCATATTGTCACCATTTTGCAGATGACATACTTTTATATATCTATATATAAAAAACCCCCAAAGACTTCACAGAGAAACTATTGGAAATAATAAACAAATTCCACAGTTGGAGGATACAAAATCAACATATAAAAATCAGTAGCATTGCTATATGCCCATGGCAAATACACTGAAATAGAAATCAAGAAAGCAATCCCTTTTACTTCAGCTACAGAATATAATACCTAGAAATAAAGTTAACCAGAGAGGTGAAAACTTTAAATCACTGATTAGAGAGATTGAGGAGAACATTTAAAAAATGGAAAGACATGCCAATATTGGTAAATTGTCCTTACTCCTGAAAGCAACCTGCAGAGTCAGTGCAATCCCCATCAAAACACCCATGACATTCTTCACAGAACTATAAAATTCTTCTAAAACTCATTTGGAACCACAAACCTGTGGGAGAGTGCCAGTCTGGTATGAATCGAAAGGGACTTTGTGCCACATGAACAGCCTTGAGCTTCTTAACAGATTGTCTGGCACTTGTCACACATTTTCCCATGGAAACACTGTTACAAGAGGCCGGTGTGTGTTCCTTCGCCTCCAGGCCCAGAAGCCACAGATACAATATTGCTTCTTACAAAAGTGTGGGTTGAATCCTCACTTGATTCCTAAGGACATTCTGTTTATTTGTGATTGCTTTTATATTTATATTTCAGTTTTGGTTGCCAAGGTGGATAAGTTTTATTATTCAAACCCTTCCTTTCCTTCTAAGTGGTTCCACTCCCTCAAAAAATTTTAGTACTTCACTTATTCAGTTGCCTTTAGGGCCACTAGTAAGTACAGAAGAGTAGCTATACCACATTTAGTAATTCTCATTTCACTTTGTATTCCACACCTGATTCTGAATAGATTTGGGCTTTCCAAATGATCAGTTTTGACCTCAAAAGATGGAGGTTTGAGGTGGAGATTTGCTGGCCATGAGTATATTAAGAATGTGCTGTTGGAGTCAAAAGAATTTCCAAAAAGGGATTTGAAAACCTCCTCTGTGTGGATGGCCCTGATCTAAGAGGTTAAATGAATGGATTATTATTGTGGTGACTTTTGCAGGGTGAATAGATTCTTCTTCATGTATATTTTCTGGTTGTTTCCTTTTAAAACAATCTGTCAATCTTCCTGATACTCACTTAAATTCTTGAGTTACAGGTCAGTCTTGATTCAATGTCCTACAATTCAACCCCCCAAAATTAAAGCCTGCTTTTTTATTTTTTATTTTTATGACAGATCTGATAGTTTAGAACCTTATTTAATCACTGAACTTGAATTAGACATGTATGATAAAGCTTAAACAATAACATTTATAAGTAAACGATAAGTAATTAATAAGTAAATAATAAGACCATACATCTGTACAGTGCTTTGTACCTTTCAAAGTAATTTTGCACATATTGTTTTTTCTTAGAGTGAGTAGAAAGTTGTCTACAATTGTGGAAATTTCAATTATAAATCAATAATGTGTCTTCTAGAAGAACCCAAAAGGGTAGGCATGGTTGTGGGTCAAAATGACTCACCAGGAAAGGACTCCAAAGGCAAATTTGGACTCAGGAAGTGTCCTGTGCACACCATGACAGCATCAAAGACTGCTCTGTCCTGCTTGCCCTCCTTCTCTGTGACGACATCCCACTGACCCGTTTCGGAGAAGTCTGGACGCTTTGTTACACTGCACACGGTGGTCTACAAGTGACAGACAAACACTGGCTTCCTACCCCAGCCTCTGAGCTTGGGCGAGGCCTGGCACGGCACCCGGGCCTGTTATTTTAAGTAGACCAAGCCCTCCCATAGGAGGCCTGTCAACACTGAATGGAGGAGTGAGGTGACTTGAGCAGACTCTCAAAGGTGGTAGCACCCAGAGCAGGACCCAAGGCCTCTGACAGCTTTCATTGGAAGTGTTTAATCCTGGTGGGAAGAGAATGAACTGCAATACCTGATGCAGTGGAAAGATTCAGGAAAATGAGATTTGCTCCATTATACTTTCTGTGGTTCAAACTTCTAGTCATTTCTTCCTAATGGGTCTAATGAATAAAATTACTTTCCTTTTCTTCCCAGAAAAAAAAAAAAAATGAATTACATCCCAAATGAGAGTTCAGCATTTGGAGGAATAATCAGGATATTCAGTATTTTAATGATCTGAGTAGAACATGAGCAGCAGGAGGAGCCTTATTCATACAGAGGCAAAAATCAAGAAAATGTTTATTTAAACACCCCAGGATAGACCAGCTCCCATTCATTAAACTTGCATAATCCAAAATGTCTTACCTTAAATTGAATGTATTTCAGGAGGTCAAAGTGCTCAACAAATTCTTGTAGATAGTCCCAAAATTTATCATGTCTCATGAAATTGGGATAATCTTCTTGGAAAGGGAAGTCGCTGTAACTTGACATTTCTTTGCAGACATTTGTCACTAACATCCGATAGACCCTGGTCATCCCATCTTTGGAATCTTCCTGTGGTGAAGGCATAGTTAGTCAGACAGAATGAAGGAGACAGGCGGAAGAGAACAGAGATCTTGGTGGCTCATCTAGCCCAGCTGAGAGGGCTTCACCGCAGTCACTGTTCTACTTGTCATTTTGAAGAGTTCCAGGAAACTCAACATTGGGACCCCATGCTATAGCAATGAGAAAGCAATAGTGGGATTGGAGTAATTGAACACAGCATCTTCCTCAAACTGCAAAGAAGCTGATGAAATGTAACAGCTGATGTCATCCTTAATGGACTCCGAGAATGCAGGGCCCAGGTCTGCTCAGCTTTCTTTTCCTTCTTCCCTCACGATGGCTACTGCTTGCATACTTTCTCTGGCCATTGTCCTTTTTGGGGGGAGAGGGGTAGCCAGGGATTGAACTAAGGGGCATGTGGCCCCTGAGTCACATCCCCAGCCCTATTTTGTGTTCTGAGACAAGGTCTCACTGAGTTGCTTAGCACCTTGGTTTTTGCTGTGTCTGGTTTGAACTCTGGACCCTCCCGCCTCCGTCTCCAGAGCCACGGGGGTCACAGGTGTGCACCACCATGCCTGGCTTCCTAGTCCTTTCTGAGCAGGGAGCCCCAGCTGATATTTCTCATTATTGTCTACGTACACATTCAATCACCTTCTCTTTATTGGCTCCTTCCCATCAGCACAAAACAACCTACGTCCCCTTGCAGCCCCGTCTCTCTCCATCCCATCTCAGTCCCCAGGAAAGAATCATCATGTGCTGATAGCCTGTGTTCTCCTGTGTCCCTCAGCTTGTTGTCTGCTGTCTATCTTCATCACTCAGCAAAACAAAAACGTCCAAAGACACCAGTGAACTTCTCGTGGCTGAGGCTAATTGCATCTCTCCCTCCAGTCTCTCCTTTACTGTCACTCTACCTATGAAGTCTCTTGTGCTTCTAACACAGAACTGGTCACACCATGTTGCAGTGATCTGTTTGCTGGTCCTATTCTCCAATCAACTGTAAGGAGGGCAGGGTCCCTGTCTGTCTTGTGTACCATTGGGTCCTGGCAGAGGACATCACCAGTACCTGTCAAAATGAATCAAAATTAATATTATCATTGTGATTTGAAGAATAGCATCATAATTTTAATAGTGCTGACATGTGGGTGTTGTTACTATATTTCATTTGTATTTTTCCTTTTGTTTAATTCAATGTTATTTTTTTTAAAAAAAATAATCTGCATTACGTTAGGAGAGAAATCAAGCCAATTATGGGGTTAAATGAGAAGCTTCACAAAGCAGACCACACTGACACTTGGTGGCCTGTTGAGGCTCACACTGTATTTAGAAAAAGGTGTTGTCATTGTTGTTGCTGATGGTGTTCTGCTATTCTCCCTGGTACACTACTCACATAGGGTTTGGACCAGTCCTGCTGCATTTTCAATTTTCTACACCATCTATCAAAGATCAAGCAAATGCCATCTCTTTCATGAAGGTTTCCTCATTCACAGCAGTTTAGTGGATGTTGCTCTTGCTTTTCCCCTGAAACCCTGAGTCCTTGCACCTGCCTGGATCCCATCTTCTGACACCTTGCTATTCTCCCTCAGTCCCTGCTGAATACCCTGCTATTCCCAGTAACCAGGACCATTCCTGGCCTGAGGCGGGTATTTAGCCTCTTCCAGACCCAGGTTCTGACGCTCAAGTCACCTAACAGCTGCCCTGTCCGCGGCATATTCTGCTCATAAGACATTGGATTGGTCAGCTCCTGGGTTCTTTCTGAAAATGTGAAAGCGATTCCTCTACCCACCTGACCTTCCAACGTCTGGGATCCTGCCTCGCTCCTGCAGGCTTTCTTCCTAAACACTTCACAAATACCTGGTGGTTGCCCCCCGCCCCCACGCTGGCTTCCTCCCTAGCAGGTGAGGAGTCCACACTCACAGTGCTGCTCTGCTCACTTGATGTGACACTCTGCTCCTTCGCTTTAGAATGTCTGCAACTCAGAAATCACCCCGATACCCTGACAGAGTTAAGTGTCCTCCTTCCTCTTGCGCGTCCCCAGCCACGCTCTGCCGGCACTCAAGGCTCCTCCCTGGGACTGTGTCCTGCACAGCGCTGCCCCCTGCACCATGCACATGTCTGTGGATGGAACTACTCCCTCACTTGATCACCAGGGCAGGCAAGAGCCTCCACGTCTGACCAGAAACAAAGCCAGTGGCCAGAGCGGGGCTGGGGGAGACGGGAAGGTGTGACCACTCACAGTGAACTTCCAAAGTCCTCCGAAGTCGTCACTTCTCTCAAAGCAGGTGGGCTCCAGGTTTTCCTCCAAGCAGCACTTGATGGAGGACAGGCCACTCACACCAGCTCCGACCACTGCAACTCTCTTGGCCATGGAGTGCCCTGGTAAGGAAGGTCAAGCAGAGCTTCTGCAAGTGATGAGGTTGAAAGGGAGCCCTTGACACAGGACTTTATAGTGCGAGAAGTACTCTTCTTTCACCTTTAAGTTGAGGCAGAATCACAATTTGGTTAAAAGTGCAGACTCTAAAGTCAGGCTGCTTTGGGCCTGCCTCCTGGCTTCACTGCTTGTGACCTTGGGCTACATGTTACCTTCTCTGTGCCTTTTCTGATCTGTGAAATTGGGCTGAGGATGATAACAGTAAATAACACTCATAGGATAATGCTAAGAGCATCTACTCCCAGTGGCTTTGAGACTCAGGTGTGAGCCCTGGTGAACAAGGGACTGTCTCCACTTCCCACCCCCCGACCTTGGGCAGCACAGCTGTCACTAGGCCAGTGGTCACATATGAGGCTCCAGAACCGACCTGGCAGCAGGAGAGAACTGAGCTTGGTAGGACTGATGCACGGTTTGGCCTCTGTCACCACCTGCTGTGGCACGCGCCTTGTGCATATCTGGGATTGTGCAGGGCCTTGTGGCTGTGAGACTCAGCCATGGCCAGCTGAGCAACAGCCCAGGTGGCCAAGGGACCACCTTCACCAGCACCACCCCAGCCCTGAGCAGCACGGATGGGGCCAGACTCCATTCGATGGGGTAGGCAGGCAGTAAGCATAGGACTTAGCCCTGGAACTTAGGGCTGGACTGGTGAAACTAACGCTGGGCAGGTCCTAATGGCCCCTTTTGAGGACTGCCTGTGAATGGAGCCTCTGCAACAGCTCCAAAGCCAGGGAAGACTTAGAGCCCTGTTCTACTGGGCTTCTAGCTAGCACCGGCTATGGCTGATTGCAGAGGTCTTGGTCCCATTCCGGTGTTGTGCTAATCTTGGTGGGCTGTGGGCTCATGGTCTGACAAAGCTTGGTGGATTTGATGGCCATTGGTGTGACAGGAGCTTGGGCTGTTCTATTCATGGTGACTCTGCTCAGAACTTGGCAGAATCCTGCAGTGTCTGACAGGCCGGTAACTGGACAGGGCATCAGGCCGACCCTGACCCCAGGGAGACACTTGTGGGGACAGACTTCTCTCTCTAGGTGGCTGCCTGCTTCTTTCTGAACCAAATGCACCAACAGGGCATTTGGGTTAAACCTGGGATTGGATTGCTTGGAATTTCTGGAAACATAGGCCCAAACAAAGCCAGAGTAGGAAGACCAGAAGAAATACCTGATCTTCAACACCTGGATGATCCCACAAACTAACAAGCATTGAGAGCTTTCAGAAAACCATGGCCTCACCTGGTACTCAAAATAAGGTGCTAGAAACTTACCAGGTAGTAACCAGTGTGGAGGCACTTGCAGAGAATTTTTAACAGCTGTTTTGAGGGAGCTCAATGAGCTTGAAGAAACATTTTAGTACTCAAGGAGACTTAACAAAGAGATGAAAGCAGTTTAAAAAAATTGAATTATTGGGGCTGGGGTTGTGGCTCAGCGGCAGAGCGCTCGCCTCGCACGTGCACAGCCTGGGTTCGATCCTCAGCACCATGTAAACATAAAAGCATTGTATAAAAAGTAAATAAATAAATATTTTTTAAAAAATTGAATTATTGATCTGAAAAATTACACTCAGTGAAGTTAAAAATGTGATAGAAGGTATCAATAGGATAGAACAAACAGAAGAAAGAACTGGCTCAAAGACAGGCCATTTGAAAATACACAGTTGAAGGAGAAAAAAGTGATGAGTAATGAAGAAAGCTTATACTCTGAGACAGCATTAAAAGAGCAAATATTGGGCATAGGGTGGTGGCTCAGTAGTGGAGTGCTTGCCTGGCATGTGTGAGGCACTGGGTTCAATCCTCAGCACCATGTAAAAATAAATAAATAAATAAATGTATTGTGTCCATCTACAACTAATATATATATATATATATATATATATATATATTTTTTTTTTTTTTTTTTTTTTTGGTACTGGGGATTGAACTCAGGGGCACTTGACCACTGGGCCACATCCCCAGCCCTTTTTTGTATTTTATTTAGAGACAGGGTCTCACTGAGTTGCTAAGTGCCTCACCATTGCTGAGGCTGGCTTTGAACTCGCAATCCTCCTGCCTCAGCCTCCCAAGTGCTGGGATTACAGGCGTGCGCCACCGCGCCCGGCTTATATATATTTTTAAAAGAGCAAAATATTATCATTACTGGGATTCAGGAAGGACTTGAGAATGTCCTTTTAGTAATGTCCTGTAGGAAGTTTATTCAAAGAAATATTCAGAGAAAACTTCCCAAAACCAGAGAAGGATACACATGTTCAAGAGCAGGAAGGTCAAAGGCAACCAAACTTAACTCACCCAAGTCAACCCCAAGACATTTTATAACCAAGCTCTCATCAGTGAAAGCTAAAGAGAAGCTTTTCAAGACATGTAACGGTGCCCCAGTTCACCTGACAGCTGACTTCTCAGCAGAAACCTTATAAGCCAAGAGCTAGTGGCATGATATTTTCATAATACTAAAGGAAAAAGAAAAAAAAAAAAAAAAAAAAAAAAGCTAGGCCCGGTGGCACATGCCTGTAATCGCAGCACTTGGGAGGCTGAGGCAGGAGGATCGCGAGTTCAAAGCCAGCCTCAGCAATGGTGAGGCACTTAGCCACTCAGTGAGACCCTGTCTCTAATAAAATACAAAAAAGGGCTGGGGATATTGCTCAGTGGTCGAGTGCTCCTGAGTTCAGTCCCTGGTACCAAAAAAAAAAAAAAAAAAAAAAAAAAGAAAGAAAGAAAGAAAAAACAAACTAAACAAACAAACCCCTAAAACTGTCAACAGAGAATACTGTAACCAGCTAAGCTATCCTTTAGAAATGAAGGCGAGATAAAAACTTGCTCAAACAAAGGCTGAGTGTTTATCTCCTCCAGAGCTGTTCTGTGAGAAACACTTAAGGATGTTCTTCAAACTGATAGATATTAATCAGTAAGAAAAAAATAGGAAGGCTTAAAACTTACTGGCAAGTAATTATAGAACTTAGAGTGCTCTAATATTGTAAACACAGTACATAAATCATTAATATCTTTAATATGAAGACTCAAAAGACAATTAAAAAATAACCACATTAATATGTTAAACTAGGCAATATGGAAAGATATGAAATGAGTTTTCTTATTAATATATTTTCTCTCTTGTTTGCTGCTGTTCTTATCCTCATGATCATATAGTTGCTATCATTTCAGAATAGCTTATTATAATCAAAAGATGCTTCTTGTAAGCCTTATTATAAAGCAAAAAAAAAAAAACTATAATAGACATACCAAAAATAATATACAATAATAATACACTACTAGAGTATTCACTTAACCACCAACAAAGATTATCGGAGAGGGAAAAATAAAGAAAGATACTACAATAAAACCAGACAACAAGTTAAACAGTGGCTCTAATAAGACCTTTCATGTAAGTAATTACCATAAGGTTAAATGTATTAAATTCTTCAATTAAAAGAGAAAGTGACCAGATAGATACAAAAGTAAGACCCAAGTCTGTTGCTTACAAGAAACTCACTTCACCTCTGAGGACAGGAGTGGACAGATAGTGAAAGGATGGAATAAGATAGATATGCCATGCAAGTGGAAGCCAAAAGAAAGCAGGAGTGGTCAGACTAAGAGCAAATAAATTAGACTTTAAAGCAAAAGTAGTAAAAAGAGACAAAGTCTTTATATAATATATAATGATAAAGAGGTCAATTCAGCAAGAGGAAATAACAATTCTAAATATATATGCTCCTCCTATCTGAGCACCCAAATTTATAAAGCAAGTATTAACAGACCTAGAGAGAAAGAGAGAGAGAGAAACAGACAGACAAACAGATCGACTGACTCCAAAAGAACAATAGCTGGGGACTTTCACACCCCACTTTAATCAATGAATAGATCATCCAGACAGAAAAATCAACAAACAAATAGAGTTAAACTACCCTAGACCAAATGGACCTAACAGACGTCTGAAGACCACTCTATCCAACAGATCTGGATACACACTTTTTCTCATCAGTGCATGGAACATTCTAGAGAACAGATCACATGATAGGTCATAAAAAAGACTCAAAAAAAAATATGAAGGGGCTGGGGTTGTGGCTCAGCGGTAGAGCGCTCGCCTAGTACGTGCGCGGCCAGGGTTCAATCCTCAGCACCATGTAAAAATAAAGGCATTGTGTACAACTAGAACAAATAAATATTTTTTAAAAATATGAAATCTTATTTAGTATTCTTTTGACCATAATACAATAAAGCTAGGAATCAATAACAAGAAACACTTTGGGAACTACACAAATACATGGAAATTACTTTAGATCAACTGATGAACCAAGAAAAGAAGAAATTTAAACATTTCTTGGAGCAAATGAAAATGGAGATACAACATACCAAAACCTATGAGATAGTGGAAAAAGCAAAAGTTTTTAGCAACCAATGCCCACATCAAAAATGTAGAAAGATCTCAAATAACCTGTCAGTGCATCTCAAAGAACTAGAAAAACAAGAACAAACTAACCCAAAATTAGTAGAGTGAAAGAAATAATAAAGATCAGAGTAGAAATGAATGAATCAGAGACTAAAAAGCAATACACAAGATTAATGAAACAAAGAGCTAGCTCTTCAAAGATAAACAAAATAGATAAACCCTCAGCTATAAGTAAGAAAAGCAGAAAAAAGGACTCAGAATCAGTGATGAAAAGGGGAACATTACAACTGATACAACAGAAATACAAATATTATTAGTGATTTTTGAAATACAAATATTATTAGTGATTTTTAAGAACAACTATATGCCAACAAATTTGATAATCTAGAAGAAATGGATAAATTCCTAGGTAAATATATTGTAATAAGATTGTGTCAGTATTACAAAGCCTCTCATCAAGGAAAAGCCCAGGACCAGATGGCTTCACTGCTGATTTTTTTTTTTTTTTTTTTTTTGGTAGTGGATATTTAGCTCAGGGGTGTTTAACCACTGAGCTTCATCCATAGCCCATTAAAAAAATTTTTTTTTTGAGACAGGGTCTTACTAAATTGCTTAGAGCCTCACTAATTGCTGAGACTGACTTTGAACTTGTGATCCTCCTGCCTCAGCCTCCTGAGCTGATGCGATTATAGGCATGTGCCACTGTACCTGGCTTTATTGCTGAATTCTACCAAACATTTAAAGAGAACTAACACCAATTCTCTGGAAGTTGTGTGTGCCTGTGTATAGATATATCTAGATATCTAGATAGATAAATGTAAAACAATAGAAAAGAAAGAATTCTTGTAAAGACGTTTGATGAGCTCAGGATTATCCTGATACCAAAACCTGATAAGGACACAATAATAATGACCACCACCACTACCACTACCACCACTGCACAAAAGGAAAAAAAAGCTACAGGCCAGTAGCCCTCATGACCATATATGCAAAGATCCTCAACAAAATACTAGCAAACCAAATATAACAGCACATTAAAAAGATTATGCACCATGATCAAGTGGGATTAATCCCTGGAATGCAAGGATGGTTCATTATATTCAAATCAATAAATGTGATAATGGAAAATGGATCAATAAAATCCAACATGTTTTTATGATAAAAATGCTAAATGAATTAGGCATTTAAGGAATAAAGTCCTTTTATCCATTTATTATTCCATTTAAGGAATAAAGTCCTGCACAATAAAGTCCATTTATCATAAGACAACAGTTGACATTGTATTGAATGGGGAAAAGATGAAAACTTTCTAAGGTCTGAAACAAGACAAGGATGCCTGCTTCCACCACTCCTCTTCAACATAGTGCTGGAAGTCCTAGCCAGGGCAATCAGGCAAGAGAACAAACTAATGGGCATCCAAGTTGGAAAAAATGTCAAATTATTACTGTTTGCAGATGACATGATTTTTATATACAGAAAACTCCAAAAATGAAACAAAAAAATGTTTAGAACTAATAAATTAATTTGCCAAAGTTGTAGGATATAAAATCACATACAAAAATCATTTGTGTTACTATATGTCAATGACAAATTATCTGATACAGAAATCAAGAAAACCATCCAATCACATACAAAATTTATTAGTGTTACTATATCCCACTGGCAAATTATCTGATACAGAAATCAAGAAAACCATCCAATTTATGGTGTTTTTTTTTTTTGGTACCAGGGATTGAACTCAGGGACACTTGACCACTGGGCCACATCCCCAGCCCTTTTTTTGTATTTTATTTAGAGACAGGGTCTCACTGAGTTGCTAAGTGCCTCACCATTGCTGAGGCTGGCTTTGAACTCGCGATCCTCCTGCCTCAGCCTCCCAAAGTGCTGGGATTACAGGCATGCGCCACCACGCCCGGCTTTGTTTTCGTTTTTGTTTGGTACAGTGGACTGAACCCAGGAGTGCTTAACCACTGAGCCATATCCCCAGCCTCCCCCACCTATTTTTTTTTTGGTCCTGGGGATTGAACTCAGGGGCACTCAATCACTAAGCCACATCCCCAGCCCTATTTTGTATTTTCTTAGAGACAGGGTCTCACTGAGTTGCTAAGTGCCTTGCCATTGCTGAGGCTGGCTTTGAACTCGCGATCCTCTCGCCTCAGCCTCCCAAGTGCTGGGATTACAGGCGTGCGCCACCATGCCTGGCTCCATCCAATTTACAACAGCTGCAAAAAGAAATCAAATACCTAGGAATAAATTTAACCAAAGAGGTGAAAGATCTCTATGATGAAAATCATTAAATGTCAATGAAAGAAATTGAAGGGGACACAAAAAAGTGGAAAGATATCTGATGTTCATGGATTGGAAGAATCAATAGTATTAAAATGTCCGTACTACCCAAAGTGATTTTGAAATTCATATTAAAATGCCAATGATTCCAGGTGTTGTGGTACACACCTGTAATCCCAGTGGCTTGGGAGGCTGAGGCAGGAGGATGGCAAGTTCAAGGCCAACCTCAGCAACTTAGGGAGGCCCTAAGTAGTGAGACTCTGTCTAAAAATAAAAAGGGCTGGGGAATGTGGCTCAGTGGTAAAGTTGCATGGGTTAAATCTCCAGTACCCTCAAACAAACAAACAAACAAACCATCTCCCATACAGTGGTGTTCTTCACAGAGCTAGAAAAAAGTAATCCTAAAGTTTATATGGAACCACAAAACGCCCTGAATAGTCAAAGCCATTTTGAGCCAAAAGAACCAAGCAGCATATAGTTCACTACCTGACTTCAACACATACTAGTCATCAAAACAGCATGGGATTGACATGAGAGCAGACGAGTAGAAGAATGTGGACGATGATACACAGCCTAGAAGTAAAGCCATGCTTTTATAGCCAACCAGTTTAACCAGTTACAAAGATCAATGCAAAACAGATTAAACACTTCAGTGTAAGACCTGACTATGAAACTCCTAGAAAAAAATCACAGGGGGAGTGCTTCAAGACATTGGAGCAGGCAAGGACTTTTTTTTGACAAGACCCAAGAGCACAGGATATGAAAGCAAAAACAGACAAATGGTATTATATGAAACTAAAAACTGCTCAGCAAAGGAAACAATCAACATAATGCAGAGACGACCTACAGAATGGGAGAAAACCTCTGTAATGTAGCCATCTGACAAGGGGTTGATATCCAGAATGTATAAGAGAATCTATCAGGAACTCCAAAAGCTCAGTAGCAAAAACACCCCCAAATGGTCCAATTAAAAATGAGCAATAGATCTAAGTAGACATTTCTCAAAAGAAGACGTACGAATGGCCAAGAGGTAGGTGAACAAGTGCTCAACATCACTAACTCTCAGGAAAATGCAAATCAAAATCACAATATCACGTCAACCCTCTCTTGAGACAGAATGGCTACACACCAAAAAGACTAAAGATGGTTAAGTCTGGTTGAGAATGAGGGCACTGTTGGGAATGTCAGCCAGCACAGCTTTATGGAAAACAGCATGGCGGTTCTTGAAAAAATGAAGCTAAATCTGCCATATGACCCCGCTCTCCCACTGCAGGGCAATGTCCAAAGATAATGAGATCAGTACCTTGAAGAGACAGCACTCCCATTTCTTTTCCTTCTTTTTTTTTTTTTTTTTTTTTGGTGCCAGGGATTGAATTCAGGGGCACTCAACCACCGGGCCACACCCCCAGCCCTTTTTCGTATTTTATTAGAGACAGGGTCTCACGGAGTTGCTTAGGGCCTCGCCATTGCAGAGGCTGGCTTTGAACTCGCGACCCTCCTGCCTCAGCCTCCCAAGTGCTGGGATTACAGGCGTGCGCCACCGCGCCCGGCTCTGCACTCCCATTTCTTTGGGGCACTATTGTGATAGCCAAGAAATGGAAACGAGTGTCCACCAGATGACAAATGGAAAATGTGGTACCACTCCTCTACAAGAAGAAGGACGTCCTTTTATTTGCAGGAAGGTGGAGAGGAATGGAGATCATGATGCAGAAAGACAAGTGCCGCAGGATCTCAGATGGACGGGGTGGGGATTCTTAGCCCTGTGCAGAGGCAGGACTGATGGACATACTGGAGAACAGAATCCCCTGGAGAGTCATATGGGCCATTCTGGAGTCCAAGGTGAGGTCAAGTAGAAACAGGGACACTGGAGCAGGGGCCACCTCAGTACAGCACTCAGTACAGCTTTCGCCTCACAGGTAACCAGTTGCTCCAGTCACCCAGGTCCATCGTGAACTGTCTAGTGGCGCGTCTAGTGGACTTAGTCACAAGGGGTGTTTTTCCCTGCTGTCCCCTCGACCAGTTCAGAAAACACACAAGCAGTCATTGAGACCTTCAAGTATTCAATTGCTTTACAAAATACTCTCATTTGCCTTTGCCTTTGAAGATAGGATACTTTCCGAGGCTGCGGGCGGTGTGAGTTTTGTAGTCTCGTGCCACTTGCCACAGTGGTGTCTGACTAGGTGGGGGTGGGTAGGGCCAAGAGAGCAGATGTCCACTGAGCCTCAGAGCCACCAGGAGGGAAAGCACAGCCTTCTCCTACAGCAGGAGCACAGCCTGCCCTGCTCAGCAGAGGCGGAGTCCACTCCAAACATGGGTCTCCGTCTCTGAGGCCGGGAAGTGCAGGTGACGTTGGTCAGCGAGTCGGAGGGGTCCTGTGACTCCTGTCACTAAGCCTCTTTCTCCTGTGCTCAGGTTTGCCGCTGACATTTGGCATGGGCCTGGGGGAGTTTGCCCCTATGGCTCTTTAACTTGCCTCCTGATCAGATCCGAAGCCCCAGGCACACAAGCAGTGTCTCCTCGGTACTATGGAGAGTGAGGAAGGCTCCTGGGCCCCAGGCCCTTAGACTCAGCTGGTTCTGGCAGACTCGTGGACTCACAGTGAGAATCAGGGGGACTTCTTAGGGCTGCCTGTTACAAATTTATTGGCTGCACTGCCCTTCATAAGGTCGAGATCTCCATATCTGGCTCATTATCTGTTGCAAAACTTATTCCTCTTTTAGACTCTTGTTGTCTTTGGAATAATCAAGTAGGCTGCAAGGGGAGTGGACTTTTGAAGTCAGTAGGATGGGTCTGAACTTTGCCTCTGCTACTGACTCGACATATGAACCTTTAAAAACTACGGAATCACTCTTACATAATTTGTAAGTTAGGAAAAAAAAAAAACCTACGCTAAAGGACTGTATATTTATTAGACAAGGTGATATTATTTTTACATGAAAGTGCCTAGCACAAAATATTTACTCAGTGTTCATTATCATCCCTCTCCCTCTCTTCCTCCCTCCTTTCTCCCCAGAAAAGATTGCTCAGATAGAAGAAATTCATCAACACATATGGAAACAAGTAGGCAAACACTGTGGATCCCTTTGGGTCTAGCTAGCTTCTAACAGGAAATAAATGGTCTCTACCAAAAAGAAACTGGACTTTCTTTTTGCTTTTTTTTTTTTTCTTGTGGGGGGTGTGTACCAGGGATTGAACTCAGGGGCATTTGACCCTTGAGCCACTTGAGCCACATCCCCAGCCCTGTTTTGAATTTATTTAGTGACAGGGTCTCACTGAGTTGCTTAGCGCCTCACTTTTCGCTGAGGCTGGCTTTGAGCTTGCGCTCCTCCTGCCTCAGCCTCCCAAGCCACTGGAATTACAGGCATGAAACTGGACTTGCTTGGCCCTTGGGTGAAGGTCCGGCCCTGGCAGCTCTCTGCCGTGCTCTGTCATTAACGGCACACATAAAAACAGTTGTTCATTGAATTGGTAAAGTGAAAAATACAGTGAACTGAACAGACTGGTGGCAAATGGACTCATTCAACAGGTGTGCCCTGGGTTACCCTGAGGTTTTGAGCCAAGTGTAGGGCCCCAAACAAGGAGGACTCAGTGATGACATAAAAGCAATAAAGTCTTATAAATTAAAAAATAACCCCCCCCTAAAAAAAGAAAAAAGCCACAGTGACGGTCCCACGCAGATGCTGCCAGGTGGAGAGAGGAGGGCACAGAAGGGACGCGCAGGAAAGGCCCGCAGCAGCAGCATGCTCTAGGCAGGAAGGCTTGCAGACCCTTCTGCCCCGTGGGGACTGGGCCCAGAACATAGTCTGTTTATTAAAGACTGATTAGAGAATGTACTGATGGCAAAAAAGAAAAAAAAATTTAAAAATTGGGGATTTGTGCCTTTTAAAATGAACTCATATGTACAAACTAGAAAATTTTGAGTGGGGGCAGTCCTTTCAAAATATGCTTTAGGTCAGTGAGGGGAGGTCACCACCAGGCTGGAAATAGAGAGGTCTGAGCTCTGATCTGCATCTGCCTCTAACCAGCTGATGCGACCTTGTTAAAAAAACAAACAAAAAACAAACAAAAAAAAACCACCAAATTTATTTGTGCCACGGGTGCCACATTTGTAAAATAGTTAAAGTAGTTTTCTCTTTCTTCCTTTCCAGCTTGAAAGGACTTGTGTGTGTGTGTGTGTGTGTGTGTGTGTGTGTGTGTGTGTGTGAGAGAGAGAGAGAGAGAGAGAGAGAGAAACCAGGTAATTGGTTCCAAAAAAATCTAAACAAAAACAAAACCGAATGTGAATTCAAAGGGAGGAAGGACCACAGGCCTGAGAGCTGGGAGAATGGGAGGGGCCACAGACGGATCTTGTTGCCCAAAGGTTGCTTGTCCTTTGGCAGAAAGCAGCCCTACTTTTTGTTTTATTTTCATTTAAAAATTTTTTAAAGAATTTGTTCTGATTAGTCATACATGACAGTAGAATGCATTTTGACACACTGCCCACAAATGGAGCACAGCGTCTTCCCCTGGCTGTACACAGTAGCAGCAGTGCGGTCATACATGCATACAGGGTGACGAGGGCAGTCTCCTCCACCTTCCCTCCCATCCCCCACCCCCTCTGCACGATCCAAAGTTCCTTCGCACCCCCCCTCCCCGCCCGCCCATGGATCAGCGTCTTCTCATTAGACAAAACATTGGGCCTTTGGTTTTTTGGGATTGCAGCCTTGCTTTTTGAACTGGACCTCTGAATAGCAGGACTCGCCACCCCATCCCTAACCCCCACCCCCAGCACTCATCTTTTGAGACATGGCGAGATGTGGGGGGTTTGCACACCATGTCATTTGTGGGGTTGGGGATGTATTCAGCAGGTGTCTCTCCTCCTCAGCACCATGCTCTCACTTACTGACTCCCCACCCACCACCTGTGGAGTGTCTTGGCTTCCCAGCGCCTGGCACTCCTGTCCATTCCTAAGATGAAATCAGAGGGGAAGCAATGACCAGGCAGTCCCAGGATGCTGCTATCCTCAGGGACACCTACTTTACCTGTGTCTTCCCGCCCCCAGCATGACACTTGTTCCTTACCACTTACTTCCCTTTGCTCCCTGACTTCTTAACCGAGTTGCTTTGACCTGAGTGAAGAGGCTCCAATCGCTCTCCTTCTCAGGGAATGAGCTCTGCATGAACAGTGTCCTCCACAGACGCAGTAAACAAAACCCAGGACACTTACCTTGTTGGCATGCAGCAGACACTCTGACTTAAATTTTTTTCTCAAAGCCGAATAGCCAAAGATAGTCTCTCTCTCTCTCTCTCTCTCTCTCTCTCTCTCTCTCTCTCTCTCTCTCTCTGAAATCCAAACTACTTGTCCTGAGAATACACCTGGTGCTGACTTTGATCACAGCCCTCTCTAAAAGCAAAGTGACTCGCCACTTGTCAGGCTGGTGACAGCAGGAAGCGTTCGCTCTAAAAAGTCGGTGTAGACCGGAGCTCGGGCCTGCGCGGTCTTGGGAGGGCTGGGTGACGGTGGAAGCGGCCTTCTGATTGGAGGGACCTGCACGTCTCCCTGCAGTTCCCGGGACACTGCCCGGGGAGGCAGGCGCGCTGTGCCTCGGGCGCCGGCAGAGGGCGCCAGACACGCCTCCCCGCCCAACCAACTGCGAAAACTAACTTCTGACTGTGGCTCCTAACTTGGCCTCTAGAACCATCAAGGTGCTGTCGAAAGAGAGAAAGCAATGAAGGCGACTGTTCTCGTGTCAAGTTCTACCACGCCTGGCGTTTCCTAACTCCCTAAGTGTGATTTTAACATGCAGGATTCCCAAGGAGTTCAAGCGGGACCATGCTTCAGCTCGGTCAGCAGGGGGAGCTGGTGAGACGTGGTGAGAAAGCCTGAGCTCACCTCCAGAGGTTCACCTCCCCTGGGGGCAAAACTGCAGTCCGGAACCGGAGGAAGACGGTGTCAGGGACCCTCATTCTCATTGCCTCCCCTGAGCCCCGAGCAGCTCGCTTAGCAACCGTCTGAGGTTTTGTGGTTGGGGACATTTTCCAACACGGTTCTCTAGAAGTCTCTGAACCAGGAGTCAGGAATTGCAAAGGTCCACAGGAAGGCAGGAAGTGGGTCAGATAAAATCTTACCAGAAAGCAGCACCCGTGGATTTAGTTTAGGTAAATGTGGCCAATGTTACAGGGCTTCGGGCTCAACAGAAGCTGCAGATGCAGGTGTTAATCTGTTGGTAACGAACAATTTCTTTTTTTTTTTTCTTTTGAAAAATATAAAGGGACAGCTGAAACTGTTGAAGAATCCATTTAATTAATGAACAACCACGTATACAATTAATGAACAATGTATAACGCCCACATACGCTCTCCCCCCACCTGGCTTGCTTTTGCCAAACCATCTGAAAATAGTCTGGGAACATCAGGCGCCATCCAGGTGCTTCAGCGTGCCTCTCACAAGCAAGGGCGCGTGCCCTGCCAATCACACTAGCAGTTCCACACCTCCACGTAAGAAAGGCTCTATAAATTTAATTATATAGTCCAACAGATAGTCTACTTTAAAATTTCTCCGCAAAACTCCACATGTCCATAGCGTCCTAGTGCTGTGCTGGAGTTGGCCTGTAGAGAGAGAAGGTATACAGCTCTTCCAACTCTGAGCGGGAGAACTTTGAGAGACTTGGGTCATAGTCAGAAAATTTACACAATGGAAATTGGCAAATGGTAGGGTTGGTTTCCTGCACTCTGAGCCAGTCTTAAACACTTTACCAGCACCGCCTCCCCCCCCCCCTTTTTTTTTTTGAGAAATAGCTTTATTGAAGTATGATTGATGCACAAAAAACCAAAACGAAACAAACCTGTGCACATTTGAAGTACACAAGTTGATGAATCTATTAGGACTGAATACAATCACGAAACCACCAGCGCAACAAAGGTAATGAACATAACCTTCACCTTCGAAAGTGTCCTGTGTTTGTGTGTGTGTGTGGGGGGGGGTTTAAAAATACATAATATGAGATCTTCCATCTTAATCGTTTAAGCACATAATATTATTAGCTACAGGTCGCGTTCTATAGCTGATCTCCTGAACTTTTATTCTTTCATTTTGAAACTTTGTTGTCTAACAACTCTTCATTCCCTCCCACTCTCAGCCCCTGGCAACGGCCATGCTCTGTACTTCTATGAATTCAACTAAGTTAGATAGTTCATGTAAGCAGAATCATGCTGTGTCTGTCTACGACGAGCTGATTTTGCATAGCATGATATCCGCCAGACTCATCCATGTCCTACTTATGGCAAGATTTCCTTTTTTCAGGCTGAATAATATTCTATGGTGGGTGTATTCCACATCTTCTTTACCCACTCATCCGCTGATGGGCATTTGTTCACCATATTTAGCTATTGTGAGCAATGCTACAAGGAGTGAGGTGTGAGTAGAGGTGTGAGACCCTGGTTTCAGTTTTTCTGCATGCACACCCAATTGTGGGATTGGTGCATCACATACCATCATACTTTCAATTTTTTGAGGACTCTTCACACTGTTTTCCATAATAACTCACCATTTTGTATTTCTACCACCACGTGCCAGTCTTCACGTCTTTCCTGATGTGTGTTAGCTTTTGTTTTGGATAATAGCTATCCTATCAGGTATGAGGGGATACATTCTTGTGGTTTTAATTGCATTACCTAACAATTAGTGGTAATGAGCACCTTTACCTCTTGGTCATTTGTGGGTTTTATGTGGAGAAATGTTAAGTCCTTTGCCAATTTTAAAATCGGTTATTTGCTTTTTTGCTACTAACCTCTTATCAGATATGTGGTTTGCAGTCTTTTCTCCTGTCCCAAGACTATCTTCCCACTCTATTGATTGTTTCCTTTGCAATATACAAGACTTTTAGTGTGACGGGGTTCCACTTGTCTGTCTTTGCTTTTGCTGCCTGTACTCCTGGTATCTGTTATGGTTTGGATGTGAGGTGTTTCCTAAAAGCTCCTGTTACCGCAGGACTACTCGGGGGTGAAATGGCTGGTCTGTGAGAGCTGCGACCTGATCCACCCGCCCTAGTCTGAATGGGCTGACTGGTGGTAACTGTAGGCAGGTGGGGCATGGCTGAGAAGGTGGTCCCTGGGGCCTGTCCTGGAAGGTGCACGTTTTCTGTGCCCGTTCCCACGCCTGCTGCCTGACCCCACCTCTGCTGGGTCCTTTCCCCGTGTTTGCTGTGTCGCGTTGGGCCCAGAGCAATGGAGCCGGCCATCTGTGGACTGAGACCTCTGAAACCACGAGCCTCAAATAAACTTATCCTCCTCTAACTTATTCTTTTCAGGCGACTTATTCTTCTCTAACTTATTATTTTCTTTTTGGTTACAGCGATGCCAAAGCTGACTAAAAGAGTACCGTAGGCCAGATATCATCCTCAAGACCAATGTCAAGAAGGATATAATGAGAAGTCGGCTGTTTGCTTGTAGATTGCTTTGGGTGTGTGGATATTTTAGCAATATTAAGTCTTCTAATTCATATTTACATTTAATTATTTAATCTAGTTTAGTTGATGTTTGTGTGTGGCATAAGATAAAGGCATTCTTTTGCATGTGGATATCCAGTTTATCAGCCTTATTATTAAAGAGACTCTTTTCCCGTTGTATATGCTTGGCACTCTTATCAGTTGACCCTATATTTGTGGATCTGCATTCTGCTCTGTTGGTCTTTCTGTCTATCTTTATACCAATACCACATTGTTTTAATTACAATAGTGTTGTAATATCATTTAAAAATCAGGAAGTGTGATTTCTACAGTTTTGTTCTTTCTCAAGATTGCCTTGGCTCTTTGCAGTCTTTTGTGGTTCCATATGAATTTTAGATTCATTTTTCCTTTTCTATCCCTGTAAGCCAGGAAGGGTGGTGTCTCCCTGTTAGGTACTAGTTGAATAGTGAACAGTGAAACATGAAACGATAGCACAGCAGGGGCACTGGGTTTCTTTGAACTGCCCTTAGTTGAACATCTGACAGGTAAAGGCTGCAGAAGGTGGGCCCTGGTTCTCCTGGCAAACAAACACCAGACAGTTACCAATTTGGAAGTAGAGTGGTTTTTCCTGGTCGTTCTCTGCTTGGAGCCCACGTACTCTCTCTCTCGAGAGTGTGCTCTACTTGAGCCTTACTTTAATTTCACCCACAATAAAATTCGCCTGCTTGATTTTCATGGGACATCAGAACTGAGGTTGAATCCTCAGCTCCCCACTCTGCTGTGACACCCAACGTGGTGCTTAGACTCAGGTCGACAGTGTCTTGGACTTCCCTGTGTACTCTTTCCTCTGCCAACACTCCCTCGTGTGTCACACCTGCTTTCTGTCTGCGTATGTCATCTTGTTGCATTTACTCAACTTTGTGTGCAGTAGTAACCACCATGGCACCTTGTCTTTTCCAGCTCACAAACTTAGGCTCTCTTTACTCTCTATCTCCTTTTTTTTTTTTTTTTCTTTTGATTTTTTTTTTTTTTTTTTTTTTGTGTGTGTCATCTTTGGAGCAAGGTCACTACAGTGGCAGTGAGACCAACTCCACCATTGTGGCCACTGTGCTATGGCATATGCCTGACTCACTTAGGAATCGGCCTTATACCATCTCCTTTTAGAGGCTAAATGCAGAATTTGGAGGGTGATTAAATTACCATCTTTTTTACTTATGAATTGCCCAACTGGGCACTAGTTAGATAACTTACAGCTGATCAACCTTTTCTTGGTTAGTATTCTTTCCTTCACCAAAATTAATGTTTTTATCCTTACTATATGGTGACCCTGTGTGGACATGATATCCCCTCATGCCTGTCATTTAGAAAGAAAGCTCAACAATATTATGATCCTTGCTTTTTTTTTCTTTCTTTGCATTATTTATCCTGTCATTAGTTTTGGACTTGGCATGTTTCCAACCTAGTGTCACAAAAACCTCTGCTCCCCTCCAATTGTTGACATCAGACCTACGCTACTCTTAAAATTCTGTTCAGAAGGAATAAGGGTCACGTCCCCAGTTCTATCAATTGGCTGGCATAAAGTTATGGAAGAGCTTTCTTAAACTAGGCTGTAATCTTGAGGGACAATGTCTGACAAATAGGCCACGGGCTGTGGAACCTAGACAGGCTGTCACACAAAGTCCTCAGAAACCGTGCAGGGGTGCCTCCCAGCTCTGGGCTTAGAATGGAATGTGTGGGAGACATGTCTCATACATCCATCTCTCTTGGGCATCAGTACTACTGAGGGACACCGGGGGTATCGACAGACTTTGGCCGCATTTGTTTTGTAGATGGTAAGTCAGTATTGGAATTGACTCCCACTCCATTGGGGTATATCCTGAGAAACTGGGACTGTTTTGACTCAGAGACCTTTGAGAAGATGACATTGATTTTCTTTTGTAATGTTGTGTGGCCTCAATATGAGTTAGGGGATAAAGAAAAATGGCTCATCAGTGGGAGTCTAAACTGTAATGCTATATTCCAATTAGATTTATTATGCAGAAAGGAAGGAAAATGATCAGAGGTCTGCTATGTACAGCCTTTCTTACTCATAAGGGATCAGAAAGATTTGTGCACCAAGTGTGGCATTGATAATGACCTTTCAGCAATGATGAGTCAAGAGATTGCTCTTCTAGGGAACCTCCCCAAACTACACCTTCTTCCCTCTCAACAATGCACATCACACTCAGGTGGATCAAACACACTAATTCTTCCACTTCTCTTCTACCATTACCTACTGCTCCCACTTCCCCCATCCTGGTTTACCTCACCTACACCTGTCTCTACTGGGTCCATTTCTAGACTATTCCCATTACAAGAGACAATGGGAGAATCTGGAGCAGTCAAAATACAGGTGCCCTTTTTTATGCAGGGCAAATCAAAGAAGACTTGGGGTAGTTTCTGATGACCCTGATAAATATATGGGAATTCCAACATTTAACCCAGGTTTGGGCTGTAAACTGGAGAGATATAATGGTAATTTTGAGTCAAACTCTAACAGACAGAGCAACACCAGGTACGGGAAGCAGCTAGGGCTTTTCGGAATGATTCATGCTACTAACTCTTTATACTCTGTGTTACGAACTCTCCAGCTGTCCCAGCTGAGGACCCTCAATGAAATTATGAGGATTCAACAGGCAGGGGGCATAGGGATCACATGACCATTTGTCTCAAGGCAGGAGTTAAAAAGAATAGGAAGAAACCTACTAATTATGTGAAATTGACAACTATTGATCAGGGATTGGAAGAAAAGCCCATGGGTTTTCTAGAAAGAGTGAAGGAGGCTTTAATAAACGATACCCCCTTCGATCCTACATTTCTTAAAGGGCAACTTATTTTATTTAATTTTTAAAAAATATTTTTTAGTTGTGAATGGACACAATATCTTTATTTTATTTATTTTATTTTTACGTGGTTCTGAGGATCAAACCCAGGGCCTCATGCATGCGAGGAAGTGCTCTACCACTGAGCTACAACACCAGCCCTAGGGCAACTTATTTTAAAAGGTAACTTCATTATTCAATCCCCTACAGATATTAGAAAAAAGTTACAAATACTGGCCGTGGACCCTGGGACTTCTCTTGACCACCTGCCTCCCAGGTCTTTCTAACCAAGACCAGGAGGAAACTTGAAGGGAGCAGGGACAGGAGAAAAGGAGGAACAAGAGACAGGCTCAAGAATTGGCTGCGGCTCCCGGGGGCCACCCCTTTCCTCCTCCACAGGACCCTTGGCCCCTGAAGACATCTGCCCACATAAGGCAGGCCACCAGAGACGCTTCTTTGTCCTTTATGTGGCAGGAGAGGCCACTGGAGGAGTGACTGCACTGAGGGCCAGAGTCTGCTGATCAGATGTCCTTCAAATGGTGGCCAAGAATGAGGAGGCCTTCAGAATCAGCCGGTGTCCCCAGACAGTTGCCATCAGTGGGGCTGAACCCAGGTTAACTCTGGAGGTAGAACAGGGGCCACCCAATTCCTTTTGGATACCTCGTTCCCTGGAGGCCTTTCTGTGGCTTCCTGCTGGTAGTGGGAGTCGACAGGTTGCCTGCAGAAAGACGCTGTACCCCTGCTCCGTGCTGCCCTTGGGAAGGTGGCACACTCCCATTCTTTGCTGGTGATGTCTGAATGCCTAGCTCCATTGCTGGGTCGTGATACCCTAACAAAGTTAGGGGCTGGCCTGAGTTCTCCACTCAAGGTACCTCGTTCTTCTCTTTTGATGTTGGCAGTAGTTGGACAGTCAGAACAGTTGTCTGATGCTACCTTGTTGGGTGTCTCCGTACCAGGGAATGATGATAAAATTACAGCCCTTCATGCTGGAGGAAAGGGAAGAGAAGAACTCATGGCAAACCACTTCTCGTGTGGGATGTCACACTAGGGTCTGTAAATGAGACTGTTACACCAGGTCATAGGAAAAGCTTTGCTTTGGAGCATACTTGTAGGAGCCCTAATTAAGGAGATAGCTAAGATTGCGGTTAGCTGTGAGCCATAAAGATGATCTCGCGAGACTTGGCCCAGGACATTGCGGAGCAGGTTGGCACCATTTGTGTGGTGGTTGCAGGAGTGTGGATGGTGTTGGAGCTGTTGTTGGAGCTGGAGAGAGAAGCTAGCAGAATAAAGAGCCTGTTTGTTTCCAGTCTGCCTCTGAACTTATTCCTGCGGTGTCGTTGCTCCAAGCGGCCATCGCTTCAGGCAGCGACACATACTGATTTCCAAGCTTTCACGGGCATGAAGCCGCATTCAAGTCCAACTCCTCGTTAACCGCAGTCAATACCAGAATGTCAAAGGTAGGAGGATGGTTGCTGTCAAATTTGGGATGAACGCACATGGCGTACACCTGCCACAGGGCGTCTAAATCAGAGAGCCCCACTCTGTTGAGAAGAACATAACCACACTCATAATAAATGCCCTAACTCCATCCAGGACTCAAGATGAAACCCAGAATCTGAATGTCAACATATTGTGATTTTACAGGCTAATGAATGGTTTGGGACTAGTTGGTTAGTCCCAGAATTCAATGGCCAGCACCTAATAGGACACTCTGGATATTTAGGACCAATGTATGGCCTTGCTTCCTACAGCCTGGTTGGCAAGGTGGACTACAGGGTACCTATGGATGCAAGAGAGGTGGGCACAAAGAATACAGACCATGTCCTCACCAGCCTCATCATGGGAACAACTCTTTGGTTCATGGCTTCCTGGCTCTGCCTGGTGAAGGAGAGTGCTGGTGTCCACAGTCATTATCGTCACTGGTGTGTTTGGGTTGCTGTGTCCATTGTGCAGTGATCTTATTCTGGTATTTACGTCAACCTGTTCTTCTCATAGGGCATGCAGCCCTCACATGGTTTTACAATCTACTTCTACTGTGGCCCCTTGGATAACCAAAGCCTTACTCATAACCAAAGCATCTTACTGACAGCTAGCAAGGACTGGAGATACCGCCTCATAGGCCCATGCACCTAAATCTGCAGGAATTAGGTAGTGACTTGATTTGATCACCCTTGTTCCCTATGTGACTTAGGGTCTGCAATCATGAAGACAGTAAATGTTAGGAGTAGTTAGTCAGGACCAGTGAAATGTGAACCAGTAACATAACAGGGTCACGGGGTCTCTTTGAATCGGCTCTCGTTAAACTTCTCATTGGTAAAGCCTACAGAAGGTGGACCCCAGTTCTCCTGGGAAACCCCATACAGTTATAGTCTGGAAGCAGCATTATTCCCTGGTGGTTCTCTGCTTGGAGATGACCCAGTCTTTGGAGAGTGTTCTCTGCTTGAGCCTTACTTTACTTTCACATTTTGTTCACTCAAAATAAAATTCTTTTTCTTGGTTTTCACGTGTGACTTTAAGTTTTCTTTTTTGGGATGCAAGAACTGAGGTTTGAAGCTTAAGCTTCCCGCTCTGGTTACTTCCTAGTGTAAGGAGTAGTATACAAGTCTTACAATGTTTCATGGATTATAGGTTCAGTCAGAGAATTTATATAGTACAAACGAATTTCCCACAAAGTTTCTGATTTTCATTGCTCAAAATTAACGTACGCCTTTAATTTGGAGAGCTCCAGTTCTAATAAAATGTTCTCCCAAATAACACATATATCCAACAAACAGCAGTAATATGTAAGAATCAGCAATAATCATTATTGATGTTTTTGAATCAATCAAATTTGGCCTCCAAGGAGAAGTGTCAAAATTAGAATTTAATTCAGTATTGTAAAACATTTATTGTTTGATCAAGGATGTATGAATTTGACTTATTTAAAAAAAAGCTAGCCTTAATCCTTGTTTAAACATTAAGAACCAGTAGGCAAATCATGACATTATTTAATGAAAGCAAGCTTAACATTTCAAAAGTTTTTTATCATGTCAAAATATGGACAAGAGCCGGGCGCGGTGGCGCACGTCTGTAATCCCAGCACTTTGGGAGGCTGAGGCAGGAGGATCGCGAGTTCAAAGCCAGCCTCAGCAATGGCAAGGCACTTAGTAACTCAGTGAGACCCTGCTTCTAATAAAATACAAAAAAAAAAGGCTGGGGATGTGGCCCAGTGGTCAAGTGCCCCTGAGTTCAATCCCCAGTACCAAAAAACAACAAAAGAATATGGACAAAATCTTGGTTCATATCAGTATGATAACATCAGGGGGAAAAACCTGAACATCCTAAAACCGATTATTCATATATTTACAGTTAAGCCAGCTATATATAAGTCTGTTTCTCAATTATTTTAATTTTGTATATCATTTGTCTAGATAATTATATAAACATTTCCCTATTTAGGAAAATCCTTTTATCATTAAAATCCAGTATATAGAAGACCTCTTCTTTTACCCAAAGATGATTTCTCTTCTTCCTCTTATGACTCTCCAAAGTGTGTTTCCTCACTGTTGTAGTATCTTCTTCTCCTAGAATTCTTCTTGGGCTGAATTTTTGGAATAATTTCTATAAATCTTAATCTAAATAATTGTTCTGTTTTAGTAAGAAGTTTTATGGACATCTTGCTTCACAGAATTATACCTATCTTTTATAAAGCCTGAACAATGATTTAGGAATTAGAGATCACTTGATGGTTATATTTTATATTTTAACTTTAAAATGTAATAAGGGTCTCTGGAAATTAGTATTTTATAGTAAAGTACATTTATCTTATATATGTGCAACTATAAAAGGCAGAGCATCAGATAAATGTATGTATAAATTTTATATATTATATGTTTTCTGTTGAAGAAAAACTATTAGGAACAAAAAGATATATGTTAATTGAACAAATAGATATATATTAATTATTCTATGAATTAAGGACTATAGATTATCCAAATAACTAGAAAGATATGCATTAGGAATATAGGTATAACTTACTATTATAAAACGATGGGATTTTAAAACAAGCCACATCAAACCCTGGGGTTCTTAAAAGTATTTGGATCCATTTATTCCACTTTAGTAGTGTACTTTTTACATTTATGACGTCACATGACATGGTTAAAGTAGAAATAAGTGTATACGATTACTTATTTCTTGTAATTATCTAGTCGGGAATGAGAAGAATAAGGATTTTCTGGTTGTCACAGGAACATTGTGAGAAAAGGTCTCAGAATGCAGGCTTTTGTTCTTGTGGTTAGCAAATGCATCCCCGTAATCTCCAAAATTAAAAGCAAAATACAAACAAGCATATGTTTGACACCTCTCATCAATGGAACATTATTTAGTAATATTATAAAGAGGGAAAAAAAAAGGATTTTTAGCCGGGGCGTGGTGGTGGCGCACGCCTGTAATCCCAGCACTTTGGGAGGCTGATCACGAGTTCAAAGCCAAGCAATGGCGAGGCACTTAGCAACTCAGTGAGACCCTGTCTCTAAATAAAATACAAAAAAGGGCTGGGGATGTGACCCAGTGGTCGAGTGCCCGAGTTCAATCTCCGTACCACAAAAAAAAAAAAAAAAAAAAAAAAAAAAAAAGGATTTTAAAGGAAGCGGTTGAGAGATAAAAAAATCAAGATATTTAGCTTTGAAAGCAAGTGAGGCTCAGGGCTGAAAAATAGAAGACTGTGAAATTAGACTTTGCCTGAAAAAGATTATCTTTCATCTGTATTTACAGGTAGGCATTCTTAGGTAGAATGCTGGCTGATTTAGCGGTTGGAAGGCAGAGCCGGAAGCCCTGCTTGAGTGACACTGGAACGGACCAATGGGAAGCTCCGAGAAAACGCGGGAGGTGGGGCTTATCCGCCATGATGCCCCGCCATGTGGCTGGAGAACTCTTCCGGTTCTCCACAGCCCAAAGTTTAGCCTGAGGTCCTGTGTGTTCCTCGTGTTCTATTACCAGGAGTTCTGGTTGAAACCCCTTGTGCCCAGCGATGTGTCCGCGGCTTGTGAAGCTGGCGCAGCGAGGGTGCTGCCGCTACCACATGTGGGAATGCCCAGGGCAAGTACGCGGTTGTCATGGTAACGCCAGGGTGTCGCATTTGAGCCTAAGCTAATGAAGGCCCCCTTTGGTTGTCCGCATCTTTGGCTGTCCCGAGGCCGCCCCTGGTTCAACGGTGCAAGTCCCTGGTGGCGGCCCAGCGCTTGGCTGCCGCTGGTGCCCACGCCCTTTCCCGCGTCCCCTGCCGGCCCCGCTGGCCAGGCCCACGCCCAGGGGACATGTGGCTTGCAGTGAGCTGAGGCACCGTCGGCTGCTGCCGCCCCCGCTGCGCACGGCCCAGGCTGGCAGAGCGTTCGGCCATTGTCTGCGCATGTGTCCCGCTCGTGTCCGTGTTCCCCTGGGTCTGGGCCGCGCCTCCCCGAAGGCCAGTAGGTGTGAGGCGGGAGCGAGGGCGCCAGTGCGGGTGGTTGTTGCCGCCTGCGTGGCTTGGGCTCGCCCCGCCCATGCCCCTGGAGCAAGAGCCGCTGTGAGGAGCCTCCGCATACAGTCCGCACCTGCAGGCCTCCATCCAGCACCCGCACCACCCCAGCTGTGGGCGGTAGCAATTGGGGTCCTGCCTCTGTGTTTCCACAGGTGCCCGCATTGCTTGGGAGTTGGCGGGGGAATTGAAAGCTGGGCTCGCGTTCTCCTGAGTCCCAGCCAGTGGTTCGCATCCCCCAAATAGTGGTGAGCCAGGGGTGGCCCCGTGTCTGGGAACTGCAGAGCCAGGGCAAATGGGCAGCACTTTCTCAGTTAATGGACCCTTTCCTTGCTTCTTCACTTTGCAAAGTGTGCTCTTCTGCGAGCATCTTAAAAAATCCTTTTCTCTTAAAAGATTGGCCCTTCTGCAGGTGCTGGCACCAATTCTAAGGGCAGTCTGCGTTTGGCACCCAGGCCAGGTTGTTTGAGGGTCAAAAGTACTGCTGGTGGTGGTCTCCTTACAGACCCCCATAGGGAACAACCCCTAGAGTGTTGTGTCTGCAGCAGCTTAGTTGCAGCTATTTTGATCCCGGTAGGACAAGAATTCAGTGAAGAGGTTCAATATAAATTTTTTGAGCACCTTTAAAAAACAGCAGAGAAACAAAATTTGTCTATCTAGAAGTAGAAAATCCTCCGTTTCAAGTCTCACCACAAATTTTTTTCCTTTTTCCTCTTACTCTCCAAACATTGATTCTCAGCATATAAATTCCAAAAAGAACTTTACCTACTATTTCAAAATACAAAAATTCACATACAGAATCCAAAATATATCCACACAAGTGCTTTTCCTATGGGAGCGGACCGAACTTAGCAACGTATCCCTTTAATCACCTTAATAATTCTTTGTTTTAAAAATTTATTTATTTGCTTTAGTTGTACACAATGCCTTTATTTTTATGTGGTGCAGAGGATTGAACCCAGGCTGCACAGGTGCTAGGTGAGCACTCTACCGCTGAGACACAAACCCAGCCCAATCTTAATAATTCTTTACATTTATTTATGGTCTATAGAATTGCACAAATAAAATTTTGCATTTTTCTAAAGATGAAAAATTCCCAGATATTATGAGTTTAATGTCACAAATTTTCTTCTAATTCACTTACTTTCTACAATTCAACCCACGATACTCTGAAATCCTAAGCACGCTTAACTTCTGGAGAGAAATTCCAAACCCTATACATTTCTAAAATTCACGCTGGAGTCCCTGTAGAGGCCACCATTTGTCATGACATATGACTAAACCAGTCAAGGTCACTCCAGGTGAACTGGGCTGGCATGAGATAATCACACAGAGACAGAGAAATACCTTTTTCTTTGGGTTCTGTGACAGCTCCTCTGAACCAGCTCCCACAAAGGAGGCAGGCAGCAGGAAAGAGAGCACGCCATGAACCCGGTTTTGTTGGGGAGAAGCCTTTCAAATGAGGCAAGGGTTCAGGTTTCAGGGGATTGAGTCTAGCTTCCTGAGGTCTTGCAGGTCAGCAGGTTGACTGACATCTTGGAAGGCCATGCCCACCTCATGTGGTGTGTGATGATCAAAGGCAGAGCTATTGAAAGGGACATATTATGTGCACAGCCCAGACACAGCAGCATAGTCAGTCCAGTCGGCTTTGTGCACTCAAAATGCTCACAGCTCACAAGCCGGGCGCGGTGGCGCACGCCTGTAATCCCAGCACTTTGGGAGGCTGAGGCAGGAGGATCGCGAGTTCAAAGCCAGCCTCAGCAATGGTGAGGCACGGGATGTGGCCCAGAGGTCGAGTGCCCCTGAGTTCAATCCCCGGTACCCACAAAAAAAAAAAAAAAAAAAAAAAAAAATGCTCACAGCTCACACACTCAGTCCATGGCTGCCTTGTCACATCTCCACATTCCCATCGCTCAAAGCTGTGGCAGCTCCCGTGTGTGTGTGTGTGTGTGTGTGTGTGTGTGTGTGTAAAAGCTGAGCTGCCACAAAAGGCCCACTGTAACAAAGAGACCCACTAAATACAATGGCTCAGAGAAGATAAAACTTCCTTCTCTCATGCAACACCTTGACTAGTCTAGGGCGATAAAGCCATTTTGCGGCCTGGGCTGTTCAGGGAACTTGTTCCTTCTATTTTGTTGCTCTGTCATCATTCAGGACTTTGTCCTTTTCTGCATGGTTGACACTGGATTGCTGCCATGACCATGATATAGCTCACACAGAGCAGAAAGCAAGGACGATATTACATACCTCATCTCCATTCACATTCCCTTTGCAAGTCTGGGGCCATGTGATCCTACTCGTGCTAGGGAGGCCGGGGCATGCAGTCACTAGCTAGGTGGCAGGTGACCAGGAGGAAGGGATAAATAGACCTTTGGATACCTGGAAAAGCTCTAGAAGTTCTCTTTGTCTCTTGTGAGGATTGTGGTCTGGGATTTTGGAAGCTGTCCTCTTATGCTGAGGATGGAGTGGCTCCAGGGACAGGGGCAGATCCATGGGAATCATGGAAGGCACTGGTTAAGTCAACTCTGAAGCTCTGTGAGGCAGGATGTACTGGAGCTTCCATGCTGGGGAAAGGCAGTGGCTTGGTCAAGATCACACAGCTAGCAGTGGCAGAGCACATGATCCTGAGCTCTGGGCCTGGCTCTCTAGCCCCTCCCCAGTGGCACACACCAAGAGGTCCAGAGCACTGGTCTGCAGGAAGATAGGATCTGTGCCGAAGGCTGGTCCAGCAGGGGCGCTATTTGTATGCATTAAAAAGAAGTTCAGAAAATATAAAATTATCCTTGGAGATAAAATGCCTCAGAAGCCTTTCTGATTTAAAGGGTGTTCAAGAAAGTCTGCAAAGCCAAGGTGTTTTATATATTTCTCTTTTGTTAGATGTCTGGGAACGAAACAATTTAATTGTGTTTTTTCTTTCTGGGATTATTTATTTAACTTTAAGTCAGAAAAAATTTTTTTTTCAGTGCTGGGGAGTGAACCCAGGGCCTCCTGCATGCTGGGCAGGTACTCTACCACTGAGCCACACCTCCAGGCCTTTGATGTTTTTGTGAAAGCCAAAAAATGATACTGCTTTCCAATATGACAAAATGGAATGATTTCTAGGCTGGGAATTTGTGTGTATTGAGTCTGTTTTATTCTTAGCCATAAAGTAGGTGTAGCCTGATCACAGTCAGGAAAAGGGAGGGGAGACAGGGGAAAGATGTCTGTGGAGGTTCAGAAACACATGGACTCGTAGAGAGAGGAGGCTGTGGAGTCTGGGATACTGCGGGAAAGAGCGCGTTGAGAGAGAGACAGCGGGTCCACACATGCCCACAGGGTAGGAAATGGGAGGACTCTCCTGAGGTCACTGCCAAGTCCTCTCAAGTAATTTGTTTTAGATGACCGAGAGAGCCCTGGATGTGTATTCTGGAGACTGACGTCCCGCCTCAGCCACTCATTTAGCTGTTTACTGGGACAAGTCAACTGACAGCGTTTTGTCTGGATTTTCTTACTGGTTAAGTTTTGTAAGGTGCTTGCCTCCCCACCCACATAATTATCATCGTGAGGATTAAAGGGGAGAATGGATGGTATTTATTCATTTTAAGGTACTATGGCTTAAAATGTGCAACATTATAATGTCCCCTTTACAGAATGCCTTTTTCTGTACTGTTGAAGTAAATGAAGCCGGAGGTTGCTGTAGCAAGACGTCCGGGGCCGTCTCTAGTGTTTGGCATAGAGTCAAAGGCGGGCAGAGGAGTTTTCATAACGAAGAATAGGGAAGGCTTCCGATGTCCCCTCCTGGAAGTTGATGGCACCGGGTGGCTCAGCAGAAGCGAGACACAGCATGTGGAACTGGTGTAGGGAGCTTACCTGGTTTTGTTTGGCTGCTCCTGCGTGGGAAGCAGGGGCGAAAATTAGAAGGACTGGTACTCAAGGACCAACCCTGGCCGTTCTGGGCTGATGGCTGAAGACCTGTGGGTCAGAGTCTGTTGGTATATTGGTCTCTCAGTGCAGTGGGTGAGATTCGGTGCAGGTGCCAGCTGGTGTCCTTGTGGGAGCACTGTTATGTGGGGAGCCTACCTGGGTCCGATGGCCTAGACCCTGAGCTTCCCTTGCCAGGTCCAGGAGGAGTGCTCAAATGTCAGCTCTGCTTCAGTGGAGAGGGGGCGTTGTCTCACCATGAGTCTCTGTGCCCCCAAGTAAAATAGGCAGAGGCAACAACACTGAGCTAGCAGAGCAGCCCGGGTGGAGAAGTGACCTGCGGGCACCTGTGTCTCCTCCAGGGCTCACCCTCACGTGACTCCAGGGTATCTTTCCTTCTCCCCCATCCTACCCATGGACCTCTCGGTGAGGTGAGGTTTGTCGTCCAAGCCTATTAATGAGGCCAAGGCAAAACCTTCTCTGACCAGAGTCACATCGTCATCAGCTGTAACCCGAGGTGGGCAGGGGCCAGGTTAGCAAAGCACTGACAGGGTGTTTGCTTTTGCTCCTCTTTTGCTTTCCCTTCCTCTTTCCCTGTTTGCTCTCATTTGGAGGCTGCTTGGCTGTGTTCTTTCTCTAATGGATTCCGTTTGGATTTGGTTGACTATTAAGAAGAGGCAGCGCACTTTGCATAAAAAGAGAACAAAAACCACTGAAGACCAGTTTCTAGGATTCTTTCTTTGTTTTTATTCAACCACAAAAAGCAACATTTGGATGCATACCAGTCTTTTGTGAGGTGGGCAGGGGCTCTTGGATGAGGACTTTGGGAATAGATTTTGCTGAAGAGGTCTGGCTGCTAGGCTTGCTGCCTAGGACAGGTCTTTTCCTAAAAAGTCTCGGGATTTTCCAATGCCTTCAGGTCACAGAAGGCTCTAGCATTAGACATAACATCTGGGAGAGGCTCCCCTAGGGCCAGCTGGGGAGGAGGGTGGTGGCCTTCAGCATCAGGACTTGGCTTGTAACTGTGCAGGCAGTGTTGCTGTAATGGAGGAGTCAAAAGTTGTAATCTACTCTATGTATTTGAAGAGTCATTTGGAAGATCTTTTCCTTATAGAAAAATCAGGAAAATGGCAACAATTAAGGCCAGAATGCTAATTAGTTTAAAGAAACTTTCAAAGGAAGACGGGGATTCTCGTACAGTTCGAGTTTTGGTGGGCTTGAGAGTTCGGTCCCACTGGGTGAGGATGGTGTTTCTGGCTCCTTGCCATTTTCCTGGGCCTGTGAGGCGGAACTGGTATGAAGAACAGGGACCAAAGAAGATGGCCAACGCCAGGCGAGGGTCCGTCAGGAGCAGAGAGAGGAGATTGGGCTTTGCATTGATGTAAGTGAGGAGTTCATCTACATATTTGATGTAATCTGATTGTAAAGTCTTGCGGTAGTGTAAACCAAACCTTTATAAAAGGAAGATGGTGGAGAGAGACAAAAAGATAACACAAGTATAGCCTTAGAACAAATAGCTGCCCTCTCATTCTGCCTCTTAAAACTGAGCTACTGCTGCATTTGCATGATGGGAAGAGCCAGGACAATCTGTAGGTTGGAATCTCAGCAGTGCTGGTCCTGTGCCAGCAGGCTTCCTGGGCAGAGCCAGCTGGCCTACACCATGGGTCTGAGGGCCCAGCAGGGTTCCCAGCTCTACTGCTCCTCTATCCTTGGTCAGCTCTTCTACTCTTCTCTGAGTCCAGCCTCTTTTCTCCAGTGTAACTGTGTCTCTCTGCTACTGTTTGCCAGCCTCACTGTGATTCAGACAACAGGCCTAAGCAGTTCACTCACCCACTGGGCTTGTTTTGCTTCCTTTCCTCCACTTCCTTCATCCTGACGCTGGGTGGCGGCAGTGTATTCAGACCTACAGATAAACAGGACATGCAGTAGGACATGCAGTGTGACTTTGGTGTCCCCTTGTGGACAGGTGCTTTCCTCCCTCATCCTTCCTGTCCAGTGCCTGTGACTCCTCTGCTCTGGGGAAAATGTCCTTGGCCTGAGCTGACAGTGGTGTGTTCTTGGCAATACTGTCACCATCAGAAAGCACAGGCACCCCTTCATCTCACTACCTAGTGCAGCAGAACTTCACAGTGGGCTCAGACTTGTCACTAAGTAGACCAGACTTTTACATTTTAATTGAACAAGTCAATTCAGTCAATTACAGGAAGATGGCTTTTATATTTTTGATTCTCCAACTTCATCCATTTACCTTCCAGCAGGTAATTTTTTTAAAAAAATATTTATTTATTTTCTTTAGTTTTACAGAATGTGTTTTATATTTATGTGGTGCTGAGGATCGAACCTGGGCTGCGCACGTGCTAGGTGAGTGCTCTCTACCGCTGAGCCACAACCCCAGCCCCCCAGCAGGTAATTTTTTAAGGCCCTCTCTCATGAGGGATTGAGGCCAGTTCTAACAATATATGAAAATATGATACTTATTTTGATCATTGTAATTTTCCAGTATTTAGATTAGCTGATCTATTTTGATGTTACATGTAAATGGACAATTTAAAAAGAACCCCCAATCTCTTCCTTAGAGAAGGTTTCAAAATATCTCTATATTTCAGAATATTATCCTTTAAATAGGTGTTTCTTCATTGTCTTTTAAAAATTATGATTAAGGTTACTTGCCAGTGTGGGAAGTAGTATACAAGTCTTACAATGTTTCATGAATTTACCACAAAGTTTGTAACTTATTGCTCAAAATTAATGTATGACTTTAACTTGGAGAGCTCCAGTCCTAATAAAATGTTCTCTCAAACAACACAAATATCCAACAAACAGAATAATATGTAAGAATCAGCAGTAATCAATACTGATGTCTTTGAATCAATCAATTTTAGCCTCCAAGGAGAAGTATCAAAATTGGAATTTAATTCAGCATTGTAAAACATTTATTGTTTGATCAAGGATGTGTAAGAGCCCAAATTGAGGATAGCTAAGATGGCGGTTAGCTGAGAGCCATAAAGGTGTTCAAGTATTTTCACCTGATATTCATGCATTTATCTAAGAATCTTTTTCATGCCCGTGAACACTGTGTGACGCACCTGCAAGCTCGAGCTGTAAGCACTTGTCCTTGTTAAGGCAAAATGTATTTAACCGGGTGAGGTTAGTTAGTGGGTGTGGTTGGAGTTGGAGTGGTTGGAGTTGGAGAGGTTGTTGGAGCCAGAGAGAGAAGTTGAAGAAAGAAGAATAAAAGAACTTTTTAATTTCCAGTCTGCCTCCGAGTTTTCTCCCGCAGTATCGTTGCTGCAAGCGGCAATTCCGTAGGCGGCGACAAGTGGTGGCCCGTACGGGGCACTCGGAATCGGCAGATAAGAACTGAGAAATTTATAAAGATGGGTGCGAAAATAACCAAGCACCGAGTAATAAAAGCTATGGAAGAGTTTTTTGATATAGCTGATAGTGTGGAGGAAAGTGATTGTGAAAGCATAGCCTCCGCTGAGTCAGATAAGACCAGTAAGGATAGTATTGGTGTGAACTCAAAAATAACGAAGATAAGAGCTGCAAAAGGTATCTGAGACTTGTTGGAAATAGCCGAAGAGTACGTACTCTCCATAGAATCTGAAACTCAGGATGTTACTACCAGTGAAAGTGATAGTAGTAAGGAGGAGCCAAATAACCATGAAAGCACAGCCTCCTCCGCTGAGTCAGTTAAGACCAGAAAGGACCATCAAGTAGAGGAACCACTTGTGCCCTCTGCTCCCTCATGGGTGGAATCCATTACAGAAACCATGAGGGGTATTTCTGAGCATATGCGTGCCCTTGATGCAGATTAACGGCCTTTCTGAGTGCTTACGCGCCCTTGAACGCCAAAACCCGCAGGAACATTGGGACCTGCCAGTATTTGAAAATGAAAATGGGCAGAGGTACCACCAATCCCTAGACTTCAAAAAATAAAGAACTTCAAAGAGGCTATAATGACCTATGGGCCCCAAGCTCCATTCACGTTGAGAATGCTGGAGTCCCTTAACACTTTAACTTTAACCCCCTCAGAATGGAAAGGGTTATGCAAGGCAGTATTGAGCGGGGTACAATACTTGATACGGAAGTCGCAATTCCAGGAGCTTTGTGTGGAAACAGCTAGAAGAAATGCGAATAGCAGGCTTCCCAGACCATAATGTAGATATGCTAACAGGTGAAGGACAGTTTGCTGAACTACAAATCCAAATGCAATATGATCCTGGTGTATACACACAAATAAACAATGCCGCTGTCAAAGCCTGGAAGACCTTACCAGGAATAGGTGATTTGCAAGGCAGCCTATCGAAAGTAATTCAGGGGCCTAATGAACCATATGCTGATTTTGCTGACAGACTTTTAAGAACGGCAGGCAGAATATTCGGGGATGTAGAGCAAGCAATGCCCTTAGTCGTCCAGTTGGCATATGAAAATGCCAACAAATATTGCCAAGATGCTATTAGACCATGGAAAGATAAAAAGACCTTTCAATGTATATTAGATTATGTAAGGACATTAACGATGCCTTTATAACAGGCAATGTGATTGCAGCAGCAATGAGAGGTGATTCCCCTCAAAATTTCACAAGGGCTCAACCTAAAAATTATAATCAATCAGGATATTCCAGGCAATATCCCCAAAGAGAAATAAGACCAAGCTCATACCGTGCCCCAGGCCACTACCCCAGGTGTAAAAAGGGGAATCATTGGGCCAACAAATGCAGATCTAAATTTGATATGTATGGAAACGTTTTGTCCAGGAATTCAAAAAAATGGGGCACAGGGCCCAATGCCCCGGGGCCCACAAATGTACAAGGCATTAGAGGAGGAATATCCTCAAACATCCATCCAGATGATTCCTCGTCACAATCCCTCCTACCCATTGACTCCCTTGTCAGAGGGACAAGAGGAAGTGCAGGACTATACCTCTGTTCCACCGCCCAAATAGTATTAACACCTGAAATGGGGGTTCAACTGATTCCCATGGGAGTCAGGGGACCTCTTCCCTCAGGGACTGTAGGACTTATCCTTGGGCAAGTTCTAAAAGCTTATTAGGTTTTCAAGTAACACCAGGTGTTATAGACTCCAACTACCAAGGAGAAATAAAGATAATGCTTAGTTCACCTAGAGGCATTAGCTCTGTTAACCAAGGAGATAGAATTGCTCAGCTGCTTCTCCTTCCCAGTTTACACAACTCATTCAAGAGTATGCTGCAGAATAGGAACAATAGAGGATTTGGTTCCACTGGCTCGGGACCTATGGCTTGCTGGGTTCAGGATTGTTCACAGGAGGCCTATGTGCAAAATAAAAATTCAAGATATAGAGATGGAGGGGCTGATTGATACTGGGGCTGACTCTTCCATCATCAATCTACAACAATGGCCCAAGCACTGGCCTCTGCAGAAGACTTCAACCAGTTTAAGAGGCTTGGGATATATTAAAACCCCAGCACAAAGTGCTGTAATTTTAAAATGGGAAGATAATGAAGGGCATAAAGGAACTTTCCAGCCTTATGTTTTGACCAGCTTGCCAGTTACTCTATGGGGAAGAGATATTTTGCAACAGATGGGGGTACACCTAGCAACAAAGCCCGCAGGTGTTAAAAATAAAAATCTAATTCATCATCAAAAGGGTAAAAGATATTTTTTCTAGGGGCCACTGAGAAAACAATTTTGAAAATACCATGGCTTTCTGATAAGCCAGTTTGGGTCCCTCAGTGGCCCCTATCTAAAGAGAAATTACAAGCGGCCCACCTACTAATCCAAGAACAACTAGAAGCAGGACACATAGAACCTTCCACCTCTCCCTGGAATTCCCCCATATTTATAATCAAGAAAAAATCAGGAAAATAGAGATTGTTACATGATCTTAGAGAAATCAATAAAACCATGCAAATTATGGGCTCTACCAACCTGGACTTCCTAATCCTGTAACTATTCCAAAAAATTTCCATCTTATAACTCTTGATATAAAGGATTGTTTCTTTTCCATTCCTCTACATCCTCTGGATGCCCCCAGGTTTGCTTTTTCAGTTCCTTCTATCAATAATAATGGACCTGATAAAAGATATCAATGAAAAGTTTTACCTCAGGGAATGGCTAATAGCCCCACTATATGTCAAATCTATGTAGACAAAGTTATTCAGCCAATCAAAAACAAATACCCAAACCTTATGTGTCTCCATTATATGGATGATGTTTTGCTTGCTCATCCTAATCAAGAAGTCTTATTCACCATATTCAGTGATATGTCAGAAAACTTAAAACAATATGGACTAAACATTGCTGAAGAAAAAGTTCAAACTAGATCTCCCATATTATATTTAGGATTCAAAATTATGGATACTTTCATTAGACCTCAAAAAATTTTAATAAATAAAGAACATTTGACCACCTTCAATGATTTCCAAAAACTGCTGGGAGACATTAATTGGCTTCGCCCTACACTAAGCCTCACTACTGGACAATTGAATCCCTTATTTGATATCCTTCGCAGGAACCCTGATCCATCTTCACTGCGAACATTGACTCCTGATGCTAGGGAAACTTTAAAGTTAGTAGAAAAGGCCATTGAAAGATCCCATTGTGATAGAATTGATTTTGCTCGACCGCTGATATTGATTATTATTTCTTCACAATATACACCCACAGGTGTATTTTGGCAACAGGGACCTTTATTATGGATACTTTTACCTGTCTCTCCTAAAAGTACAATTGAGTCTTATACCTCCATGGTGGCTAAACTTATTCTTCAAGGACTTAAGACTTCTACTAAAATATTTGGCATTCACCCCGCTACTATTATTACTCCCTATTCATCGTCACAGGTTGAATATTTGTGCTTCAATGATAATGATTGGGCTATAGCTAGATGCTCTACTTCTGCAAATTTTGATAACCATCTTCCTAAGTCTCCTATACTATCTTTTTGTATCAATCATCCCATTATATTTCCACAGGTAATAAAAAATCAACCTATTCCTAAGGCATTAAATGTATTTACAGATGGGTCCTCTAACGGTACGACTGCAGTAGTCACTCAAAAAGAAAATATGATTCATATTACTGGTCAAAAATCAGCCCAATTAGTTGAACTTGAAGCTATTATTATACCTCTTGAAAGTTTTAAAGAACAGCCTACAAATATTTTTTCAGACAGCCACTATATTGTACATGCTGTCCCTAAATTGGAGCTAGCAGGCCCAATAGCACCACATACTCCAGCCTTTAAACTGTTTTTTCAAATTCAAAACCTTCTATGGGAACGTAAAGAACCTTTGTTTATTGGACATATCAGAGCTCATACTAATTTGCCTGGTCCTCTCCATGAAGGTAATCAAAAGGCTGATGCCCTCACTCAAATGATCTTTATATTTTCAGCAGTCCAACAAGCTACCTTGTTCCATTCTCAATTTCATGTTAATAGTACTACTTTACAGAAAAAGTTCAAAATAACCAAAGAGCAAGCTCGAACAATTGTGAAGACTTGTCAATCTTGTGTGACACATTTGCCCAATCCACATTATGGGGTTAATCCAAGAGGATTAATGCCCAATCATTTGTGGCAGAGGGATGTCACTCATGAGCCAAGTTTTGGAAAATTGCGATTTATTCATGTGACCACAGATACATACTCAGGCATGATTTTTGCTTCCTTACATGCTGGAGAAAAAGTTAAAGATGTTACATCTCATTGTCTATAAGCTTTTGCTGCATTGGGCATTCCCAAAATGCTTAAAACAGATAATGGCTCTGCATATACGTCCTCATCTTTCAAACAGTTTTGCGCAAAATTCAATATATTCCATAAAACAGGTATCCCGTACAATCCTCAAGGTCAAGGTATAATTGAACGAGCTAATCGCACACTCAAAATTATGCTATTGAAGCAAAAAGAAGGAAATTGGACAAATCCTAGGGACAGATTAGCCGTTGCCCTCTTTACCTTAAATTTTTTAACTTTAGATTCTAATGGATATTCGGCTGGAGACAGACACTGGAATCCACACCAACAACATAAACCTTTGGTTTACTGGAAGGATGTTCTTTCAGGTACATGGAAGGGCCCAGATCCAGTATTAATTTGGGGGAGAGGATCTGTTTGTGTTTTTCCACAGCACGAATCCTCCCCAATATGGATACCATCAAGATTAATAAAGCAGGTACCAAATCAAAAGGACCAAGATGAAGTTGTTGAAGAATCAAGATTAATAAAACAAGTATAAAATCAAGAGGGCCAAGATGAAGTTGTTATGGAATGATTCCCTTAAAAGAGTCCTTCAATAAATTTACAACCTAAGTCTCATTCCTCCAGGCCGGGATGAGAAGATCTCTCTCTAGTATACACGCAATTGTATTTTTTTTTTTTTTATATATGTCTTTATGTCTGTGCACTTGTCAAGATTTCATGTAAATGTGATGTCACAAATATATGTTTGTATGTTTGTGCGTCTGTCCAGTTTTGACGTCACAAATAACAAAGCGCTTATGAAAATTAATACTATAAAAAATATATATATATATGTATATGGATCCAAATAACTTTAATTCATTTAAGTTTAGAGCATTCTAATTGGGTAACAATTTAAAAGTATAGGTACCTTCAATTTCAATTTATAGGTGTATTTGGAACTTCTCTTCAGCTAAAAATATGACTAATACTGTATAACCTGGTATTTTGGTATTTGACATGAGATTGTTTACTTGTAATTAACTTTATTTGTTTAATAGCTGATTAATTTGAATTATTTCAACAGGTAATTTCATAGAAGATTGCTGTGTATGCAGAGACTCGGGGGTTCCAGCTAACAAATTATTTTTCCAAACTGCTCTTAGTTTTTCTTTAATTTATCTTTAATGCAGTGTTTTTGTCAGTTAAATACCCTCAGTCTTTCTTTGATTTGTTCTGAAGTTGATATTATGCCAGCTTATATTTGCCAAGCTTATATTTGTGGACTCAGAGCTCAATAATTGCTTGAGCAGGTAGCAGGCCCTGAAGATGTGTGGAATGAGCAGAGGTCAACTTTAATTACCTAATCTAATAATTCTATTTTTTAGTTTGACAACTCACCTCTTGACTCAGTGCTGGAATGGCACTGCCTTTCCTCTAATAATTGATGCTTGAGTTTCTAGGTAGCAGGCCCTGAAGATTTGCTGGTGGAATTGTCTAGACATAAAAACGACGGCTGCTGCTACAGCTGCAGGGATCGTGGGCGCTACAAGCATCCCTGCTGCTCAAGCGTCAAACAACCTCACCAGCAGTATGGCCTCTGCTCTGCATGCATGGGCTTCCTCCTAGATCAATGTGTTATAACAAGTGGACATTTTGATCTTTCATTATTTGGGACATTACGGGACAATGCCTTGCGGGTGTTTGTCTAGAGAACTCAGTGCGTTACTTGATGGAACTTAGGGCAGCTGATTTGTTTAAAGAACTTGTTACGCATGGAACTTGGCTTGTCAGCAGAAGGCTTGCCGTCTTAAAACCGCAGCATCTCCTCACGATTGGACGGCTGTTAGTCAACACACACAGTCGATCCTGAAGGGCTCGATTGGGCGGCTGGTTAGCCAATGACGGGTAAGATCCCCAGAGGGGGACAACCTAAGACAGGCATAGTTGATCTGGATGAGGTCGTCACCCATCCACAGGACAGTCTCATGTGGCCGACATATCAACCTAAGACAGGAGTCAAGGGCACAGCCTTGATTATCTGATGACGGGTAAGAATGTTGGTTGCACATGGGACGCCCTAGAGCATCCCCTCTTTTAAAAACAAAAGGGGGGAAATGTAAGAGCCCTAATTGAGGCTAGCTAAGATTGCGGTTAGCTGAGAGCCATAAAGGTGTTCAAGTATTTTCACCTGATATTCATGCATTTATCTAAGAATCTTTTTATGCCCGTGGACACTGTGTGACACACCTGCAAGCTCGAGCTGTAAGCACTTGTCCTTGTTAACGTAAAATGTATTTAACCGGGTGAGGTTAGTTAGAGGGGTGGTTGGAGTTGGAGTGGTTGGAGTTGGAGAGGTTGTTGGAGCCGGAGAGAGAAGTTAGAAGAAAGAAGAATAAAAGAACTTTTTAATTTCCAGTCTGCCTCCGAGTTTTCTCCTGCAGTATCGTTGCTGCAAGCGGCAATTGCCGTAGGCAGCGACAAGGATGTATGAATTTGATTTATTAAAAAATTAATGCTTGTTCAAACAGTAAGAACCAGTAGGCAAATAATGACATTATTTAATGAGAATAAGCTTAACATTTCAATAGGTTTTTATCATGTCAAAATATGGACAAAATCTTGGTTCATATCAGTATGATAACATGAGGGGGAAAAAGCCTGAAATCCTAAAACTGATCATTCATATATCTATAGTCAATCCAGCTATACATAAGTCTCTTTCTCAATTATTTTAATTTTGTATGTCATATTTTATAATTATGTAAAGATTTTCCTATTTAAGAAAATCCTTTTATCATTAAAATCTAGAATACATAAAGACTTTTTTTCCCCAAAGATGATTTCTCTTCTTCCTCTTATGACTCTCCAAAGTGTGTTTCCTCTCTGTTGTAGCATCTTCTTCTCCTAGAATTCTTCTTGGGCTGTATTTTTGGAATTGTAGAACAAAGTTAACTTACGCTGGGAAGGCTGTGTTAGTGAAAATAAAGGGGTTTATTAGGGGTCACGTGGGGAAGGGGGAAAGGAAGGGAAGGGAAGAGGCGTAGGGAATGGGAAAAGGGGCAGGGCAAGAAGAAGAGCTGTTTCAGTCAGGAGCAGGCTTAAATAGCGAACTGGTGGTCCGAGGGACCCCTGGAGCGAGTCCCTGTCCCCATAGCCTGCTGGAGGTCAAGAGGTGGGGAGGGCACCTGAGGGCTGGCCAGCCTGAGGCACCTGGGAGGTGAAGTCTTTTCTCAAAGTACCTGGGAGGTGTGGCCTCTCTGCCCAGAATCCAACAGGAATAATTTCTGTAAATCTTAATCTAAATAATTCTTATTTTTTTAGTAAGAAGATTTCTGGTCATGTTGTTTCACAGAATTATACCTGTCTGTCATTTATAAAGCCTGAACAATGATTTAGGAATTAGAGATCACTTGATGGTTATATTTTAACTTTATAATGTAATAAGTGTCTCTGGAAATAAGTATTTTATAGTAAATTACATTTATCTTATATATGTGTGTAACTATAAAAGGCAGGGCATCTGATAAATGTATATATAAATTTTATATATTATATGTTTTCTATTGATGGAAAATGATTAGAAGCAAAGAGTTATATATTAATTGAACAAATAGACATGTTAATTATTCTATCAATTAAGGACTTTAGATTATCCAAATAACTGGAAAGATATGCATTAAGAATAAAGGTATGCCGGGCGCGGTGGCTCCCGCCTGTAATCCCAGCACTTGGGAGGCTGAGGCAGGAGGATCACGAGTTCAAAGCCAGCCTCAGCCATGGAGAGGCACTTAGCAACTCAGTTAGACCCTGTCTTTAATAAAACACAGAAAAGGGCTGGGGATGTGGCCCAGTGGTCAAGTGCCCCTGATTTCAATTCCCAGTACCAAAAAAGAAAAAAAAAAAAAAAAAAAGTATAGCTTACTATTATAAAACAATGGAATTTTAAAATAAGCCGCATCAAACCATGTGGCTCTTAAAAGTATTTGGATCCACTTATTTTACTTTAGACTAGTAGTGCACTTTTTATATCTATGATGTCACATGTGGTTAAAGTAGACTCCTTGTGATAAACTTACTTATTTCTTGTAATTATCTAGTCAGGAATGAGAAGAATAAGTATTTTCTGGTTGTCACAGGAATATTGTGAGAAAAGGTCTCAGAATACAGGCTTTTGTTCTTGTGGTTAGCAAATGCTTCCCCATAATCTCCAAAATTAAAAGCAAAATACTAACAAGCATATTTTGTCACCTCTCATCAATGCTACACGATTTAGTAATATCACAAAAGGAAAAGCAAGGATTTTTTTTTAAAATCTTAATGTTTATTCAGTTTATTCTATTTGAGGTTTTTTTTTAAATATTTATTTATTTGCTTTAGTTGTACACAATGGTTTTTTTTTTATTTTTTATTTTTTTTTTTTTTTGTACGTGGTGCTGAGGATCGAACCCGGTTGAGGAAAAAAAAAAATCAAGATATTTAGCTTTGAGAGCAAGTGAGGCTCAGGGCTGCAAAGTAGAAGCCTGTGGAATTTTTTTTTTTTAAATATTTATTTATTTACTTTAGTTGTACACAATGCAATGCATTTATGTTTACGTGGTGCTGAGGATCGAACCCGGGCCGCGCACGTGCGAGGCGAGCGCTCTGCCGCTGAGCCACAACCCCGGCCCCTGGAATTAGACTTTGCCTAAAAAAAAATATCTTTCATCAGTATTTACAGGTAGGCATTCTTAGGTAGAATGCTGGCTCTGGGGTAGCTCTGGTAGCACACCTGTATGAGGAAAAGGACATATTTAGTGGTTGGAAGGCAGAGCCGGAAGCCCTGCTTGAGTGACACTGGAAAGGACCAATGGGAAGGTCCGAGAAAACGTGGGAGGTGGGGCTTATCCGCCATGATGCCCCGCCATGTGGCTGGAGAACTCTTCCGGTTCTCCACAGCCCAAAGTTTAGCCTGAGGTCCTGTGTGTTCCTCGTGTTCTATTACCAGGAGTTCTGGTTGAAACCCCTTGTGCCCAGCGATGTGTCCGCGGCTTGTGAAGCTGGCGCAGCGAGGGTGCTGCCGCTACCACATGTGGGAATGCCCAGGGCAAGCACGCGGTTGTCATGGTAACGCCAGGGCGTCGCATTTGAGCCTAAGCTAACGAAGGCCCCCTTTGGTTGTCCGCATCTTTGGCTGTCCCGAGGCCGCCCCTGGTTCAACGGTGCAAGTCCCTGGTGGCGGCCCAGCGCTTGGCTGCCTCTGGTGTCCACGCCCTTTCCCGCGTCCCCTGCCGGCCCCGCTGGCCAGGCCCACGCCCAGGGGACATGTGGCTTGTAGTGAGCTGAGGCACCGTTGGCTGCTGCCGCCCCCGCTGCGCACGGCCCAGGCTGGCAGGGCGTTCGGCCATTGTCTGCGCATGTGTCCCGCTTGTGTCCGTGTTCCCCTGGGTCTGGGCCGCGCCTCCCCGAAGGCCAGTAGGTGTGAGGCGGGAGCGGGGGCGCCAGTGCGGGTGGTTGTTGCCGCCTGCGTGGCTTGGGCTCGCCCCGCCCATGCCCCGGGAGCAAGAGCCGCTGTGAGGAGCCTCCGCATACAGTCCGCACCTGCAGGCCTCCATCCAGCACCCGCACCACCCCAGCTGTGGGCGGTAGCAATTGGGGTCCTGCCTCTGTGTTTCCACAGGTGCCCGCATTGCTTGGGAGTGGCGGGGGAAAAGCTGGGCTCGCGTGGCCCCCAGTGTTCGCATCCCCCAAATAGTGGTGAGCCAGGGGTGGCCCCTTGTCTGGGAACTGCAGAGCCAGGGCAAATGGGCAGCACTTTCTCAGTTAATGGACCCTTTCCTTGCTTCTTCACTTTGCAAAGCGTGCTCTTCTGCGAGCATCTTAAAAAATCCTTTTCTCTTAAAAGATTGGCCCTTCTGCAGGTGCTGGCACCAATTCTAAGGGCAGTCTGCGTTTGGCACCCAGGCCAGGTTGTTTGAGGGTCAAAAGTACTGCTGGTGGTGGTCTCCTTACAGACCCCCAAAGGGAACAACCCCTAGAGTGTTGTGTCTGCAGCAGCTGAGTTGCAGCTATTTTGATCCCGGTAGGACAAGAATTCAGTGAAGAGGTTCAATATAAATTTTTTGAGCACCTTTAAAAAACAGCAGAGAAACAAAATTTGTCTCTCTAGAAGTAGAAAATCCCCGTATCAAGTCTCACCACAAATTTTTTTTCCTTTTTCCTCTTACTCTCCAAACATTGATTCCCAGCATATAAATTCCAAAAAGAACTTTACCTAATATTTCAAAATACAAAAATTCACATACAGAATCCAAAATATATCCACACAAGTGCTTTTCCTATGGGAGAGGACCAAACTTAGCAACGTATCCCTTTAATCACCTTAATAATTCTCTTTTTTAAAATTTATTTATTTGCTTTAGTTGTACACAATGCCTTTATTTTTATGTGGTGCTGAGGATTGTACCCAGGCTGCACAGGTGCTAGGCGAGCGCTCTACCGCTGAGACACAACGGCCAGCCCAACCTTAATAAGGCTTTACATTTATTTATGGTCTCTAGAATTGCAAAAATAAAATTTGGCATTTTTCTAAAGATGAAAAATTCCCAGATATTATGAGTTTAATGTCACAAATTTTCTTCTAATTCACTTACTTTCTACAATTCAACCCACGATACTCTGAAATCCTAAGCACGCTTAACTTCTGGAGAGAAATTCCAAACCCTATACATTTCTAAAATTCACGCTGGAGTCCCTGTAGAGGCCACCATTTGTCATGACATATGACTAAACCAGTCAAGGTCACTCCAGGTGAACTGGGCTGGCATGAGATAATCACACAGAGACAGAGAAATACCTTTTTCTTTGGGTTCTGTGACAGCTCCTCTGAACCAGCTCCCACAAAGGAGGCAAGGCAGCAGGAAAGAGAGCACGCCATGAACCCGGTTTTGTTGGGGAGAAGCCTTTCAAATGAGGCAAGGGTTCAGGTTTCAGGGGATTGAGTCTAGTTCCTGAGTTCTTGCAGGTCAGCAGGTTGACTGACATCTTGGAAGGCCATGCCCACCTCATGTGGTGTGTGATGATCAAAGGCAGAGCTATTGAAAGGGACATATTATGTGCACAGCCCAGACACAGCAGCATAGTCAGTCCAGTCGGCTTTGTGCACTCAAAATGCTCACAGCTCACACACTCAGTCCATGGCTGCCTTGCCACATCTCCACATTCCCATCGCTCAAAGCTGTGGCAGCTCCCGTGTGTGTGTGTGTGTGTGTGTGTGTGTGTGTGTGTGTAAAAGCTGAGCTGCCACAAAGAGGCCCACTGTAACAAAGAGACCCACTAAATACAATGGCTCAGATAAGATAAAACTTCCTTCTCTCATGCAACAACTTGACTAGTCTAGGGCGATAAAGCCATTTTGCGGCCTGGGCTGTTCAGGGAACTTGTTCCTTCTATTTTGTTGCTCTGTCATCTTTCAGGACTTTGTCCTTTTCTGCATGGTTGACACTGGATTGCTGCCATGACCATGATATAGCTCACACAGAGCAGAAAGCAAGGACGATATTACATACCTCATCTCCATTCACATTCCCTTTGCAAGTCTGGGGCCATGTGATCCTACTCGTGCTAGGGAGGCCGGGGCATGCAGTCACTAGCCAGGTGGCAGGTGACCAGGAGGAAGGGATAAATAGACCTTTGGATACCTGGAAAAGCTCTAGAAGTTCTCTTTGTCTCTTGTGAGGATTGTGGTCTGGGATTTTGGAAGCTGTCCTCTTATGCTGAGGATGGAGTGGCTCCAGGGACAGGGGCAGATCCATGGGAATCATGGAAGGCACTGGTTAAGTCAACTCTGAAGCTCTGTGAGGCAGGATGTACTGGAGCTTCCAAGCTGGGGAAAGGCAGTGGCTTGGTCAAGATCACACAGCTAGCAGTGGCAGAGCACATGATCCTGAGCTCTGGGCCTGGCTCTCTAGCCCCTCCCCAGTGGCACACACCAAGAGGTCCAGAGCACTGGTCTGCAGGAAGATAGGATCTGTGCCGAAGGCTGGTCCAGCAGGGGTGCTATTTGTATGCATTAAAAAGAAGTTCAGAAAATATAAAATTATCCTTGGAGATAAAATGCCTCAGAAGCCTTTCTGATTTAAAGGGTGTTCAAGAAAGTCTGCAAAGCCAAGGTGTTTTATATATTTCTCTTTTGTTAGATGTCTGGGAACGAAACAATTTAATTGTGTTTTTTCTTTCTGGGATTATTTATTTAACTTTAAATCAGAAAAAAATTTTTTTTTCAGTGCTGGGGAGTGAACCCAGGGCCTCCTGCATGCTGGGCAGGTACTCTACCACTGAGCCACACCTCCAGGCCTTTGATGTTTTTGTGAAAGCCAAAAAAATGATACTGCTTTCCAATATGACAAAATGGAATGATTTCTAGGCTGGGAATTTGTGTGTATTGAGTCTGTTTTATTCTTAGCCATAAAGTAGGTGTAGCCTGATCACAGTCAGGAAAAGGGAGGGGAGACAGGGGAAAGATGTCTGTGGAGGTTCAGAAACACATGGACTCGTAGAGAGAGGAGGCTGTGGAGTCTGGGATACTGCGGGAAAGAGCGCGTTGAGAGAGAGACAGCGGGTCCACACACGCCCACAGGGTAGGAAATGGGAGGACTCTCCTGAGGTCACTGCCAAGTCCTCTCAAGTAATTTGTCTTAGATGACAGAGAGCCCTGGATGTGTATTCTGGAGACTGACGTCCCGCCTCAGCCACTCATTAGCTGTTTACTGGGACAAGTCAACTGACAGCGTTTTGTCTGGATTTTCTTACTGGTTAAGTTTTGTAAGGTGCTTGCCTCCCCACCCACATAATTATCATCGTGAGGATTAAAGGGGAGAATGGATGGTATTTATTCATTTTAAGGTACTATGGCTTAAAATGTGCAACATTATAATGTCCCCTTTACAGAATGCCTTTTTCTGTACTGTTGAAGTAAATGAAGCCGGAGCTTGCTGTAGCAAGACGTCCGGGGCCGTCTCTAGTGTTTGGCATAGAGTCAAAGGCGGGCAGAGGAGTTTTCATAATGAAGAATAGGGAAGGCTTCCGATGTCCCCTCCTGGAAGTTGCTGGCACCGGGTGGCTCAGCAGAAGCGAGACAGCATGTGGAACTGGTGTAGGGAGCTTACCTGGTTTTGTTTGGCTGCTCCTGCGCTGGAAGCAGGGGCGAAAATTAGAAGGACTGGTACTCAAGGACCAACCCTGGCCGTTCTGGGCTGATGGCTGAAGACCTGTGGGTCAGAGTCTGTTGGTATATTGGTCTCTCAGTGCAGTGGGTGAGATTTGGTGCAGGTGCCAGCTGGTGTCCTTGTGGGAGCACTGTTATGTGGGGAGCCTACCTGGGTCCGATGGCCTAGACCCTGAGCTTCCCCTGCCAGGTCCAGGAGGAGTGCTCAAATGTCAGCTCTGCTTCAGTGGAGAGGGGGCGTTGTCTCACCATGAGTCTCTGTGCCCCCAAGTAAAATAGGCAGAGGCAACAACACTGAGCTAGCAGAGCAGCCCGGGTGGAGAAGTGACCTGCGGGCACCTGTGTCTCCTCCAGGGCTCACCCTCGCGTGACTCCAGGGTATCTTTCCTTCTCCCCCATCCTACCCATGGACCTCTCGGTGAGGTGAGGTTTGTCGTCCAAGCCTATTAATGAGGCCAAGGCAAAACCTTCTCTGACCAGAGTCACATCGTCATCAGCTGTAACCCGAGGTGGGCAGGGGCCAGGTTAGCAAAGCACTGACAGGGTGTTTGCTTTTGCTCCTCTTTGCTTTCCCTTCCTCTTTCCCTGTTTGCTCTCATTTGGAGGCTGCTTGGCTGTGTTCTTTCTCTAATGGATTCCATTTGGATTTCGTTGACTTTTAAGAGGAGGCAGCGCCCTTTGCATAAAAAGAGAACAAAAAACACTGAAGACCAGTTTCTAGGGTTCTTTCTTTGTTTTTATTCAGCCACATAGTAGCATCATGTGGGTGCAGAACAGTTTTTTTGTGAGGTGGGCAGGGGCTCTTGGAAAGAAATAGATTTTGCTGGAGAGGTCTGGCTAGGAGTGCTTCCTAGGACAGCAGTCATCCTAAGAGTCTCGGGATTTCCCCGTGCCTTCAGGTGCACAGAAATCTTGGGCATCAGCCTCTAGCATTAGACATAACAGAGCTGAGAGAGTATCAAGGGCTTCCCTGGGGCCGGCTGGGTAGGAGAGTGGTGGCCTTCAGCATCAGGACTTGGCTGTAATGGAGGAGTCAAAGGCTGTAATCTACTCTATGCATTGGAAGAACCCTTTGATCTTTTCCTCATAAGAAAATCAGGAAAACAGCAATAAGTAAGGCCAGAATGCTAAGGAGTTTAAAGAAACTTTCAAAGGAAGACGGGGATTCTCGTACAGTTCGAGTTTTGGTGGCCTTGAGTGTTCGGTCCCACTGGGTGAGGATGGTGTTTCCTGGCTCCTTGCCATTTTCCTGGGCCTGTCAGGCGGAACTGGTATGAAGAGCAGGGACCAAAGAAGATGGCCATCGCCAGGTGAGGGTCCGTCAGGAGCAGAGAGAGGAGATTGGGCTTTGCATTGATATAGGTGAGGAGTTCATCTACATATTCGATGTAATCTGATTGTAAAGCCTTGCAGTAGTGCAAACCAAACCTTTATGAAAGGAAGATGGTGGGAGAGAGACAAAAAGATAACACAAGTATAGCCTTAGAACAAATAGCTGCCCTCTCATTCTGCCTCTTAAAACTGAGCTACTGCTGCATTTGCATGATGGGAAGAGCCAGGACAATCTGTAGGTTGGAATCTCAGCAGGGCTGGTCCTGTGCCAGCAGGCTTCCTGGGCAGAGCCAGCTGGCCTACACCATGGGTCTGAGGGCCCAGCAGGGTTCCCAGCTCTACTGCTCCTCTATCCTTGGTCAGCTCTTCTACTCTTCTCTGAGTCCTGCCTCTTTTCTCCAGTGTAACTGTGCCTCTCTGCTACTGTTTGCCAGCCTCACTGTGATTCAGACAACAGGCCTAAGCAGTTCACTCACCCACTGGGCTTGTTTTGCTTCCTTTCCTCCACTTCCTTCATCCTGACGCTGGGTGGCGGCAGTGTATTCAGACCTACAGATAAACAGGACATGCAGTAGGACATGTGTGACTTTGGTGTCCCCTTGTGGACAAGGTGCTTTCCTCCCTCATCCTTCCTGTCCAGTGCCTGTGACTCCTCTGCTCTGGGGAAAATGTCCTTGGCCTGAGCTGACAGTGGTGTGCTCCTGGCAATACTGTCACCATCAGAAAGCACAGGCACCCCTTCATCTCACTACCTAGTGCAGCAGAACTTCACAGTGGGCTCAGACTTGTCACTAAGTAGACCAGACTTTTACATTTTAATTGAACAAATCAATTCAGTCAAAATTACAGGAAGATGGAGTTTATATTTTTGATACCTGGTGTATCATTTGTGCTGGTTATGGCCCAAGTCACCCTGACAGGCGGATCCAGGGGACAATAGAATGGATCCTGCTTTTAAAGATGCTATTGTTTTAGCCAGGCTTGGTGGCGCACACCTGTAATCCTAGCACTTGGGAGGCTGAGGCAGGAGGATTGCAAGTTCAAAGCCAGCTTCAGCAATGGCGAGGCACTTAGTGAGACCCTGTCTCTAATAAAATACAAAAAGGGGCTGGGGATGTGGCCCAGTGGTGGGAGTGCCCCTGAGTTCAATCCTCAGTACCAAAAAAAAAAAAAAAAAAAAAAAAAAAAAGTTGCTGTTGTTTTAAATGAGAGCTGGTAATAGTCTCAACACCTCCAGTGTCCAAAGTCACCTGCCCTGCAGCTTCCCCCACACTCACCTTTTAGGACTTGCACAACCCATCGAGCTTGTACCTCTCCTGTGGGTATCATGGACCCAAAGGGCTTGATGAGGCCAATGACGGCCAGGGTTGGCTTTTGCAGATGTGCAGGGAAGACATACTTGTACAGAGACGCCTGGCCACCTTCAACTTTCACAACAGATTCTTCCAGGAAGGGGAAAGCGAAGGTGTACCCAGTGGCAAAGACGATGATGTCGACAGGCTCCTCCTTTGGGGTGTTGCTAAAGAGCACAGAGTTTTCCTTCACCTCTTGTATGCTCGGCTTGATCTGCACCTTGCCGGTGATGATGCAGCCCGGGAGGTCATCATTTATCACAGGCTCTCTTAACTGCACCCTGAGCCAAAACACAGGCAGGGAAGAGCCCTGAGGACAAGAGCTGAGCCTCTCTCCTCCTTCCCTTCCTCTCCCCTGGGAGAGTTGCCAGTCTTGGGAGAAGCTCCTTCTGTGGGAGGGGATTCCTGGGTGTCCAAGGCTTACAATTGATTAGAGTTTGGGAGCCTGGGAGGAGCCCTGGCCTTCCCAGCTCCCATCCTCAAACTGTCCTCAGCATTTGGCAATCACCTGTCGTCCTAGAGCTCTCCCAGTGCTGAAGGGCTGTGAGGGGAGCATCAGTATCCCGTGAACCCTGCTGGAAGCTCTAGCCAGTCCCTTCTCTTCCAGAAAGCAGTTGTGTAAGGAACCAGGCTAGAGCCATCTTTTATGGCTACACCTTTGAAATTGTGAGACCAGCGGTTTGTGAGTTGCTTTGGTATAAGCCATTTTTGGCTTACGGTGAATGCACAGAAAGAGATGGTGTGGTGAAAGGGAGGCAATAGATGGTAAGAAGGGGTTCCTTTTCCCACTGCTTATATCTAACAAAGCTTGGGCAAGCCATCTATCCCCTACAGGCCTTCTTCTATTCATCAACAACAGGGACACCAACACTTGCCATCTGTAAGTCATTGGGTAGAATGAAGAGCGTTTGACATAGTAAGTGGAGGAATTTTGGTACGGTAAAGGACAACCCGCTTTGAAGAGAGAAGATACTGTAACTCCTTGGTCCTGTGAACCACATCCAGGCCAGACAGGGTTTGTGGTGGAAGGAGTCCAAGCCCCCAGCCGCCTGGAGGCAGGGAGAGGAGATAAGAAATAGGTGGTGCTGGGGTGGGGGGGGAGGACAGTAGAGAGAAGGGCAAGTTGAAAGCAGAATGTGGCTCAGTGGTGCATGGACCCTGGGGCCGCAGGCAGGGCCGCAGGCCCCTAGTGGTGACCTGGGACCACCCATCCAAGTTTATCCAGACTGGGGTCTATAGGGAGACCAGACAGCTGGTAGTGTCACACACCAGCAGTGTCAGCTGGTAGTGGCTTTTCACTGTGTAAACCTGCTGAATGCAAAGTAAAACCTTTGGTTCTTGCTGTGGGATAAGCTGTAGGTTGTCATTGAAGGGACGGACTGACCTCAGGGTCGTCTCTGCCCTCAGAGAGGCAGTGGGGGGCAACTGCAGGATTCAGCTTTCCCAGCATAATGAAGCAAGGCAAGTATGTGGTTTTGTGAACAAAGTCAGTTTGCTGCTGGTGAGGCCCATGTAGCTTGCTGAGGCCCCAGAGCTCACTCACTGCTAAATCAGTGCAGGTGACTGTGTTTTGCTACGCCTCCATTTCCCGCAGTAATAAGGAGATGATAATAACTCCTACCTCAAAGAGCTGTTCGCAGTCATTTCACCCACTGATCACTTAGGAACTGCAAGCTACTATTATCAAGGGGATTTGAGTGCAGGTTTGGTTTGTTGTTTATTTTCATATCCAGTCATGTTGCCATGTCCTTGCCTGGCTTGCATATGGCATTGGAGAGACTCAGACTGTCTCCCTGATAGCCCTGGGCAGATAGATTCTACTTACCTGTCTTCTGGTGCTAAGCCATAATTTACATGATCAAACCAGCTGTTCATCTTTCTTGCCAGCAACCAGCTCACAATTGGAGTCGGGAGAGCATTTCTGAGCATGTTCTGAAATCGTGTTGTGAACACCATGTCCCACGGGTTCCCTGAGTCCGAGATCCTGCTCATCACCCATGCCCCTCCAGTGGTGCTGAGGAACACCTGGAAGCAATCAGAGATGCAGGGTGGGTCAGGACCTGAGGGGCAGCATGGGTCTGACACCCTCCAAATGCACACCTAACAAGACAGTCCTGGTTCTCCTAACCATTCTTTTAGAGTGATTCTGTTGGGATAATATTTGAATATGTAGAGTATGCAAATACCTCAGGACGTGTTATTGAGCATTGTTATCTGTCAGGCTTGAGATTCTGTTACAAGCCTGGGACCTGGACGGGCCACACGAGAAGATGCCTGGCAGGGATTGCAGTTTCCCGCACTAATTCCAGTTGTGTGCAGTGAGAACAGGCCTTGGAAGTGATCAGGGCTATCTGCAAAGGTAATTTCTACACACTACTGGTTTACCCGGGAGTAAAATTCAGTAATACAACTATTCTTGTTTCTTTTTTCTTTTTTTTTCTTTTTTTTTTTTTTTTTTTACCAAATTGGCTGGCTGAGTTTACCACCTCAGTTCACTAAGCTAATTGTTGTTTTGGTACCTACACAATGAAGAATTTCCTGTATAATTGTTCAAAACACACAAAACATTAGCTAACCTATCAGTTACTTTGTTAGTACAAGACAACTGATTTAACAGTATTTCCCTGCCACCTGACCGGGGCATAAGGGCCACAGTCACAGTGCCAGTGCTTCTGTCTGACTTCATGACACGTGGAGTGGTTTACACATCACTGACCTGGCCTGGCAAGAGCTCAGGCCCTCGCTGCTCTGACACTGCTCGTGCATGGACCCTGTCCTTGTCATGACGCAGAATCAGATGTGACATTCCGATATGATTCCCAAGCAAAGGGTTTTTTTTTTTTGTTTTATTCCTGCTGATAAGATGTATGCTAAAGCATGTTTTCTGATTGAAGAAATTTCCAGTGTTGGTGAAACAGAAATAACAATACGTCACCACCCACACGAGGTGGGCATGGGGGTCGTACCCATGTTAATATTCTTTCAGGAGCTCCTTTTCCTTTCTTCAGATAATGCCACCCAACTGCTAAGTTCCTTCAAATCAATGAATCAGTCTGTCAGGCAGTGAATCAATGCTTAAGCCCTTGGCCTCCCCTTCTGCACACAGGGACAACAGTGACACCTACTTCAGTGGCTTGTTGTGATGATTAGGTGGTCACACAGTGGAGGGCATTTAGTGCGGTGCTTGGCAGAGTCATCCCAATCAGCAGTAACTCTTTCTAGAGTCGCAATCTCCTAATTGTGACATTTCCACTGCAGGGGTCTGACTTGGGGTTAGTGGGTGGCATGGACCCCATGGGGTGGTGGCAATGAGTAATGAAAGACAGGGCAAATGGGAGACCTTAGCTAGAAATAGTTGCCAGGCTCTTCTGACTTAGGGGACTGAATAGAGAAGAGGTGTGTCCCATAGCTCTTGCTGGTTGACCAGGAAATGATAAGTATCAGAAGTCAGAGAAGCTGGTTTTGGAGAGAAGACAACTGGATTTCTCAGTAAAGTTTATGAACACTCAATAAAAAGACTTTGAAAAATCTATTGTGTGTTAGGCTTTTGTGTTCCCTTAACGTCTGTCATGGTGTCCAACACCGCCTGAGACATGCCTCCTATGACAAAGCTCTTCATTAAGTCACATCAGGAGCGGTACCTTCTTTGCCAGGTGGCTGGCCTCCACAGCAATGTCTGTGCCGGAATTTCCCATTCCAACCACAAGGACTCTCTTGTCCTTAAACATGTCTGGATATTTATACTGTCGGCTATGAAAGTACTGGCCTTTAAAAGTATGTATACCTAGAGATAAAACAAGGTCAAATAGAAGATTTATAGGGTCAGTGAATAAAGCACTAATATTTTTCAGTTGTTTAGGTTATTTTTCTAATATATTCAAGTTTAAGGAAATCTGAAATACAAATTGAGGACTTTGTAAGATATTGTCAGGGAATGATGCCATGTTATTAGATGGGCTGTGAGCTGTACTTACAAGAAGGTTAACTCCTTAGCTGAAGCATTGTGGCATAAGTATTTAAAGGTTGGTGGAAGTCAGGGGGATGATGTTCTGTTCACTAATACTTGACTCATACACACTGCGCAGCTTTTCACAGACAAGGGAAAGGAGTAATGATGCTAAAGGGAACTGTGAACCAGCGCCTCTACTCTGGGACATCTGCTGTGTGCCTGGCACTGTGCTAGATGATATGGGGAAATCCGACAAATGCACCAAGGTCCATGTGAGCTTGGCAGGTTCACTGGTAGGTAGTTCACCTTGGTGATGATGGTAACTCAGACTGAGTTTGCTGAGTCATGCAGAGCTGCTGCAGAGAAAAAGGGGTTGTTGCTGACACAGGATTACTGGGCTAGCTGTATCTCAGGCAGCCAGTGCCAAGTCTTATTGAGACATCCAGTGCAAATGGAGACTCTATGAAAATTCTCTCAAGGCCATGTTACACAATCAGAAGTAATTAGAGCTGAACAAAGAACTAGTTGATAAGATATTGAGATTCTCCTGGGAGATAAAGGTAAATGCTTGTGAGTAGTGGCCTTGTCAAGACCTAGTGACCCTGAATCTAGCTTAGGAATCTAGCTTGAATCCTGGTTAAAACCTGACCATAGTCCAAGGCTTTTAGAAGATAGCCTGGATGCAAACAAGTTCAAATATTAACTCAGTACAGAAACCCAACATGAACCCCTGAGAAGGGAAAGCTGAAGAGAATTATCTCTAGATCTTTAGGTTCCCTTAGGTTCTCCCTGGAGTAGGCTATTTGGGTTACAAAGAGACAAAACAGACTTCATATGGCTGAGCCTCCCATAGGCTAATATTTTGCTTTCTTACCTCATAGGGGATAGAGTCAGAACTTACATTAGGTGAATGTGGCTGTGTGAGTGAACACCAGACTGTATATAGCTAAGTGAATAAAAATAGTCATTTTGGGAAATTCTGCATTTATTTTCATTTTGATAGCTATTATTTTCACTAAGACTTTTTTGTACTTTCCTGCAGAGCTTGTGACACATTTCTGAAACGTCTTCAGTGAATGGATTTTTGTCAGGGTTCACCACCTCGCCAGCGCACATGTGCAGACCAGGGCAGTCTGCTGTTAGGAAGGAAGGGGACTGTGGAGCTTGGAGGGCTCCATTTCAGTCCAGATCACAGACACCTGGAGCTCAGAGGCTCTGTGACAGTGGTTAGCCGGGGATTTCAGATTGCTAGTGTCTGGTGGAGTCTCAGAGCCTCCTTGCTGGATGTGTGTGACACAGGCTGCTGAGTGAGGTGATCCACGCGCCTCCGTTTATGGAGCAAGAAAGCAGTGGGGGCAGATGATGATGAGCTCCAGTTAGCTGTGCAGCGTGGACTTCATGCCTTCTGGGTCCCAAGCTCACCCTGCCTCAACTGAGCACATTTGGCGTATGTGTGCTCAGGGTGTGCTTTGTCCTACTCTGACATGACTTCTGGGTGGCTTCTAGGGCAGAGCTAAGACCATGGGAGGCACGTGAGTTTACTGAACACGTGTACTGGTATCCCTCCGGGTCATGGATAGACTGATTCCTCCACTGGACTCCCATAGAGCCTCATTCATACCTTCAGTACAGACGCCATGCTGTCCTCTTCCATATTGCTAGCCCCTTGTGTAATTTTCCAAAGGTAATGAATCAATCCAGTTCCCCTGTGCTACAGAACTTTCCCAATTCTCAGGGTGACCCTATGCCAAGCACTCTTTCCTGAGAGATCGGAGTGAATGTCTGCTTGGGGCTTTGCTCTGCAGCTGAGAACTCGGAGTTGTGCTGTCTTGTGGCTGGAGAGCGTCAATCATCGGGTGTGTTGAAGCCTGTTGAACACTCAGACCCTGGACCCTGAAGAAGCCTTTCCTGCCTTGGGAAGAAGACTGAACTTGTTCTTTCAATGCAATGGTTCTCTTGTATGGAAGTTTCCAGGATCTGCTTTATCTGAATTGGTCCTGACTAGAGTGGCCTCCTGGGAAAATCCAGAACCATTGGAGGAACACGAGTTTATTGTTTTAAGAGGAGTCTTGGGATCACTCCAAGCCATATTGAGATGAATTTGATTGAGTTTTTTTTTAAAAATATTTTTTAAAATATTTTTTTAGTTGTTGATTTATATGGACCTTTATTTTAATGATTTATTTATATGGGGTACTGAGAATGGAACACAGTGTCTCACACATGCGATGCAAGCACTCTACCACTGAGCCGGAATCATAGTCCATGAGTTTTAACATTTTGAATGCTTACTGCAGGTTAAATCAACCAAACTATTGTGTTTTCTATTCCCTTCAGTTGAAGTCCAGTTGAAATTTGGCACAGATTAACATGAATCATGATTGCAAAAGCCAAATATACAAACTAAGACCCAAAGATGTTTGAACTTGTATCCCAAAGTTCATTTCTCTGTTGACTATTGATCCACTTCCATAAGCCCCTAATCCAGCGAATTGCTATGGGGCTCATATAAACAAACAAAAAAATGGAATTGGTCTTTCCTCTGTTCATAGATTGACCTTGTGGCCTCTGAACTCAGCTCTGGCATGTGCAGATGCTGCTGAGGCAAGCAGCTCGACCAAGTGCCCCACGTTTCGGAAAGCACTCTGAGTGCTGTGCATCACTTAAGGAGGGACAGGGAACCTCAGTGACAAAGCTGCTCACTAAGTTATCCATCATTCTCTTCCATACTCCTTGGTTGTTTGAAAGCCACAAATTGGTTAGTTAGAAGAAGTGCCAATTACAAACACTGCTACCTCACAACATGAACTATTTAATGGATGAGCCACAGGAATGCATCCCCAGACCAATCAAGTGTCAGGATGGGTCCCATGAAAGCATTTAAGGTCATGTGCAGAAAGTGCTGTACCTGGAAAGGAGTCCAGTGGCAAATAAGGGGTCGTGAGATAACCAGTGCAGACCATGACAGCATCAAAGGTGGCGGAGCTTTGTTTCCCTTCACGCAGTGTGACCACCTCCCACTGGCCAGAGATGTCAAAATCTGGGCGTTTTGTTACACTGCAGACTGTGGTCTGCAAAAAGAATCACAGGCATGATTAGCAGTTGTCAGGGTGCCCTTAGTGACTTGCGGGCTAATGTGCCAATTGACATTTCAAAAGTTCTAGCACAAAGACTAAACATAATTAATAAACATATCATTCAAATTAAATGAGGATATCAGACTAAACTTCATTTCTTAGATTGAAATAAATAGTCTAAGCTTGGGGTTGTGGAGGGGTATCTAAATATTTTAAGGGACTTGCTCAAATTCTTACAACAAGTGATAGAACTAAGATTAGAAGGTATTAGACATGTCTTGTTTTTTTTTTTTTTTTTTTTGTGTGTGTGTGTGTGCACTATTCTCTCTCACAGAGCCCTAATAACAGTTCCTTTAATAGAGACATGGATGTATCCTTGAAGACATATGTTTGGTCCCAAGTATCTTAACTTATAGAAAGTCTTATAGAATATGTTATTGCAATTTTTCCTGATCTAGAGACCTTTTGAAAATCACTAAGCTTATGGCCTGAATATTTTGGGAGTTATAGATTCAAATAGGTGCACGCCTGTAATCCCAGCACTTGGGAGGCTGAGGCAGGAGGATCTTGAGTTCAAAGCCAGCCTCAGCAATGGCAAGGCACTTAGCAACTCAATGAGACCCTGTCTCTATATGAAATACAAAAAAGGGCTGGGGATGTGGCCCAATGGTTGAGTGCCCCTGAGTTAAAACCCTGGTACCAAAAAAAAAAAAAAAAAAAAAAAAAAAAAAAAATTTAGATTCAAATAGCTTATTTTTTGTTCTCATCGAGTACATACATGTCCATGATTAACGGGATTCAAGAAATTTATTGATTTGCTTGCAGAACCAGGGATTGAACACAGAATCTTGTGCATATTAGGCAACTGACTTTGCCTTCAGCCCCAGGAAATATGTTTATAGTAAACCTAATACAGGTGCTATTTAAAAGAAAAAAAACTCTCACTAACAAAGATGCTTTGGTGTTTTTTTGTTGTTTCCAATTTTCAAGGAAGATGGGCTTCTCAGGTCTTCCTAGGTTTATACTACTCAAAAGGCCTATTGAGTTTCTACATTTGTATTAGCAACTCTGTCTTTTAGAAAAGGTGTCTATGAACTTGCCAGTTCAGCTCTTCTTTACAGAATCCAGAGCTATGCTTTAGAGAAGTAATAGAAAATAGGCAGGAGAACACTTTCTGACTACTCACTGGAGTTTTGTGTCTTACCCTGAATTGAATGCATTCCAGAAGGTTGAACCGGTTTGCATACATTTTGAGATATTCCAGGAACTGAGAATTTGGCACATAGTTTGGATAATCTTCTGGGAAGGGAAAATCCGAATAACAAGACATCTCCTTGCTGCTGTTAGAAACCACAGACTTGTAGAGGCTGGCTCTGCCCTCTTCAACATGTTCCTGTAGAAACAATGCTCATGTGTGAGCAGGCATTTTTGTGTGCACGCACACACACACACAAATTGGATGTAAATCTTTTAGAAATCTCAACATTGACCAAGCTTTAGGTGATCCAGATGACACATGCTGCCTGACACCTTTCTAATAGGACTTGCTGTTCTGCCTCTAGGAGTTGACATTGGTCCCGGTATAAATCGCATGATCAGAATTACTCTTTCATTCATTACATGCTAACAAGTAAATCCAGGATAAACTTGCCTGTCCAAATCACTGCAAAGAACAGGAGAATGGAGAAATAGATGAGAGCCTGGAAGGAGTTTCTGGACAGTGAACAATTGTTAGCTACTTTGGAGCACAGAGTATTCTTGAAATGATTATGGAGCAGTGGGGTCCAGATTATGAAAGTTTTGTATCCAAAGTTGGGGGTGTGGATTTTTATGGAAAGGTCTTGGCACTCCACTGAAAATTTTAAACATGGAAGTGATTCGTATTAAATTTTGGAAAAGAAATTCTGGATCTACAAAAGATGGATTAGAGAGCACTGGAAAAAAAGGAAAAAGCCTGTTAAAAGCCTATAATGCAAATATATGATTGCTAATGAGGATGTGAATAGAGGTGGTGGCTGTTGCAACCCAGAAAGCTGGGATTTGTGAGCCGGCGGTAATGTAAAATGCATAGAATTTGCACAGACAGTTGGATTTAGGGGCTGTGGTAGAAGCAGCCAAAGGTTTCCAGATTGAACAAGTGTATGGATGGCACACACTGACCAGTTTCCTATCCTCAGTTTTGACTGGAGTAATAAGTAAACATCAGCATCGCGTAAGACTACCCCAAGAAGTTTTAGTAATGTCTTTAGGTTGCATCTGTCTTTGGATGGTGTGTGGAGGATTGTGCTCTTGATTTCAGTGGAAATGTCTTTGTATTTCAATATTATTTGCCATCTTGGAGTTGTGTAATTTCTTTTTCTAGTGAAGTCAAAATTATTTTATTTACATGAATAAGTGACCATGAACCTCACATATGTACAGGGCTTACTTGTGCCTCTACAGGGTGTAAACCTAGATCTGCATGAAATGTACAGTAATTGTAGAGGCTAAAATGAAATGATAAATACTTCTGTGGTTTAAATTAACGTTACTTATCTCATCAGGTGGTTTGAGTTGACTATGACCTGCTTATCTGTGACTCCATATCTGACAACTTAATTTTTCTAGAACATGGCTAGAAATCTGGAGGCTAAAAGTCCTCTGAGAAAGGTAACTCTATAAATCTTGCTCTTTTATTCCACTGGGATACCTATGGCAGCACTAATAAAATATAGGATGTGGAGTAGCACCAATATGAACTGGTCGTCACCAGTCTGTGACAAGAGACATTCAGAAATTGAGAGTGAGCATTCAGAACCTTTTACAGCAATAATTGCACACCATTCAGCATACAAGCTCGTGCCCTCCTTTTTGTGGCACAGGACATAGATGGGCCTTGTTTCCTCTAACTTGAGTGAAGAGTTGTGTGGAGTCTGGGCTGCGCTCTAGCCTAGAACTACATTAGAATGTGTGGTGTTTGAGCTGAGTTTGAAACTGTCATTCCTAAGTGCATAAAATCTAGAATCTTTTCATTTCACTGAGAAAAAAAATATCTTTAAATATAAACTTACAGAATAAATTATTTGAACTGGTTCCCAATAAAGGACTGAAGATAGATTTTAAAAACACAGCACTATTTGCTTCACTTCACTAGCAGTTTTATTTTTTTAAAAAAGAATGCCTTGCACTTGCTGAGATTGAGTTAAAACCTCCTCCTCATTCCAGTCAACACGCTCAGGAGCCTTGTTTTCCTACTCTGAGTACTATTAAGTAGTATTAGTGTAGATTTACATTATTCCACTGTAAAGATCATCTCCATCCACCCAATTCAGATTAGGTACATTGATAAGCAAGAGGCAAGATCATCACATCAAAAAACCTTAGCTATTAATACAAACTGTGTATTCAAAGTGTGTCCACAGGTATTTAATGTGGAAAACTGCTGTTTCATACTAAGTGTTTTGTTTGGCTGAAAGGTACTAGTATAATAGTGGTTGTCTATATTAATTACCTATGTGCACACTTTCGAAGCCCATTGTCTTTTTGTGTGTGTATGTGTAATTACTTTTTCTTTATTCTATGTTGTGTTTAGTGATATTTATTTATTTGTTTTAAATATTTATTTTCTAGTTGTAGTTGGACACAATAACTTTATTGTATTTATTTATTTTTGTGTGATGCTGAGGATCAAACCCAGGGCCTCACACATGCTAGGCAAGTGTTCTACCTCTGAGCCACAACCCCAGCCCCTGTTTAGTGATATTTATGAAAATTAATCTTATGACTTTTGACTCAGTACGAATTTTGAATTCATTGTTTTTCATGCATTTTTGTTTGTGTCCTTTTAGTTTTTTCAAGAAATTTATTTTTATTATATTTGAGAAATAATAGCCTACAGTTAATTGGAAGTGAAGAAAACCTGGTTGTTCTCTACAGTTTGAGAAGCACAGCTGTCCAGCCCAGTGCCTCTGAATGTTGCTAAGAGTTGCCTGGAAAAATCTTACTAATGTGTAGATTCTGACTCAGTAGGGCTGGGTGAGCCTAAGATTCTGCATTTTAACATATTCCCATCTTTTATTTATGTGTTGCTGGTCTATGGACCAGCTTTGAGTAAAAGGTTTTACAACAGCTCTGCCCAGTAGGAATGTGACCGAAGCCAAATGTGGGTTTAAATTCTCTAGTTGCCACAGTTTTTAAAAAAAGTAAAAAGAAACAAGTGGATTAATTTTAAAAGTATGTTTTACTTGACTCATATTAAAATATTATAATTTTAAGATGTAATCAATATAAAAGTATTATTGAAGTGTTTCACATTTTTTTCTCATACTGCCTTCAAGGTATGATGTGTGTTTTATACAAATGCAGTCAAATGCTCAATTTTCAGAAGAAAAAGTGGGCTCAGCCATGTTGATCCAAATATCCTTAGAAGTTCTACAATAACTGAGTTGCGTTTAAAATTGAAATCAGTTGGGATAAAAAATTCAGTTCCTTAGTCATACCAGACCATTTCAAGTGTAACATGGCTATGTGATGCTAGTGGTTACCGCATTCCAAAGCCTGATTTTAGAATATCCTTGGATCTGAAGGTGGGCATTAGAACCAAATGTGAAGTTGGTTTGAGGAATAAGAAGAGTAGCCCTGAAGAGCTGTAAGACAGAGAAGTCAGAGCAAACAGCCAGGGAAGAAACTGCAGAATGAGGAGAAAAACGTGCATTATAAACATGGTGGGACCAACTAGCACAGGGCCAACTTCCCCTCACATTTCTCTGGCTTCCAAGCCACAGAGAAAATACTTTATTGTTAATGCTGGCAATTTTTGGTTATACAAGGCTAACACACACACACATACTCTAACACAGAAAGTTTAAGGAGGTCGAGATATAGAGATGTGCTTTGTAAAGATTTACATAAAAGCAATTCAAAAATTGAAAGCATTTTGTAATGGCTTGTTTCATTGTCAGAGAGTAATGGGGACTTGCTGGAGCTAGGTAAGCCAGGGAACCTTGCATTTTATGATATCTTAAAGCAACGGAAATAAAAAGTGAAACAAATATAAACAGAAGGGAAGAAATCCTCTTTTTGCATAACTTAGGAAGGTCACTGGGAAGCAGGAGAAGAAGGCTTGGCAGAATGCTGGAGCCTGTGGAGAGCTAATGTACCACAGATGCAGCCACCCAGGAGGAGCGGTTGAGGAGGAAACTCAGCCCTCAGGGTGGAATCTAAGAGAGCTCTGCTTCCCTCTTGCCTCCCACTGGCTCTTTCTCCTGGAAAAGCCCAAGCCTGGGGTCCTGAGCATGGGCACAGCCTGCAGGGTCACGTCCCTTGTCAGTGTGGCAGGCTCATAGTGTGTTGGAGCTGGAAAGCACCTTCAGGAACACCTACTTTGGGTATTTTCAAAGCACTATAAAGGTTCTTCCAGAGACTTGTATATCAAGAGAAGGCTGCTAAATGAAGGTCGGGTAGGTTTTCCTACTTCCCAGGCTACTGGTAATTCAGCACTGTCTTTTCTTCAAACTGCTCCCATGTGTTCATTTTATGAGTGAGGTGACAGAGGCGGAAGGGCTTGGTGCTGGGGTAGCATTTACTTTGCCCACTACTGCACGATCCTCTGATGTCCTGCCACGTTCCCCGCAGCATTTCTTCATGATCTCTTCTATTTTCCCCAGCTCTCCAATTCCATTTCCCGCCCATGCATCCTCCTCACCCCTACAGCTGAAGCTGAGGCCTCTGGCGTGCTGTTCCTGCGCCCCACGTTCCCTCTCCCTCTGCTTCCAGGTCTCTCTGCCTTTCCAGGCTACAGTTCCACTTCTTTTGTCTGCCAGGATCTTGTCCCAGTCTGGACTAGAATTGAATGTTCAATGGCCTCCTGCTGCCCCTAGATTTTCTATTCACCTACAGACATCTTTGGGTCTTCCCATCAAGCACACAAAACAGCACATCAAGAACAACCGCAACCACAACCACACTCCTTGATTTTGTTCTTTACCCGTTGTCTTTCAAGTTGAATTTGAGCTTCTGGCCCAGACATTCAAGCCACCCTCTTCCTTCCCATCATTTCTCTAAACCAAAAGGCTTATTTTATTTCCTGAACACACCTGGCCCTTTCCTTTTGCTGGTTTCCTCCCTGGTACCTCCTGTTCAGCCTCTTCTGCCTGTTGGAGTCCTTCAAAGCCATCACTCTGCCTCTCTTCCATGAACCTTCCCCGGCTTCCTGAGCGTGGCCAGAGGCTCCCCCTGTAACCACCCAGACATTGTCTCGGGTGCACAAGGATCCTGGCTTCTCCCGTCTGCCTGGCAGCTTCCAGGCAGGCGAACCTTTCTCATTTCTGTGTCCCCCACAGTGCTTTCTGCATGGGTGTTTGTTCTGCACAACCCACACAGCCAGTCGGCCTCAGCTGGATCAAGACCTGTTTTTCTTGATTCTTAGATAAGTGAGTTTTAGTGTGAAGTATTAGGTGTCTGCTAAATAAGGAGCACTTTGTTCTTTTTTTTGGGGGGGGGGGTTGTACAGAGGATTGAATTCAAGGGCACTCAACCACTGAGCCAACATCCCGATACCTATTTTGTATTTTATTTAGAGACAGAGTCTCACTGATTTGCTTAGTGCCTGCCATTGCTGAGGCTGGCTTTGAACTCACAATCCTCCTGCCTCAGTCTCCTGAGCCTCTGGCATTACAGGCATGAGCCACTGTGCCTGGCTTAAGGAGCATTTTTGTCATCCCAAGAGGCTAAGTACAGCTTTTAGTCTTTGGACTCACCTTTTGCCTTGACTGAGATTACCTTAGCCAAATAACTCTGCTAATTGGGCAGTTTTATCTTTCAGGACAACTCCCAACTCTGATGAGTTGTGTTCGTCTGGAATACTGTGTCAGGAAGGACTCTGAGTCTCATTAGAGGAAAGCTCGAGTGTCCTCAGTGGACCTGGGGTGGGGAGAGTTTGGCTCAGGTGTCGGGTTCTGCCGTCCTGTTGGAGCATATGCAGTTTGAGTCACGGGGACAGCGCGCTTCGTCGTGTCTGTTTGTGGAAGGTCTGTGTGTCTCAATGATCATGCAGGGTGGCTGGGCGCATCCTCAGATGCACCGCTCTGTGTGCGAGCCTCGCTGGGGCTTTGTCACTGAGTCATGAAGTTCCTTACTCTGGCTCCCCATTCTGCAGTGCCGCAGTGGAGGACGCTAAGTTTTTCACTTGAGCTTCTCAGAGGCTCGGAAGCCATCTGACACCTTGTTGTCATGATCCCTGACACCTTTCCTCTTCACAGATTTAAAACTCATAGGAAATGTTTTTGCCCCACAGGAGCAAAAGCAGGAGTTTTGGGGAGCTCTGCTGTAGTGTCCCCCAGAGGAGCACTGGGGCTCACACAGCACTGCCTGCCTGGGTTAGGTTTCAATGGCTGGGAGCAGGGCTACTGGGCACCCCCTGGGCTCCCGGCAAGTTAGGGTGAGAGTTCTAGTCCCCTCTCCAATCCAGCTTGCAACCCTGCTGAGATTTTGGAATATCACTTCTCTTTTGCTTGGGGAACAAAAAAGACTCCAAACTCACATTCTCTGTTTCTGGTTGTTCTTGGCATGGCCTGGGGTTGCTTGGGCCCAGGACCTTGAACTGGAACTCATCCTGCACTGAGCCCTGGCCACTCTACTGCAGATGGAGTGGGGCTGGGAAGGTGTGCTTAAAGCCGGGGGTCTTGCAGGCAGAGGCTGGAGTTCTTGCTATTACCCCAATGCTGCAGGCTGTGGGCTGCTTAGACCCCTGGCTCTGCACCTGCTCCCCCAGTCCTGGGCTGGCCTGGCCTACCCAGTTGTCCCATTCCCTTCCCAACTTTGTGGGCGTCCTTGCAAACATTTCTTCCTCCTGGCCCTGGTGAAGCCCGTGAGCCTGTGGCACCCCTCTTCCTGCCCTCAGCCTGAGCCCATTTCTGTCTTGGACACTCTCAGCAGCCCCTCCTGGTCCCTGAACCCGCAGACATTAGCCTTTTCCGGGGCAACCAGCACTTGTGAGAGAAATACGGCCTCTTGTCACACCAGCCCAGCCACTCTCCCACAGACAGAGCACAGCAACCCCACTCACGGTGAACCTCCACAGCCCCCCGAGGTCGTCGCTCCTCTCGAAGCAGGTGGGCTGCAGCCCCTCCTCCAGGCAGCACTTGACGGAGGCCAGGCCACTGACCCCGGCGCCCACGATCGCCACTCGCCTGGCCATGTCCTCCTGCGTGGGGAGCAGGCAGAGGAGCTGAGGTGTGCATTCACAGAAGCCCCACCCCACCCTTGGCAGCCCAGACAACCAGGAAGAAGAATTTGGAGGATTAAGGGATTTTTCTCAGTCTGAGTCCTCTGTGGTGCTCTCTGGCGTGTGTGAGCGGGGACCTGCGGGTCCCTGCTTAACCCACGCTTGGTTCTTTCCTCCCCCTGGCTGGAGCGTCCTGAGGTTTGTGCCCCTTGGCAGAGGGTGTGGCCGTGGGTGACGGCAGACGCTTGCATTCTGGACGTGCCCCAGCCTCCCCTCTCCAGCCTTAGAGTGGAGCAGGCAGCAGGCCAGGGTCCCCTTCTTTTCATTACGCGTGACACGGAGGTGCCACGCAGTAGCTGGCTGGGTGGGGTTGGGGCCACATGGTGCTGCACCGCACTGCCCCATGCCCAGTGCTGGCACTCTGCCAGGGCCCCAGCTGTGCTGCTGGCTTGGGCTTCTTTCCCCAGTCACCCGTGCATGGTCACCAGTGCAAGAGGACGTGTGGTGGCAAGGCAGGCATGGAAGGCCACCCCTCCTACTGCAGTCGGGCCCTGGTTCACCTCTGGGGACATTTATTGTGGTCACCATCAGCACAGGTTGGAGAGTCATCTAGCACTGGGCCACAAGTTAATAGCACAAACTTGTAAGAATGCAGAGAGGCAATATGGCATGTTGATTAACAACTGGCTCTGTCAGTTACTGCTGTGGGACCTTGGGTAGATTACTTAATCTCTCTGGTCATCATACAAAGGGAGAAAATAGATCCAAGCGAGTTAACACAGGTAAAAGGTCGTAGAACAGTTCCTGGCCCATCCTAAGTACTCAATAAATGCAAGGTATTATAACGATAAATACATTTCCAAAATTGGTTCCCGCTCTTGGCTTTCAACCCAGTCCATGTCCTTTGACTTCTGTTCAAGAGTGCACACATGTAGCACGAAGTCAAATGATATTAGATGTTTCCTATTGGTGTTTCAGACAATTTTTTTCTCCCTCTAATTTGTGAATTTTAAAAGCACAAGGGAAGCCCCCCCCACAGACACAGTTTTCCTGGAAAGTTGCTATTTTCTTTTTTCACAGACAGACTCTCCTCAAAGTTGGATTAGGCATCTTGCTGTGATTTTAGCATTGGGAACTTAAGAGAAGCAGGTCCACTTCAGAGATGTCACCTGCTTTGTCCTTTCCTGTGCCTCCTGTGTCTAAGGCAGCACTTGGAACGTGATGTAATAGCTGCTTAGTGAGCATGTGTCAGTGCATCAAGGTCCTTCTGGTGACTGGCTGTGGTTACCTGAGAAGAGCTGGGACATTCTTGTTAGGGGAAGCCATGCTTTAGACCCCAGCGGGTCTGTAGGAGCCAGACCTCTCCAAGCCCCTGCCTGGCGTGAGGGGCGGAGAGTGACCCTACGCTGAGAGAGGCAGCTGAGGGGGGGCGCTGGGGCAGGCACGTGGGCTCCAGATCCTTTCTCATGAAATCAGCTTGGCAACAGGAAAACTGCTCACCTCTTGGGGCCTCAGTGTCCTCATTTGCAAGATAGGATACAATGCTGGCCATTTTTGTGGGACATAATAGTCACCTACTAAGAATTTTCCCTTTCATAACCCTGGGAGCAAAGACAGAATTGCATGTGAAAGGTGTTTGCAGCTGTGCTGAAGCACGGTCTGTCTATGCCCTTGGCAGGACGTCAGGGAGCCCAGCAGTCACTGGGAGTGAAGGCCAGGAGCCACTTCAGGCTCAAGGCTGGGAAGGAGGGCGAGGCCCTTTCCCTCCTGTGGCTTCACTGAAACTGGGAGCTGGGTCCTCAGGGGGAGGTGCAGCTTTCCCACAGAGAGGCTAACAGTATCCATCATGCCACTGCATCCAAAGGGGGGCCTGGACAAGAGCAATGTGTGGCGAGGACCCGTGAGGTGGTGTCCTTGCCTAGGATTCTGCAGGCTCAGGTGCACTCCTGCTGACTAGACGCTGCTGGAAGGCTCAGTTGGAAGGAATGCATGCACTCCAGTTGTTTTCTGGGCACAGAGAGGCCCAGCGGGACCTGCTTCTGCTATGAGCTAAGTATGGAGGCCTTGGGCAAGGCACTGAACTGCCCTCGGCTCACTTTGCAAAAGAGCATTCAGGTAGTGACTCCTAATCCCAGGGCCCGATGTTGTGATGTAAGCATCTGCCTTTACACCCAGAGAAGCCAGCGTTACGGCCAGGTGGGACTGCAGAGGCAACTTGAGCTCAGCATAAGCTCTTTCCAATATTTCATACTCTGAAATTGGATTTATTCTGGCAGCCTAGATGGCAGATTATTGGAGATGGCATAAATGAGTGATTAATAGTCCATGTAGAGATGGAATCAAATGCCCTATAGGGTCCTCTACTTAGATTCTGTGATGCATTCTCTGATTAATTCAGGCATCAAACACTCAGTGAGTGGCTTCTATGTGGCCAAGCCTGAGGCTTGGTATTAGGGTGCAAAAGACAAGTTAGGTATGATGGCTGCTCTAGTGTGGCAGTTAGTCTTGTGGGAAAGTCAGAAAAGAAACAGTGACATCTCTTCTGTATTAAGTGCCACAACAGAGGTGTGTCCCTGTACCATCACTATAAACATGACAGGGTGCTAATGCTGGCTTGGGGTGGTGGGAAAACAATAGAGAGGAGTTCTGTTGCTCCAGGTTCTGAAGGAATGGGTGGGACTTCAGTGGGCAGAGAGGAGAGGATGTGGCTGCAGCCCAGGTGCAGTGGTGTCAGGGCTGGAAAGGTCCCCAGAGGTGAGCTGGCTGCTGGCTCCCCCCTGCAGCTTGCCTGCCCTGGGCTCCAGGAGGAACTCCATGGCCAGCCCCAGCGGAGGGACTGTTATACTGTGATTACCTCCATCCTGTCTGTTGGACTTCTCTCCACATAAAGCTCTGTTCCCCCACACAGGGCATTTTCTTTGACTTGTCCCCTATTTTTTCATAGCACCTACAGGCTAATTAGATCAAGGCATTTTGCAGTTTTAACAGGTGCTGGGGCTGTGCGTCATTCAATGACAACATATTCTTGCAATGTGGGTATTTGGCAATTGCTATAATAAAAAGCCATTGCAGGAAAATCATTGTGGAACAAGAGATGAAGGGGTGACTTCCTTTTATTCCAAGGTTTGAGAACTTGTACATTGCTCAGCAGGTACATAAATCCTAATATCAAATAATCGTGATTAAGAGTGAAATAAAAGGATTGGGGCTATAGCTCAGTGGCACAGTGTTTGCCTACTGTGGGTGAGGCACTGGGTTTGATCCTCTGCACCACATAACAAATGAGTAAAAAATAAAGGCTAAATTCTTTAAAAAAGAGAATGAAATCAAAATATTATTATGCAAAACAAACAAGCAAACAGATGACAACATGCCAACTCAAGTCAGTCACATTTCAGGGGTAGCCTGCTCCTGGCCTCTTGTGCCAGGTGCCAGCCTTTGGTAGACGACCTCCCTACCCATTGTCGCAGGCCATGCTGGAGGCTCTGGGTGGAAGCACAAGAGAAAGGGCCCATTTCCCTTGGCGTTTCATCTCCCAGTTTCCCCTTCATTTCAGCTACTGGGTGATTTACCCAGCACGAACTCACAGGCTTATAGCGCCCACAGAAGCCTCGGCAGTCTCTGACTTCAAGTCCCCTTAGAATACCCCAGCAGGCACCATTGCTTACTTGGGACCAGGGTGTGGCTTTATAGCTCCCTGCAGGGTCAGGAGCAGAGGGAGCCAGAGTTCTAATGAGAGGGCTCTGCCCAAGCACAACAAAACAGGAAAACTTCCAGCCCCACCTTCCTCGCCCAAAGGAATCAGAGATTGTATCTGGTCACTTACTCTATGTACTCACAATTCCTGGGGCCAGTCAGGACTCTGGAGCTAGCAGAAGTCACACAGCCTGAACCAGCGTTGCCAGAGGAGTCAGAAACAGGAACGTTATGCAAAACTTGGGACCTAAGGCAGCTGTTGCTTACATTTTAACTTGTTGGTTCGTTGCATCAGTGAAAAGCCAAGAAAAACACTGTCTGTTAACATGCACTTTAGACTCATTCTTCTGCCTGCAAGCTATGAATAAGTTTGAGAGTTACAGCACCATCCCCATTGCTTATCAACTTTTTAAAGGGACAAAAATAAAACAGGACAATGGTGCTAATAGCTGCAAAGTCAGAACTTCACTTTTAAGAATTTTGGTCCATTTTACATTTAGATAAAATTATTATTTAAAAAATCATACACCAGGGTTGGGGTTGTGGCTCAGTTGTAGAGTGCTTTCCTGGCATGTGTGAGCTACTGGATTTGATCCTCAGCACCACATAAAAATAAATAAATAAAAGCATGATGTCCATCTACAACTAAAAATATATTTTAAAAAGTCACAAAACACAGTTTTTCTCTTTTAAAATTTTTTAATTTGTTTTTAGACAGACACATCAGTAAGAGTGTATTTTGACATACTATACATATATGGAGTATAACTTTCCATTCTTGTGGTTGTATATAATGTGGATTTCACTGGTCATGTATTCATATATGAACATAGGGAAGTTATGTTCAATTCATTCTTTTCTTTCCTATTCCTATCCTCCCCCCTTCCCTTCTGGAATAGAAGTTAAGTGGATGTCACTCTCATTTTTAAGTTAAATTTTTAAAACTCTTTTAAGTGTCGATGATTGCCCACACCCTTGGGAAATTCTAGGCAGATAGCATGGGAGTCACAAGTCCCGGTGTCCATATTGTGTTCACCAGCTATTATCAAAGTAATCTTGGAAAAATTTCTCAGCTCCATTTTCCTAATTTAAAGTAGATGTAATGTCTGGCCAATTAGTTCAGTTGATTAGAATGTAGTGCTAGTAAAATAGGCATCATAATACCTGACTCAAGTAATTGTGGTGGTTGGATGAAGTCATCTCTGTCAGAGCCTTGCATGTAGTGAATGCTGTGTAGGATGGTGATGGTGGTGATGATGTCATTGTTAGACCAGATAATTGACAACTGATGTATAATGTTGAAATGACCCCTCCAGGCCCTGAGAGGGAACACCAAGAGACACTGGTGAACTGAGGCAGGGAGAGGGCTCTGGAAGGATGAATCTTTTCTCTTGATTCTAATACTTTGTGACCACAGCCTCTGGCTCTGCATCTGAAGGCCTTGTAAACCACTGAGCATGTTGCTAGCCCATTGGGCTCTCCACCTGGCCTTACTTCTGGCTTACTAAATCCTTGGCAAGGAGATGGCATTGTTATTGCTTTGAGTTCGGTTGCCTTCCTGCAGCTCTGAAGATAATAATTTGAGTGACTTCAAACCTAATTTTTACCCAGAAAGTATACCTTGAAGACTAGTATTAGTGCAAGTATGTTTTTAAAAAACCAAAACATGTTTGACATTGTATCGGGAACACCTGGAGAGTTAGGGCCACCATTAAGGTCCCAAAGCCTTGTAGTAATTAAGCATTTATCTTGATGTATACATGGTACACATCTAGGAGGTCCCTGGGCCTTGCCAGACATGCTGCTGACATGAGGGGTATCAAAGGACTTTAAAGTGTTGGCTGAGCAAAATCACGATTACTTCACCCTAATTAGCCATTAATTAATTAATGAAAAATGAGAAGATTGCCTTTCAGTAGTACCTTCACATTCTGCTATTTTTAAAAGTTGATGTAAGTTGAACTTTAACTCACAGGATGAGGAAATCTCTGCATTCTCTTATTCAAGTGTCTCTAGAACTCGAGAAGCCAGATCCACAGGTAATAATGCTGGTTAGGAAATAGGCACTTTGCTTTCTGGGAACATGGTAGGATTGTACTTTGTGGCCCCCTAGTGGTCGTTTGGGAATGTGTGAGTAGGCAGCTCAAGAAACCATGAACTCAAGTAATGTGTCCTTTCTGGCCTATACAAGATTCCATAGGACTTTCTTTCCTTCAGTGTGGTAACTAACAACTTAAGATAGCTGTTCTATTAGCCTGAACACCTGAGTGACCATGGAGAGCAGAGTTGACACCCAAAGGACACATACATCAAAGAAAAGTAATCTGTTTTGTCTCAAGGTATTGAGATTTGGGGATTATTTGTTACTGCATCTTACCTAGCTTCTACTGAGTGAAGCAGTGGAAAGAGGTTTCCTGGATCCTTCATTGTTTTTCTAAACCATCTTAAATCTTCCTTTCTTTCTTCCCTTCCTCTTGATGCATATTTAGAGCCATGTAATTTTAGAGCTGAAAGAGAGCATATAATTTACTTAGTTTTATTCCTGGTTGAAAATTCGACCTACTCAGTGCAAATTTTTTTCTTTCTCCATGAAAAGAACAAGGTTCAAAGAAGTATAACACCCTTCCTCTTAACCCCTCCACACAGTTCATTAAGAGGCTCCCTTCTTGCACAGGTTTCTCTGTAGGAGCCCTGTTTGGGGAGATGGCTAAGATTGTGGTTGACTACGGCTTTGGACATGTTTGGGCATTAGCGCCTTCCGTAGTCTCACGGGACTTGGCCCGGGATCTTGCGAGACTTGGCCGGAGATCTCGAGGGACTTGAGCGAGATTGCTGAGGAGGTCTGCGCCATTTTTGGAGGTTAGAGGAGCGTGGATGGCGTGTCGGGGTGTAGTTAGAGCCAGAGAGAAAAGTTATCAGAATAAAGAGCTGTTCGTTTCCAGTTCGTCTCTAAACTTCTTCCCGCGGCTTCTTTGCTCCAAGCGGCCATCGCTTCAGGCGACTACAGGTGGTGGCCCGTATGGGGAATCGGCACGGCAGGTAAGAACTGAGGAACCTCACAGGAGTCTCTAGTCAGAGCGGTTAAAATGGGTTCGAAAATAACTAAGACCCAAGTGTACAAGGCTCTTGATGGATTCTTTGATATAGCTGAGTCAGTTATTAGTGAGGAGAATTTGGAAAAAAGTGAAAGTGATCATGAAAGCTTGACCTCGCTGAGTCAGTTAGGACCAGTAAGGATAGTATCAGTGTGGGCTCAAAAATGACAAAGATCCAAGCTGCTAAAGCTATTCAAGATTTATTAGAGATAGTTCAAGGATACATGCTCTCAATTGAATCTGGGACTCAGGATGTTACTGAGTCAGTTAGGACCAATGAGAGTAGTAGTAGTGAGGAGGAATTAAGTAAAAGTGATTCTGAGAAAATGAACAAAAGGAAATTAAGGAAGACCAAGATAAGGGACTGTCAAGTGGAGGAACCTATGTCCTCCACTCCCCCATGGGTGGAATCTATTACAGAAAATATGAAGGGTATCACTAGGCATTTGCATACCCTAGAAATAGAAATAAAAAGTCTTTCTGAGCGCTTATGAGCTCTCGAGGGTAACTCACAGATACGTTGGGAACTGCCAGTATTTGAAAATGAAAATGGAGAGAGGGGCCACCAGTCAGTAGATTTCAAAACAATAAAAAATCTCAAAGAGGCAGTAATGACATATGGACCCCAAGCTCCTTTCACGTTGAGTATACTGGAGTCCCTTAACACCTTTAGCTTAACCCCCTCAGACTGGAAACGTCTATGTAAAGCAACATTAAGTGGGGGACAATACTTGGTTTGGCGATTGCAATTTCAAGAACTTTGTATAGAAACAGCTAAAAGAAACGCAGATGCAGGGTTTGGAGACCATAATATAGAAATGCTCACAGGAGAAGGGCAATTCGCAGACGTACAGGCTCAAAAATATTATACCCCAGGAGTATATGCTCAGATAAACGCAGCTGCCTTAAAGGCATGGAAAACTGTACAAGGACCTGGGGATCTACAAGGTAGCTTGTCCAAAGTAATTCAAGGACCTAATGAACCATATGCTGAATTTGCTGATCGACTTTTGAGAACTGTAGGTAGAGTTTTTGGAGACGTTGATCAAGTTATGCCATTAGTTGTTCAATTAGCATATGAAAACGCTAATAAATACTGCCAGGAAGCCATCAGGCCATGGAAAAATAAAAAGGATCTTTCCATATATATACAACTATGTAAAGATATAAATGATGCCTTTGTCACAGGGAATATGATTGCAGCAGCTGTTAGAGATAATGCCCCTCAGAATTTCACAAGGACTCAACCTAGACACTATAATCAATCAGGATATTCCAGGAAAAATTATCATAATCAATCAGGCTATTCTAGGCAAAATCCCAAAAGAGAAATAAGACCAAATTCATACCGTGCTCCAGGTTGCTGCCCCAGGTGTAAAAAGGGAAATCATTGGGCCAATAAATGCTATTCAAAATTTGACATCCATGGAAATCCTTTGTTCAGGAATTCAAAAAACGGGGCACAGGGCCCAATGCCCCAGGGCCCACAAATGTACGAGGCATTGGAGGAGGAGTATCCTCAAGCATCCATTCAGATGCTTCCCCGACACAACCCCTATTACCCATCCACTCCCTCACCAGAGGATCAGGAAGAAATGCAGGATTAGACCTCTGTTCCACCACCCGAATAGTGTTAACACCTGAAATGGGGGTTCAACTGATTCCCACAGGAGTCAGGGGACCTCTTCCCTCAGGGACTGTAGGACTTATTATCGGGCGAAAGTCCTCAAAGCTTAGTAGGTTTGCAAGTGACCCCAGGTGTAATAAACTCAGACTACAAAGGGGAAATAAAAATAATGCTTAACTCACCCCTAAGTATAAGTTCAGTTAATCAAGGAGATAAAATTGCTCAGCTGCTTCTCCTTCCAAATTTACATAATTCATTTAAAATGAGTATGCCTCAAAAAGGGAACAATAGAAGATTTTGTTCCACTGATTCGAGACCCATGGCTTGCTGGGTTCGAGACTGTACTAGGAGGCCTATGTGTAAAATAAGAATCCAAGGAATAGAAATGGAGGGACTTATAGATACTGGAGCTGATTCTTCCATCATTAATTTATGACAATGGCCCAAACACTGGCCTCTGCAAAAAGCTTCAACTAGTTTAAGAGGCTTGGGATATAATAACCTCCCAGAAAAAAGTGCAGTAATTTTAAAATGGGAGGATGATGAAGGACACAAAGGAACGTTTCAGCCTTATGTTTTACCTAACCTACCAGTTACTTTATGGGGAAGAGATATTTTACAACAAATGGGAGTACACCTTGCAGCCAAACCTGCAGGTGTTAAAGGTGAAAATATACAGGGTAATCTTAACCCTAAAAGAAATCATTATCAAAAAGTACAGGGTAAGCTTAACCCTAAAAGAAATCATTATCATATCGGAAAAAGACATTTTTCTTCGGGGCCACTGAGAAAATAATTTTGAAAATACCATGGCTTTCTGATAAGCCAGTGTGGGTCCCTCAGTGGCCCCTATCTAAAGAGAAATTACAAGTGGCCCACCTACTAGTTCAGGAACAATTAGAAGCAGGACATATAGAGCCTTCCACTTCTCCCTGGAATTCCCCCATATTTGTGATCAAGAAAAAATCAGGAAAATGATGATTATTACATGATCTTAGACAAATTAATAAAACCATGCAAGTCATGGGCCCTACTCAACCTGGACTTCCGAATCCTGTAGCTATTCCAAAAAGTTTCCATGTTATTAGTCTTGATATAAAGGATTGCTTCTTTTCTATTCCCCTACATCCTCTGGATGCCCCCAGGTTTGCTTTTTTCAGTTCCTTCTATTAACAATAATGGCCCTGATCAGAGATATCAATGGAAGGTTTTGCCGCAGGGAATGGCTAATAGCCCTACCATATGCCAAATATATGTGGACAAGGCTATCCAACCCATTAAAAATAAATATCCAAACCTCATGTGTCTACATTACATGGATGATATTTTACTGGCCCACCCTAATCAAAAAATCTTATTTAATATATTCAGTGACGTGGTAGAAAATTTTAAAAAATACGGATTATATATAGCAGAAGAAAAAGTTCAAACCAGATCTCCCATATTATATTTAGGATTTAAAATCATGGATACTTTTGTTAGACACCCCAAAATTTTAATAAATAAAGAACATTTAACCACCCTCAATGATTTCCAAAAACTACTGGGAGACATTAATTGGCTTCGCCCTACACTAAACCTCACTACTGGCCAATTAAAACCTTTATTTGATATCCTTCGAGGGGACCCTGATCCATCCTCACCGCGAACACTGACTCCAGATGCTAGGAAAGCTTTAAAGTTAGTAGAAAAAGCCATTGAAGGAGCTCATTGTGACAGATTTGATTTAACTCAACCGCTGATATTGATTATTATTTCTTCACAATATACACCCACAGGAGTATTTTGGCAACAAGGGCCTTTATTATGGATACATTTGCCTGTCTCTCCTAAAAGCATAATTGAGTCTTATACCTCAATGGTGGCTAAACTTATTCTTCAAGGACTTAAAACTTCTACTAAAATATTTGGCATTCACCCTGCTACTATTATTACTCCCTATTCATCATCACAGATTGAATATTTATGCTTCAATGATAATGACTGGGCTATAGCTAGATGCTCTACCTCTGCAAATTTTGATAATCACCTTCCTAAGTCTCCTATATTATCTTTTTGTATTAATCATCCTATTATATTTCCACAGGTAATAAAAAATCAACCTATTCCTAAGGCATTTAATGTATTTACAGATGGGTCCTCAAATGGTACTGCTGCAGTAGTCACTACCAAAGAAAATATGACTTACATAACTGCACACAAATCAGCTCAACTAGTGGAATTGGAAGCTGTGGTAAGAGCTCTGGAAAATTTTAGAGACCAGCCCATAAACATTTTTTCAGATAGCCACTATATTGTACAAGCCGTCCCAAAATTAGAGTTAGCAGGACCAATAGCACCTCATACTCCAGCTTTTAAATTGTTTTATCAAATACAAAAACTTTTGTGGGCAAGAAAAGAACCTCTATTCATAGGCCATATTAGAGCACATACTAATTTGCCTGGCCCCCTCCATGAAGGTAATCAAAAGGCTGATGAACTTACAAAAACAATATTTATACTTTCAGCGCTACAACAAGCTACTTTATTTCATTCCCAGTTTCACATCAACAGCACCACATTGCAACGTAGGTTTAAAATCACAAAAGAGCAAGCCAGAACAATTGTAAAAGATTGTAAATCTTGTATGACACATTTGCCCAATCCTCATTTTGGTGTTAACCCTAGAGGATTAATGCCCAATCATTTGTGGCAGATGGATGTTACTCATGAGCCAAGCTTTGGAAAATTGCAATTTATTCATGTAACCATAGATACATGCTCAGGCATGATTTTTGCTTCCTTACATTCCGGAGAAAAAGTTAAAGATGTCACATCTCATTGTTTGCAAGCTTTTGCTGCATTGGGCATCCCCAAAATGCTTAAAACAGATAATGGCCCCCGCATATATGTCCTCATCTTTCAAAGAGTTTTGCACAAAATTCAACATATCCCATAAAACAGGCATCCCATACAATCCTCAGGGTCAGGGCATTATTGAAAGAGCAAACCGCACACTGAAAATTATGTTATTAAAACAAAAAGAAGGAAATTGGAAAAGTCCTAAGGACAGATTGGCAGTTGCCCTGTTTACCTTAAATTTTTTAACTTTAGACTCTAATGGTTATTCTGCTGGAGACAGACATTGGAATCCACACCAACAACATAAACCCTTGGTTTACTGGAAGGATGTTCTTTCAGGTACATGGAAGGGTCCAGATCCAGTATTAATTTGGGGGAGAGGATCTGTTTGTGTTTTTCCAAAACACGAATCCTCTCCAATATGGATACCATCTAGATTAATAAAGCAGGTACCACATCAAAATGATCAAGATGTAGTTGTTGAGGAATCAAGATTAATAAAAAAGGTACAAAATCAAGAAGACCAAGATGAAGGTATGGAATGATTCCCTCAAAAGTGTCCTTCAAAATGTTTCACAACTCAAGAGTCATTCCTCCCGGACGGGACGAGGAGATCTCTCTTTAGTGTGCACACAATTGTATTTTTTTTCTTTTTATACATGTCTTTATGTCTGTACATTTGTCTACATTTCATGTTAATGTGACGTCACAAATATATGTTTGTATGTTTGTGCGTCTGTCCAGTGTGATGTCACAAATAACAAAGCGCTTATGAAAAAGAATATATATATATGGATCCAAATAACTTTAATTCATTTTAGGTTAAGAGTATTCAATTTAGGTAAATAATTTTATAAATGAAGGTACTTTCAATTTTGATTTATAGGTGTCCCTGGGACTTCTCTTTAGCAAACAATATGACTAGTGCTATATAACCTAATATTTTGGTGTTTTTGACATAAGATTGTTTATTTGTTATTAATTCATTTGTTTAATAGCTGATTAATTTCAATTATCTCAATAGGTAAAAAATTGCTGTGTATACAGAGACTTGAGTGTTCCAGCTAACAAATTATTTCTCCAAAGTGCCTTTAGCTTTTCTTTAATCTATCTTTAATACAGTAAATACCCTGAGTCTTTCTTTCTTTTGTTCTCAATATGATATTTTGCCAACTTATGTTTGTGTGAGCTCAAACAACAATGTGTGTGAACAGAAATCAACTTTAATTTTTAATCTAATAATTCTGTTTTTTAGTTTGACAACTCGACTCTTCACTCAGTGCTGAAATAACACTGCCTTTCCTTTAATAATTGATGCTTGAGTTTCTAGGTAGTGGGCCCTGAAGATTTGCCGGTGGCATTGTCTAGACATAAAAAAGACAGCTGCTGCTACAGCTGCAGGGATCGCGGTCACCACCACAAGCATCCCTGCTGCTCAAGCATCAAACAACCTCACCGACAGTGTGGCCTCTGCTCTACATACATGGGACCTCCTACATCAACGTGTTATAACAAATGGACATTTTGATCTTTCATTGTTTGGGACTTTACGGGACAATGCCTTGCGGACATTTGTCCAGAGAATTCAGTGTGTTACTTGATGAAACTTAGGGCAGCTAATTTGTTTAAACAATTTGATATGCTATACAATTTGGCTTGTCACCAAAAGGCTTGTCGCCTTAAAGCCGCAACATCTCCTCACAATTGGACGGCTGTTAGTCATCATACACAGTCGATCCTAAAGGGCTCCATTGGATGGCTGGTTAGCCAATGACGGGTAAGATCCCCAGAGGGGGACAACCTAAGACAGGCACAGTCGCACGGGGACAGTCTCATGTGGCCGACATATCAACCTAAGACAGGAGTCAAGGGCACAGCCTTGATTATCCGATGACGGGTAAGAATGTTGGTTGCACATAGACGTCCTAGAGCATTACCTCTTTTAAAACAAAAGGAGGGAAATGCAGGAGCCCTGTTTGGGGAGATGGCTAAGATTGTGGTTGACTACGGGCTTTGGACATGTTTGGGCATTGGCGCCTTCCGTAGTCTCACAGGACTTGGCCCGGGATCTTGCGAGACTTGGCCGGAGATCTCGAGGGACTTGAGCGAGATTGCTGAGGAGGTCTGCGGCCATTTTTGGAGGTTAGAGGAGTGTGGACGGCGTGTCGGGGTGTAGTTAGAGCCAGAGAGAAAAGTTATCAGAATAAAGAGCTGTTTGTTTCCAGTTCGTCTCTAAACTTCTTCCCGCGGCTTCTTTGCTCCAAGCGGCCATCGCTTCAGGCGACTACACTTCTCCACAGGGACCTCTCTGTGTAGTGTTTTGGAGGTAGTTCTCCATAGTTCTACCTGTGGAGGCTGTTCCTTTTCTTTTTGTGAGCACACATCTTCAGAGTGAAAACATCGAAGCCCAGTACAGGGAACTCCAAGCCTATTCAAGGCCAGTTATTATGCTTGAAATATGTCTCATCTCAGTGAGTCAGAGATCCAAATCTCTACTCTTTGAGCATTGGAACTCACAGCAGCCATTCTTTTGGAGTTCCTTTACAGGTCTTTATAGCTTGATGAGAATTTTATGGTGTTTTAGTCAGCTTTTTGTTTTTTTCTGCTGTGAATAAAAGACCTGACAAGAACAATTTTAGAGGAAGAAAAGTTTATTTGCAGGCTGATGGTTTCAGAGGTCTCAGTCCATGGACAATAGGCTCCATCCTCAGGGCCCAAGGTGAGGTAGGACATCATGGTGGAAGAGTGTGGTGGAGGGAAGCAGCTCACATGATGATCAGGAAGCAGAGAGAGTCTCCACTCACCACATACAAAATATATACCCCAAAGGCATGCCCTCAGGGACCCACCTCCTCCAGCCACACCCTACTGTCTTTCAGTTACCACTCAGTTAACCCATCAGGGCATTAATTCACTGATTGGGTTAAGGCTTTCATAATCTGATCATTTCTTCTCCAAACCTTCTTGCATTGTCTCACACACGAGCTTTTGGGGGACACCTCATATCCAAACCATAACAATGGGAAAGCATACCATTGAGTTATAAACTATTATATCACTGGGGTTTGTCCTGCATCTGCCTAAGCAGTTTTCAATTAGTGGGAAATGCTGAGATGGTATATGTAGAATGGAAGAGTGTCGTGGGGGGAAAGCAGAGAGGACACTGACAAGCAATCAGAGCACCTCAGGAGTATTATCTCTGTCGTGGGATAATCATCCTTGTGTCTAACATGCAAAGTTGTGGCAAGGCTTAGGTGAGAAAATATTTGTAGAAACTCTTTGTAAATGCTTCATAACTCAATTAGCTAAACTTCAATAGTCTGTATTTGTTTTTTTTCTTGTTCATTTCATATCCCCAGACACAGCACAGTGCTTATTCAATGTTGAAGGAGTGGATGAATAGCTGACCAGATGCCCCTGCTCGTGGGGGATATCTAGGTTTCTCCATGATGTTAGACATCTTGTAGAAGTCAGGACTCTGAGCTGGTCTCTTGTATGATATACACACCCTTTTAAGAAGCTTTCTAAGCTTAGGCAACATGAGAGCTTATTTGAAATACATGTACCTTGGATAGCAGCTGGTGAATCCCTGGCCCTGGGCACATGCCCTCTATTTGACAGCTCTCCCAGGACGTCTGTTGACTTCTCCATGGTCTTTCCTATGTCTGCATTAACCTCCGAATGTGCTGTCATTGTTTGACCCACACCTATTTAAGTAAAGAGTTTGGATTCTCCTTTATTCTATAAAAAAACGCTACACCACTAGATATTTCTTGTATTTAATAACCTTGCTGAGTATTCAGAGTGCCCACGGAGAGGTCCCTTTGCAAGTTGCACAGCTTCTGCCCTCCCACTGGCTCTATTCTTCCTCTTTGTTCTTTTTTCTTTCCCTTTATTCCTCTTTTAAATAACTTGAATGTTTCTCTCTTTGCTCCTAAAGACCAGTTCTGCCCAAACTGGGTCACTCAAAGTACCACCTTTTTCTCTTAATGCATTTTTTTCCTAAACAAATGCAATTCCCATTTCTATTCAGGAACACATAATACCTAACTAAATTCATGTGATGTCTATTGACATCAGTATGATTTTATCTTGTGTCGTTATACACACCTTATTAAAGTCACTTTGAATTTTGTCTGACACAACTTGTATTCCATCAACCTTTTAGTTGTGCTGGGATCATTTCTATCTTTGGTGCATACAGAGGGAGCACAACTGATCAACGTGATAATCCATCTTGGATATAATCTAGATATTGGAAAAGGCAGAGATGGTCATGATTTTTCCAGTGGCTTCATCATCTCATGTAGCATAGGCTTGAAAACCATCTGGCCCTGGACCTAAAACTGATTTGGGTCCACATATAAGTCAGATGATTTGGAAATTCATCTGAGTGTCCCCTTCTTGATGCATAACATGTTAGAATTAAATATTAGTATATACAATTGAATTGCTTATAACATCTAGTGACTTTCAGTATTTTATCCAGCTGGCTTAGGTTGATAAACCTTGATGGAAGCTCATATTCAAGAGAAATTGATGCTTTTATACAATCAACCACTTTCTACTGGTCAGCAGCTCTAAGTATAGAGATGTTTAACAAGAAAACTCTTTTTACTAGTAATAATTTAAATCCCTCTCCCAGAATATGTAGCACACATACATGGACATCTTAGTATTAAGACACAAGTTTTAGATAGACATGTGGCGTCCACGTGAGTAGAGCAGCCTATCCTTACAGAGGTTGGACTGGACGGTGGTGGAGGAATTACCAGCTACTCTGGTCTTTCTGGTGTATTTTTAGCTCTTTAGTGGCTCTGCAGAATTTTCCTTCTATTGCATAGCAGTCTAAGCTGCTTCCACCCAGTCTTTGCTCTTTGTCTCCTTCACTGCGAATCAGACTTGCACTGTGGTCTGATGGCTCTTTCAGCCTTTCCTACTCTCTGCCTATTTCCTCTCCCATGGGTACTTTTCTTTTTTCTTTTTTTTTTTTGGTACCGGAGATTGAACTCAGCAGCACTAGACCACTGGGCCACATCCCCAGCCCTTTTTGGTATTTTATTAGAGACAGGGTCTCACTGAGTTGCTAAGTGCCTCACCATTGCTGAGGCTGGCTTTGAACTCGCGATCCTCCTGCCTCAGCCTCCCAAAGTGCTGGGATTACAGGCGTGCGCCACCGCGCCCGGCTGGGTGCTTTTCTTAATGAAACCCTTTCATGTTTAATCTCATTTTGTCATTGGACTTGGATTAAGTAGGATCTAACCTTAGAAGCCTTTTTTTAAGTTTCATTGATCTGTTCCCTGGTCATGCGGCAGAGTGGACAAGAGATTGAGTTCCCTGCAGTGTGAGCATATCCCACCTGTTGGAAACAGCTCCAAATTGCAGGTTGCAGTGGTCTCTTCCAGGACAAAAGGCTGGTTTTAAGGAAGAGGCTTCCTCTGGGTTAAGCTTTTGAAATCTTTATTATCTGAAATTCGCAGTTGCTGGAAATTTTATTACGTATCACAATTCTAATAGTTTATTTAAAAATATCTTTGTTTTTCTGTATGGAACAAATGTGACATATTTGGCTTTTGATAGAGAAAAATCAAGGTGTTATCTATCATACAGAGAAGGAGAGTTAAAACGAAAGGTTAGAAAAGAACTCTTGCAAGGGGAGGTTTTGGAGGAGGTGGAAACAGCTAAGGTCTTTGCAAGGAGAGGAGAAAACTCTGTTAACTGCAGCACAAAGCATCAGAGCTGAGCACAGGAGGGATTGGGCCTTGGGAAGTGGAAAATGTCAAGGACTGATCTCTGAAAGCAGCTGTTTTTGCAGACTGCAGCATGGATTCTGACTCAGCAGCTGTGGGTTATTGTGACATTTGCTTTTGGACCCTGCATGCTATATAAGCTCCCCAGGTATTCTGATGTAGGGGGTTTGCTGATCAGAGCTTGGAGTGAACTGCCCTAGGTGGTTTGTGGGGGTTGGTTCCACATTCAGGATGTAGGGAGGCAGGAGATGGGTGGAATGGGCCTTCCTCAGAGCCAGTACTCTCTGGGAAGAACTAGTCATGTTTTTAAAAAGATCACTGGAATATCTGGAAAATTTTAAATGATTTCTAAAACTTCCAAAGCCTATATATTCAATCATAGTTTTGTCCTAATGGAGCTATTTTTCCTCATTCATTTAGCATCCACCTAGTAGGTGTCCTTCAGTGTCTTCCCCTTAGAAGCAGGATAAGAACCAGGGCTACTTCAGAGGAAATGAAGGAACAGGCAAGGTGTGCAGGCCAGCTAGGACCAGGCCTCGCATATTGTAAGGTAGGAGCTTGCAGACTTTTCCTGAAAGGGTCAGATGGTAAATATTTCAGGCTTTTTGGGCCACACGTTTTCTATGCGATGACTCAACTCTGCCATTGTAGCATAAAAGCAACCATAGACTATAAATGAATAGGCTAGCTGTGCACTAGTGAAACCATGTGCCAAACCAGGTGGTAGGCTGGATAGGCACACAGGTGGTTGTTGCTGACCTTTGCTATTAAGGTGTATTGGCCTTTAATAATTGGCAAAGTAATCTGTTTTTAACCAAGAACTACATATATGCACCATTTGTGATTAAAAACAGGATTTTACTTATAAGAGCAATGAAAAAAAAATTGAATGTCTATGCTGGCGTAATTTCAATGAATTTGAAAGAAAGTTTCCACTGATGGAGGGTCCCTTCACATTGTTGGAGGCCCTTCAGGGAGAAGCCCAGGCCAAAATTAAGAACAGTGTCCACAAAGGCTTTGGAGGAACAAAGAGAAGAAATTTGCCTAAGTCTTCAACACATCTGCCCTTTGCCCTCTCTTGGTCTGCTCTCGAGGCTTTGCTTATCTGCCAAAGCACAGTTCATGGAGGGCCGCTGCAGCAAATGTCCCATGGCTCAGTGTTTGCCATGTTGCTCAATGTTCATTGACACTGAATTGACTGTGTGTCTTTTGGGTTCAGTTCCAAGAAAATGTTTGTCTCTCCTAACTAACTGATGGCTTCCTCTTATCAGATGCCAAGGATTCTGTGCATGTGCAATTCAGCATTTTGCCTTGGTTATCTATAAGGTCAGCTCCAGACTCAAGGCTCAACCATTACAAAGCTTCCCACCTACCTGGGAGATGCACTTTTACGTTTCTTCACTGATTCCTACTTTTCCAAAATGTTAATAATTATCTTATGCTGTTGCATAGATCTCTTTCACTGTGAATTCCTTCAAATGCTTTTTTAAAAAATTGTTCTTTTAGGTATACTCAAATGCTTTTTTGATTTAGCTGAAACATAAACTAAACATTGTAAATAAAATTAATCTGATCATATCTGCAAGGGGAGTACTATTGTCCATGTAAAGGTCCCCCAAACCGACATGGATAGTATAGTAAATAGCATGAAATATTGATAAGTCCTTTGTCAGATTTTTGTGAAAAAGCATATTATGGGCTGAGATCAGGACTGTCAGTTTAAAGTCCAGCAAACCTGGGCCGCAATTTGAGCTCCATCTCAAGCCCAGCTGTGTGGTTTTGGGCAGGTTTTACAACTTTGCTGAGTCTTAGTTTCATCATCTGTAAAATGGGTAGAATAGCTGTCCCCACCTCAGAATTGTGGTGAGAATTAAATAAAACAATACATAAACTGTGCACACAGCACAATATCTGGTCTATAATAAATACTTTTAGCTAGCTGTTATGGCATGCTCTTTTTTATTTTTGCAGCAGTTTTGCTGTCAAATGCAGGGGATGGGGCTGTTTGTATGTTTAGCTTTCAATTTGAGGCTCAATGGTCTCTCTGAGCATCATGTGCTTTTCTGTCTGTCCTCTCATTATTTTCCTCTAATATTTTTGAGTAATTTCTGCACCAAGCAAATGGAGCATGACCTAGCATCTGAGAACTTTGGTACCAAAAAGAACCCGTGTAGGAACATGGTCAAGTGCACTGTGCAGCAGCTGTAAACAATTTACCTTGTTCTGTTGTGTAAGCCAGGGAGCTGCTTTTCAGCCTGTGTAATTTCTGCCATTTCCTCACATGATTCAGACCTCACCAAGGCTATTAGCTCTAACTACCAGGGAATAGCATTATTTTATTGTACTTTTTGGAGGCTGGTGAACTTGAGGAGAGGGTGGAATGGCAAAGAGATTTCATGCCATGATCTTGTTTATGTATAGACCTAATTCTCCTCATTCCCCACAGTTACCCCACTAACTTGTTCCTCCTAACTCTAAAATTTAGAATATAGATAATATTTTCCTTTTAGTCTTTGTTTCTTTCAAGAGGCCCTGACTGACAAGATGATAGAGCCACAGTGTTTTGCTGACAGATCAGAACCAGTAAATTTGGAAAAACAGGGCCAAGACAATGGCCAGAAGCCCCAGCATGGTCAGCAGCAGGGAAGTGGAGAGAGGGGAGGAAGCCTTCAGAGACCGGGTCTTTAGAGGCTTGAGGATCCTCTGCTTCTGGGTGAGGATGGCCCTCCTGGCTCCTTCCCACTGCCCAGGCCCAGCCAGGCGGTACTGATAGGAGTTGCAGGGCCCAAAATAGAGTTTCACAGCCAGCTTGGGGTCTTGGAAGAAAAGGGAGAACACGTCTGGCTTCGCACCTATCTCCGAGGCGAGTTCATCTAGGTAGTCGATGTAATTGGTCTGCAATATCTGGCTCTGGCTTGTCCCAAACCTTAATGAAGAAAGTGAAAAGGACAGATTCACAGAAGGTTCCAGGTCACACAGGAATACGAGGCATTCACTAGCTGTGACAATGAAGGAACAAGTGGAGGAATGAATGAATTTTGAACGAATCTGGGTGGGAAGGGTGAGTTTATCTCTGCAGGAAACCCTTAGCTCAGATGGAGAGTGAGCCCAAACTAAATGGTCATGAATTCCTGGGGACTGTGGGAAGCTGACAAGAGTGACTGTGACTCCCATGTAGTGTTTTTGAGCAGTTGTAAGTCTCCAGTCAGGGCTGTTGCAGAGTCACATATGACATGTGCAAAAGCCAAGACACTTAATATTTGCTTGTTAAGTTACTGAAGTGCCCGGAAGTCAGGCTTGCATGTAGTAGATGCTCAACAAATGCTAGATAAGGAGATAACCCTATAAATCAGATGTGAGGCCCCTGAGACAACTTTCCCAGGATTCTGTATCACTGTTGAAACCTATTCCACCTCAGCAAAAATGACTAATCCTTGGATTATCACACCAAAATCCCATCCTGATTTATTTTGATGGGTACCCCAACTAACTTTCAGGAGATCTTCAGGCTACTGTCATGACCACTGCCCCATCCCATTCTCTTTCTAACTGGGGTGTGCGTGGCCTGAGAAGATATGGAATCTCACATGCTTGTCATATAGAACTGAAACAAAATTATACCAAGGAAATGCTCTGATTTGGCAAAATTTCTAAGTAATTGGCTCTTAAAGTAGTATGTCTAACAATCTTCTAGGAAGAACAAAATTGCAAATTTCCAGTTTTATCCACAGAGTTTCTGATTTGGTTGAACTGTGTTGCCACCCAGCAATGTGCACTTCTATCAAACAGCTAGGTGGGTTTTGTAGGCAGTCAGAGCACTGTACTTTGAGAAACACTGGTCTATGTAAACAATTTTTTCAAAAACATGCTTACAGGTCAATTCTTCTTTCATTCCTTTTGACAACGTCCTCTAGCATGGCCTTCTGTGTGGGCAAGCTGCACAAGCCTAGAAAATAAAAGTCTGGTTTGAGCAATGGGCACGATTCGGCCTCCTTGCTCTATCTAGCAGTTGATTCATAAGATCAGCTTCAGGCCATTTCATCAAGTCCAACCAGACGGGGCTGCTGTGTTGCTGAGCTCAGGGGCGAGGCGGCTGTGACGTTCTGTGTGATGCTGCTCCCGGAGCACAGTCCACAGCGTGAACCAAGGGGGGAGGGCTGCGAGAGGAGATGGGGAGGGAAGCCTGTCTGAGGAGCCTGGAACCCGGGCCAATGGCGTGGGCTCTGCTCTGGGGGAGACAGGACACTGGGAGCTTCAGCAGACTTGGCTTTTGGAAAGATCCACCTGGCGGCTGCATTTGGGGAAACAGGCTCAAGGGAGGTGAGCCTACTGTTTGAATGACCAGGAAATTCCTTCTGGCGAGAGATGAGAGTGGCCCCAAGTAACGAAGGGCAGTGGGCAGGGAAGGTAGATCAGGGCAGGACTCCTCACTGTGCGCCTGTGATTCTATTCCCTGTCCACAGGTGTGCTCTGAGCTTCACAGGTATCGAGAAATGGCCAAATCCCTGCTCGTGGCCAGCCATCTAACCCCCAGGCTCAGGAAGTCAAAACTGAGCTCATCCTTGAAGCCCTCCTGCCTAGACCTGCATCCTCTTTGGCTCTCGCCCGTCTGCTCCCAGCCTCTGTCCACCCAGGTTCCAGTGCTGGGTTCTGCAAGCCAGCCTTGGTTCCTCTCTCTTCCCGTGTCGAACCAACCCTTCGTTCTGCTGGTTTTATCCTTAATGATTTCTCATGTTTCTGTCCTCTTCTCTGCTTTGTGCTCTGGCCCCGGCACGTTGTACATCAGCAGAGACGATGGCAGTGGCCTTCTTGCTGGGCTCGGAGGCCCCATTCTTCCCCCTTCTTTTCTCTAGTCCACACCTCTGCTGGAATAACCTACCTTACGTGTAACTCTGCTAGTGCCTGTTCCTTGCTCATACCTCCTCATTGGTGTCCCTGGCTGAAGAGCTTTCTAAGCCTTAATAGCAGGCCAGGCTTAATCAGTAAGGGTCCCGAAGGGTCCACCAGACAGTTTCACGTGCATCCAGATTTGGGAAGAGCCATTTACACTCTGCCACTCAGGATCCTCAGCATGGTGCGGTTTTGCTCCCTGTCCCCTTCTCCTCCCCCAAGGTGGCTCTCATGCCTCTTCACCTCGCCCACTGCGCTCTGGGAATGCCAAGGAGCTCACGGCTGGCAGGTGCCTGGACCTTTGTGCTTTCTCAGGTGATTCCTTTTCTGCACTAGAAATGCAGCCACCCCGGAAGTTCTCCTCGGCTACCCCCCACCCCTTGTCCCACACCACCAGGAACCCGTCTCTTGCCACGGCTCTGTGTGGTCCTACACCAAAGCATTTGCTGCCTAACGTTAAGACGATTTGTGAGATTTCTCTCTGTGCCCCCAGGTCCCAGCACAGGTGTTCAGTGAGTTTTTGTTGCAGAATTGAAACCCAGAGGCAGGGGTAATTGCCTCCTGAGGAGGGTGAGAGCTGCCCTGTGGTCAACCATGGAGCTCTGCAGGGATGGAGGAGGGCAGGCTGCCCACTCACCTTTGAAAACGCGTGTCACCCAGCGTGCCTGGAGCTCAACCGTCGGGAAAATGGACCCCAGCGGCTGGATGAGACCTACGCACGCGAGGGTGGCCTTCTCCAGCTGCGGGGGGAACACGTGTTTATACAGCGAGACCCTGTTGTCCTCCACCTTGACGAGTGAGTCTTCAAGGAAAGGAAAAGCGAAGGTGTACCCTGTTGCAAAGACGATGACATCGATGTCCTCTTCTACTGTCTCATCCTCAAAAATGGCAGAGGTTTCTGTGAACCCCGTCACCCTGGGTTTCACCTTGACGGCTCCATACAGTAGGCGGCTTGGGAGGTCATCATTCAGGATAGGTTCCTTCAGGAGGTATCTGGGACACACAGAAAATAACACTCAGGAGGACCTTTTACTGAGGAATCTTGGACCCCTTGGCATTTTTTGGTGGTAGCTCTGAAAACAAAGGGGTTTCTCAGAAATCCGCGACTCTAACGTGACTAGTTGGCCTCCTCGGCCTGTATTACCCGACTTTATTCTTACACCCCAAATCCCTCTCTTCAGTAAAGAAAGGAAAACATGCAGGTGATGTGAGTAAGAGACATTTCAAAGGAGAAAGCACCCCCAGGGCTTAGGTAAAATGCCAGCACTGTGGGTAATCCCTGGGAGTGCTGGCGACTATTATCCAATTGGTGCTTCTGATGTTTTTGTTATCCAGCTTTATTTTGCTGTGTCATTTAATTCCTACCTGATCAGAGACAAGGAAGAGAAAATTTCCTTTAATTAGTAATGAAACCTAATGTGGGATAAGTGTTAAAATTAACACATAAAATAGGTTGGGTGATATTGGTTGATCCCGAATACCCTTGGATTCTCTGTCTGTGGTAGCATGGATGGTGGGGTGAACTCTCTCTGCAGTGTGACTGTATATGCTTATGTGTCAGGTCTCAGAGTCCTGCAGTTGCCTGATGTTTGTTAAGATTTTAAAGATCTATTTTTTTTTTTTAAGTGGAAGGAGTTTGTTGTCCACTAAAGAAAAATAAACATTCGTAATGTTTGCTTGTGCTTACAATATCAATGCTGTATAAATTTGAGATCAACCAGTATTTGCCTTTTGGTAAAGAAAAAGGAATATGCTCTCAAAAGCTGCTAGTGGGAGAGCCCTCGAGGTGCAGGACTTTGGCTGAGCACAGCTACCCAGATGGGGAGCTATATGCTTCCCACCACGTCCCCTGGGAAAAAAAAAGGGTTGGGGTCTCTTAAAGTAGGCTCCTCCAGTGGGGTCAACTCTGGTGCCATCAGCCCTAGTTCTGCTTTTGGAGCAGAGTTTGACATGTCTCCATCATCTTCTGAGATGTATTTTTTGAGACATACAGAACAAGTTTGGAGTTCAAAGTGCAGAACCCCTATGCTACGCGCACTGTTAGGTTATGGCTCAGACTACCCTGTTAGCCACATGGATCTTTGTAAAGAGAGGCACCTTCAGACAAGCTGGCTTACCAATGCACAAAATCATAGAAAAGCAAAATAACTCTACTTGTTTTGAGGCTGGAGACCATAGTTTTCGTGGTTGAACCACCGATTCATCTGTTGCTCCATCATCCATTTGACAATGACCCGCGGCAGAACGTTCCGGAGCATGGAGCTGAACCTAGTGTGGAACACGCAGTCCCAAGGAAAGCCATCTTCAGAGATCCGGCTCATGACCCAGGAGCCTTTTCTGGTGCTGATAAATACCTGGGAAAGAGAAGGGGTGCAGTGTAAGTCAGAACACTGTGCCCCTGGAGAGGTCCACTGGGGAGGTGACCCAGTGTGTCTGGCCCCAGAATGCACAGGGGTTTGTGGTGAAGGTTGAGTCTGTTGTGAGGGGACTTGGCCCCCAAAGTGAAGTCGTTCTAGTTTCACTGTCAGCTTTATCATCACAGGAGGTACAGTGGCTCTGCCGCCTCCTGAGGGCTGCGTGGGGACACGAGAATGTCTCTGGGCTAATACCAGTGGTCAGGTCCACCATCTCTGCCATGCATCTCCTGCCACCATCTCCTCGCCTTGTCCTCCCCCCTTCCCCATTTCTTTCCTGGTGCAGGTGAATGGTTACAATCCTTGGAGTTGTGTGGCTACAGCCTGAGGACTATGCGGGCAAAAACGTGTGGTCTGCACACCCTGGAGGGAGCGTGATGAGGGAGACTGCCTTCCGTGCTGGGAAGAAATGTGTCACGTGTTTTGGAAGTTGAAGACTCTGAACTGATGCTGCGCTTCTGTTTCTCTTCAAGTACACACAGCTGGGTTCCCTTTCAGACGCATTCCTCGCCTTGCGTACTAAGATCTCCCTTGTTTTCAAAACGTGTTCTTCAACCTCTTTTCTAATATCTGTGCTTTCCCTGTTGACCTGTACTCTCCCAATCCCCAAGGGTGCACTTGAACTGCTTCTCAGATTTTCACTTGTCATTTTGAGTTCTACTGTTTAAGGCTGTCCTTGAGAAATGATTCACTTAAGAAGTTCAGATCGTGGACTCTGGATCCAGACTGCCTGGATTTGAATCCCAGACCCACTGCTTCCTTAGCTGTGTTGTCCTGAGAGAGTTATTTCAACCTCTCTGTGCCTCAGTGTCTCTCTATAAAATGGGGGTAATACGGGCAGCTGCCTCCTGAGAGTGTCTTCAGGTTAAATGAGGTGCTCCGAGGAAGGCACTTCAAGTCCTGCCTGGCCGGCCGCGAGAGCACTGCTGGCCGTTCCTGTTTTGGAAATTCAGGCTGGAGGAGCTGGTTTCCCGCAGTGACCCACACCTGGACTGGACCTCAATTTGGAGATACAGTTCGTGGCCAAGGGCCTCAATCCTTAGGCTGTGGGAGCACCCCAACAAAGCACTGTTGTACCGTTGGTCTCTTGTGGCCTCAGCCTCTGTCTTGCTCTTGGGCAGATTTGGCAGTGCTTTGTGAGGTGCTAGATCCTGTCCTCGAATATTTCCATGACTCACCCCCCCAGTTCTTCCTTGGGGTTGGTCCCTGTTTCTTGCTGGATGTCCTGCCTATTCTCTGTGCTCCTTCCTGCTGTGCTCCCGCCTACAGCCTGGGGGGTCCAAGCTTGCTGGCCCCACCACTCCAGGAGCAGCTGCGGTTGAAGGTCTGGGCTCAGCCTGTCTCTCTGCGCCCTGCTTCAAGATGGCGGGCAGAGGTTTGGTGTGTGGAGGGGGCGTGTGGACGACCCAGCACCATCCCACAGTGTCCTGAGTGGTGCTTCTGGGCTCTGGCAGTGGGGTGAGTCCTGCGAACATGACCTTCTTCTAAAAGAGCAGGTCTCAGTCAGGACTTTGGTTATTTGGTTGTAATTTTAAGCCCCGCAGATGCACCTAGTTCTGTCTCTGTGAACACAGCTCCTGTAAAATATTTGATAAGTCTTCTCACAGAAGATTTGAGAATACATCATCCTGAATAGAGGTTTTATAATTATAGATTAATGTGATTTATTAGTATTGGAGAGACTGTGGGAAAGATGAATGAGCTACTAAGCTCACAAATACGGCCAAGGGGGTTTCTTAGTATTGAGTCTGGCATCACAAGCAGCCTTTTACATGGCAAGACCCATGTGAGGAACTGGCTCTTGCAGTCCAGGACTTGGTATCTTTGGAGCATCTGTCCTTAGTCCAAACCCCTGGCCTGATGACCCACAGTGGTCGAGGGTGGATCTTCACTTGATTGACAGCTACAACAGGTCAGCGGTCTTCACCTGCCTGGTCATATGCCCTTCCTCCTGCTGTATAGGCGTCCCCAGCATGAGGGAGATGGGGCTCTGCTCAGCTTTGACAGTTACTGCCTCCACACTTGTTCTTTATACCAAGTTCTTAAAGCTTTTTTTTTTTCACAAGAAAGGTAAGGACGTCTTGGGTCTAATAAGTCCTTTTTTGGTTTTAGCAACCTGCTGTGTTCCTAGGTTGGCACTGAACAATTCTGAGTGACAGGTGACTCTGAAAAGCCCCAGTGTAACCCTTTAACCTTCTGGGGAAACACCATGCTTATTTATCACATTTGCTCCTGGGCATCTCAAGCGCTCAATGTATAAGACTCAGGACAGAAAGACAAGGCTGTGGCTGACCCTGTGCAGCCAGAGACAGCAGCAGAGGAGCCCACTGTAGAGTGACAGGGCTCCTGCTCCAGGCCTGGTCGGGAGGGGACGCTGGGGAGAGGACCTGTAGCTGTTCCTCTGTCTCTGCCTGGGTCTATGCTTCTAGAAGGCATCTATTTTCTGCCATTCCTGCCATCTGTTGACACTATCCACACCTCGTAACACTTGACTGGTGGTCAGCTGGTGTCGTTCCTGGGCGTGTGGAAGCTTTGGAGAGCACAGGCACAGCTCCCATCCTGGCGTGTGGCTGGCTATCTATTCAATCTTTCTTTTGTGATATTTGGGTAACTGAGAATTATCTATATTTCAAATACAGTTCACATGTACCCTGAATTTCTAAAATGTAGTCCCCAAAATATGAATAGGTCAGCTTCTTAGTAAGCCCGCTTGGGATAAAATAGGCCTCTTATACTGAAAATCATTTAGTTGCAACTTCCCCTTTTAAAAATGAGGGAGCCACAGCCCAGAAGTGACGTGACCCCCTCTAGGATGCATGGCTGGCTAGGGGCAGAGCGAGGAGGTAAACTCTGCTTCTGGACATCTAGATTTTCGTAGGTTCCATCCTGGGCAACCCAGCCAATCAGCGAGTAATGACTTTGATTTTGCAGCTGGATGTGCCCGTGTGCCTCTCCTCCCTCTTCTCCCTGCGGTACCCGTAAGCAGAGAGCATCGCACCTGCGCAGCCTCCTTGCTCAGCTCAACGGCAATGTCTGAGGCCGAGTTTCCTATTCCAATCACCAGAATGCGTTTCCCCTCAAATCCAGCTGGGCGCTTGTATTGCCGGCTGTGGAAATACTGGCCTTTGAACCTCTCGATACCTTCAGGGGAAAGAGGAGAGAGGGCTGTGAATGTCCAGGGGTGCAAGTATGTCAGGCTAATTTCAGTGCAACTGCATGGTCGGCTTTGCCTTTTCAGGGTCAGTCATTTTCCTTTCTCCCCTCTTACAGGGGACAAAGCAAGGTCAATACAATAGCAAGGTCACTTGGCAAACTGAAAGTGGAAATAAGGAAGGGACCTTGCTTCTGGCACAGGGAGAGGTTGAAACAAGAGGCTATAGTACATGTATTTATCAGACAAATAAATGAATAGAGCAAGTGAGGTGCTGGCTTTTGACTACCCATTATTTGATTGTGGACTATCTAAAGACACTTCTGTATCACATAGCAGATATTCTTTTAAATATCTTTTAAACACATTATGAAATGATATTATTGTAATTATATAATAATTAGAACAAAATTTATTATTCCAATTTTGCAAATGCAAATAAAAACTAAAATAAGTCCAAACCCAGGCATACAGAAGGTGTGCATTGAGTAAGTTGGTAACCTGTTGGTGGTTAATTGCAGGTAAGCATTTCCATGTCCTTTCCCGGTCACCCCATTCACTCTTCCCAGGAACACATGACTTTATTGGAGTACTTGTCTTTGGTGGTGGTGTGACTTGCTTCTTAAATTGGGCCCTTGGCTAGCAACATCAGGATCACCTGGGAACTTGTTAGAACTGCAGATTCTTAGCTTCCTGCAGACATATGGAATTAGAAATCTCAGGAGGGGTCTAATGCTTTGTGTTTCTCAGTCTTCCGGGTGATTCTGTTTGGGGACCATTGCTTTGAACCAGGAAGGCCCAAGCCTGGCGGCCTGTTAAGTGACCTGAACAAGCCTGTCTCACAGCCTCAGAGTCTGAGGGGGCAGGAGGACCACTGCATTCCAAGTCTTCCTGAGGCCCTGGGAGGAAGTGCACTCTGCAAGGGAAGGGCCTGGGCAGCATCAGGACAGATGGCGGCAGTGCTCTCTCCTGCCCTCCTCCCCCACCCCTCCTGTGGCAGCACTGATTCCCAGGCACTCGCTCGCTCTGTGACTGCTGACTGTGGACATGGCTCTGTGGCTCGGGCTCCAGAGATACAACAAACTCGTATGCGTTTGGTAGGCACAAGGCCAAGGTAGGCACAGGGATGACAGGGCCTCTCCAGCAGAGAGCCAGTCTGAGACTTTCCTGGAATTCTGGGAAGTCTTGTGACCTTAAAGGACATTAGTGTGATGAAGACCCAAAGAGGTTGATACAGTGATGGTGTTTGGAGATTTGCTCTTTCCAGCTCCGTCCCAGTCTTTCCATCACTCCCACTCCTGGCAGCAAACCCTGCCTGTTACCAAACTGCATATGGAGTTTCAGGACACCTGCTCCCCATTGCAAATCCCCACCCCCCCCCTCCCCGGCCTCACCTGGAAAGGACTCCAGGGGCATGTGAGGCAGGATGTGATGGCCACTGCAAACCATGACCGCATCAAAGATGGCGCTTTGCTCCTTGCCAGCGCTCTGGGTGACAACCTCCCACTTGGCCAGAGGATGAGAAATCTGGGTGTCTCTTCACCTGGAGGACAGTCGTCTGGAGCAAACACAGAGGAGGCGCCATTTGAGAAATGCTCGGGCAAGCATGGCGTGGGCATCCCCAGGGGCCTGGAGTGGGGATGGGTGGAGTGCGATGCAGACCCCCATTAGTTCTCTTCCAAGCCCTCCCTCCTCGCAGAGCCCACCCCTACAGGCCCCTGAGGCGAAGACTGCGAAGTGGCAAGTGTGCCTCCCCCACAGTGCCAGGGATGTGCTCCTCTGCACACGAGGCCTGACTCTGCAGTGGGCCCTGTGCTGAGGGGGCCGTGCTGAGCAAGGACGTGAGTGAGCAAAGAGAAGGTGGGCCAGGCTGCTCACGCCGTCCAAGTGCCTCCCGGTGAGCATTTGTCAGGAAGTGTTCAGGTGCCCCTGTGGGTGGGCTCTGCATGAGCAGAGATTTCACGTGGCACACTCTGCAGAGAGCCTGGCGTGTGGTCAGCCCTCCATCGAGGGGTATTGTTAAAGTTCATTATTTTTCAGAGTATGACATGTTAGTTTTGAGTTCGAGACCTCATCTGCATGAAATAATTTATTGGTTCACCATTTTGTATTTAACAAGCCCACTGTCTGGAAGTCTAGTAGTTTAAAAAAGTGTCCAGAAGCGTTTCATGCCAGAGGTATTTAAGAACAAGTGGGAGCAAAGCTTGCCACACGGCTAGAGGAATGGCATGCTGTCAGTACCTGAGTCTCCTGTATACATACTATGGCTAGGGTGAGTGTGCCCAAAGGCCCATGCATCAAGGGCTTGGTCTCCAGCCCATGCCACTGTTGGGAGGTGGTGGAACCTATAAGAGGTGGGACCTGGCACGAGGAAGTTTGGACACTGTGGGTGTATCCTGAAGGGGACAGGGACATTGGGCTCAGTTCCTTCTTGTCTCTGTTCCCAGATGCCCTGACATCAGCAGCCTTGCTCCACCATGTGTTCCCTTCCACAGCTACTGCCTCGCCACACGCCCGAAGGCAGTTGGCCAAGCCACCACCCACTGAAGCTTCCAAAACCATGAGCCAAAATAAACCTTTCCTTCTCTTAAGTTGATTAGCACAACATTGTTTAAAAAAAAAATTCAGATATTTTTCAAAATACCAGCTTGGTGACTTTTGAAGCTGTCTCAATTTAAAAATGCGTAGCAGGGCGAGGGTTGTAGCTCAGAGGTAGAGTGCTTGCCTCTCACATGTGAGGCCCTGGGTTTGATCCTTAGCACCACATAAAAAAAAATAAATAAATAAAAATAAAGATATTGTGTCCATTTACAATAAAAAATATTTTTTATAAATGGGTAAGGGATATTGAGAGTAAGCTTGTGAAAGAGCTTTACAATATGTAGGTAGTTTGCAGCTGAGCGAAGCTTTCAGATTTGTAGCTCGAGTAGCCCATTGACTAAAGCACTGTAAATCCTTGCTATTCCAAGTGTGATCTAAGAACAAGGACCTTTAGATCATCCGGGAGCTTGTAGGATGCGTAGAATCTCAGTTGTCATCGGGTGCCTGTTTAACCAGAGTCCGCACTTGAACAAGCCCTCTGCGTGATTCATCTGCACAGTGAAGTTGAGAAGGCTGGTGTAGGTTACATTGCCACTCGAGCAGCAGGGCCTTGCACAGTTTACCTACTTCTTTTTTTATTTTTAAAAATATTTATTTATTTCCTTTAGTTGTACACAATGCGTTTATTTTTACATGGTGCTGAGGATTGAACCTGGGCCGCGCACGTGCTAGGTGAGCACTCTACAGCTGAGCCACATCCCCAGCCCTCTTTTTTTATTTTTTTATTTTTAAAATTTTGGTATCAGGGATCCTTTACCACTGAGTTTATCTCCAATTCTTTTTAAAAATTTGAAACCAGATCTTGCTAATTTCCCAAGGCTGGCTTTAAACTTGTAAGCCTCCTGAGTTGCTGGGATTACAGGTGTGTAACACTGCACCTGGTCTTTTTTTTTTTTTTTTTTTTTTTGAGGTGACATTCACTTTATTAATTTTTGATGCAGCATAGACTACAATGTGAATAAACATCAGTGAAAGGCAAGATGTTTTTCATGCAGCATTTGTTTTACTATCTTTGAACTGTCAGCCCTGTTATCTACTGCTTCTTGAATTCAGTCCTAACATCTATCACTTAGGTCACTGCAGAGACCAATAAACGGAAATCCCCACCCTCCAGAAAACAATGGCAGCAGTAACATAATAAACAGGAGAAATAGCTCCCTTGTAACTTTAACATGATCTTTAGAAGGTCAGATGATAAAAATTGCATTTTATAGGAAGGTCATAAGTTTGTTATGTAGATTGATAGCTAGATAAACAAAGACCTCCCATTAAGCTTCTGATTTAAAGAATCCATCATTCACAAGACAAAAGTACAAGGAATTGGGATTACCTACCTACATTAGGTAAAACTGCACATTTTAACGGTGTTTACAAATATAGACTTCCATCAAAATCAACAATTAAAAACTAATATGATACAAGCCTGGTACATGTAAAAGTAGAATTACTAAGAAAATGAGAAGTATCAAAACAAATATGCTTAACAGCTATTTATCTAGAAGTGTAATTTAAAGTTCATTTTCTATATAGTCACTAGTTTTCCTACTATATATTACTGATAACAATGCAGTGTGTTGAATGACAATTTTTGGTTATCGTTGTTGATTAGTTGTTTTTGAGAAAGCACAGGAAAAGCTGATTCTAAATGTATTTCAAAATGATCTGCCATCTCTATGTTGCTGGAGGTTGTGTCCAGGAAAAGTGAACTTTGCAGGAATAGTTCCCACAGGCTTCTGAGATAAATGGAGACTAGTAAGTTTATTTAACACACATCAAGAAATACCATTATAGAGAATTTAAAAAAAAAAGAGTAATATGATTTTCCCCCCCATATATCCTTTCAAGAGAAATGAGGCTAGGGACATTCAGTAGTAATGGATATTAGTTTAAATGTTTAAATGCAGTTTTACCATCAATATGATCATCATTACATGTTTAATTTAACAGTTGATTTTCTTCTTCTGTTAATGTATATGATCTACAAGATCAGGGGCATCCCACTGTTTTGGGGGGTTAGTGTCATGCTCTGACCTTCTAACAAAGAATTGGAGTAGGAGAGTTTATTCACAATTTCTTCTATCATCAGGATAACTTTTCTATTTAAAGGTGAAGTGAACTAACATAGAGAAACCCATTTCCCCAAAATACAGTACCTGGAATTGGATGTATTTTAGAAGATCAAACTTTTTGGCAAAAATTCTGAAATATTCCAGAAGTTTGGAGTTGTGTAGGAAGTTTGGGAAGTCTTCAGGCATAGGAAAGTCACTGAAACAGGACATTTCCTTGCTGGTATTGGTGATGACAGATCGGTAGATACTTGCTCGGCCATCTTCCACATTTTCCTGAAGGATGGAATAAAATAACTAGGGGTGGTCATGTACTGGAGCAATCCCTTGGTGTCCCACTTTTCTTGCAGGCCTGTGCTATGTGTCAGCAGATTAGCATGCCTGGGTGGTGAGGTGCAGTGTGTCCTCCTCTTTTCCCTGTGCTGGGACCTGCCTGTGGCTGCCAGTGTTGCTAAATGGGATGCTATTGATGGGTGTGGCGGGACCTTTCTTTTGGCACAGTGCAGGATATTTAGTGTCCCAGGGCTCTACCTATTTACTATCAGCTTCTGGGAACCAGTTAACTCCCTAAATTTGCCCTGGAGGGGCTTCACACACCCTTTCTCTCTTTAGGAACCAATACACGCTGGGACATTGGACAGAGAACAGGACAGATAATTTAAAGTAAAATGAGTACATTTGGGAATGGGGAGTTTTCACGTCTTGATGTGCATCTTCCTGCCTTCACTTTGTGCTTTATTCAACTTACCTTTCCTCCAGTGATAAAGGGGAACAGTACTGAGACCCATCCAACCTTAAACTTGATCTCTAATGTTAGCAAGAGTGCTTTGCAAAACCCGAAGCAGCCATATGGTTGAGCCTGTAATTTCTCCTACAAGTAGTGCTCTGCAGAATGCCCTACGTGGGGAATCTTGAAAAGAGCCAAGTATGGTCAAAATCTGTGAAATCAGTGTATGGTCAAAGAGGCTTTTATTAGGAAATTTAAATGATGCTACCAAAGAACAGCCCGATAGATGTTCTGAAGATGCACAGACGAAGGCATACCGCAGAGCAATAGCACTTGCTACTTCAGTTCAGCATCTAGGTGGGTATGAAGACACGGAAAGCCTATAAGAATTCATTAACCAAAAAAAGTGACAGACTTCATGAGTAGGGTCTTCCACAGTGTATAAGAAAGGAAAGCCAAGATTCACCTCTAGTTCAGCCCCACCCTAGATCAGGTGTACATGTTCTTTCTCATCATTGTTCACACAGAACGTTTCTTTCCTGCCTGATCTAGGTGGAGGTTAGTCTGGACTAGCAGAAGGGTGTTGGAGTTAGATGTGAGTTTGAATCCACATCCTTCAGACTGTGTGAGTCGGGGCCAGTGAATGCTTGAGTTTAGGCCCCCTCTTTTGTGCATAGGGCTGCACCAGGTGCACAGCGGTGGTGGCCATCCTTAGTGAGGAAGCCAGAGGCTTCAGACAGCCGTCGGTCATGGTTCACTGCTCACTGCAGCACCAGGGTCGTTGCCCTGACGGGTACAAATAACAGCACAGGTTCGTTCGCTGTTACCACACCTGAGCTTTCTCATATTTTCTGGTCAGAGGTTAAACTTGATCTCAAAAAGCTCTCTCTGTGTCCTGGACTTCACTGTGTCCTAATTTCAGGGGTCAGCAGCACCAATATGGGTGCCAAAGCTAAAATGATGTAGAATCCTTGCTAAATATAGGTTGTTCATAAATGCCCTCCTTCCTTCTCCATCTTCTCATTCACTTATTGGTCATTTCATTCCTCATACTTACCATAGGTTTTTTTTTTTTTTTTCATGAGTATGTATTTAACTTTCCTGGACAGAATCAAAACTTGGACAATGTCTCTGTCATGGTTGCAGGTGGCTTGGGAATAGCTAGTCAGATGAGGGTAGGCCAGCTTCCTGGGTGGTCAGAGTCGACTGTGGTGTTATTGTGAACTGTATGCAAGTATTGGAAGCCTAAGGGGGTTTGTGACAGAATATGGAGGGATTTCTGCCTGACGCAGGGTTACAGTAATCTAAACTGGATAAATAAGCAATGGTATTTTTATTTTCAAATACTAGCTTCAAATTGCATAATACTAAAGTCAAACTGGTGTTTGACTGAACACAATGTCCTTGGCAAGACTGAGTGGCTGAGCTTCTTATCCAACCAAGTGCTCAAAAGAGGAAATATTTCATTAAGAAAAAAAAAAAGGGGGGAATATTTTTAAGACCAGATAATCTTGTAAGTAGCATAGAGTAATCAGTGAGGCTTTCTGGAATCAGAGTGACTGGGCTGATATCCCAGTTCCACCACCTCTAATGGTTTGGTGATCACAGACAAGTCACATAAGCCAGTCTCCTCATTGTTCCCTGTAAAGTGGGACTCACTGATAACTCCAGCACAATGAAGCACTTATCACAATGCCTGGCTCAAGATATGTGCTGGGTCAGTGTTTGCCTCTTTTGCTATTGTTATATACCACTAGAGTAAACTTTTAAAAGAAACCATAGATTAAAATCAGTCAAAGCGAGACTGTTAAGCTATAGCCAGGATATTGTTTGTTTTTAAGACTGGATGAATTGGCTTTAAAATGTGGTTGGATTTTCTGTCAGGCCAATTTTAAGGGGAATTTGAGTGGTGAGATCTTGTTCTGGTGCCTGAGCCCATGTCGTGACCTCAGGCCAGGGCAAGGCTCTCCTCCATGGGTTGTGTTTGTGCGGTTTATCAGCAAATGATGATGATGTTAGGGTTCTTATCTGAAGATCAAGTAACGATCTTTATGGTTGTGTTCATTGGTAGACAGTAGTTTAAAAGAGTTTGTTGGGCTGGGGGTATAATAAAATGGTAAAAGCACTGCCCAGCATGTATGAAGCCCTGGATCCTATCCCCAGAACCACAAAAAACAAAAAAGGAAAAAAAAAAAAAAAGAATTTTAGAAAATGTTATTTCTTCCAGGCTGGGGTTGTGGCTCAGCTGTAGCTCACTTTCCTGGCATGTGTGAGGCACCAGATTCGATTCTCAGCACCACATATATATAAATAAAATAAAGGTCTATCAACAACAACAACAACAACAACAACAACAACAAAAAACCTTAAAAAATGTTATTTCTTCCTATATTTAGTTGGCTGAAATAGATGTGTTTGGACAAACCTAGGTAAAATGGGTGTTGTTTTCCCAGGGGAAAAGGAAGATGATTAATATTGACTTCATAAACAGATAGATATCAAGTGTTTTTCCTCCCCAGGCCTCGAGTTTAGACTTAGCGGTAAGATGCAAACAGCTATGGTTTGTATCGGAGCTTATTATTCTATTGAATTAAAATGCATTAGGGTTTTGGGGACATGAAGTGAAGACAGGATTTGGGGTCAACCAAGACAAGGACAGGGAGATGTAGGTTCCAAAACAGATAAATGAGCTCACTTATTTACTTAAAATACAAGCACTTCATAAAAATGATATTAATGCACACAGATTATGGATTTGCTTATGGGTCAAATTTGCTACAGTTTACTTGGTTGAGACAAATGGTCATATGAAGATTTTCCTCATTCAGAATTTTCTGAATGTCAGAAAACTGTATTTTGAAACTAAATTAGTTCAGGTAGCACTGATTTCAGATTTATCATCTTTTTTAAAAAATGTATATATTTTTAGTTTTAGTTGGACACAATACCTTTATTTTATTTATTTATTTTATGTGGTGCTGAGGATCAAACCTAGTGCCTTGCACATGCTAGGTGAGTGCTCTACTGCTGAGCCACAACCACAGCCCTGGATTTATCATCTTTTGACCATGGACTAGATTAAAGCTATTTTTGACTTTTTGAAAATAGAAAGGTTGTCAAAACTAAGGAAGATTCAAAGGGGGAATATATAAGCTACTCAAGGGAGCAAACTTATAAAGCAAAAATAGATTTACTTGTAATGAAGATGAATTACAAAAACCTACACATTAGCCTTTTTGTGTGTGTGTGTGTGTGGAGCATCATCATATTGATTTTACCAATCAATACTTTGTCCTCATGGATAGTTCCTCTACAAAGTTGGAAATAATAAAATTGCTTTTCTTTGAAAACTTTCTATCATTCTATCTTTTCACTCTTTGGGATGGATCTTTCATCTATCCACTGTACTACATGAATATGTTTGAAACTTTTTACTTCTTTGTCTCACAACTGGAGACAAAACTATGGTTTCCAAAAGCATTGGTGGACCAGTTGCCCTAGAGGATTCGGGGAGCTCTGAAAAACACCAAGTCTGAGTAGGTCTGAATTGTACCCAGATGCCTGTGTTTTGGAAGAGCTCCCTAGCTACTCAGATGTGCAGAGGAATCAGGGAGCCGTCTCGCATCCCTGCAGGCTCCCATCTTTCCACTGGGCTGGTGTCTCCCTGAATCACTGGCCTTGATCAGTCAGTCTTTTCATTAACTTCCTGGCTCAGGTATTTACATGGGACACAGTCTCCTCATGACAGACCCTGTCCATTCTCTGGAGCCTCAAAAGTTGTCACTCCTCCACCTGCCTCCTTCGTTCCAGCTGTGCTGTGACTCTGTCCTCTAAGACTCAGGTCTTTCAAGCTTCCATACTTTTGCATATGCTGTTTGCTCTGCCTGAAACTCTATCTGCATGTTCACAGGCACATCCCTACTTGTTGTCAAGACATAAAAGCATCACACCTCAGGAAAGCCCGTTTCCTGCTGAGTGAGGCTCTGTGATTCCAATCAGCCCTTAAAAAATTGTACTCTGAACGGGATTTTCTTTTGTATTCCTTGCTGAGGTACAAGCTCCTTGACAGTGAGGACAGTGCATCTCTGTATTTTTAGCACATGGTATGAATCTGGAGTATAGGAGGCTGCAGTCAATACGTTTGCTGAATGCTTCATGCTAACCAGGAGGCTTTTTCTATCATTGTCTAATGGACTTAACAAAATTATAGTGGGCACTCACTAGTTTTGCTGATAGTACACTGTAAACTTTGTTCTGTCATATGCATAAAAACATTATGGCTTCTCTGATAGTTTACTATAAACTTTATTCTATTCTATTATTCTTTAAACATGTTAGGAAAAATTAACTTAGACCGCTGGTAAAGAGAACTAAGGGATCATTATATTGCATGTTTGATTGCTTGGAGAGCTACATGTATTTAACATGTTAAATTTGGTTCTGTTAAATGGGCAGCAGAGTGCAAAAATCTGTTATAGTGAATTATGATGTGATAAATTTATGTAGGAGAACCTCTGCAAGAAAAATGAGGGTAAGGCTGTTGTTACCTCTTCTGTAAAGGAGATAGCTCTTTGCTCCAAGCTCATCCAGATAAGGAGATACTCTGCGTGAACAGAAAGTGCAGCTAACAATAATACACCAACTAAAACAGGAAAGGCTGCGAGAAGGAGGAAGGCAGGTGGAATGCATACTTAGGTCAGGGAGAGGGCACCGTATGGCAAGTCCCACTGGGTGCTGGCCCAGGTAACCGTTCTCATTTTTATCCTTTTATGATCTATATTTTAATCAATAACTTTGACGGACACAAACGCAGATCATCAAAATTGTGAAGACCCAAAGCAGGGAGGCAGACAGAGATGACAGATGATTGATGTCAAATAGACTTTTCTCAACCAAGGATCAAACCAACTAATGTTCAAAACATGCGAATGAGAATTCTCCTAAGTAGGGGTACGATAATCAGCCTCACAAGAACAGGGTAATAGTGACTTGGATCATCAGTTGCTCAAATGGAAAAGACCCTGGGGTTTTAACAGATCCCAAAGTCAAAGTGAATCATGTGATAAGAGAAGCAGTACAGTGGTGGACCATGTGGGCTTATTCTTAGAACTGTCTTAGGCTTCTTCTGAGAACTGTCACTGCTTAGTCGTATGGGCAAGACTCTTCACCTTGACTGCTTATGGTTAAATGTGATTGATAGTTAATAATGTTGAAGGTTATTGAGAGTATAAAATGAGATAATGCATGTGAAAATAATTCTACCAATGTAAGCTTTAATTTCTTGAATGCCGTCAAAGCCAACACAACATTGACCTGCCTTAGTGGAGAGCGCTGTGCAGGCTGCGTGCAGTGCAGGCCCAGTGTGCGACATCAGGCCAGGTGATCACAAGTGTGCCGAGGGCAGTGCTGGTGTCTGATTCACTTTCTACTGTCTGAGGCAGTGCCCGGCACCTCTTTGCCTCTAAAAAATGTCTTTGGGAAAATTAATTTATTTGAAATATTAGACCTTGGGGGAGTCATGTTCTAAGAGACAAAATGATATTTCAGATTGACTCTAGAGGAAAGAGACTGTGACATCTAGACTGTTATGTGAAAATTAATTGAAACAGTTGGGCAAGTACCCTGGGAGAGGGGTGGTCTGTGTGTAACAGGAAAGCCAGGTGCATTGGCTACTTCCCCATGACTACAAGGCATCAGGCACAGGCAGAGAAGGCTAATGGCTCTCCCTGTACCTCAGTGAGGTTGCTAAATGCAAAGGCTCAGGAATCATCCAGACCTTCGTTTGTGTTCTTTTTCATCAATTGTGTTCCCCTGGGTGTTATTTATCCCCATCCTGAATTTCCAGTTCAGATACCAGTGTAGACAATCTCGAGACCTCTTCCCACAGGCATCTTGAAGAGATGCATGCTCAGTGCTTCTGTGCTGGGAAAAGTGCTAAAACAATGTAATGTCCACTCTGCCTGTGCTCTGAAGATGACACTAGGGGGCGCTGGAGAAACTTCTGGTAGAATTCAGCACCAAAGCTGGGCTTGGGACAAGGATTTTACTTTTTTTTTTTTTTTTTTTTTTTAACTTGTCACCACTATATGTTTTAAGTGATCTCAAAAGTATTGTGTGTAAATAGAGAAATTAGTGAAAAACTCATTTAAAAACCAATTCTGGGTGTGGAGGGATCTCATGAAATTAGAAGGGAGATTGTAGAATAGGGGTAGAGGTCCAAGGGGAGGGAGGAAGAGGGACAGGGAGGTAGTGGGGAACGAAAGGGACACATTATATTGTGTGCAGGTACAAATGTGTAACAACAGATGCCACGATGTATAATTACAATGCACCAATAAATAAATGGGAAAAAGAAAAGATTCCGGTGGTAGAGTTGTGAAGAGGCATTTCCCCATGAACAGGGGGCTCCCAGCACCCTTCCCAGCGGCCCCCTTGGCAGTCCAGTCTCCGGGTAACCAAGACCCTTGCATGGCCCGAGGGGCAGCCTGTGAAGTTTTGATTACTGTTTTCCCTGCAGGGAGGTAGTATGTCTTTGGTCACAACAGAAATGACCAGCATTTTATATCACTCTCTCAGGACCAGCTATAATCCTCTAATGACCAGTTAGTAAGGAATGAACGTGATTCAAGCTGGCTTTCCAGCTTTCCTCTCTGCAAAGCCATGCATCTCATGTGAGGAGCGATCTCTCCATCACTGACTCCAAGAGTGCTTGCAGAACAATATTTCCCTCTTGATATTGTGCAGTGCTTGCCAGACTTGTCTCATCACAGGATTCATTGGAAATCTTACTAAAAAATGCCCAGGAGACTCTGATTCTGTAGTTCTGGTAACCAGTATCTTTAAGAACCCAGATAGGTATTTCTCAGGTCAGATACATTTGAGAAACCTAATGTTAGACGCATCCCTTTGGAGTGAGTTTTGAATTGGCAAAGCACACATGCCGGGTGACCTTGCCATGCCCCTAGCTGGCCAGCCTGTAGGAAGAGGCTTCTGGATGGCCACTGCTGACATGGTTACATCCCCTCTGCATGGATTTGAACGTTTTGCTCCTGTCTGGAGTGTTCTCATGTGTCTTGATTACCTCAGTTAGATATGCCTGATACCTAACCCTTAGGTTGCTTCTCCTGAGTTATGAACTTGAACGTTGGTTTAACCTTTTTAAGCAAGAACACAAGTTAGGGTACAGTGATAAGTAGGTGCTCAGCTGCCTGGGATTGAATGCAATGCCTCGAGCTGTGTGGCCATGGCCAGCTACTAAGCCTCCCTCCTCTACTTGCTTATCCACAGAGTATGGAGATACTGTTAGAGCTAACACTTAGAGAACTCTGTGCCGAGTCAGGAACTGTTCTAAGTTCTTTATGTAAAGGGTCTCCCCTTATCCTCAAAGCAGCACTGTGAGATAATTCCAGTCTCTATTATTATCCCCAATGTAACCATGTAAACTGAGGCACAGGGATGTCAATCACTTGCCCAAGATCGCACAGCAAGGAGGTGGCAAGTCAATACCTTTTCTGAAGCTTGTGGGAAGGACTAATTATGAAACTCCATGCGCTTTTCTGATTTCAGTACCAATCCTGAAGGATGGCTAGCAGTGTCACTATTGGGATTTGGTGAATAGCAAATAATACAAATAATAAATAATACAAATATTTAATGAAGAGTTTCACAGCAGTTATACTAGCACATAATCTGTAGCTTGGAGAAACAAACGTGGTCATTTGTTGGAGAAAATATTAGAAGTGAAGAAGTGTTTGGCTCAGTGATTGAAAAAGAAATAAATAGTGCCTTGAAAAGAATCCCTGTTGCTGCTGTTTTGTGAGATGTTCTCTGATGTTAGTGCTGTACATGGGAGAATGACAGAAATATGGGCCATGAGCCAGTTGCTAGATACAAAGGATGCCTGCCTGGGTTGGCACCTGGCTTGGCCTAGCATTGACCTGGGCAGCGATGCCAGCCTCTGACTCAGGTTCCTGTACAGCTCCTAGGTAAGTAACAATAGAGCTGGATCAGAGTTGCCCATGAAATCCCTCCATAGGGCCACAGTAGCTATGATTCACCCTGAAATAGCAGCATCACCCAGTCAAGAAGCAAGGGCATCTCACTTACCTTGAACCTCCACAGCCCTCCGATGTCTTCCGTCCTCTCAAAGCAAGTGGGCTCCAGCCCCTCGTCCACACAGCACTTCAGCGAGACCAGGCCGCTGACCCCCGCTCCAATCACTGCCACCTTCTTTGCCATTGTGTCCTGTCAAGGAGTTGACCAGTCATTACTGCTTAACACAGGTAAGAGAGTCCTTGTGGTATGGCCAGGTGGCTGGTTTTAAACAGTCTCATGGTAATTCAGTAAGCAGCACTAATTGAATGAAATGCCTCGCTGGTCAAATCCTAGTCTCCTTTTCCCTGGAGAGATGCTGTTTATGTGTCTCGGTTCAACATTAAAAAGCAACCCCTTTAACAAAGCCAAAGTATTCAGTCACATGGGTGTGAGCCAAGCTCGGTCATGTCCCTCAGGGTTCGGAGGCCTTCCTGCCCTGCTCCCCAGCTCTGCTGCTTACCTTCGTCTCTGAGCACTGCCCCTCTGATAGAAGAGTTTTCCTGTGGTGTGTGTGTGGGACACAGAGTCTTAAGAGTCAGAGGTGCTGTGGGAAGCGGGAGGAGCTTCCTGCTCCTCCTCCAGCATTCTGCCAGCTGAAACTCCAAGGAGTCCTGGGGTTAAACAAGAGGCTCAGTCCTCCAGTCAGGTAGTGACTGAGTACCAAGGCACACACTCAACACGCTGTGCAGGTGGTTTAGAAGTACATCTTATCATGGATGTAACAAATGTGCATTGAGTTGACAAAAATGGATAAATAAAAAGAAGTTGAAATCATCCCTAACCTAACTACCCAGAGATCACTACAATTGCTGTTAACATTTTGGTGTGTTCTTCCACCTGCTTATATATAGACACAAAATGGCATTGTAGTCCAAGTTTGATTTCCAACTTGATCTTTCACCACCAATAACCTTGTACATGTGGGTACATTGCTAATGGCACGTGACTTCCATTTGGTTGATGGCACAGCCTCTCCTGATGGAGTCTCATTTCTGTGTGCGAAGCACCTTTTCTGGCACATCACTGTGCCCGGGTGAGCAGACACATTGTGTCCCTGATCTCCTGGAATTGACGTTCTCATTCTGGCCTGGTTCTTAGACTTGATGACTCTGGGTGCCAGCATGCTGTGGTTGCCTGTGCCTCACTTGCTTGCCCTGCCCAGACCCACATCTCATCCGGGTTTCTCTGCTTGTATGAACTGCAGGAACCTACTGGGATTTCTAAGCTCTTCCAACCCACACTCCTCTTTTTGGCCTGATGGAGAACTGGATAACTTCTCTTTTGCTTACACTCTCGGTTATTAGCATTAACATTCATTAGAAGACCAAGGCAGGGGGCTGTAGAGCCCTCGGGTACCTTGGATGTGGTGAAAAGGATGAAGGTAAGGGGTTCTCCTCTGCAGCCCGGCAGGACCAGTGGCTCTAAGCACCTGAGCCATATAAATTCCTCAGATAAAGATCGACACTTCCTAGGTGCCAGACGCTGTCCAAGTGCTGCAGCTACAGCAACAACAACAGAGCAAACCGGGCCCCTGTGGAGAGAACAGCCACCAACAACATGAAATAAGCAGTAGGTGTGGGGAGAGCTGGGGAGAGGGCAGGACGGGGAGGGACTGGGAGTGCAGGAGGGAAGGGTGGCTCATCAAATTGAATATGGAGTTCAGGGAGCCTCACTTCCCTGAAATTCCCTAAACCAAATGTGGGCACAGTGAGAGGCTTTCTGTGTCCAATGAATAGAGTAACTTGATGACAAGGTGACGATAACAATGACCATTTCCCAGTTAAAAAGAAAAACAATTAAGTGACTTCATTGTCAGTGGGGTCACAGATTTTTTTTTTTTTTTTTTTTTTTTTTTTTTTTGGTACCCGGGGGGATTGAACTCAGGGGCACTCAACCACTGGGCCACATCCCCAGCCCTTTTTTGTATTTTATTTAGAGACAGGGTCTCACTGAGTTGCTAAGTGCCTCGCCATTGCTGAGACTGGCTTTGAACTCGCGATCCTCCTGTCTCAGCCTCCCAAAGTGCTGGGATTACAGGCGTGCGCCACCAGATTTTGTAAATAGCCCATGAACAATTCTCCAGCTACGTCCTGGCTGTCCCTCCTCTGCTTGGTCCTGGCGTCATAGGAGCCCTGCTGGCAATGATTATTCCTTCTGCTCACATGAGAAGAAGCACCTAGGCATGCCAGCAAGTGTGTAAGCGACACACTTGGGACATGACAGGAAATTCGCTGTGTGGAGCCCTTCACGACCTGGCCACCCTACACACACACCTGTGTTCATGGCAATGTGGGCCAGCCAGGAGCGGGCACCAGCTGAGAAGCCCACGTGTAGGCAGTGCTGGCTGGCAAGCACTTCTCAGGCTTGCCACGTGTCAGCCGCCGCCGAGGCCAACCCTAAAGCTCCCGGCCAATCTTCTCTTGGTAGACCCTCAGGTTCCCTCTAACGCTTTGCTACTATTAAGATGCAGGGTACCCTCTGCTCATTCCTTCCCCACTTACCTAATCACTCCCTTAATAGAAATACCTGAAAGAGGACTTGCTGAGTGAAAGTGCACGTTTTTAAGTCCACAGTGTTACTCAGGCTTTAATGTGCATAGGAACCCCTTGAAGATCCTGCCAAAATGTGGGTGGGGATTTAGTACATCAGCGGTGGCTCAGAGTATTTCTAGCAAGCTCCCTGGTGATTCCAGGTGTGTGCTGTCACATTTTGACCTGTGTTTCTACTGGGCTTTGCTATGTTGCCTTTCAGAAAGCAGGTGCATTTAATAACATTTTACCATCACAAAGTGTTTTTTAAGTTGTAAAAATCGTTTCATGTACATCATTTCATTTTGCTAGTTCAGGACCACAGGCATCACCCCCGCCCTACGTGATGGATGTGGAAACAGGCTTGGCTCACCTAGCACTCCATGTCACCAGATTGTTTAAGACCAGCCAGGACGGCGACGAGTTTCTTAAAACCTTGTCACATCTGAAGGAGCGCTTGGCATTTGGCTTCATTAGCCTTAGATGGGGTCTGAAAGTTCCCAGTTACTGTAGGGGCTGCGGGGCGCTGGCCCTATCTGCCCGCCCACGTGGCTGCAGGCACCTCCCCACCATTCTGCAAGAGGCCGAGTTCCTGTCAGTGTGGATGCTCGAGTGAGAACAAGGTGCATTGCAGCCCCGTGACCTCTTCCTCCTTCATTTTTAACTATGACAAATTTCAACAGGAAACTTCTTTAAACCTTGTCATACTTCCTTGGAGCAAAGAGCTGGGAAGACAAGTTCTAAAGAA